>BSBM01001672.1:0-723191 GCA_027924585.1 Larix kaempferi | reverse complement strand
TAGTTGCACTCTCAACTACAGAAGCTGAATATATGGCAGCCACTCATGCAAGTAAAGAAGTTGTATGGTTTCAGAGATTATGTTAAGGTGTTGGGTTTGTACAGAAAACTGTAAGGTTAGATTGTGACAACCAAAGTGCAATCTTCCTGGCAAAGAACCCTACTTATAATGCTAAAACAAAGCATATTGATGTGCAATATCGCTTTGTAAGAGATATGGTTGAAGACAAGAAGGTGCTGCTAGAGAAGGTTGACACCTTGAAGAATGTGCAAACTCATTAACAAAGTCTGTCAGTACAAAGAAGTTCTCTTGGTGTAGAGAATCTATGGGAATTAATGCCTTGAACTTGTGACTTTATGAGTACATGACTCATTGTTATGCAGAGAAAACAACAAGTGGGAGAATGTTGGGTATGTGTTATATTCTTTGCATGTGTGGGTTGGGGGGGGGGGTGTGCGCCTATCAGTGGGATTTGGGTCTATTTTCTAATCCGTGTTAACGGATTAGGACATTGGATGCCGCAGAATACCTATATTGTATTGTGAGTGATTCATAATGAGGATGAGAAAATAGGAGTGGTGGCTCCAAGATTTGTTGGTTATCCCGGTTAAGGGTTTCCAAGGTAAATCTCTATGTATTATGTGTGAATGCTATGGTGGTAATATCTGTTTTGCTTAAAATAATTTGTATGCTTTGCTTCTCTGCATAGGTTTAAAACTTACAGTTTTTTATTTATTATATATAAAATATAAAATAGGTGGAAACCCTTTTAATCAATGTGTCCCTTCCTTCATGGAGAGAACCCTAACCGGTTCTTTCTATCATTAATATTCATTTAAAGTTATGTTTCATTTGTTTATGATTTAAATAATGTGCCCTTAATGGAAGGATAACCTCCATCTCATAATCATAGTTTTTAATTATGGAAATAAATATTACAATGTAAACATTTCCATTAATAGGATATTTTAAAACATATGTAATCACCTTCTTATTGACATAGTTATTGTAACAATAATACTAACCATTATTATTTAAGAAGGGATTTATACACATCATATATAAATCACTTATCTTTACTTTTCCTTTATAATTCTATTCTTCTTTGGTAGAAACCATTGTTCCTTTATCTCTGTTCCTAGGAACAATTTTCTCTTTTACTTCTTGTAATACTAATGGCCCATATTGCCATAATATAAATAATAATAGTATTCTCAATAATGTGCTACTGTTTAGCTTCTTTTTTGTTTTTGTTTTAGGAGCTTAACTATGTAGTCTCCTAGCATCCTTTGCCGAGACTAGGATATCAATGATATCCATAGAAGTTACTTAGTCTTAAGAATAAATCTTAGTATTAATTATCCTAACACTAAAGTTAGGTCATTGAGATTTGTTACTCTGCCTTTCGACAGATAGTAGTATCTTTGGAATCCTGTGGGAATCCCTCTCTAGGACTAACCGATATCTTATAAGCTTAAGTGATCCTCTAGTGAACATCACAGTTCACTTCTGTAAGTGCCCACGGAACCATGATGACACCTATCATCATAATCATGGCCTACCAGCCATTAGACTTCACCCCCAAGTGGATTCACACCCCTCATCATTTCATTGCATCAAGCCTTCAGTCTCCTAGTCTACAAATTCACAATACAAAATAACTAAGGAAATTACTTACACAGTTTGCTGACGGGACCTTGGCCTTGAGCTCCTTGTTAGGAACTACATTTTACATTGTACATCTGTTAAAAAAGAGTAGTGGTAAAAGGTGGATGTTACAAGGCGAAGGGGTCCGACGAAGAATAATCAAATCTGACATAGCGAACGAGAATCTTGGAAGATGGGCATTTTGACTATGTCAAGGGCAGAGTTGGGTAAGTTAGTTAGGAGTTTTGTCCACATACATTTATGAGTGGAGTAATTGAGTGGTAGAGTAGTGGGAGCATGGCAGGTTGTGTGCACCCTATAAATATGTAATGGGTTGGGATTTTTGAGGCAGTTAGTGAATCAGTTAGTTAGTTGCTTATTTCAATGTTGAGCCGATATTCAGTCTTTTGTGAACCCTGTTTTGTATGGTGAAGATATTGTATGCTATAAGGAAAGAGCCACATGATCTACAGGCTATGTGTGCAGATCCACTGTAAAGGAGAGAGAAATCTGTATGTCATTGTAACACATGAAGTGCTTATTTTGATTGTGACTCATAAGTAAAGAAAGTGCTTCTGTGGTTTTATCCCATTTGGGTTTCCATGTTACATCTAGTGTCCAATATGCATGTTTACTGTGATGATGCAATGTGTATGTTTTTATATGTTGAATATTACTGAATAACTGTTGATCGATGTGTAGAATGGTATGTTAATGAACATATGTCACATTTAGCTAAATGTTATATATGTAATTCTACGAACTGTTAAGTAATGTTCTCTGTCGAGGTCCAAAATGTTATGGTTGTTACTTTTCGGTCGCACCCCTTCTCTACTGCAGAAATATGGTTCTTGCAGCTCCCTTAGATACCTCGGGTGAGACTTCTCCTGCTCTCGTAGGTGATGCTGAAAGGGCCAGTGTCTTGGGGTTTGTTGGTGTTTAAATGAGTGAGCCCTAATCGAAGTAGAACTGCGCCCAACTCTGGTGGATCTACAAAGTATTAAAGAGACTTTAAAATTGTCTCATCCTGCTAAATCCCTACAACAGACATTGTGTTGTCCTTAGACAAATGATGAGCTTGTAGGATCGCAAGCAAATCACAAAAAGTTTGTGCCTTTATTTATCCTCGAGAGAAGACTTCAATAGATGCCAAATGATAAATATTTGGCTAGTCCCCTCGAAAACCTTTTGAGACCTCCCGACAGAAAATCGGGTTTGGGTGGTCTTTCTACACACACACACCAGAATAACACCTGGAGGAATATGAGCCACACAGTGGTATCCTACACGACGAATGATGCTTGACGCGTGCAGTTTACCTGCACGATGGAAGTTGACAAATGCAGTGTATTGTGTAGGGGTTAAAGTTAGTAAGCGCAGTATTGTGCATAATCCAAAGTATGATGTGCGCGATGTGTCACTAAGAGAAGTAAAAAGGTATGGTGCAGACTGTTGTGCAGTAAATACTTTAGTAAAGAGGCATAGGCATGTCTTGGTATAAAAAAAAGTATCTCTTGTGGGCGCGATGGACCACTGAGGTCATCGCAGACATGACATAGTGGTATTAGAGCAGTGGTTTCAACCCTTGGCACTTTGAGTGCAAAGAGAACCCAACATAGCAATGTTAGAGTGACTATTAAGCGTTATTAATGTGTTAGTTAATAAACTTCCCTTTTTGCACAACTCTAGTAGTAGTAGTGATACCATTATGGCAAAGGAAAAAAGGAAGCGAGCAGAAGAACTAAGAAGTTGTCTAGGAGAATGATCATCATACATGATGCTATGAACATGAAGAAGATGTTATAGGGGAAGATGTGCAAGGTGGTAACTCGGAAAACGAATGCAATGGAAGGGGGTGCAAATCACACCTCCAGAGATGGTTGACACTATGAGAAATTTCATTGAAAGGATGAAAAGGGCATAGGAAGAGAAGCATCATACCAATGCTTCCATATTGCAGAGTCTAATAGATCTTCAATAGAAAGCTAATCTAGGATCAAATCAGAACAATGGTAGAAAGGACGAAAAGAGTACGAGTATTAACTCTAGAGGAAGATCTCGATGCCAAGAAAGAGGTTTGTGGAGGAGGAGAATAAGCACGTCTCCATCAGGCATCTTGGACAACATAATAGTAGATTAGGAAACTCGTTAGAAATTTTAGAGCATTCAACCAGAATATCTATGAGAAGGAATCCTTGTAAAGAGATTTCATATGGAGAATTCAGGAAGGTAAAGTTGCCTACATTTTATGGAGAGAGTAAGACAGGACATGAGTGTGAAAATGCTCACAGTAGATCCAAAGAGATGATGTAAACCTCACAATGAAATAATTTAGGAATGACAGAAGAAGAATAGAGCAAAAGAACATAGATCCAAAGGAGCTTAGATAAAGGTAGAATAATTACACATGTTACATTAATCTGAATAGTGAAAGGTAAATATACAATGCTCAGGATTCGAATACACTAGGTGTGATTCGAATTATCCTGCATGGACAGATCCATAATCAGTGGAGTGTCATCAAGTCATAACTAGGAGTCCAACTCATCATCAATGAAGTCATTAATGCAGAAGTAATAGACAGCCAGAAGTCTAACTGAATGTGGTAGGTGTAACTGGCACATGGAAGCACTAATGTAGTGAAGGAGTCTTAGTGGAGGGCGCTCATGGAGCTAACTGGAGTCAAAACAGGTTATCTAGTCACACTGGAGGTCCATTGGAGTGATAAGGTCAGTTAAGAGTGAGTCAAGCCTAAAATCAGGGCGAGAACTCTTGTTAACTGAACATAACTGGACTGGTTGGTGAAGAAGTGCGCCTCTCTCATGCAGTAGGTGAAAGGAGGGCGCACTAGGCACTAGACGGGTTGAAACTGATCAGGAAGAAGCTCCGGGGGCTAGCTAATTGAGGGCTAGCTGCTGGGAATGATGACTGGGATGCATGCAAACCCTAAAAGTGCATGCAAAACCTAAGAGACTGAAAATGAAAATGACTGAAAAGCTAGTAGGACTAGGATGGAGTATAGGAATATCCTAACACCCCCCCCTTAATCCATCTTGGGCCCTGGTAACTAGGACCAAAGGTCGCCCATACAATCAAATAATGAAAAAATAAAGAACTGTCCATGAACTGAGGAAATGGGGAAAACCTCATGGGAAAAATACCCCCCCTCAAAAGAACAGTAAATAACTCATAGAACCATCATACTAAGCAGAAAAGAAGAAAGCTTTCATCAGTGACAACTTCTGCAAAAATCTTGACAAGTTGATCCCCTGTAGGATGCCAAAACAGGTGCTAGATGTGGATCTAGTCTTTTGATGTGCCTTCCACTGTGTAGAGGATGTATTTGACGAAGTAAGTCTCTTAGGAATTCTTTCTGCAACTGGAGCGAATGGAACATGAGGAGGTCTTCCCAAGTGATGGAAGAGAGAACCCCATCATCATGCTGCATCTCTCATGGAGAGGTAGATGGCATAATGCAAGGTTGGCATGATGCTGAAGTCTGGTAGTTCTGTGAACAGATGAATCCTCAACTGTGTTCTCAGTAGTAGCAAGGATTGTGTGATCCCATATTGACCTCGAATCTGGACTGAGAATATGTGTTGGTTCTGGATCCAAATCTTCTTGAACTATGATCTCAACATCAAAATCTTGATCTTCTTCTTCATATGAAGAGGATTCACTCTGATCTTGATCAGAATATGAAGGAATAGTCAGAGAGAAGGGCATGAAGTGTGAGAACTCATATGCCGTAGAGGCATGATTAACAACCCCATTCGCTACAATCTTTCCAGTGGAGATCTCTGTAATCTCTACTGTGTTTGGACCAAAAGTTACCTGCTTTGGTGATCCTGTATGAGTCATCTGATATATTGACAACAAATTAGCTGTTAGAGAAGGAACAAATAAAACATTTTTGAACTTACCATGCTCCATATGTACTGTACCCCATCCTTTGGCAGAGATCTAAGAGTTGTCTCCCATGTGAATAGTAGGCCCATATTTGAGATCTAAAGAGGAAAAAGATTGTTCCTAGGCAACCTTGTGGTTGGAGTCTCCAGAATCTATGAGGAGGGATTTTGACTTTGAAAAACCAGCCATCAATGCATGGAAATCGTCAGATCCACTTCTAGAATCAGACATCTTTGCTTCTTTTGGAACAACAATTTTGTTTTGTTCAAGAAGCTTGGTTAGTAGATCTATTTTCTTGTGCATGCAAGCTTTCTCAGGATGGTTTCCTCTCTTGCAGTAGGAGCAATTAGGTCTCTTGTGTTTGTCATTTTGGATTTAGAAGGCTTCTTGTCCTTGTCTTTTTGCCTCCCTTTTGCATTCGCTCCACTTGCTTCTCCAGCAAGAAGAGCTAGATCTTTGGAGGCCTTGATGGCACCCATTTGAATCAATTTGTCCTCTTCTTGAGTGAGAGCTTCAACAAAGACTGCTAAGGTGGGAAAATTCCATCCAGGGATTGACATTCGCCCAGAATGGAAGGTAGATACAAAGACAGAAAATTGAGATCCAAGTTTTCTCAAAATGGAGAGCACCAATTGCTCATCACTTTTAGTGATGCCACAGTGCTTGCATTGTAACACCAATTTGTGAAATTTTGAGAAGAATTCTTGAATGCTCTCGAAATTGCTAGGTTGTAGGGCAACCAATTCATTTTCGAGAATGTGGCCTCTTAGCCCATCTTGTTTGCCAAAGAGACTCTCCAATTTTGTCTATAACTCATTTGGAGACTTCAATCCTTCAACATGAAACAATAGATCTTTAGACATATGAAGGCATATGAATCCAAAGGCTTCATCCATTTTGGTTTAGATGCTTGGTCCTCTCTACAACTGTATGAGGTATGGCATCTTTCTCAAACACCATTCTATTTAGCTGTCTATTACACAAGTGTAATTTCATCTTACCCTTCCATTCGAAGTAATTGAAGAGAGTGATAATTAGAGGAGAGGAAAGAGCATTCGAATTACTCATCTTGACTGTTGGAACGTGTGCAAAGGTGAACTGCTGATACTACTGCTGCAACTTCGAAATACCTGCACAAAACTCTCAAGAATGAAGGTAGAATATACTCTCAAATGGCTCTGATACCATGTGAAAATGCTCACAGTAGATCCAAAGAGATGATGTAAACCTCACAATGAAATAATTTAGGAATGACAGAAGAAGAATAGAGCAAAAGAACATAGATCCAAAGGAGCTCAGATAGAGGCAGAATAATTACACATGTTACATTAATCTGAATAGTAAAAGGTAAATATACAATGCTCAGGATTCAAATACACTAGGTGTGATTCGAATTAGCCTGCATGGACAGATCCCATAATCAGTGGAGTGTCATCAAGTCATAACTAGGAGTCCAACCTCATCAGTGAAGTCATCAATGCACAAGTAATAGTCAACCAGAAGTCAACTGAGTCTAACTGAATGTGGTAGGTGTAACTGGCACATGGAAGCACTAATGTAGTGAAGGAGGCTCAGTGGAGGGTGCTCATGGAGATAACTGGAGTTAGAACAGGTTATCTAGTCACACTGGAGGTCCATCGGAGTGATAAGGTTAGTTAAGAGTGAGTCAAGCCTAAAATCAGGGAGAGAACTCTTGTTAACTGAACATACTGGACTGGTTGGTGAAGAAGTGCGCCTCTCTCATGCAGTAGGTGAAAGGAGGGCGCACTAGGCACTAGAAGGGCTGAAACTGATCAGGAAGAAGCTCCGGGGGCTAGCTAACTGAGGGGTTAGGTGCTGGGACTAATGACTGGGATGCATGCAAACCCTAAAAGTGCATGCAAACCTTAAGAGACTGAAAATGAAAATGACTGACAACGCTAGTAGGACTAGGATGGAGTATAGGAATATCCTAACAAGGAGGATGAAGCATGGCTTCCTAGAATGAAGAAATACATCAGGATCCATGAATACTTCGGAAATGAGAAGGCGAAATTGCCATTTTGAATCTAAGTGGCAGAGTTTCAATTGGTGGGAGCACCTCCGGCAAGTGAAGGGGCTCAAGGAAATGAATATTGACTAGAATAAGTTTGAAAAGTATTTCAAATAGAAATACCTTTTGAAAGGTATCTTGATAATAAGAGGAAGGAATTCCATGAGCTATAGATAGGATAGATGACAATGGAGGAATATGCGAACAAGTTCCTAGAGCTATTGTGGTATGTGAATTACCTCATAAATGAGAAGGTAAATATTCAAATATTCTTAAGTGGACTACCCTAGAATTTTAGATACCGAATTGAATTTTTGGAGCCCATGACCTTAGATGATGCTATCCAGAAGGTTATGCATTGCTATGAGAAAAATAAGGGTAGATTCGAGGAATGTTAGGAATGAAGAGGAAATCCCAAGGGAAAATTTGATCCAAGGAAGAAAGAATTTAGACATTCACCTTACAGGAATCAACCGAGAAATGTTCGACGGGAGCAACAAGCTCAAGGTAGCTTCTAGCGCGCTATGCCAACGGAAGGAAGACCCAGGGAACCAATGCAAGGTTGGGGATGTGGAGAGAAATCATAAGTTGTATGATTTCCCCCACACAAAGGAGCAATATCGAAGGATACATAACATTGAAGATGTTGTTATCGTGGAGGATATGGCAAGATCAACTCCTAGGATCTACGCAGCTTTGGATGATCATCAGGTAGCCCACCAAGCAATAGTGGTTGAAATTGGAGGTAAGATTGTCGCACAGTCCGTTTCTATTTTGGTCGACCCAGGATCCAGTAATAGTTACATTCATCCTAATATTTTTGAAGCCTATGCTCTTAAGAAAAGTAAGCATGGCAAGTTGTGGCTAGTTCAATTAGCCACATGGATGAAGATGAAAGTAAGTGAAGTAGTGGACATATGTTTTTTAATGTTGGATGGTCTATCGAGCGCAACAAACTTGAATATCCTACTGATAGGATCATACAATGTCCTCATTGCCATGGATTGGATGGAAACGCATCGCACCAAGCTTGATTGCAATAATAAGTTTCTTGAATGCCTTAATGATGAAGGAAGACCTCAACTAGTTAAGGGCGTGTTGAATAAAGTTTCAATCAAGAAGGTTACATGGATGGAATTGGAAAGGTACTTCAAGAAGAACTGTCAAATATATGCAGTACTTAGATTCTGCAGAAGATGGAGGACCATCGATAGAATATTTTCCAGTGTTGCACACAATATAGGGATGTATTCCCAGAAGAGGTGCCAAGGATGCTACCCAAAGAGATATCGATTTCACAATTAATTTGGTGCCAGGAACAACCCCAGTGTCCAAGTCCCCTTATTGAATGAGCACTCCAAAATTGGTAGAGTTGAAAATGAAACTTTAGGAATTGATGGATAAGAACTAAATTAGACTGAGCATGTCCCTGTGGGGTTCTCCAATAATTAAGAAGAAGGACAAAACCTTGCAACTGTGTATTGACTATAGGAAACTCAATAAGGTCACAGTCAAGAAACATGTATACATTTCCTAGAATAGATGATCTCTTTGACCAAATAAGAGATCCAAAATATTTTCCAAGATTGACTTAAGGTCAAGTTACCATCGGGTCAGATCAAAGAGGGAGACATCCATAAGACAACTTTCAGAAATCGGTATGGCCACTATGAATTCATAGTTGTGCCATTCAGCCTCACCAACATTCTAGACACTTTCATGTGCCTCATGAACAACGTGTATTTGGATCAATTTGTGTTGGTATTCCTAGATGACATCCTCATCTATTCCAAGAACGAGGAAAAGCATGCAAATCATTTAATAATGGTATTGCAAGTGCTTAGGGAACATAAATTGTCTGCAAAGCTAAGAAAATGTGAATTTTATCAAAATAAGATTTAGTATTTGGGTCATGTTATTTTGGCAAATGGAATCTCAATGGACCCCGAGAATATTGACACTATAGTGAATTGGTCTACACCTAAGAATGTGACAGATGTTCGATCTTTCATGGGTTTAGAAGGATAATAGACGATATTCTTCAAAGGTATCTCCAAGGTGGGGCATCCTATCACATAATTGCAATGAAATAATATGAAGTTCACTTGGTCCGAAAAATGTGAGGAAAGTTTCTAGCTCCTAAAGGAATTACTCCACAATGCACCTATTTGAAGATTGCGTATCCAGAAAAAGATTGTGCGGTATCCATAGATGCTTGTATTGAAGGGATGGGGGGAGTATTTATGTAGGAAGGACATGTCCTATGTTACGATTCCAAAACATTAAAGGATCATGAGAAGAATTATGCAATGCATGATCTAGAGCTAGCAACCATTGTGCATGCCTTGAAGAGGTGGAGCATTACCTGCTCGGACGAAAATTTGAGTTATGAACTAATCACATGAGTTTCAAGTATTTTTTTGATCAACCGAACCTAAATTCCTAATAGGCTAGTTGGTTGAATTTGACCTTGAAATCAAGCATGTCAAGGGTAAGGAAAACAAAGTTTCTGACGTGCTCAGAAAAAGGTTTGACGTCAGAGCCAAGAGCATATGCAAGGATGACCTCAGAGAATGAGTCAGTAAAGTCTTAGATAAAGATGACAAGTAAATGCAAGTGACCACGAGACTTAAACAAGGAAATGAATACAATAAGTATGAGGGATATTAGTTGGAAGAAGATGGAATTATTATTTTTCCAAGGATGGTTGTACATTCCAGATAATGCAAAATTAAAGAAGCTAGTAATGGATGAAATACATTAGATGCCTTACTCAAGTCACCTAGGTTATTAGAAAATTGTTACAGCAGCCAAAAAGCAATATTTTTGGCCTCTGATGAAGAAGGATATCACGCGAGTACATAGCTAGATGTCAGAAGTTCTAACAAGTGAAAGTTGAGCACCAACACCTAGCAGGATTATTGTAGCCAGTTCCATACTTGAGTGGAAGTAGGAAGAGATATTGATGGGATTTATTATAGGAATTCCAATGATAGCGATGTAGTATGAATCGATCATGGAAGTGGTGGAAAAGTTGACGAAAGCAACATATTTCGTTCTTGTCAAGTCCACACACAAGACTGCTGACATTGCGTAGATTTTCATGAAGGAAATTTTCAAGGTGCATGGATTGCCGAAGGCAATAATATTAGATTGGCATATGAAATTTACATCGAGTTTCTATAAGGGATTGTTCAAGGATTTAGGAACTCAACTCACTTTCAACACAACATACCATCTTGAAACAAATGGTCAGATAGAGAGGGTCAATCAAGTGTTGGAAGACATGTTAAGGATGTATGTGATGGATAAGCCATCCAAATGGGAGGATTACATACATTTGGTTGAATTTGCTTATAAAAAAAGGTAACCATAAATTATTGGGAATGAGTCCATGCATGGCAGGAAATGCAGGACTCCAGTGAGTTGGGAAAACCTGGTGGATAGAGTGGTGCTTGGGCCAGAAAAGCTCAAGGAAACAGAGAAGGAAATAGTTAGAATCGGGTAGAATTTGAAAGTGGCGCAGGATAGGAAGAAAAGCTATGCAAATCTAAAAGAGTGCATAGATAATTTAGGGTCGAAGACCACACTTATTTGAGAGTAAAGCCAAAGAAGATATCTCTAAAGCTTGGAAGTTGTGCCAAGTTGGCACTAAGATATTGTGGGATTTTTGAAGTCCTTGTTAGATAAGACCAGTTGCATATAGGATTGCATTGACTGCGCATATGAAAGCTCACAATGTTTTCCATGTATCATTACTTAAAAAGTATATACATGATCCTAATCATGTTATTGATTGGAATTTGATTTAGTTGGAACACGAGGGAGAGTTCCAAGTGGAGCCTATGCACACCATAGGCAGGAAGGATATTGTGCTCCAGAACAGAGCCATCGGCCAGGTAAAGGTGTAGTGGAGGCACTTTGGTCCAGATGAGGCTATGTGGGAGCTAAAGGATGCCATGAGGCAAGCATACTCATTTTTGTTTAATTCTAAAGAGTACTAAGGATAAAGTTGTTTCAAGGGGAAGGATATTATAATGTCCTTAGTTTTGACCCCTTGGCGTAAACTATGTCCCTTTGGCATAAACTATATAAATGATGTAACATCATTGATTATTGTAAGGAACATTGTGAGGATCTCAAGTCCAAGGTCCTACCATGGATATTCCAAATAGATATGCATACCTCAACAATACATATGGTTAGAGAGCCATGCGTTGGTCAAAGCATGGTAGAATTGTAAATGTGTTATAAATGTGCATGATAATAAGAATGAAAACCCACAGTTGACTATGCAATACAACAAGAGCAGGGGGCATGATTTTCCTAAGGTTAGGGAGGGACACATTGAATGCATGAAACTAAGTTGACTCACGTGCCCCAATCATTTAATGCTTCCAAGAGGGAGGTAGTTGAGACAGTTATTGTCTTGGGGAAAGGAAGGCGCGGGTCTGAGATTTCTTGTGTCAATCACCCTGTAGAACTAGGACTGGGGATTGCTCATTAGGTAAGCAATCAATTGAATTGAAGTCATCCTTAAATTACCTGTCGGTTGGGGGTTGGCGTAGTCATTCACAAGTCAGCCAGTCCACCAATAAATCAGGCAATTCCTTGGTCTAAGTAACCTGAACCTCATATCTATGCATCTAGCTTTTTGTGGGCACCAACCTTGGTGTTAGGAGAGACTACCATCATTGGATAGAGTGGTATCAATTTGAGAGTGGTTCTAAGTTTGGTTCGTGGTTATGGATGAAAGTTGAGGATGGAATATGTGAGTGCCCCTCCTATGTTTCTCTATGCCATCTCATGTACAGGGTGGTATCAAAGCTTATCCTGGTTGTAACTTTGTGCTTGTGCACCTGATTTTGTGTCTATATGCAAGAGAGTACATGGTTGATCCATAAACCATCTAAGTGTGTCTGCAAGTGGGAAGTTTCCTGTGAATTCCCTGTAGCACTCTAGTTGTCAAGAGTATGCCTGGATGATTGAATCCTTCCTTTAGTATCATTCATGTGCTAGAAATTCTTGGCTCTTTGTTGATTTATGTCATCTTGAGTATGGTTGTCTATTAGCCTTGTTATAACCTGAGTGGTCAATTGGACAATGACTGGAGTGAATCCATGGAAGGAATTTGGTTGTGCTTAGCCAAGATTCGGCAGCCTTGGAAGACAGAACCTTTTGGCAGATGATCCAAGGTTTGGGTGGTATTTCTATGTGCACATTGAATAACACCTCGAGGAAGGTGATTCCTAAGGGACTGTTGAGCAGTGAAGGGGTACCTTCTTAGTGTTGTGTGGGGTAATGTGGACCCCTAGCTAGCCGAGTCCGCTCAAGGTGCCTGCGATTTTGGAGGTAAACCATACTTAACTGTTTGCCCCTTACTTGTTTTGTTTTTAACCCTGAGATGTTAACATAGTGGTAGTGAGTACCAGAGTGAGATGGAATCCTAGATTGGTATGGAGTGTGAACCTGTCTAATGAGACTAGCGAAGGTTGAGACCTCTCGACAAATAATTGGGCTTGGGTGGTATTTCTATGCACACATTGAATAACACCCGGAGGAAGGTGACGCATGAGGGACTGTCGAGCAGTGAAAGGGTACCGTCTTGGTGTCATGTGGGGCGAGTATTGTGGACCCCAAACTGGCTTAGTCTGATAGAGGTGCATGTAACTCAGAGGTGAGTTTACTAACTTAGCATTTCCCCTTTAAGCCATGGACAACCTATTAACCAAGTTATGCGTTGGCTAGACTTGAGATTGAGTTTGTGTGACTATGGACAACCTGTTAACCCATATGTGCACTAGCTTGGTTGTGGTCACGGGGCCTATTTCACTGTGAGTGAGCTCTGAATAGTTCCCCTTTCCTTAAAGAAATCATGCCCAATGCAAGGGTGGCCTCTTAACATAAATAGTATATGCTACACAAAGTGCCTATGCTTGGGTGGAATGTTTCTCTTATGTAGTGAGTTGCTTGGAGAAGCTACATTCAAGGTTTTATTTGATGTCTCATTTGTGTTATTCATTTCCATTATATGAATGTTGATTCAAAAAGTTAAAGTTGCATGTTGTATTAGTAGTAATAATTAGGATTCTTGATATCTAAGTGTGGATATATGATAATGTGCTTCATGAAATGATTTCATATATATGTATGCCTTATATATGAAGTCCCATTATGTTTATAGTCCTAACTCTATAGGAAGTTAGTGAATAGCAATTAAAGTTGCCATGTGGTGGCTATCCTACACGATGATTGATGCACAGTGGTTAAGGGTTGTCGCGCGGTGTATTGCACGACGGTCAAAGTTAATGCGCACAGTTTACTTGCGTGATGGAATTTGACAAGCACAATGTATTACCCAGGGGTTAAAGTTAGTACTTGCAGTATTGTGCATAAGCCAAAGTATGATGCACACAATATGTTGCTTACATAAGTAAAAAGGTATGGTGCAGACTACTATGCAGTAAATAACTTTAGTAAAGATACATAGGCATGTCTTGGTATTAGAAAGAAGAAGTATCCCCTGTGGTTTCAATGGACCACTGAGTCCGTCAGGGACGTGACATTACAATTATGTAACAACACAGTTTTACAACAACGATATAACAGGAAAATAATACACTTGCTGTAAATCTGTAAATAAAAACAACTAAACCAATAGCAAAAAAGAATAACCAGCACCTGCTTCTCCAGAGTGGGCCCTTCGTTTGTCGAGCAAAGTTGGGGGAACTTTGACAATTAAATTCTTAGCTCACAACAATAATAATTCCCAAAACTCATGAAATACTAGATGGAATTACTTATTGAAACAATAGCAAATAGAGTATTACAACTATTCAGACTTCCAACCTATCATTTATTTCCCTCCTTCTATCTCCTTGTGTTACAGGGAGGAAGTCCCTTCTTATATAGGAAAAATCCCCTAACATATTATTTAATATAATCAAGAGCAACATTCTTGAGAATCATATATTCTCAAGCCGTTGTTGTAACAAAACACACAACTTATGAAAAACAAAGTACATAATTAAAACTTGGAGCTACTAAAGCGATTTGCCCCTTTTCAAATTGTTCAACAATTATGGAGCAAGAATCTCTATCATGCACCCCTAAATAAATCTCCAGGAATATCCATTTGGCTATTGAAACAAATAGTTATAGCCTTGTTAGTGTTATGGTTAATCGATGGCAAAATGCCCGCCAATACCAAGATGCACAACAAAGACTGAGTGCATAGTTGTAACAATATGCACAACAAAGACTGAGTGCATAGTTGTAACAAGATGCACAACAATTACAACAGTTGGACACATCGAGATTTCATTTGAAATGGAATCTAGAGCAGTGATGACATGGAAGGATTAGCAACAATCGTGGCTCCATGGAAACAATGATTCAATTAACAATCGTGGTTCTACAACAAAAATGAAATCATGCTCTTAATCCACCGATGAGTTGTAACACTCGATCCATAGTAAAGTAAGAACTCTATAGTAGACCTTGGCAACTTGTGCCACAACAAAATCCTTGATGACCTTGTTCTGTAGAAGCTCTTATCCTGCATGTTAGTATACAAGAATCCATCCAAAATGCTTCATTGTTTACAAATTTAAATGCCTTTGATGGATAAAAGATTACCTCCACGATAAAAGTAAAAAGATGATGGTAGGTGATGAATGTGAAGATGGATAACAATAAAAGGATGTAAAAATGAAGGACGAAGGTGAATGAAAATATGGCAAAACTTGGGCCCATCAGTAACACTGTAGTATGGCCTAGTTGTTTCTTTAACCACCGGTTTTGTGGAAAATTTAGCCTCATGCACAACGATGTGCCTTTCTCTTATCTTTGTATTTCGTTGGAAGCGATTTTTTGACCTAAGCTTCACACAAGTAGTCGTTATTACATTTAACGTTTTTAGCAACAATAACTGAGGTAATGAATAACTTCTTGGTGATTTCTCACATGAGTTGGTCTTTGTAAAACTCTGGTGAGCAAGGCCCTGCTTGAGTACTGCATCTTTCCTACCCATCCCAAGCCTTTCATAGGTTTGTCTAATACAAATCCCAACTCTACTAGTTTCTAATTAAACATATATGTTATTAACGATGGACAATGTTCACAAGTCCCAACTCTACTAGTTTCTAATTAAACATATATGTTATTAACGATGGACAATGTTCACACGACTAGAAAATATGCATTGATTAGGATATGGAGGCTCTTTGTATGGGCTAGAGACGTTAATGTAATATGGCAAGTATTTGACTATGTAGATAGTTTCTTGCAACATTGCAAGTGGATTTTCATGACACCCATGCCTATATCAGCTAGAAAAGTTAAGGCACCCAACCCGTGGCTAAGCTAGTTGAACCGAGCAATGTTATATTTCTTTACACTAGGCAAGCTAGGAATTGTTTCCTTGGGAACATATATTCCTTTATTCAAACTGAGTGCGACCCTTAGGAACATAAATCACTACTCGAAAGAAAAGAGAACCCCTTCTCGCTATTCAGTTTTTTCAAAATTCCGGCCTATATTGCTGTGTAATCTCATTTATAAGATCATCACAAAGATTATTGCTATAAGGTTGAAACCTTTCCTGTCCAGATATATCTCCAAAGAGCAGTTCGGTACTTTGGGAGGGCGTTTGATCCTTGTAAAGTCGGTCTGGGAGAACATACCGGTCTATTGAATGTCTCTAATAATTAGTATCCCCAGCTTTGTATTGACAAAAATACGAAGGAAGTGTTTCCATTTTCTTTGGCCCAGCTCCAGGGAAAAACAAAAGATTCACTTAGCAACATGGGAATCCTTGGCCACACCGAAGCAGATGGGAGGCTGGGGGATAAACAACATTTTCAGTTTCGGACAGGCCCTCAGACCAAAAAGTCTCTAGAGATGCCTTTTCCAAGGTGGGTTGTGAAGTGATGTTACGATGAGTAAACATTTGCATGCGGGAATGACTGTGGACTAGATCAGGAACAATTTATGTTCGACACACAAAGCATCGAATATTTGGAAGCGTCTTTTGAAGGCATCATAAGTTGTGTTAAAGTGGCTGACATGGAGACCGGGGAACAGATTGCAGATAAGATTAGGCAAAGACCCCATTGTGGGGATTGACTCCTACAAATTATCCACTGGACTCCAATATTCGCTGAGAACTAGAGAGATCTTCATATTGGCACAGGCTTCAAAAAACAATGAATCTCAACAGAACAAGACGAGCTGGTACTCGACCAACGAGCTACAGATTGATGGTGAAGGGGGATTAGAATGGGATCGGTATATCCTAGATTTAAAAACACTCTGGAATATGTCTCAACAATGATGCAGACTCCATTATTTGGTCATGGAATGTACAAGATGGACAGGTTTCGGCAAAACTTGCATATCAAGATATTATGATGGAGAGGAAAAATGGTGGACAAACTGGATTTGGAGATGGCAGTGTCCTTATAAACTTGAAGTGTAATATATATTATATATTAGTATTGTATAATATTATATATAATATATAATATGTAATATATATATACATTTACATATTAATATCATTAATATATATCTATATATCATATTATATAATAAACATAATATATATATATACATTACTATATATAAATACGAAACATATATATTTACACTACATTTATACATTAATACTACTACATAATAACACATATATATATTATACATAACATATTAACTTACGATATATATAATATATTATATATACACATATACTATAACATATACACATCATACACAACACACTATATACATCTTACATATATATCAATTATATATATACAATAACATATATTTATATATATAATATTATAAATATAGTACACATAATATAATATACATATTGCATTTAAACATATACATATATATAAATATATTACATATACATCTCATATATATATATATATATACTACATTATACTTAATATAATATATATTTTTACAATGTAATATATAATCAATTATACAAATATAATTATATATTTACATCATATTACTATATTAACATATATTATATACATATATAATATATTCTTTAATTATATACTTATATTATATATATGAATACATATATAAACTTATATATACATTAATATTATATATATTCACATATATTATATTATACTAATTTATCTACTACATATTAGATATACTACACACCAATATATGATTATATATATAACTACACATAACATATAACATCACTACATCATATAATATATATAATTATACAATATATATAATTATACAATATATATAATATTAATATATAGTAGTATTAAAGAATATATTATATATGTATATAATATATGTTAATATAGTAATATGATGTAAATATATAATTATATTTGTATAATTGATTATATATTGCATTGTAAAATATATATTATATTGTAAAATATATATTATATTAAGTATAATGTAGTATGTATATATATATATATATGTATGTGAGATGTATATGTAATATATTTATATATATGTATATGTTTAAATATAATATGTATAGCGTTTATATATGTTAGTATATAAGATATTGAATATAAATGTTATATGTAATATTATAATTATATATATAAGTTGTATGTGTATATATTTATATACATTATGCATAATTATATATATATAATATAGTTGTATTGTGATATATATATATGTATTAATATGATGTATTGTAATGTTATGTTGTTAGGAACCCATGTCTTTACTTTGTTAGTATATTGTTGTTGGACGCATATGCTTTGTAAGTCGTCCCGTAGTATTTGTTGATCAATAGTTTATGTTATTGTTGTTGGCGCATATGCTTTGTAAGTCGCTCGTAGTATTGTGATCCATAGTTTGTAGTGGCCCATGGTTTTGACCCATAGTATTGGTGCCTAGACTTAGTATATAAGTGTGTGTTGAGACCTATGAAAGCACCGTGAAGTTATTTGTATTGAGCTTGCTCATAGGAGGTTGCCCCCTCGAAGTGGCCTGTGATCAATATAAAAAGTGATTCTGAGTTCTGTCATTTCTGCTATTTCGCATATTTTTATTAATTAATCGTTGCAGGTGCATCACATGTGTGTATTAGTATTATATAATATATATATATATATAATTAAGTTGTATTATAATAATATATTATAATATATATAGTGTATATATATATATATATATATATATATATATTATACATCCATCGAGGAATGCCTACGGAATTGGCGAGCATTTGGAGATCGTTAGGCAGCCTTGCAATATGCATTTTGCGTTAGTTCGAACTTTGCGTGATTATGTTGTTAAGTTTTCAGAGGATGCAATATGCATTTTGCGTTAGTTTGAACTTTGGAACGAGCTCGATGTTCATTGTTATTAACGAGCTCGATGCTCATTGTTATTAATTTCACATGATACATATTTTGTCAATCCAAACTTTGGAATGAGCGTGATGTTGTATTATCGCATCGACTAAAACATTTAAAACAAAACATGTTACATGTATCACGTGGTTACAACTTTTCTAAAGAATGTGTTGCTCATGTTGCGAACTATTGAACTTTTGAATGAACATCTCATTGTATCGCATGCTTTGAAACTTTTCAAAGAATGTGATCGACATCGCAGTAACCCACATGTTGTCATGTATGCAAGCAATGCTACAAACTTAGATAGATTTTCCAATTAATGTGCACATAGTCATGCTCTTCCAAACTTAAGAAGAGTGTGATGTTACATAACTTTCAATTTTGCAAAGATGTCTCCAAACTAGATATGTTTCATGAAAATCGAATGAGAGGGATGTGCCCAAACTAGATATGTTTCATGAAGATGAAGATCGAATGAGAAGGAAAATGAAAACTTTGAATTCCTTCCAAAACTTAAATAACAATTTAACATGCAATCATTGTTAGCACGCAAATTTCAAGAGTCAACTTCACAAATACAAATCCTCATTGCTTGCAAAATCAAAGATACACCAAGATTTCCAAAAACAAATTGCATAGGGGTCCCAAAGTCATGATACTTGGGGAAGTTATTAGGATCAAAAGGTTCCTAAGTAGGTTCACTTTCATCATATATTATCTATTTTGAATTATTCTAACCACAACAAAAAATACTTTCCTTCCCAGACAATGTAACAAAATATGACTTCTTCAAGGTGGGTGAATCAATCGTGAAGCATTTACAATGTAATTTTATAGGTTCCCTTATTCTGATTGATTACTACTTTTGTCTTCATTGGTTAGTCATGTGAAATCTTGGAACCTATAAAAAGCAAGTTTATGCATATGTTATACCTAATTCTTCCCTTGCTCCCATCCTTTCCTTATTTTTTTTACTTTGATAAACCATCAACATCCTTTGCCTCTCCTTTGCCTCTTACTAGACTGGGACATTTAAAAGGAAATACAATGTAAGAATACTATGTCCATGGCACTATGAACAATAAAAGGGTACATGTCCATAATCTAAAGGTTAGGTCCATTCATATCCCTTTTAATATAATACAATGGATTATAAAATTGGATGTAAATGTTCATATCGACACAAATCCATGTTCATATCGACACAAATCAAAGGATAAGATATGTACCTCCCAACTACCTCCCAACTTTGTGCTTTTGAATCCTTCACATATATGTCAAGTGCATTGCCAATTCCCTCTAGTATATCCTCTCTCCAAAAATGTAATCGAAGCGAATGCAACACACACATATAGGGAACTTTGAAAATATCTTCACATTCTTTATCAATGTGCTTAAGGTAGAAGCACATATATAGCATGGAAAAAATAAAGAAAAAGAGCCCTTCTTCAAAGATGAAATAAAATCCTCTGTATTGATGAAGACTATTATGAAGAACTTGTTTACACAAAAAAAATGGTTCTATGGAGCCCTTCACCTTCAATTTAATATTCATCCAACCCCATAATGTTTGTGATATATCCTTCAACCTTTGGTGAAATAATATGCATGCATGCATTTTCTTTTACTTTGTTCAAGCACTGACCTATTTTACTCCTATATAATCCTCTTCTCCTCCCTAAACCCAAAACAAATGGAGATATATTTCCCTTTTCTTCCACCACATTAGACTTACACAAAGGAGGGGTCAATGGTAGTTCCCTTTGAATATGAAAAAAAATTCTCTTATATAACCTCACAAATGTTGGAATGTTGGAATTTGTGTAAACCCCACTTGTCGTGATGTCGAATAGTTGACCAACCAATGGATCGACCGACTGAGTGGTCAACTAACCAACTAGGTGCACTTGGGGAATATGTAACCCATATTAATAAGGTCTCATTACCGATTTATTTTAACATTTCATGGGTTGTGGTCCCAAATGTGGTTTTAAAGTGAAAAACCTAAACCTATATATTAAGGAAGCTTTAGCCTCATTTGCATTCATTGTATGCTTGATGATGGTGTACATGTGTATTGATTCATAATGCAAGTATTGCTTAGGCATGCAATCATGTACATGCTCTCATTGAATAGTAGGCTATCAAGGACACTTACTACATATATTTTGTCTCATTAGTTGTTTTTGATGATGTGTTCACCCTTTTGTTGAGTTTGGGACCGACTTTATGAAATGACATGCAAGTGATAATTAAGCTAAGACTTTGTGATTATATTTGAAATCCTAGCATGGTACTTGAGCTGCAATTGTGGAAGGATTAAAACTAATAATTTTGTGGATACATGCTTATGTGCTTTATCAGTTTGGAAACTATTTCCTGTGATATTTGTGTTGTGTCAAGCTTGTGTGGTCCTTCTCCATCTTATGAGATTTAAGGAATGCAAAGTCATTATGACTACCTATGTAAACAACCTATGATTACTAAATATTGAAAGTTTATTCCATGTTTGAGCCCTACATTGGTTCACATTTGGCAGATATTTTCTAAGGATGGTGATTGAATTGTTGTCTCTAATTCTAGGTGAGTCTATGCAACATCAAAGGACATGATTAGAGATGAAGCAAGGCCTTACATGTTAGTTTGTCACTATGCACAAATTTGATGGACATTGAGCCAAAAATATATACACCAGTGACAATATTATGGCCATATCAAGTTTTTGCTTTGATCTTGGTGTTGATATGTTCCAATGATAGTCAGGATCTTTGAGATTTGTGATGCTCTTCTTATAGGGAGTTAAAATTGTTGCGATGCTCTTCTACAAATGAGTTGCAAGATCCATATCCTACACCACACATTGATACAACTTTGGAGGCAACATACTCTTCTGCATCAACTTCGAGATCTACATATCGACATCCTCGACAACATGATCAGAGACATCATCGTACTCCTTTGAGGTATCCACGGCCTTTTTCTAGTTCCCATTATTTCAACTCATTGATGAAGAGGCGTGCTTGACAACATCTTGTCAAGGTACCAACTCTGAGGATTGTTTGTGGTTGGCTTAATGATTGGTGATGGAAAAATTTGAGCAATTATTTGAGGACCTCTTGTAGATGTGTTTCATCCATGATATATAGGAACCGTTCTCATTTCTCTTGACTTGACTAATTAGGTCACATTTATACTTTCATTCACCACTACTTGATGACATTTTGTTGGTGTTTGCATCTATGCTTTTTAAGATATATGATTGTTGTCAACTGGAATCAACTTCAACGCACTCATTGGAGCGGATTATGATCTGTAATCATCAAATCATGCTTCATTGGCTTGTCATATTTTTTGGTTTTTGGAGATTGTTTACCAACAACATGCCGGATCTCACTTCTATCCTCTCGAGGGTTCCTTGCTGAGTTTTTCCCTTTCTATTTTTTTGAGGATTTTTGTACTTGGGTACCTAAAATGACTACAATTGTTTGGCCCATTGTTCTGTGCATCATACTCACCTAAGTTAGGCTTAACGGGGGGTGTTGGTGTACATGCATACTTTTGGGCTCACTTGAGACCCTTTTTCCTTGATTTTAGGAACAAATTTGCGCTCCTCCTCTTTTATAGGGATGGAGGAACCCTCCTCCTCTTTTCAAGGGATTAAGGGATTAATGCTTCTTGTCAACCAGTTGACTAGGTAAGTGTTCCTTTCTTGCATGTTATGGACCAGTTAAACTAATATCAATGAGTTAAATAGCCTGACTCAACAGTTTGTGAGCTAGTTGACACCACTTGACTAGGCATGCCAAGTAACTAGACTCACTTAACAGTTGTGATCTAGTTGATAACACTTGGATAGTCAAATCGCGATTAACTCCATCATGAGAGCCACATGGCCATACAAAGGTACACTCTCTCCATGTCATGCATGCAGGGGTGCATTCACTGGAGTGTGCACTCACTTAATCCTAGGTAGGGTGCATTCTCTCTTTTCTTGCACTCTATTAAGCCTAACTAAGGTGCATTAGCTTGAGTAGAGAATTCTCTCTTGCATTCCAATGCACATTGCATCGGAACTCTCATATTTGAGGTTCATTGTAACTCCATTATTTTACAGGTTAATGAACATTATATTATTGTGATTTTTGTCTCTTCTTCAATAATAACTCCATTTAGCTTCTAAATCCATTGCTCCAAAATCTCATAGTAGGGACGTGTAAACCCTACTTAACTTTGTTGTGATGATGATATCGATTGATGGTTGAGTGTTTATTGACACATGATTCAATACCAATACAAGGCTTAAACACGAGTGTTGTTAAGAAGATATTGTGGTCACAATATGGCTGCTAAGACTTAGATACTTATTGATCTTCATCACCCTATTTCATAGAATCGAGACTATTGTCGATATCATTGAATTACGTTGAGTTCCTCTCCTAACCATATATGCATGATGTTTTATTTCTTCAACATTGTCTGTACTGGAGATGTTTGTGACATTTAATTTTTGAAGGATGACTCTCTATTGTGAGCTTGGTTGCATTTGTTTTATTCATTATTTTTTGAAGAGGATCGTGAGAAGTTAAGATGTAATTTATTTTGACACTCAATGTTGTGTTTAAGGGGGGTGGTTGAAATGTTCGAATGTGTGTAAACCAAAATTATTGAGGTCAATCAATTGACTAATTGAGGGAACAATCGATTGAGGTCGACTGACTAAGGGGTCTATTGACTTTGTGGTCAACTAATTGAATAAGTGACTAATGCCAATTGGGTCTACTTGGGAAATATGTAAACCTATCTTATTGGGTCCTATGAATGAATTATGTGGAAATTTCATGGGTTCTAGTCCCACATTTGGGGTTTCAGGTGAAAAACCTAAACCTATATGTTGCGAAGGATTTAGCCCCAATTTTATTCTATTTATAATTGGTAATGATGTACATGTGATTTTTTTCATGATTCATTAGTCTTCCTTAGAGATTTGATCATGTAAATGTGCTTATTGAATACTAGGTTATCAAGGATACCCACTACATATCTTTGTCTCTTGGGTTGTTGTGATGATGAGTTCTCTCTTTTGTTGAATTAAATGATTTCGTGTTTATGATGTGTTAATGTTAATTAAGTTGCAACTTTGTGCTTACATGTGCAATCCTAACAACAATACCTTACCCTAATTATAGCACTCTCTTCCACTTAGACTTCTCTAGTGATCTAGAACAAGTATGCAATGACCCTATGTTAACAAAGTGCATCATTGCTCCATTCTATCTCTCAATGCAATATGATAGATGGTACCATTTGGTAGACAAGTACACATAATGTGCTTGAACTAAGGGAACACCTATGCATAATATTCATCTGAGCGTATTGGGAAAAATGTGGAAATTTGTTTAAATGTCAACCTTAAACCTCTAGAAAATATTTTAAGAACCTGGTCTAGAACATTCACAAAATCCTACACTTCTATTGGTGGATATTTTAACAAATATTTATTGAAAATTTTATTGCATATATGAACACTAAAAATTCCTACAAAGACCTTAAGTAAATGCTTATTTGCAAGCAGTGTCGAGTACATAACTTTGAAGAAGGTTATTAATTAATACAATCTCCATCATTGGGATAAATGCGTACAAGAACATTAGTCTTCTCATGAAGGGAAAATATTTGTATCTTGAAAAGAGAAGGGTAAGGAAATGTTGATTGTAGCATATGGATTTTTCATTTTAGTACCCACATAAGCCTACCTATTAATAGAGGTGTCAAAATGTGGCCTAATTTTGTGTTGTATGTATACATGACCTGCCCTATGATGACTCAATTACCTATTTCCCTTGATTACCATGGATCTATTGTGTTGGACCAATCTCCCTTGAGTCAACATGCCTTTGTTTACATGTATGACAATTTTGGAGTCTAGTGCTTAGGTTGAGGGCTCCCCCCTGTTACCTCTCCATTTTTTTTAACCGTTGGTCATTGAATTCACTATGTTAGACACTTTGGGAAGCTTATTTCAGGATTCTTCCATTTGTTTGGGGATTCAAACCTTTTAACTAGTGCACAATTGGTCGAGATGCCTCATTTAAAGTTCCTGCAAACCCAAATCTATTTTGACTTACATATTGGGGATCACTAGGGTCAAACCTTCATGATTTATTGGCATGAAGTGAACCACAAGTTTTAGGGGATCTATCATGTCTGACTATCACAACTTTATAGAAAATTATTGAATTCGAGGAAAATACCTATGGTATGGGCTGAGAAACCAATAATACCGACTGAAAATTTGTAGTATAACTCTTCCATTCAAAACACTTTTCCCATTGGTTAGTCTAACTTCACTTACAACTTAAGGTCGTCTATTTTCCTATTTATATTGTAGCTCCCTTATTTACAAATCATTTTCAAATATTTTATCTTTGAAAACCTATCTTGTGATAACACTACCAGATTAGCATCAAACCTTGATCTACTCTCTAACTCCTCTCCATGCTCTTATGTAGCTTTTTCTTGTCATATCCAAGAGCTCTACATGGGTCCCTTGATTTTGGTTATGTTTCTCCTTTCATACTTGTTACTTTCTCCTAGGGCATCTCCATTGGATTATTCCCCTCCTACACCTTAGACAATTAAACTCTTCTACCTCAAGGGAGGTTCCAACACAACCAGGGAAAAACAGGTGCCACCATTCTAAGGGAACTTTGGGCCACCGTATAGTACTTCATTGTTTTTCCATTTATATGGGAGTTGTAGGAGTTCTTGTTACATAGTATTAGAGATCATGATTAAACATAGTAAAATGTGCAAGTTCATTCAAGTGTAAAACCCTCTTTTGGATGCCCGTGGTGATTCTCATTTTCAACCCAAATGAATTCAACACCTACAACAACATTTTTCTAAGCAAGATCCTTTATTTTAATCCCTCTTTTGTCTTCATCTATCAATTTAATTAGCTCACTAAAAGGAATAAGTAAATTAACCCTAGTTAGCATGTCTTCCTTTATTAAGTCACTATTATAGTCTATTTGTTAATGGACCCTAGTTAATCTACAATCCTAGGTCACAAAATCAACTCCAAAAAACCTAATTAACCTAGTGGCCTTCCCTACTTCCCCCTATCTTCCCCTGTTCTAGGGTTTCTTAGTTTTGCCTTGAAATTGAGTGGTGTCTCCACTCTCAACTTCCTACCTATGGGATTGTGGCACTCCACTCTAACTATTACGCTATAGTCGTAACCTTCTTAATTCATGGCAATCCATTTTCTTAAAATCTAGATTAAAAATTGTAAAAAAAAAAAAAAAAAAACTTGAATATATAATCAAATCACACCAAAAAAATCAGCATATAGAACAATTTGTTCCCTTAAATATTACTTTTCCAAGAAAAGAATTGTAACTTATATTCAAAGTAAGAATGGAAATTACATACTTCAAGTGTTGTCAAACTACTTTATTAAAAAAATAAGTAGGATTTATATAAAGGATATAGAGCCCCATCCTTCATAATAAAGTTAAAATGATGCTTGACCTCCAAAAAAGTCTTAAAACAATCCAAAAGTATTACAAACAAGGATGGAAAAACATATTAACCAAACTAGTGGCCTTCCCTACTTCCCTCCTATCTTCCCCAAAAACAATCCAAAAGCATTACAAACAAGGATGGAAAACATAGTAACTAAACTACTTCATCATATCAATTTCTCTCTTATATATACGAAGCCTTAAATAAAATATTTAAAAAGCTATAAACAAGAACATGGTTGTGTAAATGAAACATCAACTCATAAATTGTCCAAAGATGCAGAAAAAATCACATCTATGCTCTCTTCCATAACCTGCGCATCTTGCATCTTCGGAAATTTGTTGTCCATCTTTAGTTAACTTGTCAACTTATTCATTCAACTTCCTAAAAATGTGTGTAAAGAAGATAAATTCAAAATATTATGATATAAACTTGAGTTTATTTTCCAATGGCCTTAAACATACGTCATTGATTTAACTATTTCCTTTCATCTAGATTTCCACCAATGATGAACCACTGGAAAGTTGATTTATGATATATGTGTATCTCTAGCGAGTGTTAAAATGAGCTTTAATGCCACCAATTCATAGTTGGTTGGACTTGTAACTTATACTTGTCTTTAACATGATATAATGCGAATTTAATATTAACATAATGCCTCCACCATCATTAAATCCAGGAGATCCTTGACTTACTACATTAAAAAACCAATGCTTTTGACTTATTGATAGATAGTTCCTCTAGATCGCAAAGAGCCCTATGTTTTAATGACACTTTGAATCTAGTTATCATTGGTTGAAATTCTGAGAGAGTTTGAAAGGTGGGAATACACTTTCTTCAAATATTTAAGCATTTAGAGCGAGTTAGAATCCCCACATAATGAGCCATGGAAATGCCCTTATCACTTTGAGTTACTTCTTTGGAAACCATTATTTTAAACATGATATACTCTTCTTTACAAACATTTTGTATACTTGTCAGCTTGTTTTCCTCCTTCCATGTTTAAGTAGAATATGGACAATGAATTTACAAATGGGAGATGTTTTCTTCTTCATGTTTGTAGAGAATACATATACCTAGACCCTGGTGGTTCCCCTTTTGTAGGACCTCACAAGTAAGAGTCCAATTGCTTAAAGTTAACCAATGAAAACATGCGTTTTTTTTGGTATCTTAAGCTTCCAAAAATTGCTCCACCACTAAGTAGGTTCTTGCAACCCCTTTTTCATCAATTCCGTGTAGCCAAACCCAATTGCATACTCCCCTTTATTCTATTTTTTACCTAGAAAAGTGAGTCTAGTTCATCTTTCAATTGGATATGATATTTTTTCAAGGAACCAATGTAAGTATTCCACAAACCTACAACTTCATCATCTAGTCCAATAAACACAACTGATCTCCATCCTTGTAACCAAAGATTCATAGAGGTTAGATCCCCAATTTAGTTTTTAGTATAAAAATCTATTTTTTCATGTAACGTTTCAATTAAGATAGTGGGAAATATCATCTCTTCTCTGCATCCTATAATAATGTCAATGCACACTCTGATTTGCTCATCCAATACCACCTTCCATTACAAATGTGTCCCAATTACTAGGAATGACAATTTCATGGCCTTCCATTGAACATACACATTCTTTATGTTTTTTCTCGGGTTCCTAACCTAGCCTAGAAAGGAACCAAAGCTTGATGTGTTTATGTTCATCCTACGTAAACATTCAAAAGTCATAGCTCTCCATAGAATTTTTGTTGCCAAAAAAATTCCAACGAGATGAATGTTCTTTAATCCCCACCCACCCTTCTCCTTTGGACATCTAACTATTGTCTTCCATTTGGCCAATGGAATTTTCTCGTTATCATTCTTACCAGGAAATAGGAATTCAAAACAAATTCTCCTTATTGTAGCAAAAACACCTTTAGGAATATACACCATTAAATGCTATAAAACATGAATAGCCTCCAATACAGATGACCAATGTCAACCTCAAATCTATGGAAATCCATCTATTGCACCGATTGTTTATCCTTGCCTCCACCTTTTTTTATCAACCATCCCTAGTCCTATTTACCATATCCATTTAGCTCAAGGATAAAGCTCCAATATTTAAATCCTTCTTGAAAGATTTTTTTTAAAGGAAAACATTGTTGATAATCTTACCTCATCATCATCCTCCAATCCAAAATAATATATATCACATTTCCCTACTTTGAGTTCCATTCTTATGGCAATACCATATATGTCCAAGATGTCCCAAAACATTCTATATTATGTGTCTTCACTAGAAGACAATAACAAAACACCTTCAACAAATAAAGTGAGTTAAATATACAATCCTACTAATTTTTATTTCTGGAATAATTCCTTTTCTTTTATCATCCAGTATGGATTTGCTCAAAACTTAAAAAAAAGAGGTAAATGAAATCCTTGTTTAAGGCCTTTGGATGGCTTAAAGAACTTGTAGCTAAACGGATTATAAGAATTGCAAAGGAGACAAAGGAGATACATCCCATAATCCATAACACTATTGACAAATAAAATCCCACATGTAGAAGCATCATTCTAAAATAAAACTAACTTACTATGTCATAAGCTTTGGATAAATCTTATCCAAAGCTTACTATGTCATGTAGAAGCATCATTCTAAAATAAAACTAACTTACTATGTCATAAGCTTTGGATAAATCTTGGTTCAAAACCATGATTAGATGATTTTTCGTCTTAATATAGTGTAAAACTTCCCAAGCCGCTCCTATAGCCTCAAACACCTACCTTCCATTTAAAAGGTCAAACTTATCTTGAACAATAATATCATATTTATTTTTTCCTAATCTTTGCTGCCAAATCTTGGCAATTGAATTTATACACACAGTTACATAAAAAGATTGGTTGAAACTCATCAAATGAGGTTGACTTATCTTTCTTGAGGATAAAAAGAAGAGAAGTAGAATTCAATGCTCCCAAAATCTTTGTAGAACTTCGAACTTTATCTATTACTCAAATCCTCTTCCACCAAATCCTAAAAACCAATATAAAACTTGACAATCCACCTTCAAAGTAAAAAACTTGATAACATATTAGAGTTTCAAAATGGTAAATTGGTTGAACAAGAAAAATATATGAATACTTATGTATTTTCTTTTATTTGTAATTAGTAAATATACCATTTTTATCTTAATTTTTTTTTAAAAACAGTTTCTAATCATATTAAGTTTTGCATAAAAGCAACGAGGGAAAAATTACCACTTATTGTGAAATATGTAAAAAAAAAACTAGTGAGAGGTGTAGAAATAGGACTTGTAAAGTATTTTTACTAGGGAAAAATGGAGTAAGAGTGGACTTAACTTGTTAAATGTTATCTTTGCACTCCATCTCCAAAATTTTAATGGATTTATAGATTTATATATATGAGTTCATATTTATGATTGTACTGAAGAAAGTATGGCAAAAATATGACAGTAAAGGCAAAAGCCTTAATCAATTATATTCACACAAATAGTACCATTATATAGTACAAAGAAGAATGCCACCTCAGTGAGAGATATTCTCTAGATCCTAACACCTTGCATGGTGACTAGGCTAGGAAATATTTTCCATATCTTTTAGAGACTTATCTAGGATAAATGACTATTATCCCAAATAATGAATACAATAATGTGACATTTAACTTATGTGATTGCTAATGTAAGCCATAAGGCTAACATGTACATGATTGCACTGAAAGCTGCTTCTACAACCCAGTATGCAGAGATGTCATGTGGGTTTTGCTTTGAGCATTAAAGGGAAGAGGAAATTAAAATTAAGAAGAGTCTAACCCACTACTAATATGCAATTAGTGGTGTCAAATAGAAGTGGAGTTAAATACAAATTATTAAAAACTAAAGGATTACTCATATGGATCAACTTAAAGGGAGATCAATGGTTCTTGTTGAATGAGAGTGGTGGATATGTATGGTTTTCAAAGGGGGAAAGTCCACTCGCTATTCAAACCCACCCTAAACACACATGGATTATGTAGGTGATTTGTGGGTGGAAAAAGGCGATTAAGTTAAACCGCTTTTCATTCACCCACAAACCACTCAACACCTCAAAGGTGAATTTGCGATAATATTCAATTACCAGAAGAGCCATTTGATGTACCATGCCCACACGGACTTAATGTACCATGCCCACATGGACTTGATGTACCATGCCCACATTGGAGATTTGACAAATGGATTTCATTTTCAAAGCAAAGTTTGTTGACATCATTGAAAAGGCAATTTGGGAACCCTATCGATGTTTGAAACCATTGGTTGAAGTTCAAAGGTACAATTGAGAGAAAAAGAAAATTCCGACCAGTACACCTAGATTTCATAATTTGGTCATTTCCTTTGATCTTTCATCATTCATTTTTCTTTCAATCCTACTCAAATAAAACCTACAATTCCTGTAAAACTTAGGGTCCAAGCATCTGAGCATGAGAACCTAGTCAAGTTGTTATATGATGTTTTTGAATTGCATCTTACCAAACAAAATACTTTTAAACTCTGACATGTTGCATTTTGAGTATTTAAGGATTCCTATGATATAATTCATGCCTGGGAGTGTGGTCTCACCCATGCCATTGTCCCCACCACTTACCATTTTCCAGAATTTGTATAAATTTGTGATGAGCTATATAATCCTTTTGAACAAGATATAATGTGCAATGATGCTTCTCATGATATTTTCTCTGTAAACCCTACCTCAATTGTCGAAATATTAATGTTTCTTGAGAATTTCACTCCATTTGATGATGAAATCTTAGCACTGGAATTCAAAGTTTTACCCCCATTTAAGTGAGAATCACTCAATATTTTTGGAAGAAGGCTTCTCTTCCAGAGATTGTGCTACCTCTCCAAGTCAACATTTTCCCCAATATTTTTGAGAATTCATAACATGATTTACCTCATTCTAGGATATGAGGCAAACATCACAACTCATCGGTCTTGTAGCTCATGATGTACTCAATATATGCTGAGAGACGCCTCCTCTAATCTATGTTGTTGATTTTTCCTCCATTTCATGGTGCATTGGAGTTGATACATTGCGTTGTGTTAGAGTTTATCGTTTCTTGGAGTGCATTTGGAGGAGTCCATACAACACCAGAACATGGAGCTGCTATTGAATCATTGAGCTGAGAATGATGTCTACGTGGACCTAAAATTGTTGTTGCTACTGATGGATCAGATCATGTCACTGAGACGGTGGGGGGGGGGTGAATTAGTCACAAAACTTGTAAACCAATTTTTACTTAGTTAATTATGGTTTACAGACATAACAATAAATTTGAACACAATAATTTATCGTGGAACCCAATAGGGAAAAACCACCAATACTTTTCTATTAACTGCAAAAATTTTGTTACAATTTACAATAGAAGGAAGATATTTTTCTTCCTCTTTGGATCAGCATCAACTGATCAGGATGCACCCACACCACTATTTAGTCAGTTATAATTGACAAGGAAGCACCTACTCCCTTGTAGGCACCAACCTGCCCTAGCTCCTCCCCGCCACCCTTTGTTTATAGATTTTGGAATAGGATATTCAGTCCTGTGGAAATCTCATGTATCAAATACTGGACTCCATAACTGCTGCTCTGTCTCTTCTTTTTCTTGGTCTTCAATAAATATTTGACATAATTTTTTTCTCCTTCACGTCTCAGCATACTTATAAATGTCTTCAACGCAGCTCTTCATCACCATCACACCTCTTCATAAAAATAAATTATATATAAAAAATATATATAACAAATTTGTCATTTTTAATTTTGTTCCATCATTTGTTTAATTTTGTTTTAGCATGGATTTTACTAACTTTGGTGATCCTCTAGATTTGGCATTTATGCCAAAAACTCCAAAAAAATGGCAGTCTTACTCCCAAGTGAAATAACTAACGCACCTAAGCCCACGTGCGCTCCATATTACCATCATGTCAATAGAATTCAACGGAAGAGATCATCTCCTTGGTAAATCGACGAATGTTGTCACATTTTCCAAAAAGGTAGGGGACCTGACAAGTCGTCCCAGGATCCAGGCTGATGACTTCTCGTGGAGTCCAAGCACCTAGATCCCCCACCATACCCTTTGCACTACGCGTCAAATAACATTAGTGAGGCTGGTGCATATAAACAAATGAAAATTCAAACTTGCTGCCAATGTGGGAGGAATCCCATTAGTCGAATCAATCTCCACCGTTGATTGTTTGATCCGACGGTTCCTGAGTCTCCGCTTGCAACTCTTTATTCTTATCCACTGTGACTTGAAATCGATGCTCAAGTCTGCTTGTCGATTCGATTTCGAGCTTTCACAATTGTAGCTATCAAAACTTCTCAAGATCCAAAAGCATCAATGTCTTGGACATTCAATACTTCATCTGTTTCTTCCATATCACCGTCGTCAATACCACTCATCTGCATAGCCTCCGTCTCATTCCCATCCCGCCCATCATCATCATTCACTCTCTTCCTTCACTTGATCCAAATCACTGTCATCATCATCCTCTTTCTTGACATCCAATAATGTTGCATTAATTCTTGTCACAAAATTTGTTGCCACCGTCACCTCCTTTGGTGTCATAATACTTTATATATATTTGAACATAATCGAAGTCTCTGCCATCTATAATTTGTCTTTATATTTTCAATGCTTCTGCTCAATGGCCAATGGCTTCCATACTCGTCACTCTGCTCGATGGCTACAGGCACAAGCTCCTCTCTTTACAAACTTCAAATTGGCTCCAGATGTTCATCAGAATCAATATCTTCCCCAGTCTGCTAATCAGGGACCTTTAGTTGCGCTTGAGACTGCGGAAGAGAGGACAATAGAAATGACAACGGTGGAGCTCGGGTGTGAAATCCAAACTGCCTTCCAACCTTTTAAATGTTGTTTGTAGGGAAAACTAAGCATGATAACTCAATGTCGCCACAAAGGCTTAGCTTGGTAGAATCACATAACTTATCTACAAGCTCTTTAACTTTTGGGGAACAGTTTCTACTGAGCCTTCTCTTCAGCTAGATCTGCTAATCTCATAAAAACGGAGTGTGCCTTTTTCAACAAGGTTTCATCTATTTTCCATCTGCCTTATCATCAACACAGTTATGGAAGACATTAGAAGCTTCTTGTCATCAATTCCAACCTGTATAACTGCCATATTGCCAACAATCTCCCCCTTTGGCATTGATGGTAATACTGTTTTTATTTCTCACCCTTTGACATCAAGTGAAAAGGGTTGAATGAATCCCCCTAACTTTGATCATTGTCTCCCCCTGAATTGATGCCAATTGATGCATTATTTTCTTGAGAGATTTAGATTGGAAGAGAGACTACTCCTAATCTTTTCCTGAGATATTCAAATACATTTATGCTTAAGGGTTTAGTAAAGATGTCTGCAACCTATTCTTGTGTTGGGACATATTCCAATTTAATGTTCTTATTTGCATCCTGATCTCTTAGATAGTGGTATTTTATTGGAATGTGTTTTGATTTGGAGTGTTGGACATGGTTCTTGGAAAGACTTATAGCACTTGTATTATCACAGTAGATAATAGTGGGCTCTTCAAACACTACTTTGATGTCCTGTAAGGTTTGTTTCATCCATTCCACTTGTGTGCAACATTCTCCTGCTGCAATATACTCAGCTTCAGTGGTAGATAGAGAAATTGAGGTTTGTTTCTTGCTTTTCCAAGATACTAGTGACTCTCCCAAGAAGAATGCTCCTCCACTTGTTCGTTTTCTGTCATCTACACAACCTACCCAATCTGCATCTAAATAGGCCTTTAAGGAGAATGAATTCTTCCTAGGGTACCATAATCCAAGATCTATGGTTCCTTTTAAGTATCTAAAGATTCTTTTCACAGCTTGAACATGGATATCTTTTGATGCAACTTGGAATCTATCCACGATTCCAACAACTTTCTTGACATCAGGTCTGGAAGCTGTTACATAGAGTAAACTCCCAATCATTGATCTGTAGTGTTTTGTATCTACAGCCTTGGACTCATCTTCCTTGCTTAGTTTGCATCCTACTATCATAGGTGTACAAACATGTTTGCAATCCTCTAACTGGAATTTCTTAAGCATATCTTTAACATACTTGGACTGATAGATAAAGCTTCCTCTTTTGGACTGTACTATTTGTAATCCTAGAAAGAAATCTAGTTCACCAAGCAAAGACATTTCAAATTCTTGTTGCATCCTCCTAGCAAAGTACTCACTAAGTTTTTCATCATCACTTCCAAATATAATATCATCAACATATACTTCCACAATAATCATGATATCATCAACAATTTTATAATAAAGATTACTGTCTACTGATCCTCTTTTAAAGCCTTGTACTTGTAAATAAGAGTCTAGCCTTGCATACCATACTCTGGGTGCTTGTTTAATCCCATAGAGTGTTTTCTTTAGTTTACAGACATAGTCTCCTCTATCAGTTAATTGAACTCCTTCTGGTTTCTCAATATAGACTTCCTCTTCTAAGTTTCCATTGAGAAATGCTGACTTGACATTCATCTGGTATACTTTAAATTTCTTGTAGCTGGCGAAGGCTAAGAACATCCTAATTGCCTCTAATATGGCCATAGGTGCAAAAGTTTGTTCAAAATCTACTCCTTCAACCTGAGCATACCCTTTACATACCAATCTGGCTTTGTTCCTGATTACTTGTCCATTTTCATTTACTTTGTTTTTAAACACCCATTTAGTTCCAATGACATTCTTATTTTTTGGTCTTGGAACTAGTTCCCAAATTTTATTCTTTTCAATTTGGTCCAATTCTTCATTCATAGCATTGATCCAAATCTCATCTTTGCATACTTCTTTGATTGAGCTGGGCTCAATATATGACAAAAGTGCTATTTCTGTTTGATACAACAATTGTCTTCTTGTCTGTACTCCTGTACTTTTATCTCCAATAATTAGGTCTTCAGGATGATTCCTTTGAATAATTCTTGAGGGTGTGTTTGTGTCTCTTCTTGGGGATTATTCCTTTATCTCTTCTTCTCGAATATCTTCCCCTTCTTCTTTGGTATCCATTTCATCCTCTTCTGTATCGTCCTTTTCTTCTAGATCTGCTTGTGTACCAACTAACTCATCATCATCTTCGTCTTCATTGTCAATTACGATCTCTTGATGTTTGGTCTTTTTTTTTTTAATCATCCACTTTAACATCTGCACTCTCAACAATATTATGTAATCTAAGATTGTAGCATCTGTATGCTTTCTTGGTAGAAGCATATCCAAGGAAGATACCTTCATCAGATCTAGCATCAAATTTTCCGAGATTCTCATCAAGCCTTTTGATGTAACACTTACTTCCAAATACCTTGAAATATTTTACTGAAGGAGCTCTCCCAAACCATAGCTCATTAGGAGTCTTATTACTATTAATCCTGAGTTGACCTCTATTTAATATGTGTACTGCTGTGCTTACTGCTTCCCTCCAATATCCATCAGACAATCTTGCTTCATTGAGCATAGTCCTTGCAGCCTCCTGAATTGTTCTATTCCTCCTCTCAACAACCCCATTTTGCTGAGGTGTTCTGGCAGCAGAGAATTGTCTCTTAATTCCATGAGTTTTCACAGAAGAGATCAAACTCTTTTGAGGTGAACTCACCACCATTGTCTGATCTAAGACATTTCATTTTTTCCTCTGTTTCATTTTCAACAAGGGTTTTAAAAACTTTGAACTTGTTAAATGCTTCTGATTTTTCCTTGAGAAAAAATACCAAGCCAATCTAGTAAAATCATCAATGAACAACATAAAGTAAGACTCTCCTTGCAAACTTTTGGTCTTTGTAGGTCCACAGAGGTCAGTGTGAACCAACTTTAAAGGTTTTGAGGTTGAGTATTATTTTTTTTTGAATCTTATCCTAGTTTAGTTCCCTAGTTGACAATGTCTACATATAAGATTTGAAGGTTTTGTGATATTTGGGAAGTTTCTTACTGCCCCAATATTGCTGAATTTCACTAAATTGTCAAAGTTAATGTGCCCCAACCTCCTATGCCATAGCAAATTTTCATCCACTAAATTTATATGATATTCCTAATGCAGTTTTGTATTTAGTATGTATACATTCTCAGGAGTTCTACGAGCAACACCAACCAATTTTTCCGAGTCCTTTCTTCTTATCTCACATTTATGAGAATCAAATATGCAAATGTGCCCCTGATCACAGGTTTGGTTGACACTTAATAGACTAGGTTTCATATTTTCAACAAGCAACACATTCTTGGCCTTGTCTTTTCCCAAATTCACAGTGCCTTTCCAAAGAATATTACCTGAAGCATTGTCACCAAATGTAAATTTACCCTTTTGTTTTTTCAAGTTCAAAAACTTGTCCTTATCTCCTGTCATGTGTTTTGAACAACCACTGTCAACATACCAGAGATATCCTTTATCTTGTGCTTTCAAGGCAATAAGACATTCCTCTTTTGATGTTTTTTCTTTCCAAAGCTTCTTTTGATCTCTAATGACCTTTGTTTTTTTTGAGATTTCCATTAATCTACAATTACTTGCTTTATGTCCATAATTATGACAATTGAAGCATTCTAAGTTCCTTTCTTGTAGAGGTGCAAAGGAGTTATAATTTATGTTCTTGACTTGACCAACTATTTGGTTGTCTTTGAGGTTATAGTTCTTAACCTTCGAATTTTTCCTTCCATATGCTCTACAATTCATAGCTTTGTGCCCGAAGTTAGAGCATGCAAAGCAATAACCAAAGAAAATGTGAGGATACCTGTTTTGATAAACCTTCTTCGGTGTTGTCTTGAGTTCCTTCTTGATGGATGAAAATAATCCTCTGTAGTTTTGATCATTGATTGTCTCTTCTTCATCTTTCTTCTTAAATGTAATGAGGAGAGCAGCTGCATAGGATTTTGAGTCAACTTGGTTTTCTTCTTGTCGGAATAACCTATTCCATTTTTGTTACTTGGCTCCCTTTGCGTGGTTATAATCTTATCTAAGATTTTAGAACTATTTTCATATCTTGTTTGGATAAGTTTTGCATCAAGCCCCTTTTTTAAGTGAAACAATTCTGCCTCTATTCTTTCACAGGTTAGTTGTTTCTCTTTAAGAGCCTTCCCCAGACTTTCTTCCATCCTATTTGCATCTAGGATTTGGTTTTCTAGGTTGCTCATGATTTTCTCCATCTCTCTTTCTTTCTATTCATGTTTTTCCTTTTGTTCAACTACAAAACTTTTCAGCTATCTATATCGGTTTTTGTATTTTCTTAATTCATCCAAGGCATTGAGAAGTTATTCTCTCATATTAACCTCTGCTTCATGTTCTGACTCTTCCTCATGCTCAATTTTTTCTATTTCATTAGACTCTTCAATACCTAGAAAAAGTACTTCATCATCACTGTCACTAAACTCAGATGAACTGCTGTTCTCTTCTTTTGAGTAGAAATTCCTTCTCTCTTTGTGATACTTTTTCTTATAGTGGGATTTTCCCTTTTTCTTGTATTGTTTATTTGTGTTATCTTCATCTTCAGAGTCTTCCTTGAGATAAGGACACTTGGCTGCAAAGTGCCCAATTTTGCCACAATTAAAACATTTGAAGGGCAGTTTCCCTTTGTACTTCCCTGATCCTTTCTAGAGGTTTTTAACAAAATTGGCTTCTTCTACATAAAATTCTTCATGATGGTTGGGTTGAGGTTTTTGCTTCTGATTTTTTGTTTTCTTGAGCACTTTGAAGGATGCCTCTCCTTTTGGGAGGTTCTCAGGACCTAATCTTAATTCATAGGTTGGGAGGATTCCATACAATTCATCCATGGTAAGTTCATCTAGTTTCTCTCGGTCTTCAAGAGTGGTTACTTTAGGATTATATGCCATAGGAAGTGTTCTTAGTATATTTTCAACTAACTCAGTGTCTGGTATTTCTGCTCCCAAACCTTTGATTGCATCAACAAGACTATCAACTCTTTCGAAGTACTCTGAAATATTTTCTTCATCCTTCATTTTTAGACCTTCATATTGTACTTTGAAAGATTGAAGTTTTGGCATTTTTACTTTGATATCTCCTGCATATATAGTTTCCAGTTTATCCCAGAGCTGTTTTGCACTTTTACAGGTTAGTACTTTTGCAAAGACCTTCTTACTCAGTCCAGCTTGTAGTGTATTTAAGGCCTTTGCATGTTCCCAAAATTTCTTCTTGTCTTCTGCTTCTGTGGGAGTGACTTTTGGAACATCATATCCTTCTTCAAATAATGTCCATACTTCCAGTCCAATGGACATTGGATAGATTTTCATTCTAATCTTCCCTAAAACATAGTCTTCACCATCAAATATGGGGACTCTTAATGACATCTTCATCTGCTGATCCATTCTGATGTATACTTCTCTTCATAAACTTTCTAGTGAAGAGACCTGCTCTTATACCAATTGATGGATCAGATCCTGTCACTGAGAGGGGGGGGGTGAATCAGTGACATAACTTGTAAACCAATTTTTACTTAGTTAATTATGGTATACAGACATAACAATAAATTTGAACACAATAATTTATCGTGGAACCAATAGGGAAAAACCACCAATACTTTTCTATTAATTGCAAAAATTTTGTTACAATTTACAATAGAAGGAAGATGTTTTTATTCCTCTTTGGATCAACACCAACTGATCAGGATGCACCCACACCCCTATTTAGTCAGTTACAACTAACAAGGAAGCACTTACTCCCCTGCAGGAACCAACCTGCCCTAGCTCCTCCCTGCCACCCTTTGTTTATAGATTTTGGAATAGGATATTCAGTCCCGTGGAAATCTCCTGTATCAAATACTGGACTCCATAACTGCTGCTCTGTCTCTTCTTGTTCTTGGTCTTCAATAAATCTTTGAAAAACGTTTTTTCTCCTTCACATCTCAACATACTTATAAATGTCTTCAACGAAACTCTTCATCACCATAACACCTCTTCATAAAAATAAATTATATATAAAAAAATATATAACAAATTTGTTATTTTTAATTTTGTTCCATCATTTGTTTAATTTTGTTTTAGCATGGATTTTACTAACTTTGGTGATCCTCTAAATTTGGCATTTATGCCAAAAACTCCAAAAAAATGGCAGTCTTACTCCCAAGCGAAATAACTAACACGCCTAAGCCCATGAGCGCTCCATATGACCATCGTGTCAACAGAATCCAACGACCGAGATCATCTCCTTGGTAAATCGACAGATGTTGTCACGTTTTACAAAAAGGTAGGGAGCCTGATAGGTCGTCCCGGGATCTAGGCTGGTGACTTCTCATGGAGTCCAATCACCTAGAGCCCCCACCATACCCTTTGCACTACGCGTCGAATAAAATTAGTGAGGTTGGTGCATATAAACAAATGAAAACTCAAACTTGCTGCTAATGTGGGATAAATCCCATTAGTCGAATCAATCTCCACTGTTGATTGTTTGATCCGACGGTTCCCGAGTCTCCTCCTGCAACTCTTTATTCTTATCCACTGTGACTTGAAATCGATGCTCAAGTCTGCTTGTCGATTCGATTTCGAGCTTTTGCAATTGTAGCGATAAAAACTTCTCAAGATCCAAAAGCATCAATGTCTTGAACATTCAATCCTTCATCTGTTTCTTCCATGTCACCGTCGTCAATACCACTCATCTGCATAGCCTCCATCTCATTCCCATTCTTCCCATCATCATCATCATCCTCTTTCTTGACATCTGGTAACGTTGCATTAATTCTTGTCACAAAATTTGCTGCCACCGTCACCTCCTTTGGTCTCCTAATACTTTCTATATATTTGAACATAATCGAAGTCTCTGCCATCTATCATTTGTCTTTATATTTTCAATGCTTCTGCTCAATGGCCAATGGCTTCCATGCTTGTCACTCTGCTCGATGGGTACATGCACGAGCTCCTCTCTTTACAAAATTCAAACCAGCTCCAGATCTTCATCAGAATCAATATCTTCCCTAGTTTGCTTATCAGGGACCTTCAGTTGCGCTCGAGACTGGAGAAGAGAGGACAATAGAAATGACAACGGTGGAGCTCGGGTGTGAAATCCAAACTGCCTTCCAGCCTTTGAAATGTTGTTTGTAGGGAAAACTAAGCCTGATAACTCAATGTCGCCACAAAGGCTTAGCTTGGTAGAATCACATAACTTATCTACAAGCTCTTTAACTTTTGGGGAACAGTTTCTGCTGGGCCTTCTCTTCATCCAGATCTGCTAATGTCATCAAAACAGAGTGTGCCTTTTTCAACAGGGTTTCATCTATTTTCCATCTGCCATATCATCAACACAGTTATGGAAGGCATTAGAAGCTACTTGCCATCAATGCCAACCTGTATAACTTCCATATTGCCAACAACTACCTTTTTGTTGATGCATTTATGAAGAGCACTTTTTTGTTGATGCAATAGTTCTCTCCTTTTTTTATGAAGTGCATGGGACAACAAGGAATTATTGTGGAGTCTTGGCTATGATAGTTATGATTTTGTTTTTTGATGGTGCTGGTTGCACAATGGGGTATATGTAATTGGAAAAATTTCCTCCATACTATAGGATACTTTCCTTTGGCAATTGTCATGTTGCAGTGTACTATTATGCATTTGAATGATTATTTCTGTAGCTAAGTGGGCTCCATAAACTGTTGAAATGATAGTCTCTCAAACTTGACATGGAGAGTCTTATAACACTTTTCAAGAATGCAACATGTAAGCAAATGTAAGCAAGGATTCACTGCAACCTAGGGAAGCCGATTTGACCTCTACCATAGTGATCCTTTTCTTTGTGGATTCATTTCAAGAATATATATTATATAGCTTCACTATTTGTAGAGGTTATTAATATGACTGAAGAGTAGATATTGAAGGATGTCGATTGACTGTACGTTTTTTTAGACTGGATGCATATAATTCTTTCGAAATGGTTGCGTATCATCCTTTTGAAGTGAAGATATACGTTGAGGATTGCCTCTAGTCATTTTGAAGGCTACGCGGAACCAAAGTTCGAGAAGAATATCCCATTGAAATCTTGTGCCAATTATTACACTCTGCGTGGAGTGGGGGAGCTGCGATTCCTCTCCAACTAAATCTCACTGAAGAGCACAACCTCCTCCACAACTACGACAGTTTGCACAAGTACTGGTATTAATTTATTGAAAGTTTACTCATGTATTGTCGATGGAGATTTGAGCTGCAAATGGGGCTGAATGTGAATCTCTAGGTTTGGAATCAATGTGCGATTAAAAGTTATGGTGTTATAGACTCGATTTGCATGCTGCCGTAGAATTGTTTTTAATAAGCGTTGTAGAATTGTTTTTAATAAGCGCTATAGAATTGTTTTAATAGTGTTGCAAAATTAATGGTGCTGCAAAAAATTGAATTTGCATATTGTTGTAGAATTAAATTTTTGTTGCAGAGTGAGTATGCATACATGCATAGTGTACATAGTTTCTTGAAATGCATTGTGTATATGCAAGATTGACATTTCTTTTCTAGCCATTAGTTATCCTATAGTGACAGGCATTGTGAAAGATAAATTGCATCCATAGAAGATTTGAAACTTGTTTGGAGTCAAGCAAGCTTGCAACTGTTGTTATAGATGCTCCAAAAGAAGAGAATTTGGAGAACTAGATCCAAATTATTCAAGTATAACAGATTCCTCAATTCGACAATCATAAGTGTAACTTGCAACTGTGATTTGTTTGTAAGTTATAGTGTCTATTTTTGGTACTTGCATATGTGTTTTTGTTCATTACCAAAACTAAAGTTAAGTTGAGTTGTGCATTGTATGTGGGTGCATTTTCGGCTGAGACCGACACCCTTCTATTTTAAGTTTGAATCTACTGAAATATTGCTTGTAAAGGGCAGAGTTGCAAGGAGCCCTTAATCTGATTGAGCATTGTACTTGGTCCTACCTGCACAAGGAGGCCTCAAATTGTCCTCAGAATGTCTAATACAAAAGAAACATTAGATTTGTTGAATACTCTAGTACATACAACTGTAGACGACTCAATCACAATAAAAAAAGACACACTCCAAACTGTCATCAATTAACTGCAGAATTTGAAAGCCAAAGAGGAAGATGCACAACACAAGAATCAACATTATGAACTAGTGCTTGTTCAGAATAACCCTTTGTTTGAAGATGATTCCTATCAGCTGCTAAAAAATAATGAAATCATGTCATATGTACAACCTATTTAGAGTCCCATATGCCAATAGTGTGACTGAGTTGGCCATATGAAAGATCAATGTTTTAGTCTTCATCTTTGTCAGCATTGCGGGAAGTGTAAGGAACCCACAAGAGTGAAACTTGCAACAAAATATTGTACTGCCTCTTAGTTTGTACTTGACAGGTGGGAACATGATGCCAGGCTTCAAGTTTCGAAGCCTTGTCCCTCTGACAACAAACATTCACAACCTTCCTCAAGTAAGTCACATCAAGCGATCCTGAGCCATAGTGAGTTTGGGAGGCCACTAGATTCAAAGATGTCTGATTCTAAGATGCATGCATCATGAAGACATAAGAGAACCATGCCACATAGTACTCATGTGTTTTGTGTCTAGTTGTGACACCTTGAGACTCTCCTCACATTGTTCCTAACAAGGGGGAAATGAAGGCCGTCAGTAACAAGCGAGCGATTACAAGTGAGCCAGAACAAGCGATCCTATGAAGAGATATGTTCAACTGAGCTCCAGAGTTGGTGGTCATCCTAAAACCACCGATATCGAGAGCACCTTCATTTAGCAGAAGCAAGTGCAAGATTATAGCTAACTTATTGGCAAAATATTATCAAGTTGGAAATGTTCAGCAAGTGGTAGCTGCTCACTTCCTGTTTTCATCTCTCCTGTTGGTTTGTGGTCAGCCTAAAACCACCATTCCAGAGATACTCTGAGCGAGTGTTGTTTCCAAATTCCAGAGTTTGTGGCCAGCCTTAAACTACACACATAGTAGAAGATTTCAACTTCTGCTAACCCCTTTGGTTGGTGGTCAACCAAAATCACTCCTTTAGAGAGCACTTGTATTTAATAGAAGCCAATGTAAGCTTATAACTAACTTTCTTGGTAGAGGATTGTCAAGTTGGAAATGTTCAGCAGGTGGTAGCTCTCCATTTCCGGTTATTCATCTCTCTCTTGTTCATGGACTCATATACACTCTTTGGATTAAGGGGGAATTGTTGGGAACATAATCTTTGGTGTTTGGATTAATGTTCATTATTCACGTTCAAGGTAAATAAAAAGTCTAGGTGAATAGGAAAAGTCATTGGAGAAGACTATTAGTCTCTCAGGAGTCCAAGAGTCACCTTGGAATATGAAACCAAGGGACATCTCATTTGTATACATATGAATATTATTAACGAGATTAAGCGTGCTTTCATGCCTATCCTTTATTGTCTTCATGTTTTCTACCTATTGTCCAATAGGGAATCTAACAATTATATTATTATATTATATCAATAGTTTTTTAATATTATTACAATTTTATTATCATAATTATAATTTTAGTTACTTTGTTAACTTTAAATTTATTATTAAATATATAAAAAGTATTAATATATTCAATAAATTATAGATTACTGTATAAATTTTAAAATCTTTATTACTACATCATTTATTGTATGTGTTCATTATTATTTTTCAACACCCACCTCTTAACTCTACACTAACTCAACATACTTTGCCAATTATCATTAATCATTAATGAGCGAATATAGATTAAAATTTGTGTAACATAGTATCTCTTAATATTTTCTTAATGTGAATGACTTTTTTTAATATTTTTTTAGGAGGCCCATTTTAGACCTCAAATTGAATCTAATGATACAAAAGCTATATTTACTCCTTTTTAAAGCATACAACTAGCTTAGTCAACTAAGCTATTCTAATACTATAAACATATTTTAAATTTTTAATTATACATGCAAAGATAAGAAAAACCCCCTTCTTCCTCTCAAGCATAAAACATGTCTCCTCCATCTGCTTGAATTGAATTGTTGTACATGACTAGGGCTTGAAGATGATTGTTGCCCTTTATCGAATACTAATACTTGTTTCAAGTCCTCCATAGCAGTGTGCATAAATTTTTGTAGCATGTATATCCTTCCATTGATCACCATAAGTCATTTCCCATGAGTGAGAAACATATCAATTTTCAAGGTCCAAGTCACAAGTCACACACCTTGTACCCATAATGATTTTAATAGTATGATTTGAAGCTCTTTGCCCTAGAAACTAAGTCAAACTAGATATAGTCAACCAATATTTTAAGTGACCCAAAACCAATGTATTGTCACATTATTTAGGGTAGCATTAGTTCTTATGCAACATACACTGGGATCTCAATAAATAACATTCACAGGTCACTAACTAGACACAATGATCTTTCCAATTTTTCTTCCCCAAATCATTTGACCTTCATGAATGAAAAGCAAATTGCCCACTGCTTTTGCAAGCTTGCTAGAGTATTTCTACAATAGTATTCCTTAGAACAACATCTTGCAATTTATGACAATAGGCAATGGAAAACACTCTGAATGTGGCAGTTTGAGGATCTTATTAAGAAGAGATTCAACTACTTCATTAAGAATACGTATTCTAGTTTTCAGTGCCTATAAAAAACATTAGAGGGGCATTGCATTTATACTAACAAACCTCAATAATAATTACTACCATAATTTTTCCTTTCCTTCTGAATATGATATCATTTTTAATTAGCCAACTCAAACAACTAACAAGCAACAATCACAACTCCATCTAGTAGGTTAAAGTACGAAATTCAACAATAACTTAAAGACTTGGGAATTCAAAATGTGGTGAAGAGATTTGTTTGAGATGATTATTAAAGAAATATCTAAAACATAGAATTTCACATTGCAACCCTGCATACTACTCTCCATTCACATCATGTATAGCAGTGCATTCTTTTTTATTCCATTTAAGTAAAGGTGAAAGGTCAATGCCATAATCTCTAATAATCAATTAGCACAAAGCAAATCTATTTGGAAGCATATATGTGACCAGCAAAAATTTAATTTCAAAGATATGACCTATAGGATACCTTTACTATGATTTTGAATAGGTAACTGAAGATATAAACAGCACCTGAAAGATTACAAGGTCTATCACATTACCTTCTTTGCCCTTCAATATTTATGGACACATAAATTCAACAGTAATCACAACAAAATATGAGTCAATTACTCACACATCTTTAAATTAAGTGAATGGGTGAACATAACCATCCTATCAAAAGAAACACATCCGCAATAGTAAAATTAAAATGTCAATGCTGATGTCAAAATGAAAAATAATGTATAAGTTCCTTTAAGAATTCCTTTTATCACTAGTTCTAACAGTGTATAATATTAGAGCACAACCGTTACTGATGAATATGATTTTCGTTGATGACAACACATTAATGGAAAAGGCTGAGATGATGACATGAAGAACACACATGGCATGATGACATGGCACAAGAAAATGACATGAAGGATGAGGACTTGGAGAAGGACAATGACATGGACAATGATATGATGGTGCAAAGATCAAGCAAGCTAACACCAAGGTTAATGCCATGGCAGGAAAAACATGACATGGAAAACAAGCATGGCCAAGGGTGATGACAAGCTGACAAGCAAGGACAAGGCAAAGATGACATGGCATATGACATGGAGACAAGGTGTGAAAGAGAAGCACAGATGCGGGCATTTGGAAGATTGCCGTGGGCATTTTTATTGGCCAATGGGGGCATCTTCAAAGCTCAGCCCATGGGAATTTTTATATACATCCTGCAAGCATTTTCATATGCCCCTGCGGGAATTTGGAAGGCCCCTTGCGGGCATTTCAAAGCCCTCTTGCGGGCATTTGATGGAAGAACTTAATGGCCCCTATGCGGGCATTTTATCAAGAGATTGCGGGCATATTTTGAAGAGGCTTGTTGGAATTTTTATGTAGCCGGCTTGCGGGCATTTTGGATAAACCCATGCGGGCATCTTAATGAAGGCTTGTGGGCATTTTTGTTGAAGGCTTGCGGGAATTTATAGAAGGACATACGGGTCATTCACAAAAGGCATTGCGGGCATTTTTTATGAGCCTTTGCGGGCATTTTTCAAAATCCCATTGCGGGCATTTTATGGGAGCTGTAAGTATCCCTTGCGGGCATCTAGAAAAGGACCAGCTGCGGGCATATGAGGATGTGAAGAATAAGCCCCTGCGGGCATTTCTTAAGTTCATTTGGGCATTTTAAAGGCCCCTTGCGTGCATCTTAAAAGACTGTTGCGGGCATAATTAAGGAGGATGTGCGGGCATATTTGGAAGCCTTGCGGGCATTTTTATCAAGCCCTTGAGGGCATCACCAGGAGCTAGCTACGGGCATAATTTAAGCCCCCCTTGCGGGCATCTCTTGGCATAGAAAATAAAATTGATTTATTTATTTAAATAAAATGAGAATTAAAATGACATGTTTGCCTCCAGAAGTTAAGGAAAGGAAAAGTATAAATAAAGAACAAATCTTTATCTTGATGTGTGGATTTAGTGTAGTATTTCAGATGTGTGAAGGAGAGGTCTGATTTTCGGGGGTCAAGAGAAGACTTAAGAAAGGTTCGGTGGCAGCAACAGATCAACAGGAGCAACTGAGAAGAAATTATTTTTATCTCTTTGATTTCTGGGTTAAGCTGAGGCAACATATTGATGACATGAACAATATGAATGTGGACAATTGATGACAAATGTTTATGGATAGCATGGCATGTTTGTGGACATACAGGTTAATGATATGACCGTGATTGAGGAAATATTTGTGACATGATTGTGAAGTGTGTATGGACAAAATAAATATATGTTGGCGAATTGAATGATGATATGCTTGGACAGAATGATGATAGGGCAGCAGTACTAGCAGATTGATTGAAGAATTGATGACATGCTTGGGTAGTAGTATTGGAAGCTGGTTATTGATCAGTTGATGACAGTGATGACATGTGACATGATTATGTGGACAAGGGCAGATTGACAAGATGTAATTTGATGACAAGAATTGTAAATGTAATTACAAGCTGAGCCTTGTACTATTTTTCTTAGTTGGATCTGAGAAAAAGACCAAGCTGAGTCTTGGAATAGGAGTTGGTGCTTCTGATTCAGTTGTAGCTGATAAAACTCCCTGTTGTAGCCGATTGAAGAAATATAAAAAGATTACAAAGCTCATATTGTGTTGTGTCTCTAATGATGTGAATTGATGTTGTAAATGACATGTTTAAAGGTTGATGATTATTGATGTATAGCTTAGTGTGAATGATGATATCTTCCTAAGTGTTAAAGTGGAAATGTAAATGATATATGTTAGGGTTAAAAGAAATTGAAAATTGGAATTAAGTGTTGGCCCACTGATTCACCCCCCCCTCTCAGTGTGCCATTGTGTCCATCAATTGGTATAAGAACAAACCTTCATCACAAGCCTAGAAAGCTTGAAGGGATCCGTGGACAAAAGATGGAAGGACCAACAAAGCTCATTCACATTGAAGTTCTAGTTTTGAGAAATCAGATTATTTTGGTTGGAGAAACAGAATGAAAGATTATTTGAACCAGTTTGGTGTTTTGGAAATTGTGGTTAACCCACCTATCTAGCCTAGCAAGAAGACAAAGATAGTAGTTGATAAAGACAACATTATTTCCTTGAAGTTTCTGATGGATGGACTCTCAAGCCCTATCAAAGAAAGTGTAAAAGAATACACCTCTGCCAAGGATCTCTGGTTCAAGCTGGAAGAAGAATACCAAAAGAGAAGTCAAGACAAAGAAAATGAAACAGGAGTCAAGGATGAGAAGCAAGAAGAAAAGTAGGTACAAGATTTAGATACAAGTGAAGGTAAGTACTCATCAGTTGATGATAATTCTGAATGTGATGATAGCGAAATTCCACTTACAGAAGATGAAGAAGAAGATTTGTTAAAAACCAATAATGCATTTGCATGCACCCTATTGGATGTTGATCTAAAATTTAACCCAAGGCTTAAGAAGAAGATTTTGGGGTCATTTGAAAAGTACAAAAAAGAGACAAAGACATTTCTCATGAGGTTTAAACTCAAGAAAAAATATTTAGAAGATCAAAATGATGAAGTTAGAAGATTGAAGATCGAATTAGCAAAAGAACAAGAAGAGATCAGTAAAATCCCTAAAGAGCTTGAAGAGACAAGAAGAGCTAATATTGGTTTGAAGACTCAGCTGGAAGAAGCCAAAAGAATAGAAGAAGTTATGAAGCTTCAGCTGGAAGAACACAGAAAGACAAATCAGAAGCTTGAGATGGAAGTTGTTGATCTTAGAAATAAAATTGAGAAGCCAAACAATCATGTGAAGTTCAATAACAACTCGGTTATATTGGATAAAATATTGGATTGTCAAAGATCTCCCTTTGACAAATATGGTATTGGGTGCAAGAAGGTAGAAAACAAATCTGAAGAAGACATGTGGTCCCCCAAGACTCCTGAAGTTGGATCCACATCCTTCAAAGGTGAAAGCAAAGCTCCTCATGCACCTGCACATGACAACAAAGAAGTTGGAAGATAAAAAATGCATCAAGAAGTTGCTCCCACTCCTCAAATCAAATTCTTTAGAAGAAGAGCGACAACTCCAAGATGGACTCAAGCACTCAGGTATGATAGCAACTTTAATGGTTATTGCTATTCTTGTAACGGTTTTGGTCATAGGGCTATGGATTGTATGTTCCATGAAAGAAGAAGTGCTGAAAGTCGAAGTAAATGAGATGTTGGGCATGTGACCGAATTGAACATGTTGCTGCAAACTGTTATACATTGAGATGCTTCACCTGTGATGGTGTTGGCCATAAATACCGAGCATGCACAAGTTCAAGAAGACAATCCATGATAATTTTTTCATACCCATCAACAAGGAAAGTCAATGAATCTTGGAAGAAGAATGACACAGATAGATTTGAAGGCCAAAGGACAAATGATCACAGCTAAAGACATTCTAAGGTATGGGTGAAAAATAATATTTTGCTGAATCTAAATGAAGTTGATGATCATTGCACAAATGAAGGTGGATGCCATATGGAAAGCCATGTTTGAGCTCTTTTAAAGACCTTGGGTACACCTTGAGTCCATGGAATTGGAGGATGAACTCAAGGGAAGTTGATGACTACTCCAAGCAAAAAAAAAAAACAGGTCCTAGGATCGGGTTTGGAGAAGGACAACCAATGCATGGAAGGAATGGTTCAACTTGGCATATGGTACTGTGAGCATGGATGAAAACAAAAGTAATTTTGAAGAAATCCTAGGCATGAATTCATACAAGAACAAATTTGAAGTCTTGAGAAAGATTGGCATTGTTCGAACGAGTTTGTTGAGCAAAATAAGTAATTGTTAAATAAAAAAATGGTTTGAATTGAGTAGGATATTGAGAAGTAAAGAGTGGATCCAAGTTGGTTGAACTTGGAATAGAAATATGTAAACTTGAAGCATTCACAGGGAAAATGAAAAAGCATAGTGATCAATGTGCCTAAATATTTGATCCTGAAGAAGACAGTTCGAATGACAAGTACAACAGGTGTTAAATAAACAAACTTTGTTTGCATGACAATTTGGAAAGGAGTGACAAGGAGTAATAATGACGATGACAAGTTGAGTTATGTTAGTAAATCAACATATTAATTGATACATGCTAGATGATTGTTGAGCGTGACTTGGAACTTGGCAAGTAGTACAACATTTGAAGAAGCATTGTTAATGTCTTGGGAGTGTTGTAAGAAAAAAAACATGATTGAAGACTTTTGAAGAGAATATTGTTAAAAGAATTTTGATGATGACAAATTTCGTAATGGTATGATTGATAGGGGGAGTATGGATAGCAAAGGAAGTGAATCAACATATTGATGTTTGGAAAGTTGATACATGCTTACCTTTTATGAATTTACTAGATGATTGATTTGGATATGATTTCAAGAAATACTTGTTACTGACATCTGATTGTATGATTTATATTGAACAACTAGAAATACCTTCATCATCAATTGGTTTATGATCTTAAGGATAGAAGGAAAGCTACAACAAAGAACAATCTGACTTGACAGCCATAACAGTGAGTAAGATCTCAGGGAGTATGAATATCGATTAGTATTGGCAGGTACAACATATTGGTATCCATGCATAATCCTCAAAAGCAAGGGTACAAGAAAGACATGTCAAAACAAGTTGAGCACACATTCAATGGGCCGATTGAAACAAATTTTATTTCTGTAAAACATCAATTGATATCAGCATCAATTTTTCCCTGAAGCATCCACAAAAAAGGAAGAAGTATACATGAAAGGGGGAGCTAGTTCAAAAAACTACATCAGCATACTTAATAAGAAAGCAGGCAGACCATATAAGGAAGATCCATCTCATCATGAAAGGGAGAGTAGTTATAAAAATTTGAAGATGGCAAGTGAAAAGCTTGACAAGGATGATCTCCAAGAAATAATGCCAAGATTAGTCAAAGGGGGAGATCACGCAATGAAGAGTTGGCATAGTATGATTTCGTGATGTATTCAAAGATACATTTTTTTTTGGGCATTGTGAAGATTTTGATGGATAAATGATAGCCCTTTGTCATTAATTTCAAAGGGGGAGAGTAATTGAAGTTTCCATCAATGACAAAGGGGGAGATTGATGAATATGATTGTCATTGACGATAACACATTAATGACAAAGGCTAAGATGATGACATGAAGAACACACATGGCACAAGAAAATGACATGAAGGATGAGGACGTGGAGAAGGACAATGACATGGAAAACGATATGATGGTGCAAAGATCAAGCAAGCCAACAACAAGGTTAATGACATGGCAGGCAAAGCATGACATGGAAAAAAGGCACGGCCAAGGGTGATGACAAGCTGACAAGCAAGGACAAGGGAAAGATGACATGGAGACAAGGCGTGAAAGAGAAGCACAAACACGGGCATTTGGAAGATTGCTGCGGGCATTTTTATTGGCCCATGCGGGCATCTTCAAAGCTCATCCTGCGGGCATTTTTATATACATCCTACAGGCATTTTCATATGCCCCTGCGGGCATTTCGAAGGCCCCTTGCAGGCATTTCAAATCTCTCTTGCGGGAATTTGATGGAAGAACTTAATGGCCCCTATGCAGGCATTTTCTCAAGAGATTGCAGGCATATTTTGAAGAGGATTGCGGGCATTTTTATGTAGCCTCATGGGCATTTTGGATAAACCCATGCGGGCATCTTAATGAAGGCTTGCGGGCATTTTTGTTGAAGGCCTGCGGGCATTTATAGAAGGACATGTGAGCATTCACAAAAGGCATTGCGGGCATTTTTTATGAGCCTTTGCGGGCATGCGAAATAGCCCTTGCAGGCATTTTTCAAAAGTCCATTGCGAGCATTTTATGGGAGCTATAAGGAGCCCTTGAGGGCATCTGGAAAAGGACCAGCTGCGGGCATATGAGGATATCAAGAATAAGCCCCTACGGGCATTTCTTAAGGTCATGTAGGCATTTTAAAGGCCCCTTGCCAGCATCTTAAAAAACTGTTGCAGGCATAATTAAGGAGGATGTGCGGGCATATTTGGAAGCCTTGCGGGCATTTTTATCAACCCCTTGCAGGCATCACCAGGAGCTAGCTGCAGGAATAATTTAAGTCCCCCTTGCGGGCATCTCTTGGCATATATAAGGGCAGCTATAGGCATAATTCAAGAGCCCTTGTGGGCATATGAAGGAGTAGGGTTCATATGAAGATTGAAGTTGATGATGTGGCAAAGAAAGAAAATATACACACACACATATATATATATATATATATATATTTGAAGAGGATTATATGGAAATAAAATAAATTTGATTTATTTATTTGATAAAATGAAAATTAAAATGGCATGTCGGCCTCCAGAAGTTAAGGAAAGGAAAAGTATAAATAAAGAACAAATCTTTATGTTGATGTGTGGATTTAGTGTAGGATTTCGGATGTGTGAAGGAGAGGTCTAATTTTCGGGCGTTAGGAGAAGACTGAAGAAAGGTTCGGTGGCAGCAGCAGATCAGTAGGAGCAACAAAGAAGAAATTATTTTTATCTCTTTGATTCCTGGGTTAAACTGAGGCAACAGATTGATGACATGAACACTATGAATGTGGACAATTAATGACAAATGTTTATGGATAGCATGACATGTTTGTGGACAGACAAGTTAATGATATGACTGTGATTGAGGACATATTTGTGACATGATTGTGAAGTGTGTATGGAAAAAATAAATATATGTTGGTGAATTGAATGATGATATGCTTGGACATAATGATGATAGGAAAGCAGTACTGGTAGATTGATTGAAGACTTGATGACATGCTTGGATAGCAGTATTGGCAGCTGGTTATTGATCAGTTGATGACAATGATGACATGTGACATGATTATGTGGACAAGGGCAGATTGACAAGATGTAATTTGATGACAAGAATTGTAAATGTAATTACAAGCTGGGCTTTGTACTATTTTTCTTAGCTGGATTTGAGAAAAAGACCAAGCTGAGTCTTGGAATAGGAGTTGGAACTTCTGATTCAGTTGTAGCTGATAAAACCCCCAATTGTAGTCGATTGAGGAAATATAAAAAGATTACAAAGCTCATATTGTGTTGTGTCTCTAATGGTGTGAATTGATGTTGTGAATGACATGTTTAAAGGTTGATGATTATTGATGTATAACTTAGTGTGAATGATGATATCTGCCTAAGTGTTAAAGTGGAAATGTAAATGATATGTTAGGGTTAAAAGAAATTGAAAATTGGAATTAAGTGTTGGCCCACTGATTCACCCGCCCCCTCTCAGTGTGCCATCGTGTCCATCATTTACATGATTTGGGAATGTAACACAATTTTGTATTTATATTGTGCTTCTCAATGATATATGAGACACCATACATTTGATTAATGTTGAATGCATACTAGTCTAAACAATTTAAGCTTGAGAGCAATTCCAGTTGATGGTCAAAGATAATAGTTTGGTTCCAGCGAGCACAACTTTTAACCAAATATGTATAGATTACAACTTTACAAATGTTGGCCACTATTTTGCAAACAAATCTCAACAGATTTTAATTAAGAGAAAAATTGGTGCATCACCATTCTTACTAGCATTAACATATTTAGCTTACTTCATGAAAAAACACTATCCATAATGCAAACTAGTAATCCAACATCAAGGAAGAATTAATATCACTTTTATTTGTTGAGAAATTTTGTCAAATACTCAATCACTTTTTACTAAAATTTAGCTTGATAGAAGAGAAATCAATGGGAGTTATATCATACAATGTGGGAAAAGTTTGAAAGGTAAACAAAATATCTCCATTTGTTTCACCCAAGCATAATTAACTGAATAAATAATGTCTAGTTTTGGGCTTGAATTGGATATCTGTTCCCCAACTTCAACAATGATATTAATAAGAGAATTTTTCTAGTGAATTCCCGAGAGGAATTGCTCATCATTCATGCAACTTTAAAATCTAAAAATAGGATAGCTATTACCCCACGATATTTTTTGCATAGTTAAAGCACTTTGTAACACCCAACAATACCAATAATTGGAAATAGGTTCTAAGTTGCAATTTTCGGGTTTTAACATGTTCAATAAAGACATTTTTTAAACATGGAAAGGCTACCCAACACAAGCAAATTGCCTCATAAAATTTTGTCACAAGCTATAAATAAACCTAAGATGACAAGTTATAGTAGAATGACACTTCTCACATAAATCATGGCAACTTTATGCTTGACTCTTCACCCATGAGGTCCAAGTATTGCATCTTTGGATCTAATACCAATTTGTCACAAACCCCCTGACCACAAATTGAATGGTAGCAAACTCTTTGTAAAACCCCTAAAAATAATTAGGGAATTAGAATTCTTAATCTCTCATTAACTAGTAATAAAGTATTAATAAAATTTGAGTTAACTAAAAAGTTAAAAAAATAGAAATATTAATAAAGTTAAGTTAATACTAATAAAGAAAATTGACAACTAATCTAGGTTAAGATAATTATATAAAGTAGGGTGCATGAAGGCCATGTGGCCCTCATGCATAATTTAGTCTAATTAAATTAAAATTGGAATTTCTGCATAAGTAGGGGAATTGGGGGCTGAGTTAGGGGCATTTTTCATGCTTTTGTTTGGGAGAGGTTTTGGTTTGAGTTGCTTAGCCATGTTGTATTCTTTTTTGAGAGGATTCTATGGGCGAGGTGGAGACGGAGGTTTGGAGGGCGAATGTAGGATCCTAGTAATTATAATGTTGGTTGGAAAGGTATTGCTGAGTGAGGGATTAGGGGATCTTAGTCTTGTATTGAGGGGTTGGTTGGGAGGAGAGTGGTCCCCCACACATGGTTTCCCAGTTGTTGTCAACCAAAGGGACCTATGTGTTTCTATGGTACATCTGTAAGTGCTAGTTCTAACAGGTATGTCCTCTTCCCCTTCCTATTGAGTATTTGAAATTAGATTTGTAATTTGGGTTACAGAGTAGTAAAAAAATTACTTGTGTTATCCTTGAAAATATTTTTGAAATTAACTATATTGTTTTATTATTTTCCGTCTTTAATCATAATCTAGCTTTCTAATTAGCGATTATGATTTTATATAGGAACTAGGGCCCTACATCTAGTATCAGAGAAACCTAGGTTCAAAACTAGAGACCTTTGGGCCAAGAATAATTAACTGTTAACAGGTTTTGTATAGACTACTACCATGCCTAATATTATAGGTAGTTCACAAACAGTGTTAGCCGATGAGACCGAAATCTGGTGTAGCCGATGAGGTTGAAATAGATGCTGGAAGTACAGCAAAATCTGGTGCGGCTGATGAGGCCCATAGATTGATTTATCCATTAAGCTAACCATGAAGCTCCCGATGCCTTTCGAGATGCCTAGTTGACCAAAATCCGGTGTGGCTGATGAGGTAGTTATATGTGACCAAAATCCAATGCGGTCGATGAGGTCAAAATAGATATCGGAAGTAGACCAAAATACAGTGTGGCCGATGAGGTGGTTAGATGAGACCAAAATCCAGTGTGGCTGATGATGTCAAAATAGATATTGGAAGTAGACCAAAATCCAATGCGATCAATGAGGTTCATAGATCGGTTTAGCAATTATGCTAGCCATGAAACTTCCAATTCCTATTGTACTATCCGTAGACAAGTTATAGTAGAGGGTTCGTGCCATGGCGAGGAGGACCACCCAGAGTGTTGGCGTGGAGGGTTATGGAGGTTGCTCGGGTGGTATGATTCCTGGGGAGAGGGTGAGTAAGGAATGAGGGAGAATTTTAGGGGGATGCGTTATGTCTTTCTGTCTCATTGAGTTGGTTTTGATTTATTATCTATTTATTATTACTTGTGTCATGTTTATGAAGTGTATGATGAAGTTAATGCATAACTTGTATGAATGGTTGAATATTAGACCCCAAGTAATTAAATAAGATCATATTGTAATTAGGGCGTTGAATGTATTAGTGAATAAGGAAAATTCTTGCGTGTTTTTCACATGCAAGAGTTTTCATCTTCACAATATATATATATATATATATATATATATTGTGCTGTGTATGATGCTATTTTATGTTGTGAACCTATCTCCGTGAAGAATATAACTTCAAGGCACAGTTTCTTGAAGGGGGGGAGTATGTAACACCCCTAGAACTAATTAGGAAATTAGAATTCTTAATCTCTCATTAACTAGCAATAAAGTATTTATAAAGTGGGAGTTAATTAGAAAATGAAAAAAGAGAAATATTAATAAAGTTAAGTTAATACTAATAAAGAAAATGAACAAATAATCTAGGTTTAGATAATTATATAAAGTGGGGTGCATGAAGGCCATGTGGCTCTCATGCATAATGCACTCTAATTAAATTAAAATTGGAATTTATGCATAAATTGGGGAGTTGGGGGCTGAGTTAGGGGTCTTTTTCATGCTTTTGTTTGGAGAGGTTTTGGTCTGAGTTGCTTAGCCATGTTATATTATTTTTTTGAGAGGGTTCTACGGGCAAGGTGGAGATGGAGGTTTGGAGGATGAGGGTAGGATCTTGGCAATTATAATGTTGGTTGGCGTGGTATTGCTGAGTGAAGGCTCAAGGGATCTCAGTCTTGGATTGAGGGGTTGGTTGGGATGACAGTGGTCCCCCACACATGGTTTCCCAGTTGTTTCCATCCAAAAGGACCTATGTGCTTCTATAGTATATCTGTAAGTGTTATTTCTAACATGTTCCTCTTCACTTTCTTATTATTTGAAATTAGATTCGTAATTTGGGTTACAAATTAGTACAAAATTTACTTGTGTTATCCTCGAAAATAGTTTTGAAATTAAATGTATCATTTTATTATTTTCCCTCTTTAATCAGAATTTAGTTTTCTAATTAGCGATTAGGATTATATATATGAATTACGGCCCTACACTCTTGACTATTGAATTAAGAAACATAGACCAAGCTTTCTACAATGCACACAGCATTATTGCATAAAGAATACAAACAATAGAAAAGCGTTAAGAGATTGTTGACTAGATATTGCTAAATAATATTCATGGGTAGCTTCTTAGGGTCTACACCAATTGAAAAAGAGTAGCAGTCATAAGATGGATAAGTTGCACAGTAAAATAAGTATGGTCTTTATGTGCTCCTAAGCAAAATTATTCAAATAAGAAGCAACATAAAATTAATTAGATAAGAACTAAATTCATGGATGTAAAATGAGTTTTGAAATTTATTCATAGCTCTGTTGTCCTTTGATAGCATAAAGTGTACTTTCCATGCACATAAAAGAGTACATAACTATCCATGCCTACAAATCACAATTACACACGTGATCTTTTGAGAATCCATTGCATAAAATACTTGTAATATGAACAATTTTAACTCTACAACAAATCCAAATCTAACTCATCATCAAAGACATCCGATCAAAAATCATTTTTATACTTTCTTTAAAACACCACACATATAGAGAAGATTTGTACTAGCTCTTGCACATACAACTAACTAGGTGGAGTGGGAAATCATAGAATTGGAAATGATAAGTTAGTTAGAGACTGGTGATGACTACCACTGACTTGTAAATATAAATACTTCCTTGTTGTCTGCTCACAATGGTTTGGTTTCAACAAATGGGCATTGCAACCTAATAACATTTTAACATCTAAGCTATTGCTGTCTTCAACGATTTGGCATCTATTTTGTGTCTGTTTTTGTATTTTTTATGCATGTATTCTTTTTTTAAAATCTCAGTAAGGGATTCTTTCTCATTTACATACACCTTAGACAAAATCTTCGAAATTGCTATAAACATACATTGCAAACTTCAATAAACCATTTGAGTGTATAACAACTATAAAAGCTTTGCAAGAATTTTTCAATATGAGACCATCCTTAAGTTACGAAATGTGATAAGGAAAGAATCAGGTGACATTATATTACCTTTTACAATGACCAAATTGAGTGAATGGGAAATAGGATAGAAATCACAATGTTTGATATCCAAATCCCCACTTCTATACAATCATATGGGCGATCCTTTGGGCATGTACACCTATCTAGTTTAAAGGCATCTAAAAGCCTTATTACAAACATTGTGTACCTATCAGTGTGCACATGTAACACATGCACATGTGCAGACTTGTTACCAAATATTTGTAAACTTGTATGATGTTGGAAACAAAAGTCATCAAACAAGCCATTTTTCACCATCTCTAAAGTTAGAACTCTTCCACATTCTAGATTGAGAATCCCACACATTGGAAGGGAGAAAATGTTGGCATAGGGAACACCATCTCTATATTCTCATCTTGCTTTGAGAAAAAATTCTAATAACTAAAACACAATCACCTAGGTCACACGATCTGAATAAACAATTAATCACCCAAATTCCAAGTCACGAGACAACAACCATAGATGCATTATAATGCAAATGATGTAAATAGAATTACAATGCCAATCTTGGGATCGATTTGCTACTTATAAACCTTTATACCATATCAAAAAGGAAAATTAGAGGAACATAAATTTAAGAATTTCTAGGCCAACAATTTTCTATCTTTTTCAAAGAGAAAAAGACAAGTCTATAAACAAAAGCTAGAATTGGTAAAGGAGAACATATTAAACTTGGGAAACAATTTTCCCATCCACACGTTTGTAGCTAGGTAGGCATTTAACAGAAAAAAGATATGGCTAGCTTTACTAGCAATAATTAGCAATTAATTTGGGCGATGTCATGGATTTAGAACACCTTAGGGCATATGCTACAGTGCTGGGTAAATTCCCCATTTGGGTCTACACCCCATCTCTGTTGTTTAATGAGAGAACACTTCATTGAAGCTACTCCTCGATCTTTATGGTAAATTCAAGCATACAACCCCCAACAAGCATTAATAATTAATAACAGACTTTAAAACACGAATTATGAACTTCGAAAATAAAATAAAATGCTTTTACACCAACGAAATCTACCAATACCCATCCATGATTTCGATCATGGTTTCACACATTACTTTGGTCTCATTTAGTTATATGTTTACTCAAAAACAAAATGTACTCTAGAATTTAGCAAGAGAACGAACCAGACATGCATTCATAATAGGAAACCAATTTCAAATTTCATTATATCATAGAGACCATTTCAAGGCAGAGATTACACGTATCTGAACTATTTTTCTGGAACTGACTATGGATGAGGAATGCTCTTCATTGCCTCAGGTAATTGACCTCAACTCCTTTATCCAGTTACCACCCTCGAGCTGAGACTATGAACAAACTAGAGCAGATATTTTCCTAAGGATGACTTTCCTTCAGTCCAGAACTCAACCCTTCTTTAGTAGAGCGCGTCCACTAGAACCGGGTTCCCTCTCAACCAGTTTTCCCATCACTCCCATCCGTACCCCCGAAGCTCTTTAAACATTGGATTACATGAAACATGGGCACCACAACCACCTCCCAAGTGACCACGTATCCTATTACATTTCTTTCACAACCATATGACATAAGATTATAATCCAAGGTTGTAAACTTATGCTTAATTAAGACATTCACTTTTAACATAATAAAGGATTCCACTAAGGTTTAAGATACATTAGAAAACATAACTCAATAGGGTCCACCACACAGATTAATCAGGGTCAGATCTCCCAGGGTATTCTCACGTTATTTCCTTCATCATTCGCTTTGGTGGATTCATAGTCCCCATCTCTCAGTGTTCTCTTTTCCACAACCAACAATTATCTATTAATATTAAATCGTTGCAATTACATTACCATCATTAGGCCCTTGGCCACAGTGTCATCTTGACTTATATTACAATACTGAGAAAACACGTGTGTTACAAGAATGAATGAATGAGCTTGAGTGAGATGTTTACAAATGAGGCCGGCCCTAGAATAAATTACGAAAAAGTGTAATAATGGATGTAACAACCACAAATACTAACAAGTTGTCCCACTAAGAGCCTCAACTACCTACATATTCGGATGGCATGTGGCCACAACTACAGATTACACACATTCTCAACAACCAATCAATGTAAACGATGAAAAAAGAAAAAATAAATAACAAAAAACGAACCCAACCCCTAAAACAAACCTTATAAACAATATGTTCCCTATTTTTACCTCACACACTTCTCACTATGAGCATTTGAAGAAATTGGACCCACAACAATTCACATGTTGTTCAAGCAATTTTGAGGTTAATTTGATGTTGATTTGGCATTGATTAGAACTAATTTTGGGTTGATTTGAAGCTATTGGGACTAGGAACTATGCTCACCACTATAGGTGATGACTCAAGAGGATATTACCCATAAATCAAATCATGAGGATGATCCAAAGGATTCAACAAATATTATCACTAACAATCTTGATGATTTTGATAAGTCATGAGTCATTTTTTTTTAAAGTTGCAGACATAAATTTAATTAACAAAGCCAAAAAATACATAGAGAGCCGAAGCATTTGTGGTAGACTGGGGAGGCCTCAAATGATGAAGCCACCATCCTAGTCGCTCAAAAATACTGAAATAACTGACATAATACAAAATATAGACCCTATGGGTTAGGTCTGCCCATAAAAAGACTAGGACATGCTTCAAAAATAGAGTTTCAAACTATCTGGAAGTACTGTAAAATAAACCATACAGAGAATTGAAACAAAAAAGCTGAAAATCACAGAGATAACCCGAAGCTATGGCAACCCATATAGCAATTTGTAGGGGGCGCGTCTGGTTCCTCCTCAAGGATGGGACATGCAGCAAAGTAGTCTTCAAAGGTCCCCGGAGGGGGGAGAGTAGGAGTAGGAGAACCTGGAGCACCCGTACCTTCTTGAGCGTCGTCGTTTGCAAGTGTAGTAGGAGCCAAACCCTTATCTTTTCTGACCTTGGATTTTTTCTTTGCAGACCTAGGTTTCAGAGCATCTAGAGCAGCTGCGTCCGCATTGTTCTCCGGCATTGCTTGGTCAGAATTGCCACCCAGGGAAAAGATAGCCCAGGTCATATTGGCGTCCAGGGTGTTGGAGTGGTCAGCGACCTCTTTCAGGCTGGAATTGATGTTCCTCACAATACTGGAGCTAGCTTGCCAGCTTGCCTCCATTTCTTCGACCAGGGTGCTCATCATATTTTTTAACAGCCAATAGTGATTTATGGCGCCACCATTGCTTCCTGAGGCAAGAAGAGCCGCCACCCTACGAGCTTCCCACCCATCAATTAGACTGCGGGTCCGCGCAGAGATGCGCTCAGCATAACCATCCATTACAGTCCAGTCCATGGCTACCCTAGACCTTCTACCAGAGCTAGTTCTTCCACTGCCGCGATGAGAGATGCCTCTGTTGCGTGGCGTCATGGCAATGAGAGTCACAGGGGAGACCTCAGGGAGTATCCAAAACTCAGCAAAGGGAGCCACAAAGAATAACCAGAACGCAACAGTGGAACTAGAAAACATGTCGACAGATGGCTTTAAAGAGCTGAGCCAAGCCAATTCCCTCCCATGGAGGTAATAAATGTTGCAGGCTGTCATCCTTGATAAGGGTGGCAGTATTGAATGCTCACCACACCGGCCGATAGCTATCGTCATTCCGAACGTGCGCGAAGGAGATTGGGATCTACAGGCTCGTCCTCCAGCCTTAAATACTCGCCGTCATCTAGGGAGGAGTGCTGTCCAGTGTTGGCTGACAGGTGTGTGGCGTTTGTCATCACGTGTCCAGGTTCGTGCATGCTGAGGATTTCACCACGTGAGGTGAGTACCGTGGGCTCCTGATCCGTGTGCGCCAGGGTCGAGCTGGTGGGAACGTGGTCACCCGCATCCGGGGTTTAAGTCATGAGTCATTACTCATAACATGGTATGCTATTTACTTATTATATTGTAGTATAATAATTTTTATTATGTAGAGGTCATTTAGAGCCACAATGTTTATGTATTTTCTTTTAGAGCTTTAATTTTATGTAACCTTGAACTTGTAGTTTATGTATCTCAATTAAGTTTTTTCTATTTACCGTATAAATCAACAAACTTTGAATATTTGAAATATGTGTGTATATATAATTTGAATATTTTTTTTAAATTCATAAGCACTTAGTAGTTTCTCAAGTTAATCATTGTTCTAATCCTAATCCAAACCAAGTCATAATGTTGGAGTCAATACCAAAACAGTGCGTGAGAATAGATGCCCTTGCTTAATCTTTATAGTGTAACTATGAATGTCACCAATATAGCAATTTCTTGCACCAACTATGTTAGCAATCTCATGTTAGAATGACATGCCAGTCTTTTGGTTCATTTCCTTGCCAAGAAGTCATACTTTTATAGACATTGCTTGGTGTTTTTACTGAACCTTATATACATGGCTTATTGCTTTAATTTTATGTACCTTGGAAGTGTAATTTATATATCTCTATCACTTACTTTTACATGCAATATAAATCAACAAACTTTACATATTTGAAGTGTGATATATATAGCATTTTTTGTTTTTTACTTTTGATTAATTATAAGCACGGAATAGTTTCTCAAGTCAAATGTTGTTCTAATTCTAATCCAAACCAAGTCCTAATTTTGGAGTCAGAAAACCAAAATAGTGGGTGGGAATAGATGTGGGAATAGATGCCCTTGCTTAATCTTTATAGTACTATGAATGCCACCAATATTGTACTTTCTTGCACCAACTATGCTAGCAATCTCAAGTTAGAATGACATGCCAGTTTTTGGTTCATTTCCTTGCCAAGATGTGTCATACTCTTATAGATATTGTTGTGAGGAACAAAGTTAGCTCACAAATAAGTTACCAAAATATTTTTGGAATATAAAATAATCCATCATAGGAATAATAATATATTGAGTAAAATATATGAACGAATGAATTAGCTGATGATATAATACATTACAATAGGTGGGCTTTTATATAAGCCCTATCATGCATTTTCAATAAGGTCACATCATTTAGACTTTTAATTAATTATTACATTATATTTGTTTATCATTTGCTATTATTAATATTATTTATTATTTATGTACGTAACATTGCCTTCCTCTTTAGAAATGCTTTGTCCTCAAAGCATATTGATGAAGACGCTTATGCGTTTTTATTTTTTCTTGTAACTGTTGTCGCATCTTTCTATGTTTTGTCGTAGTTCATGATATGAGACGATATGAGCTTTAGAGTGTTGAACAAAATTTGCGAAACGTAAAAGGACCGGTCCATCCTAATTCAATTCATTGCGGACTGTTGCACTTCCATGATGAACTATTATCATGAGATTTATTTGCGGTGGTGTTAATATTTTTCATTAATTGTTCCTAACTTCAGGAATATTGATATTCTATTTTTTTAAGATATCTGTTTTATGATTTGGATGCCAATAAGGAATTCTAATAATGTTATGTTTCCTTATCATGTTTGTAGTGTCTTCTTAAGCTGATATGTAGAGTGGGTGTGTGTTTGTTCCTTGTTCCGTCACATGGATTTTTACTTTTGACGACATTGGTGCCTCCTTATGGAATTGCTCTAAATTGTTTTCTAGTAACCTCTTATGATTCTTAAGATTTTTGAATGTTTCTTCTTGCGAAGTCTCATCGTCATTTAATTTCTTAATCTGTCTCATCGAATCTTGATTACGATTTTGAAGATGACAGTTCTCTTCTACCTTTTCTAGTAATTTTTTTGCGATACCTTCAACAACTTGTTCCGACTTTTGAGCATTTTTTAACTTCTTGATTTTTGTGACTAAAATTTTACTATGATTTCATAACCTTAAAATCTCATCATTATTGCTTGATATTGTTTTATTGATCCTTGTAATCTATAACATGTGAGCATTTTTAATGTCACCATTATGTTGCTGGAGCTCCTTAATTTGTTGTTGACGTTGGCAGATTTCTTACTCTTGGATTTGCACAACCTCCTTATCCTTGTCCATGAGGAGTTTCTTCAGATGCTTTACTTCTTCTAGATTTTCATAGTTTCCATAAGGTGATTATTCATTTGTATTTTGTGATGCGGGGACTCTCACTGATGAGCCATGTATTGTGATTCTTTGTCTTGTTGCACTGAAGCTAAATGTACCCAATGTTTCCAACCCGTTAGAACCCAACATTATGCTAGTAATACTATCATTGCAATGGTGAATTCTGATGTAAGATTATAATTATCAATGTGCAAGTCTAATTCTTTTATTTGCTCTTCGATCCTCTCGTTCTTCTCTATGTCTGCTTCTAGAACTAGTTGTTAATTAGCAATATCAACATTAATAAAATTTTCTTTATTAGATAATAATACTTTGATAAAATGTGCCATTAAACTTTGAGCATTGCCATCGACAAATCCTTTTTTTTCATGAGTAGAATTTCTCTTCCATTTCAATTTTTTTTTTTTTTTTTTAAATCCTCATTTTTTTTCTCTTCAATATAATCTCAATCTTTAACTTCGCTATTTGAAACAAATACACTTCCTTACTCTTCTTTTAATAGTGTACACCATTATTGGCTTGCTTCTTGATACCTTGAGACTTGTTATGCACTTCTAGCTTTATCTGATATAATAAAGATAATTTAAGAATAAACTCAACCTAATTAGGGTGTGAGTTATAAATTATTTAATATTTTTTCTTCTAAAAAATAACCCTTCAATAACTTGAATATCTTGAATTCGAACTTGGAAAAAGTATTAATTAATCTTCAATGATCTTTTTAAATGGGAGAGATTAAAATATATGTTGGTTTTATATTTTTCTTTTCTTCTTTTACTTTTTTTTTTTTAAACTTATGTTCTTTTCTTTCTTTCTTTCTTTTTCTTTTCTTTTTTTACTAATATTTAATATTTTTTTTAATAGTCTCCACCTAATTAGGGTGTGAGTTATAAATTATTTAATATTTTTTCTTCTAAAACATAACCCTTCAATAACTTGAATATCTTGAATTCGAACTTATGTAAGCTTCTACGAAAAAGAAAAAAAGTATTAATTAATCTTCAACGATCTTTTTAAATGGAAGAGATTAAAACATATGTTGGTTTTATATTTTTCTTTTCTTCTTTTACTTATAAATTTTTTTTTTCTTTTCTTTTTTAACTAATATTTTTTTTTAAATATAGTCTCCAAAATATATCTCCACAAGCAAATAAAGGCCACAGGTCAACTGAAAAGAATGACTATGATACCAAATGTGAGGAACAAAGTTCACTCACACACAAATTACCAAAGTATTGGAATATAAAATAATCCATAATAGGAAGAATAATGTATTGAGTAAGATATATAAACGAATGAATTAGATGATGATATAATACATTACAATAGGTGGGCTTATCATGCATTTTCAATAAGGTCATGTCATTTAGACTTTTAACTAATTATTACATTATATTTGTTTATCATTTGCTATTATTAATATTATTTATTTATTTATGTATGTAACACATTGCTTGGTGTTTTTATTGAGAGTTATATAAATGGCTTATTAATGTATTTCATCACCCTCACCAATTGAGAAAGCTAAAACTCTTTGTCATTGAACTACAACTTCACAACTTCAAAAATATTAATGAAAGAGAAAATTAATCCTCAATTAACTGTATCAACATTTTCAGTGCTATGAAAGCTTGATCCTATGAAAGCAATTGAATACACACAAGCAACTATAATCAAGTCCTACATATTATCATTATTAATTAGATTCGATGGGTAACATCCAACTTTATTTGAGCAAAAGAACAAAAGCTCCTTCTAAAGAGAAAACCTTGACATTCTTTTTTTTTCAATGTGGTTCACGGCCCTAGAGCTCACTACATCCACCGATCCAAGCCAGGGGGCCCCACCCGAAGGGGCCTCAACCCTGTTGATGTTACTTTGATGCCCAACCCCGACGTACCCAAAGAATTGAACCCCCGACCTCGACCTTATGTTGTCCTGGTCTCGGAAGATCCAATCAACTAAGCTACCCCTTGGGGCTAGAAAACCTTGACATTCAACAATAATTCCTCTAAATTGAGAAATGCTTTGGTTGGAAGTATCATGAGGATACGAGCTATGTGACTCAAACTCCCAACATTTCCAAATTCTTTTATTTCATTCATCATTCTTGTGAGGGTGATCAAGCCAAAGCTTTGTGGCAATATTTCTTAAAAAAAACTTCCTGCTTTCTGATGTTATAAATTTTATTAGAAAAATGCCAAACAAAGCTTTTTAAAAGATTGTCTAGCTAAATGCGTTTTAAAAACTTCTTTCTATCAGTGGACTACTTTGCATGAATGGTTTCGAGGAAGATAGAATGGAACACAATACAATAAGTACTACAAAGCAAAATTGGCTTTGCCATATTTATGAAGCAATCAATTATGACACGGAACTGAAAGAAAGGGCCGGATTCAGTAATCTCATATTTGAAGCCACTAGGGTTAAAAGCATGCAATTAAAAAATAATCTTTCCAATCAATAAATCTTAATACTTACCTATGCCTTAATGGATTCATCGATAATGCTTATAAACAGGACGGAAACCTAACAAGGCATACTTGATCCTGCCATTTATTAGCAAATGCTTGATTCAGAAGCTTCAATAGTCAGGGAAACGTCGTATCTTAATATTTATTGTTGAATAAATGTCATTGCTTCTATTGCAATGGTAGCTTGCGAGGGAATAAATTCAACAATTGCATGGGGAATAGGTAATACTACAGAAAATTAAAGTGTTCTAAATTCTAATATATTTACCTATTAAAGTTTGGTTATTTGCATGGACACATGAGATGCTTATTTGTGTTCCAACCTTGAAGGACGATCTGGGGCACTGTATTTGGAGGAATTTCAAAGCTTATCTCAACAGGTAACACCTCCCCAGGTGCTAAAGAAAAGTAGTTCTCTGAGTAATTGACAGGAAGAATACGTTTTTCTTCTCCTGATTTGCTGTTATTGCTGGCAGAGAGTACTGAGAGATGAAGAAAGAATGCAACCCCTGAGTGGTCCCCTTTTGTCTCTGTCACTTGCATGTGTTTGTTCTTCCCGGAAAAAAGGCTTGATACCCTTGAAAGAAATCCCTCTGTTGTCTCAATTGCAGGTTCCTCTACCTTCATACTTCCATATTTGCAATTATTCTCGACGCTAATGGGCTCATGTTGGTTGTCATGATCTTCAAAATAAAGAAGAGAATGACCCTCAGATAGTGACTTGTTTGATAAGTTATGCACTTTCATTTTCACGGTACATGTTTTTCCAACCAAATATGCTTGTGTAGAACTCCGTATAGGTACCTTTCTAGATCTATATGTCTCCAATAGTTTGTAGTTTCCTCCTGGCAAATGGAGCCAATAAAAGTTCCTAGATAAAACATTTGCATTCGACTTATCAAGAAGCTTGAGGAGAAGAAAATAAACTGGCTTTGCATTATCTGATTTTGGATACTGCATTTCAAAAACTGGAAGTGTTTTTTTTGATGGCACTGATATGTTTTTGTTAATTTTGTGGTATGGACAGGTTCCATCCAAATCCCATATTAAGGCCTCCACTGTAACACTCGAGAGGGGACTTGATGTTGTGTTCACTATCTACAAAGAAAAAAGCAGAAGTTTAATATATTTATAGGACCCAATAGATGACACAAATGATGATACAAAATGTAATAAGATGAATCAAAACCAACGATTCAAGATACAGATGGACTACATGCTATTTTAGAAAGCCAAAAATGCCTTGAAAACCACCTCAACAAAATATGTTGCCAGATTCAGTTGCACATGAATTGGCTCTGCAGCTGAACGCACACCATAGAATCCTGCAGTCTGCTCATGAAGATGATCATAAAACTGACCTCTCAAACCTGTCCATGGGTTCTGGTTTTTCCAAATTAGAACACCTGTATATTTTGTCCACATCATTGATGTCCACCCTTCCAAAAGTGCCTTATATTGAATATAGTTGACAAGTTGTGCCTGGAAAAATATCCAGTCACTGTGCAGGTTAAATGACCACTTATTCACCATTAGTATTTACTAGAAGAAATTCAAAATAAAAGGTTTGGTGTACCTTCTCACAGAAATCATCCAGACTCTTTGGCTCTCCATACATTTCAATTTGATTGTGAACCTTTCCAGGGTCAGAATATGCGATATACTTGTGATAGTCCCAAACAGGATTTGGCACTTCTTTAATGTAGCCACTTGAGAGCTTCTGAAATAGTGGAATTTCCCAGGCTTCTGGAGGCATTGTTATTCTGATAGTGGCTGCAACTGGCATACCAACAGAACCCACCTCAGGGTTAAACCCATATTGATAAAAGTCATCCTTGAAAAAGTCTTCTGGATTTTGAATTCCATAGGGGCCATCCGAAAAGTCTCCATTTCCCTTGGCAAATCCATCCCATAAAGATCCTTGGATGTATAGACAGGTTCCATCAAGGTATCGGCTAGGATCTTCATAAGCTTTGGGCCATGTATGTGAATTCATTAAATCTGTCCCAGTGTCAGGGGACTTGAAATAAGGATGAAGCTGCAATTCATTCTTCAGGGCTGTATTGATGTCATCTGGTGGGTGTTGCTCATTACCTCCAACCCATAGTGCCAAGCTCGCATGGTTGCGCAAGAGCCTGACTGTGTCCCTTGCACATGTAAGGAAAAGTTCATGATCTAATGGTCCATTTGGGTTTGAAACAGGGTCACCACGCCCATCAACATCTCCAGTTATCCAGAACTCTTGCCACACCTGCAGGAGGGGATGGATTTCATTTTAATGCATTCTAGTATGTACATCAAGATCGACAACACTACAAGAAACTTTGCACGCTTAATTTCATTCGGTTTTGTGATGACATCAAACAGGATTTTCCCATAACTTTGATCCACAGAAGCTGTCAAATATTTACCAACTGATCTATATAACTTTAAGTCTCTATGTTAACTTGAAATTTTAAACTAACCAAGTGAAAGCCATGAAATCTTGCAACGAATCAGTCAATCCTATATTTATAGATGAAATTAGCCAGATAATCATATTTTTTTTCATGAATATTGATCACATCGGCTATTTGACAAAATTGTCATCCGTTGAAATTATGTAGAAGTATACCTAAATTTAATGCAACCTAAGGATGCAACAATAAAAAAGCAAGAAACATGGTAGACAGGTGGACAACTGAAACATGGAAACACATAAACATGTAAATTAAATTACAATTATGGGGTTGACTTTGTCTAATTTGTTTTCGCTACCTGCTCCTACACGGTTACAATCACCTCGCAACCCAGAATTGTTCACTGATGTAAGAATGGAGGAGAAATCAAGAGAATATTGATCATCTATTTAGAAACACTAGCACACTTGAGCTTTCTACCTTTTGTTTCTACTTTTGGACATGCAAATTTCAGAAAAAACAAATGCATGCATTTGCCAATTGATAATAATCATGAGAGATTGATGATAAAAAATGAGGAAAAGCTCCACTATTTATACCATTATGAAGTCAAGCTCGAAACACCCATCTCAGCGTGCATTTGGTGTGCAACTCCAATTCGCAGAGCATATGTGTGTGTGGTAGGTCCCATCTGTTAGAGTTTGTACTTTAAAGCAATTTAACTGAAAGAAAGACAAGCACAACAAAACACAATAGACACAATAATTTTCATCGGGGAAACCATAAAGGAGACTTCCCGGTAGAACTCTTCTTGGTAATACGGTCATCCCATAATGCAAAGTTTATTTTGTTATCCCATGAATTTTTGTTATCCCCAACCGTTTTCTTAATTATTGTCATTAAGTTCTTATTGCTGGATTCGGCAAGGCCATTTCTTTGGGGATAATAGTTTGATGAATGGGATAGGATAATGCTGTACTTGAAACAGAATGCTGAGAATTCTGCTAAGATTATCAGTTGTTATCTTCGCGGGCACATCGAACCTTGTGATAATCTTATATTCGAGAAAAGCCATGATCAAGGTCTCGGTTGCCGCTTTGGTGGGAATTGCTTCTACCCATTTTGTGAAATAGTCGGTAGCAGTAAGGATCCATGAATAACCATTGCTTGAGTTATCCTTAATCTACCCGGTGAAATCAAGCCCCCCCTATTGGAAAGGGGCTTGGACTATTACTGGTTTTAAAGGCAAGGCTGCTAGGTTTTGCTTTCCGACAAAAAATTGGCATTCTTGACAATTCCTAACATACTTATGCACATCTGAAAAAATGCTTTGCCAATAATAGCCTGTTTGGAGGATCTTGTGGGATGTTCTAGCTGCATAGTGACCACCACAGAATCCTTAGTGAAAATCAACCAAGAGTTTTTTGGACTCTGGTTCATCGACACATCTAAGTATCAATTTGTTTGGGTTTCTCCAGCCCAGTCCATCTTGGGTGATGCAATAGTTAGTAGCCCTCAACCTCAATGCCCGTCTCTTATGTCCTGATAGGTGATTTGGACATGTGAGATTGGTTAAGAAAAAGATGATATCTGCATACGATTCACTCTGCCCCCAACGTTGAAGCTCTGCTGACTTGACCTGTTATGACAAACTGTTCTAACACACCATTCCGAAAGCTTCCTCATTCCCCTGAGTTAACATCTTTGCAAGACCTTGTCCCTTAATGAGTTTGGTGGGTCTAATTTCCACGTCATATTCCTGGATTTTTGACACCCACTTCCCTCTTATCCCTAAGCAATCCTGTTGGGATAATATGTCTTTTACCACTGCATGTGGCACATAACCAATTATCTTAGAATAGCCGACATACGTCCTGAAATGTTTAAAAGGATTTTACTAGTGCATAGGCTTGTTTTTCCATTAGGGTATATTATAACTCAAAGTTTTGTAATGCTCTACTCATGAATGCGATGGGTTGCTCGAAACCTTCATTGTTCATTTGTAGCAACACCCCCGCAATCATGTCCTCTGATGCAAATGAGAAAATTTGAAAATCTTTTGAATAATCAGGGTTGACCAAAACAAGTGCTTTAGCTATGCTGTCCTTGATGCACTTCAATGCATTTCTACCTTCATCTGTCCATATAAACTTAGCATCTTTCTTTAAGAGATTTTGTAATGGCTTCATTAATTCTGCTAAGTTCGGGATAAACCTCCTTATGAAGTTAATCTGACCATTAAATGACTAGAGGGCTTTTAGATCTTTATGCAAAGGTACTTTCTTTGTGGCCTCTACTCTTTCAGAATCCACTTTAACTCCATCTTTAGTTATTATGTGGCCTAATAGTTTTCCTTCGTCAATACCTAGTACTGATTTAGCTGGGTTGAGTGATATGCCAAATTTTCGACTTTTCTTGAAAACTTGTTTTAAGTGTTTAACATGATTTGTCCTTTCCTTGGAGAAGACAATCAAGTGATCCTGATATATTTCAATTATTTTCCCAACCAGCTCTTTAAAAGCATAATCCATAGCACGTTTAAAAGTAGCTCCTGCATTCATTAAGCCGAAAGGATCTTGGCTTGCTTTTGAGGGCAGCCAATGAAGCACTTTTTAAATTGCTAAACGAAATTTTAAGATACAATATAAAGCTACTCTAACAAGCCTTGAGATTTTCAATAAATTACTTGCATGAGGAAGCTTAAAGATGCTAGATCTGGTGCAAAATATAGACTTTTTTGGAAACTAAGATCTAAGCAAGTACAAAATCAGACCTATACATGATATTTCTTTTATGCAAAAATAGATCTCAGAAGAAAAGCAACCAAGGAGATTTTTCTTTAAACTTAAGAAGAGGGAGAAAGGAAGAAAATAAGCTTGGTGTTGGATGGATCAACTGAGGAGACTTCCAGTGACAACTTGTGGACTATGTTGGATAAATCCCTGGAGAATACAAGAACAAACTTGTTCCAATACTTTTCCACGTTTTGTAACCTGCAACTAATCAGAAACTTGTCAAAAAAATTGTGAGATCCGGTAACATACACATAAGAAATCAAGAAAGCATGTTAATAATCTTATTAAACAATGCTACAATAGATCTCTAGATATGCATCATTAAAAGAAACTATCGATAAGCTTATTACTTGATCCCTTCCTATCAATTGATACCAATCCTTTCAAGGCCAAAATCACAATATGATTAAGCAAGAATCTAAAGATACATGTTACCTCAAGCTAATACAACAATGATCATCCACAAGAGAGCATGGCACCATTTAGCCTCCAAAGCTTCAACTTTATTCCAACAACTAGAGCAAATACAACTATTAACTATTACAATGGCAAGCTTCTCTCTCAACAAAACTCCAACTAGTTCAAAGGAAGGAGAGAGATTGTTTATATAGCAAGGCCAAGAGGGAGGGCGCATTCACTCCATGAGGAGGGCGCAATATTCAACTGAAGTGTGAGGGGGAGTCTCTAGAGAGAATCAAGGGATGGGATTCAGACTTGTCTACATGGAATGGGTGCCACCTCTCACGAGGTGCGCCCTCCCTCCTTGGGATTTACACCCATCAAATAGTAAGACGCCAACAAGGGAAGCTCGCTCTCATGAATGAGATATGCGCCCCCTTTTCATGGGATAAATCGCCCTTCATTGATACGCATGCCATATCACTTGATTTTATATTCAAACATGTGATTTATTCTCCATATGAAGTCACCTTTCGTGTGAAATGGCATACCAAATGATTTTTTTATTATATTTTTTATTTTTACTTTGGGTCAATTTGTAGTTTTTTAGCATTTATTTGCCAATTTGTCGCATCTTTAAGAAAAAATGCTCCCAAAAACAACGTAGTCACCCGAAACATAGGAAAAGTGGGTCCTAAGGTAAAGAGGATGCTTTGAGCGTGAAAACGAGCATCCCCACGCCAAAATATGCCTCCAAACCACACTTTTATTACAATTTGAAATTTTCCAATTAAACCATTAAAAAATGGTCTAATTTTACGAAAACAAATTATTTTATTCTGAAATTAAAAAAAAACTTAGGGGGACCTAGCACATGTCCATATGACTCAATTTTAATATCTAGCATGGTAATATACATTGACACTTAAACTCTAATAACCTCCTAAGACCAAGAAATCATACCGACCACCCCAACTTTGGAGGTATGAGTGAAAAACTCGAAAATTATATGTCGTTTATTCAACAACCTATAATTGACAAGGGAAGAAACACTCTGGGCTAGTCGGACTGATAACTAAGTCATAGGAAAGCCGAGTCCTTTACAAAAACCATCATGCTATGACATTTTTACAATTTCCCTGTAGGGCATGGACATGTGATTTTATTAAAAAAAAGGGCCAAGGTGGCTTGCTAGGACTTTTGATCTTCTGAATATGAACAAGTAAACTTGTTCCATCTTGACAGGCTCACTTGAAACCACCTAAGTGCAACTTAGCTGATAACAGTAGGTTGACCTAAAGGAGGGAAAGTTGTCTTTTTTGAAAAGGCATGTCTTCTCTCATATAAATAAGACATCTTCCCCTCACTTGTAAGGAAGATCATGGGATCAAGCATGTTTGAAATTTTATTTCTTCTTGTGTATATTGTTGGATTTTGTACAACTTTGGAAGATATTATTCATTATATTTTATTGTACTTTCATTGTACATGTTTGTATCTCCTAAGGGAGATGAATCCTATGTAAACACCTCTGTAAACACATGAAAGAATCAATGTAAGCCTTGGGGTGCAAAAGAAGAAAAGAAAATGATTAAAAATAAATTATTTATTGCCCCCAGGTGAAGTCGGCCCAGTTAGGGTATTTTTCATATTTGCACTTGTATAAATAAGAGGCTAGTGCACCTCATTATATTCATTCACTCACTTAGCAATTGCGCATCACTTGGGGAGAGAGCAGATTTCGCACAAACTGGAGAAGGGAGCAGATTTGGGATTTCTACTTGTGGAAGACACTTTCACATTTTCTCTTTTATTATTTGTACTCTGATCTCGGGATTATCATATCAATGCGAAGGTTGTTGGGTTTTTCCCAATTGGGTTTCCTAGGATAAACTTTGTGTTGTTGTTTTGTGCTTTGTCTTTCTTCTAGTGATCTTGGTTATGCATTTATGTTATTATGCTATGAATGTATGAAACTTAACATATATGAGCTATTGAGTGGTGCACACCTCCTTTCTTGGTTAATTCTAGGGTTTCAAGGATCAAAGTTGATGCATGAGGTTCTTTACTATCTTTCTAGGATTATCTATGGTGAAAGGACTCTTGAGACATTAACTTCTTCTCCTTTTCTTCTCAATTGTGGTAAGAATCTCTAAGTCTCTCGTCTTGCATTGCCAGAGGCATCTGAGGTAGGAGTATTTTAGGGTTTTTATGCATAATAAGCTAGTCCTGTTAGTGAGACATCCCTCTTGAAGGGTCTCTCTTGTTTGGGCCTTGGTATCTTTCTTTGCCCTAACTAGGTCAAAGACTGACACAACCTAGTGTTTCTTAGCCTTTCCCTAGTTCATTCAAATATTGAATTGCCAATTCTTAGGAGAAATGTTAGCCCCGATTTCTTGGTGTTCGAAAAAAATGAAACTTACGTTTAATTCCCTCAATCTTCACCAAAAATATTTTTTTCAAAATTCCTTGTATTATATATTTCAAAAAATACAAAAAATTAAAAATACAAAAAACCCTAAAAATCAAATATTTTGAAAAATGCAAAAAATATTTATTTACTTGTTCAATTATGAAATTGTTACTGTTGTTGTAAATTTTTGAGTTGATTATATTGCTAAAAAAGTCCATAAAATGATGAAAAAATTCCATAAAAAGTTATTTTTGTAGCTTAGAAAGCTCTGAAAAGGGGCGAAGTCAATTCTAGGGAGGGTGATGTCATCTTCTTGGGTCTGTTACAAACTTTTTGCAGATCTGGTATAAGTGTTTTTTTGGGTCCATTTGAAGAAGGATCAAACTCTAGCAGTTGGGAAGGGTTCCTAGTTCATCTCCAAGTCTTGGTGGTGGACCCTAGGAGTTTTGAAGTGCTAAATCAAGCCTTTCAACCATTAGTGGAGGTTATTACAGATCTGAAGGTCAAATCAGTCCCAAAATTCATCATCCATCCATCAGATCAAGTGCTCCCTAGGGGGGATAGGCTTCTCTTTTGTTGCTAATTCCCAAGAGGTATTTTTCCAGGTATTTTCATGGTCTATTTTGAGTATTGTTACAAGTTAAGGTGCTGGTTTTTACTGCAGAAAATGGATTCATCTTGCTAAGTAATTAGTACCAGGTTTTAACTTTTATTGCTTTTCAACCTTCCTAGTTATTAAGTATTTATTGAATATCTTCTTGACTCCATTAAGGCATTGGTCTACTAAATTAGTGGGAAGGTCTTGTAGAGATAGAATTGTCCTCATTGCATATCTTACATGTCTATTTCTACCCATATTTGGGAAGCCTCTCGTGGCCAAAGGAGCAGGGCTAAAGAGAGAGGAGAGTGTACTGAGGTGACAATGGATGCATCTTTTGAAAAGTTTTCGATCTTAGCATTGTCCCAAGTGACCCACAATTAGCTACAAGTGGGTCTACAAGAAAAAGTACAGATTAGATGGCTCGGTTGACAAGCACAAGGTGAGGCTTGTGGAAAAACATTTTGCATAGAAGGAAGGCATTCACTATGAAGAGACTTTCTCCCCCATAGAAAAATGGGCTACCATCTGCACTTTATTGTTAGAAAACGGGATCGCGAAACAATAAAATAAAATAAATCTAGAAATAAAACATATAAGAGAAAAATACAAGAGAGACACCAATATACGTGGTTCACCCAATATGGGCTACATCTACGGAGAAACAACTAGTCCTTTCTTTTATTTTGTACAGCAAAAACGAAGGGATACAACCCGCAGCCTAAGTCACCGCATTCGCCGATTTTCCATCATGAAAATCGAAAATCGTCGAATTTTATGGGAGGGCGAATTTCAACGGTTAAGTTCATTGAATTTCATCCTTTTCATTTACCACTAGATTACCAACCCACGCGAAACTTCATAGCCTCCCTGCAGCTGCCCCTGCCATGGCCGAATTGCCCAACGCTGTGAGAAAAATTAAAAATCGTGCAATTTTTTGCTTCAAATGACGCCCTAGACCTGAACTGAAGCGAAGCTTGCCATCGACGGTTGTGCTCTTATCCGGTCTTTGCACTTGAAAGTCGAAGTCGAAATCTACTGTTCAATGGTTTGTGACAAACGGGTTTGTGGGAAAACTGGTTCAAGAGCCCGTGGCAAGCCATTTTGATAGACATATTATTTAAATCGGAGTTCAGTGCGTTTGTCAACAAATTTATCTCCATCGTTCAGGTGAGGTTAGCTATAATAATATTAATAGTAATAGTATTCTTAAAGATATTATTATTAATATTATTAATATTAAAATATCTAATTTATATTATCATTATTAATACTAAGATTATGCTAAAGCCATAATTAATATTAACACTAAGATTTTTAAAACTAATATTAATATTAGCATAACTAGAACTAAATACTAATACTAAAAAATTTCATATATATATATATATATATATATATATTTTTTTTTTTTTTTTAATTTTATAGTCTTGAATTTAATGCCGAATTTTATCACCAAAATTTTCATTGCCGAATTTTTGACGAATTTCAAAGTCCCCGAACTCGAACACGAATTCGAACTAGGTGACTTAGCCCGCAACACATCCGCTGCAACCTCCTCTTCACTCTCTCAATATCTCTCACTCAGTCACAATGATCTTTCACAATACACAACCACAATACAATGCCCTAATACACAAAAGAGGGTTGCCTTCTAGGGAAAAAAACCCTAACATAACTTTTATCGTCAAATCTGCAACTTAATGATGAACAATCCAAATTGACTACGAAATTACAATATTTTACAAGGCCCAGACGCCCCCTTCGGAAATAGGATCCAAACACGGCTGAAACAAGACCTCTTAATCAAGAAGATAATTAGTTCCCACAACCAACATTTATTATCTTTGATTGCACAAAATGGGTGAGAAGTTCATCAGATAGATGTGAAGACTACGTTCTTGAATGGAGACTTGAAATAGAATGTCTTCATGTCTTAGCCAGAAGGCTTTGTTGTGAAGGGGACATAACAAAAGGTATGCAAACTCATCAAGTCATTGTATGGCCTTAAAGAAGCACCTTACGCATGGTACGAAAAGTTAACTGAGCATCTTCTAAAATTAAATTTCAAACATTTTAATCTTGATGATGCAACACTATTTGTAAAAAAAGTTGGAAGATCTGTTGTATATCTTGTGGTTTATGTAGATGATCTTTTGATGGCAGGGAACAATGAAAGCCATATTGCATCCATAAAGAAAGAATTGAAAAAAGTCTTTGAGATAACAGATTGGGACATCTTCACTACTACCTGGGACCTCAAGTAGTTTAGAATACAAAGTATATATTCATCTCCCAAAGGGAGTACATTGGAGAATTGTTGAACAAGTTCGACATGACAGAATGTAGTCCTCTCTCCACTCCAATGGTACAGAACTTGAAATAATGCAACCAAGTATAAACAGCTTGTATGGAGTCTTATCTACCTTACCACCACCAAACCAGATATCTCATTCATTGTTGGGATCATTTCCAGGTTCATGCAAAACCTTGTGAAGGACATTGGTATACTGCCAAAGAGTTCTAAGATACTTGAAGGGGTCCCAAGATTTTGGACTCAAGTGTTCTAAGGTGGATGACTTCAAAATAATTGGGTAATCTAATTCAAAATTTGATGGAGACAAAGAGGCTAGAGCGTCTACTTCAGGCTACCTCATAAATCTTGGATCAGTAGTTGTCTCCTGGAAATCACGCAAACTGTCAATTCCAAAAGATTACACAACAGAGGCAGAATATGTGGTTGTTGCAGAAGCAACAAAGGAGATTGTGTGGCTCAAGAAAATACTTGAAGATTTGTAGGAGAAATAGGTAAATTCTACTCCTCTATTGATTGACAAGACTTCTACAATCAAGTTGGCCAAGAATCCCAGATTCCGTGATTGAACTAAGCACATCAACTCGAAGTACTATCTAATTCGATATCATGTACATTGTAGAGGCCAAGACAATTCATTTGAGACATTGTTCCACAAATGAGTAAATTGCAAACATCTTCACCAAAGCACTTGGAAGAGAAAAACTTGAAAAGTTCAAAAGGACGCTTGGACTCATGAACACCGCTTTGGATTAAGGGGGGGAATGTTGGAAGACTAATCTGTAAGGATTGGTTCCATGTGTAAAATATTGTAAATAATTAGTTTTCGGTTATTGAAGAATAAGCCAAAGAGTTGTTGAGAAGCCCAAAGGACCTCTTGGACGATGAAATCCAAAGGTCGCTTCTCGTGTATTAATATAGCATTCACACTAATGGAAACACAAGCAATGGAGTTATTCCACAACAAATAGAATGCCCAAATCACAAAGATTTTCTCCCAAATTGTCGAATATACCATTTATATCCAAACTAGAGAAATTCTGAAAATACAACAAAAAATGCACAAATATATCAAGCAATCGCTGAAATATAGAAATTTCCCTCCAAAATTGTGTAAGTTACTTAAAAATGCAAAAATTCAACCTAAAAACAGAAATTACAGCAAAACTTTCAAAGATCTGAAGTTGATAAATAAAACTTAGGAAAATTTTAGCCTATGGTATGAATTCTGTATAGTCCATACAATTCTACAAATTTGTCCATACATTCTCTTTGTATAATCATACGGCTGATTTTTTTTTTACCAAGAACGCTGCAAATCAAAATTTCTACTTCTCTTTTTTTATAATTTTAATCTTTGATTTAGCTCAAAATATTTAAATCTAGCTTTAAATCAAAATAAAATTGTTTGTCTCTTAAAATCTAAGCCTAGCTTTAAATTGAACAAAATAATGACAATGGTCTTTTAAACTAGGAAAACAATACCTAGTCTCAGCTGGTCTGAAACTCCTTCAACTTCTCAATTTGTATCGAATGAAGTCCCCTGGTCTATAACTGAACTTGGCAATCCTTAGGCACTTTTCTTGCTTCACTTTGACTTCTAACCATTTATACCATATTACAAAAACCGAGCACACAAAAATACCAAGAACACAAAAAGAAAAATGAAAGAGAGAAATGGGTTTTCAATTATGAAATGATGAAAACAACCTTCTCTTTATAATAATAAGATGATATATACCCTAATTGCATAAACCATAAAATGACCCATGTATACTTTAATACAACAATTAAACATAAAGTAACATAAAGTCACAAAGTGACTTTATTAATATACCTAAGTCTATAGTCGAGATGAATTTTATATTCTAACATCATCACTATGAATGTGTACACTCTAGATTCTCTCACAGTATTTCAAAGCAATCTTAGAAGGCCCTACTCCAAGAAACATCAATCTATATTTTATTTTTCTCAATCTATATTGTCATTTTTGAATGTGTACACTCTAAATTCTTACACGTTGTAGACCAATATTGGACCAGAGCCCGTGAATGGAGGGCACGCACACAAGGGTCTCCGGAATGAAGAAAAGTGTTTGAAAGATAAGGTAAGATACATTAAGTTTATTAATGTCCAACAAATGACCAAAAGCAAGTCAACAAGATCCTCTTCAAAACAACTATTAAGGTAAGTTGGGGTGACTATTGGGGAATGTCAGACTTGAAGGGAGCACAGAAAAAACATGAAGCACCAGATGTTGTTTAAGTTGTGATTAATGACAACAATGTCTGGTGTCTGGTCGTTTTATCAAAGTCACTGGAGTCCTTTTTGTGGTTGTCCAAGACCAAGTTTGAAGCCCTTGGAGGCCTTGGAACAATAACAAAAGCCCTGGTTTCCCATTGTCTAGTAAAGTCTCCCTAAGTTGTTTCTAGGTCCCCTCTGCAGTCTCTTTGATAATCACTATGCCTCCTTGCACCCACTATGGTCATATGGTTGTTTAGTCTTTGAAACCCTCATCTTTTGACCTATGCCCCTACTTGGTGTCATAGCTTGATGATGAAGCCCATGTTCTTGACAAGTTGAAATGACCCATTCTTTGGTCATTTAAATTGATATACTTGATGAAGCTTGAAGTCCTTGTTGCACCTTTAAAATCCTTGACCCTTGGTGTTGTTTGCCCTCTTACTCTTGGTCTTGATATACTCCCCTTGTTAGTTGGTGTTGAGTCCTTGGAACCCTTTACCCATGGGACCTTGATAACCTTGATGGAGCATGGAGCCTTTGAATTATTTGACAAAGCACTTGATGTTTTTATGTGTTGATGAAGCTATTCAAGCTTGTGATAAAAGCTTTGAAGTCTTTACCCTTGAAGAAATGTATTAAAGATCTTGTTGAGAAGCCCTAATATAATTTGAAGAATCCCTCATGTGAAAGCCCTAAAAAATTAACCCTCAAAATATTTGATTGACAAGTCGGACAGCCCTAAAAGAAATATTTAAAAAAATATATATATAATAATAAAAATAATTAAATTACTCCTAAAAACTAGGTTGGCTCAGAAAATTTCCTCACGAAATATGTGTATAAATAAAGCTAATCCGCCTCATTTCAGAGATAAAAAGTGTGGAGATAGCTCTGATTTCGGTGGTTTTCTCTCAGGCTGCCTCTGTACCCGAATAATCAGCATGAGATTTTGTGGGGTTGCTACAAGAAGTTATTTTTTCTGCTATTTGTTTCTTCATTGAAATTCAGGCTGCTTCCATGAGAAATTCTGGGTTCCTTTTGTGAGAAATTCGGACTGCCTCTTCTGTAAACTCGGGCTGCTTCAGTAAAAAAAAAAATCAGGTTGCTACAGACATAATTTCGGGCTGTCTATTTTCAGTAATATATTTGGACTGTCTCCTCTCTGTAAACTTAGGCTGTCTCCTCTCTGTAAATTCGGGCTGCTTCAGAATTTTGGACTGTCTCCTCTCTGTACACTTGAGCTGCTTCAAAACTCCGGACTATCCCCTATCTCAGGTTTGCAAAGTGAAACAAGTCAGTAATTCACACAGTATACACACTGTGATGATATGCATGCTCAGTTTACAAAGTGATGATATACACAGTAATGAGAGGTATGTATGCTAAGTCAGTGATTTACACAGTATGATGATGCGTACACTCAAATATTACACAGTTGCTTGATAATTTTTAACACTACACAGTGATGATTACACAGTTGCTTGATAATGTTTAACACTACACAGTGATGATTACACAGTTGCTTGATGATGTTTACAATACACAGTGATACAATGATTACACAGTAATATGATGTTTAGTGATATGATAATTGATGATGCCTACACCTATGCTCAAATGTGCTAGTGATGTTTGATGATGCCTACATCTATGCACAGTGATATGTTGATATGATCAGTGATATGCTTAGTATGCTCAGTGATATGTTCAGTAGGCTCAGATATGATCAGTGAGATGCTCAGTACACAGTGGTATGCTCAGTTTACACAGTGATATTCTCAGTGATATGCTTAGCTCAGTAATGTTTACACAGTGATATGCTCAGTATACAGAAATATGCTCAGTACACAGTGATACGATGATTACACAGTGATACAATGATTACACAGTGATATGTTCAGAGATATGCTCAGTGGTATGCTCAGTTTACACACTGAGATGCTCAGCAATGCTTTGACAGGTCCATAGGTTCAGAATTGCAAGATCATATTTGGGTGGTAGGGTGGTGCCAGGGCTCACAGTTAATCACTGTGAGTAGAGTTGTTGCAGCAGCTCGTCAGTTGTAGCTGACAAAGTATAGGAGGTTGCAGCCTCCTTCCAGTTGTAGCTGGATAAGTTGTATATATATTTTGTATTTCCAGTTGTTGCTGGAACAAATTATTATTATAAAGGCTTCCGTGGTTTCCCCCCCAGAGTTTGGGTTTCCACGTCAAATCTTGTGTACTGTGCATTTTTTGTGTTATTTTATGTATATGTGATGCTATGATTGGTTATTAGAAACTTGCTAATGAGAAAAGGAAAATAATTAAGAAACAGTGATTCACCCCCCTCTCAGTATTTCAACACCAGATATGGCTTATGATGACTGAACATCCTTCTATGGCAGAAGCAAAAATTTCTGAAACTGGCTTTCTCAAATATTTAAACACAGGCGATGATAAATCCATAGATGTTTATGATGTGTATCTATTCACACCTTCTTGACATATACATGTCAGGAAGCAAGAGTGAAGGGAAAACTAATCAATTTGTTTGTTGATACTTCTAATTTTTCTTTTTGGAGAGCTTTATTTAGGATTTTGCAAGGGCTTTTGCTTGTATTCTGCTCTGGATCCCACATTTTGGACATGCATAAAAGCTTGAGAAGATAATGTCACTGCGGCATCTAAAGCCTGTCTCCATTACAGAAATATCTGCATAGCTGGAAATGTAAAAACCACCCAATTTTAAGTGACTTCCCAATTCCTGAAACTGGCAATATAGGGGAAGCTTATTGTATATATCTGAAGTGGGATCCATGGTCAAGAATGCTTCTTAAGTAACACATCTCTGCAAGGAAAAGGGAAAAAATATGATTCTCGAAATCAGAATTTTATTTTAAAATGTTCTGAGCTCAAGCCACAAACAATTTGCCAACCCACAATCACTTTCATTCATAAAATTGCTGCCTAGCATTGTTCATCAAATGTTGCAGTACCCAGCAGATAAGAACAAATCACAGTTAAGATATATAGAAAGGGTTAAATGTTAGTACCAACAAACCATATAGATCACAATATTGATAAAATTCTGGCCGCTCTGCTAATCCCCCACCCCAACAACGAATCATATTAAAATTCATATCAGCATGGAACTTGATATCTGCTTTGTAACGCTTTTCTGAAAGACGCAGCAAACCATCTGACACTATCCAGTTCCCTCCACGAATAAACACAGGTTCTCCATTCACTTTAAATAATCTGTGGTATCACAGAATGGCATTCACATATATTAAAATTTAAGTTTTAATTTCAATATTTTACACAGTGCACCTTACCGTTCCAAGGCTACTATTCATGCAGAAGATAAAGGCTTACCTTCCTCCAGTTGCAGGATCTATGTGACTCTCAATTTTCCGAAATCCAAATCGATGGCTCCAAGAATCTGACTCTCCATAATCTTTTACATCCACAGTGATGTCCACGTCGTATAGTGTTTGGTTTCCCAAGCCATTTGGCCACCATAAACTTGGCCTGTAAAAGTAAAGCTGCCACAAGTGCACATTTCAGGTAAAAGCATCGTAGCAAAATTACGACATAAAAAATTCACATCTTTCACAGTATTTCACGGTTTTTCTTCAACTGGAAAATTTCTTATATTTACATGTTAAGATTCACAAACAGAGAAGCAAAAAGTGGAAGGGTACATACAATGGCCATTAAGATTGGGCATCCTTCATCAACAGGACTCCTTTAGCCAGGAGCTGATGGCATACCTCATCATACCACATGGCACAAAAAATGCACAAAGAGCTAACCCCATGCTCAAACACAGACTTACACACACCTGAATTTCCAGAAAAAGAACAGGACCAATATCTTCAAGCGCTACCATATCCCATTTAAGGCAAACTAGAGAGTGGCAATCTCCAAACAAGGCAGCACGCCAATGAACCCTGCCCTGAAGTAAAACTGAATACTAGTAAACTGACACTGCCAGAAATGACAAATAGATCAGCCAGACCTTGGAAAGAATCCCCTGATATAACTAGGCTAAAAATCTCAGTTTATAAGAAAGCTTGACAGACCAAACACCATGGATTTTGTGTACCCATCTATCCTCCAGATCAGTCGACACTCATCTCGAATTGCAAACAACAGATAACAGATGTCTATGATGCAAAATTGAATACAGGCACCAGGAGTCATACTGCTGAAATGGGTGGCCAAAATTCCATCCCCAATTCCTCCAAAAAGGCCCTAGCATCCCTATATACATTTTGAATATTTTGGTCTAGAGGATGAGACCTTTCAACTCCATAAATGAAATACAGTAGGCAGCAATCAGTGCATTCTCCCTAGGAAGGGAATGCAAATCCTTCCAGGAGCATGTGTCAGTCCATTCTCGAGAGTGTGATTTCAGCTTGGGACGTTTTGAAGTGACTTTGGAAACTAACCATCAGTCTCTACTTCTGAAAATTGACTTTCAAAAAGCAAATGATCAGGGAGATGCTGACTTGTTTGGGTTTTGGACCAAGATATGTGCCCATAGAACAGTCTCTTTACAGATGCATCAACCTTTGTCTCAGTTAATAACTCCGTATCTCCATGGATTTTCCTGCATCTGTCCATTTGCCAGGGGTGCCCCCTGGCGCATATTTATACGTTTTGATGACAGACGCTTTGGGTTATTTGCTCAACTCTAGCTGTATTCAGGGGCAAGTTAATTTTGCAGATTACTCTCCTCTCTTTATAAGTGCTGAGCAACGCTCAGTTGATGGAGCCCTTGCAAACTTGGATACATTTAGCTCTACTTCAACAGCTGTGGGAGACCACAATATAGATTTCTAGTTGGTTGGGTTGTATTTTTTGCAAGACTGGATTCCTACAGCATAGATATATATTAGACCAGGGGTGATTGTGATGTATTTAGGCAGTCCTTTTGGAGTGGGGTTGTTGACAGTGTCTATGTGGGATTGGTGTCTCTAAACACTTTAGAGCAAACTTCATCTTTGACATAATAAGGACCTCGCATTTTCCAGGAAGCTCACAGTGGTTGGCCGCAAGCTTTATGGCTTGTTACCCCTGGATTGCACAAGGTTTATTCAAGCGGTAAAGGTGCTGATGATCTAGAAAAAGTCCAATGTGTGGCTTGTCTAAGCCAAATTTGAAATGCATCATCATTGTATCAGTTGTCCATGGTTATATTGTAAAAGTGATGTAATTGAGATGTCTCTTCAATCTTGTATGTGAAGGGCCAATTATAACCTACACTTAGCTCGACTATGATTGTTGTATTGGGGAAAATGACTCTTGAGTGTTTTTCTAATGAATTAAATTTATAATTTTACAATCTTAAATTTTCAGATGTTTTTTCACTCGTAAAATCCTACAAAGCGGGAGAACGTCCTAAGTACCTCCACCATATCTCATTGAGCACTTGAGTCCTAGAGTGAATGTAATGTATCACATCTCATGTCTTTGGTCACCATGGACACTTAAGTAATGTCAATCAAGTTAGAGAGTCTTAGGAGTCCCTCTTGCACAAGGTTAAATAATAATTAAAGTGGGTCTGTGGTCCGAAATAAGTTAAAAAAGGTTAGAAACTTTCCCTAGCTCCAACATTGGGTTTTGTTGTTGCACAATTTAGCAGCGTTGGGATTGCAAGGATTAATCGACTGCTAAACCGAGAAAACGTCAGGACACCTCCCATAAGTGTCACACAGGTAAGTTCCTCTCTTTAGGTTTCCCAAATCCACCTAAGATGACCTTGACTAACCACGGGAGGTGTCCCCAACCAAACTTTTTTGGGTGCTTGCCAGAAGTTATCCAGCTTTCCCACAGTACTCGCTTGACCGATTTTTTAGATTGATAGAGTGCCGAATGTTAGATTTAAGATATAATTTTCATCTCTTTCAACTTTAACAATAAATAAGGATCACTGAAAGAATAGCCATGTACAGTGTTTCCGCCTGGATGCACACCTGAGAAAACACGACATAAATCTTCAATCTGCTCGGTGTGGCCTTAGGGGCAAGTCAGAGTTAAGAGCTGTCACTCTAAACTTAACTCCTCCGTCTAGGCTTACTCCTAGCAAAGCCAAGGGGGGTGGACCCTAAAAAGGAAAAAATCTAAGGTGTTTAATCTACAAAAAGGATAAAACAAACTAATCTAGGAGTTAATTAAATGAAAACTATATTTATTTCACCAACTATGAGAGCAATAGAAATTGAAAGTTCAGCAGCATAAGACATCCATCATCATTATTTTGCATACATAAATTGAACAAGATAATAATGAACAAGACCAATGCCCAATATAAAGATGCATAAAACTAAAAAGTGCCTTGGAGTGCTTTCTTGTGTCAAATAAGTACCGCAAGTGTTTCAGTTGGTAAATTTTATTAATAAAGGTGATGGTAATTAGTGGGTGTTTTCTTGTTTGGCCCACTAAAACTTACTTTCTCAAACTGAGTGCATAAGCAGATTTACCAAGTGTCCAACGAGGAGAGGACGAACCTCATTAATGAGTATCCCCCTGACTCTGTGGTAGTCATTCTTTGCGACCTCTCGACTTTTCAAAAGTTAGCTTATGTGGATTTTCCTATTAATCTAATGCTTACCTTTTTTTCTAGTTGACCAACTGTTCGAACTGTGCTGCAACGGTCCATAGCATACGAGAAGATAAGCGTTGCTTTATTTTAAACAAAAATAAACAAATTCTACTCCATTAATCTAGTTCCAAGAGTCTCTTTTCCGGTGGAATTCCATTACTCGAGCAACTCTTTCGTGGAACCGTACTTCGGGAAAGCAAGCATAAAATTACTCAAAAGTTGGAAATTGTTAAAAAATGTAAAAAATCTAGGTTCTGATTGCACTTGTGGCCCGCCGTTGAAACGAACCAACAAGGTAAATTTTATTCCTAGGTTAATTATATTAGCTGCGGAAAAAGGAAATCAAAACTAAAAAAATCACAAACCACCAAAATGGAGTCGACACAGTTCCCCCCTGGGGGGATGGGGTTTGGGCGTTGGTAGCCCACTTGCTCTTTTTATTACGCTTATTAGTATTACAAAACTCCTTTCTTCGGGAATGCCTTTGATCCTTTATAACAAAGGATTCAGTAGGCTTACAATGTTTTCGGAAAAGGTTGCTTGTAGATAACGGTGTCTGGAATGTTTTTAAAGCTTCCGATCTTGAAAATTCGGCCAGCATGCCTTTCTATTTGCTCATAAAAAACAAAAAACCAGCAAGCAAATGTTAGTGGAAAACACCCAAACACACTTTAAGAGTGCTTTGGGACAACCTAGAAAAATACTTGAAAATTTTCTAAGTAAACAAGAAAAAATAAAAAGGCAGAAAATAACTAAGGAAAGTGAGCTAAAATGCTTATTCCCTTAGGATCTTTTCATGCTTCTTGGAGAATGTAAGTAAATGATAAGCATTCTAATTGCTAGATTTAGATTTAAGTTCAAAGCTAAGCATTCTAGTTCAAGCTTTAAAATGGATGATTTTTCTTTTGATAACTTAAAATAAAATGCTTAACAAAGAGATCTAATCTAAGAATGATAAGCTTTTGTAAAGAAAATCAATTAGATCTTTAAGAGTAACAGGCAGATGTACTTAAGAATATATACTAGCATGTAAATCAACTATTACTCTTTCAATAGTAACTGGTAACCAGAAAAAGGATTAAAGAGAGGGGAAGAAGGGAGAAAACTTGAGGTGAAACAAGGAGCTTCAGAGCTTTGCTTGTGGAATGCCGAGGGACTTGTTATCACATATATAGTAGCCGGGCTACCATACATTATTTTTCAGATTCCAAAGCACTCTTCAGCCAGTTCCTTTACTTTGAGATGTTGAGATGAGCAGCTATCTATGGATCACTATCAGATTTTGGATAGCATATGTAGTCCTCATGCCATGACTGAGTCTCAGGACACTCAGAGAGATGACCGATGTAGCCATTATACCATTTATGCAGAGCAGTCAGTAGTGCCCAGAGTTACAGTAGCAGTTTCAAAGGACAGATGATGGTTTAGAGGATGAGCATTCAGGTATATGACTCAGCAGGTATATCATGGTGTTATGGTTATATTGCTTTTATATTCATTCTTATGGCATGTCTTAGCACTTAGTGTCATGATCTGGCGATCATATAGATATGTGGACCTGGTTGATCTTATTATATATATATTCTACAGTCCTTACTCAGACTTAGAAGTTCACTACTCATACTCATTGGTTTCACCCTCCCTAGGGAGAATAGAGGTGATCATTCCACCATACCTTGGCTTGCTAGTGTGGGCTCCATTACTCATTGTTTTCATCCATCCATTACCTACCTTTTAGTTTATCACCCTGACTTACTACTTGACTAGTGGCATGGAGGATCTTTTCCCCACTGTAGCCTCTGTATTGGATGAGCTTCCCTGTTTATTGTGTCTCGGCTCTGAGTTGGTGACAAAACTTACTTTTGGTGATTTGGATTGTAGGCCTAAATCATTCTGGTCGGTGGTCCCGATGTTTGGCATTGGCTCGAACTCCCCCTAGTCACTTGAGATGTTGTTGGCTAAAACTGAAAGCTCATGTACTACTTATGGAAACTTCTAAATTCGCCCATGGAAATTAAAAAGGGCAAGAGCGATGAACTGCTAAAAATACTCCTTGAAGAGTATAAAAGAAAGGTCCAAAAAGCAATGATTCTTAAAAGCTACATCTAAACAATTGCTGACCTTATGCATGTATAAAAAACATGCCCTGGATGCAAGCTGCAACTAGTTGTGCTTATCAGCACACCTGAGATCCGAAGGGTTATGTAGGCCAAAAAGGCCATGAAATGAAATTGAATGATCCTAATGAACCTGGGCAAGAGCGATGAACTGCTAAAAATACTCCTTGAAGAGTATAAAAGAAAGGTCCAAAAAGCAATGATTCTTAAAAGCTATATCTAAACAATTGCTGACCTTATGTATGTATAAAAAACATGCCCTGGATGCAAGCTGCAACTAGTTGTGCTTATCAGCACACCTGAGATCCGAAGGGTTATGTAGGCCAAAAAGGCCATGAAATGAAATTGAATGATCTTAATGAACTTGGATCAACTTGATGTAGACATGATGCCTAAGTTGAATAAGCACTCTCTAAACAACTTATCCATTTGTGAGACACCACCATTCCCTGTGTTGTTGCTCATTCAGTATATACTACGGTGTGTATTCCCTTTCCCATATCCAAAGTGTCACAATGTTAAGTCAGTCATGTTATCAACTGATCTGTACAATAGTTGAAACCTCATTGAGCCGCCAGTGTTGGAACACATCAGTGTTCACTTCCAGAGTATCTGGGTTTCAGATGTTTGGGTCTAGCCAGTTTTGGCTAGCCAGTTTTGTTTTTGAGTCGACATGACCATGGCCCCATGGGGGTTTGTAACAAAGTGTGCTAGTAGGGTCTGAGTGGCTCGGTTTCCCATGACTTGATTAAGCAACTAAGGTATTCCAGGGAGTTTTTTCCCTTGTCAATTATAATTTGCTTAAGGCGATATATAATCGATGAGGTTTTCTCCTGCTTCCTCCAAAGCTGGAATGCCCGATTTTGAAAATCTGAGCCGTGGGGGGTTATTAGAGTCCAACTAATATGTATAAACCTACTAGACACTATTAGAACAGGTTTTGGTCATGTCCTAAGTCTCTAGGACCCCCAGAAAAAATTTCGAAAAAATTTTACCGGACGCGTTGGATTTGGGGTTTTTTAATTTTTAATTATTTTTAAATTTTAATTAAATTTCTCTATAGTTTAAATAGAGAAATTTGAGACTGTAATATGTCAGTCATCCGGGGTCCGAATTTAGTGATTGATGGCTCGTTTCATAAGCTAAAAATCACACATGACCCATGGACCAGCTAAACCCAACTTTCGGATGTCAATTCAGCCTCATAATTAATATTTTCTCTAAAAAGCCATTTACAGAGAAATTATTAATTAAATTAATATTTTTGAATATTTTGGAGAAATCCAAAACTCTCCAAAATAATCAGAAATGAATAAAATAAAAGGCTAAATGACATGGCAATAGACATTTATGAAGATTCCAATCAACTCCAAGTGACTTCAGTCTATTATCCAGTCACGAGAAGATTATCCACTTAAGCTAATTCGCCCTTCTTCCTTGAAAAGTCGATTTAGTGAAGTGTCAAGTGTTAATTGGGTTGGTGGATGTGCATTTAAGTCTAAGGTAGGCGCCCTCATGACTCATCAAATTACCATAGCTTGGCTCCTTTACAAATTTGAGTCAGTACCTACCACATCTCCACTTGTCACCCACCAACCAACTCGCATCCTCCTCATCAAGCTCACGCATCTACCTCTTCCTCACGTGGATCCTAGTTGTAACATGCCCATTTGAGGGGTGATACTTCCCATGCAACCACCAAGGGCGAGTTTGCCACCTATCCACTTGTCACCTACCAACAAATTCGAGTTAGCTCTCCAAGCTTGGTGTTGATTGGAATTAACTTCATGTCTATTTGTTTTTGGCTCTCACTCAAGCCAAACTCGACCTAGGGTTTTAGTATGTGCTTTTACTATAAAGAGAGGCCCATTTGGGTTATTATCTCATGGAGAATTTTGGGCAAACTTACTCTGCCAAATTGTAGATGTGTTATAGCTTTTGCTAATTGAAATAAAGTGACTTTGGAGGTCTATATGGTGTGTTGATCTTGTTCATGGGAATTGCTTCAAATTAATCAAGGTGATCTTGCTCCATGTTTTTGCTTACATGTTCATTGTTTTGATCAAATTTGTTAAAGCTTAGAAGACTTTTTAAGTCCATAGGATGGGCATTTGAGTTCAATTTGTCCATTGATGTTGGGTTGTTTGTGATTTGGAAGTAGTGAATTGTAGTCGGAAATACTAACACTCTTCTAGTCTCTTTCAATTTTGCATACTATATTTGATCAAACTTGTTTGTAAGTGATACATTTTGCAGATCTCATAGGTTTGAAGAGGAGTTGGAACTCGGTTGTCTCCTCCATCTCTTCAAAGGACCCATTTTTTCCTAACATTCGTGCATTGCAGGATCTCCCAAAGTCGATCTCATAACATCAAAAACTTGGCAAGAAGTGTTAGATTCAAAGATCCATCCATTTATTCAAAAAGACTTTTTGGTTACTTTGTCACCTTAGGCTATCTTCTTCAAGCCCTCTTTTTCTCCTTGAATTCCTTTGATTTGATTTGCTAGCCCATTCATCCCTTCCTTCCCATTATCCTTGCCCTAGTTTCGTCCTACCTCATTATTCCCCTCTCCCATTCGTTTTTGCCTCCTCTTCCTCCTCTTGTCCCCCTTCAAAGTTCCTCCTCTCGTCTCCCTTTAGTTCTTCTCTCTTCATTCCAAGCCCTATCTCCTCCTAAGCTCTCGTCCCATCTCTTTTTGCCTCCTTCTCTAGCTCTCGTCCCCCCTCTAGCCTCTTCTCTTCTTTCCATTCACCATTTCTCTCTTTGCTCACGTCTTACCACATTTTAGTGCCTTCTCCCTCTTTGTTTTGCCCTTAAGTTTGCTCCTCTTTTCCCTTCTCGTCCATCCCCATCTTTAGCCCTAAAACACAACAAAACAAACAACAAATTGTTAGTAGTATTTTGTTAAGATCTAGTAGTTGGTTCCATTTCCTTGAAACGTTAGTCTTAGATCTCAAACTTTGCATTTGGTTTGTAGTATCTAGTTTCTTTTAAGTGCACTTTAGTTTGTTTTGGTTGAGTAGTTACACCTTTGCATAGATAGATCTCATAAAAAGGTAAAAACTTGCATTGTCTTTTGAAGTATTTAGCCATTTGCATATTAGAATCTCTTTTCCATACTATCATAGTTTGCTTTAGGCTTTAGAGATCATTAAGTCTTTAGATTTACTAATTTCAAAGTTTTGGTTATCTAACATCTAATGGGTATTTGAGTTGCTCATTTGTGATAGATCTTTCCTTGAGAAAGAAGAGCTTTGAGAAGATTTGAAGCAAATAGAAGAAAGAAGCTTCTAATACAAGAAGCCATCAAGAAACCAAAAAGACGATCCAAACCAAGAAATCATTATTTATCCTTTGTAATAGCTCTTAAGAGCTTGTTCAAGTATTTTCCAAGTTATTTCTCTCAAAGTCCTTACAAGGGTTTCATTCCCAAAGGCATTTGTACTCTCATAATAAAGTTGCAAGTGGGGTTTTTAAGCCCCCACATTCACTTCCCCCATTTGGGGAAGTTTTGTAGTGTCTTTGATTGGTTTGAGTTTCTAGCTTAGATCTTTAATATGCTCTTAGATTAGTTTCCATTTCAATAAACTGTTTAAAGTAGAAATCTCTTGGATCTCACCGATAGTGGATCAAGAGTGCTCTCTATCGGAGAGTTGTTTTTATTTTGTTATATTTTTCAATTTACTTACCCCCATGCTCTCCCGAGTACGGTCTTTGACCTGAAAGAGATTCTTGGGTAGTTTAGACTTTATTTTCTATTTAGTATTTTATTTTTCGTCTTGTCGCTTCTCTTCCAAGCCTTGACTAGAGTAAAGCTAACTTTGGGATTGCATCCCAAAGGCCACATAACTTTGTGGTAGCTTCTCGCTCCCCCATCAGCTTCTTGTGGACATCCAGCTAGCTGGAAGGTTTCCAAGACTGGTGGCTTCTAGTGGTTGACCTTGTTCGGAGGTTGATCCCACCTTTAGATTAGGATTTGTTTGGTAGAACACTAGATTTTCCAGTTTATTTTATTTTATTTGGCAAGTAGCATATTAGCAATATTTCATATCTTTTTGATCTATCACATGATTTAAGCATTTTAAAGTTGAAATATCTTGCTTTTACAACTACTATTTGCTTCTTAAAACGAACCAAAGTCTCTTGAACTTGGCCAAATCCAAGTCAAGAGCACTCTTTATCGGAGAGCATTATTAGTCTTGCATTGTTCCCTGCATTAGGCATTCTTTAATTAGCAAGTCTCTTGAACTGTGGTCATAAGATTAAGTCCAGAGCGCTCTCTGTCGGAGAGTTGAACAAGTGCTCTAATAATAAAATATTTCAACCCATACTTTCTCTTTTAATTAATTTATCTTGGTCTTTGTCCTACACCCGTATGCTCTGCCAACCGGAAACGGTTGGGCTAATACTTAGAAAGGTGTAAGACTTGTTAAATTCATAAGTGATAACATTAATTAAAACTTTTACCCAAAACCCCAACCAAGACAAAATCACTGAGTACTTCCTAAAACAGGTGGTGCCGGGAATCCACTGTCAGACTCGAGGGCGGTCAAGCCGTAAGAACACTTGTTCTCTGAATCTGGGTGCTCCCGACCTATCATCTAAAGGTTGCCAGTGTTTTTCTCGGTCAAAGGTTCCACTTCTTGAATATCCTTGTTCTTAGCCATAATAATCAAGACCACTAAAATCTTAAATTTACCAAGATAAGCTGCAAAACGATCTCACAAACTTTTCTTCTCGAAACACTTGTATCAAACAATTCAATCACTTATACATTTTTGACTCCATAAGGCACTGGTCTTTAATCACAATATTTATCTGCTTATTATCAATATTGGAGTACTTGTGTTAATTTTCGTTGAGTGATTTATATCTGATTCAGTGTATCTCTTATCTTCTATTGCAACGTGGATTGCGTTATCTTGGTCTCATTTAAAGCATTTTTGTGTCTCTCACCTTCAAAAAACTCCTAAACAACACCCATCCGCATCACAACACTAAAACACCCGCTTAGTAGATTCATAGTACTTTGTAGTTTGTATTTCATTTTCATGTTTATTTTGGCGGTTGGCCTATTTTGTAAACATTATGGCCTAGTTTGATGGCAAATATTATATGTTGAAATTTGAAGGTTGATGTTGTTGATGATTGATGATTGATGATTTGATGATGATCATTTAATGACAATGTTATAAGTTATAGCTCCTAGAATCTAGAACACTAGATCAAGATGATTAATGTTATATCAATGTGTACTAAATGGTTATATGAATATCCAGATTCTATGTTTTCATGTTTTTTATAGCTAATTTGGCATAATACATGTTTTTTTAAATTTATATGCATCAAAATATATTAAAACATATATTATATAAAAAACGCTCTCGAAACGGAAGCTTTTGAAAATTTCGCTTTCCGCTCCCAACAACGTAGTTCTAGCTGCCAAAAAAACTTGCTCAAAAACTTCCCCAAATATTCCTCAATCAAATCTGATCTTAACTTAGACCAGATCCCATTGATTTAGGAATTGATTTTTTTCTCAATTTTCTCATTTTTTTAATTTTTTCTCACTTTTTGACTTTTTTGAGCAAAAAGTAAATTAAGTGAAAATAAATCACTCAAATACTTAGGAAAGTGGGTCTAGGAGTAAAGTGGGTGCTTTGAGTGTGAAAACGAGCACCCCCATGGCACAATTGGCCCCTAGACCACACTTTTATTACATTTTTAATTTTCTCCACCAAACCATTAAAAAATGGCTTGATTTTACGGGAAAAAATTATTTTTCCGAAACATAAAAAAACACCTAGGGGACCTAGCACATGTCCATATGACTTTATTGTAGTGTCTAGCATGTTCATATACATTGACCCATGGACTTTAATAACCTACTAAGGCCTAACCACCACGCTAGGCATTCCAACTTTGGAGGAGCAGGAGAAAAACTAAAAAATTATGCCCTGCTAAAACACAAAACATAATTAATAAGTGAAAAAACTCCTTGGAATACCTGACTTGATTGACAAGTCCTAGGAAGCCAAGTCATTTACATAAAAATACCATGCTAGCACACTTTATTACAAACCCCGTGAGGCATGAACATGTGAAGATTTTTTTTTTTAAAAGGGCCTTGAAAAAGCCCTGGTAGACTTCAGAACATGGATAAAGAACACGCAACATGTTCATACTTCGCCGGCTCACTTGAAAGTCGAACTAAGTACAACTTAGATGGTAACACACAGAAACACAAGAACACACAAAATTTACCTTGGGAAAACCCAAACTTAGGAAAAACCCAGCCAACCTTTCTTATTCAAAGATTCGGTACAAAGTACAAGTATATCAGATATAAAAATGATCTATGATAAGAGATCACATGGAAAGATGATGCCAAATAAAGAACCCTAAAAATCACAGGAACACTACTACATGACTCTGGGCACTGTCATATCACTGCTCTGGATGGAAGACAATGGCCACCTCAGTCATCAAATCTGGGGTCATGAGGCTCAGTCATGGCATAAGGATGAAAATATTTGCTCTAGGTCTGATGAAAATATGAGTGATCATGGAATAGTTGCTCATCATCTGTTGATCTCATACACCTCATAGAAAAAGGACTGGCTCAAAAAAGTACTGAATCTGATGTGAAGACATGGTAGCCCTGACTACTATGAATGTGATAACAGAGCAGTAGCAGGCTTTCAGATTTGATAGAGCAGATCATAGTTGGAGAGTAGAAAGAGGTAGTACATCCTGAGACGGGATGAGGTAGATCTTCAGAGAGTGCAGATCCGAACTGACAACAGAGGGGGCACATTTCCCAAGAGCGGTGGTTGCAGTTGCTGCAGATCTCGGGTTTTCTAACCCGTCAAGTTCTGTTATTTATTTCTGAAGAGTTGTATGTACTAAGTCTCTTTTATATTGCTCTGGGCTCGAGAAAGAAGAAAGCCCCACAGAAAGTTGGTTTTTGCCATTTTGGGTTTCCAGGGTATATCGTGAGTTAATGTGTGATTGCTGCTTATTTTTTGTTAAGTGTTAAAGAGATCTGGTAGTAATTTTTGTTTTAAGTCAGTATTTCATTCTTTAGCTTAGAGAGACTCAAAGTCATTGAGATCTCAGGGTTTCCAGAGCGAGTAGTGACCTCTGAATAATATTAACAATGCAATTCGCCATATGATGGGAATACAAGAAGTGTTCCTTAGTGTTTCAGAGTTAGACTCAGACTGCAATGAGAAGTTAGCAGTGAGGAGAGTTGGTTTGATGATGTTCTAGCTAGAGTCAGAAGGTCTACTGAAGATGGGAGGGATGCTTATACCAAAGCAGAGAGATTTACCCTCAATATCAACTCTAGAGGATGAGGGATATAGTACTATGTTCTGGGATGGATAGAGGCTTCTATATTCAGAGGGAGTTACCTTGGATGCAAGCGTGAGGCATGGAATCAAACAAGGCAAGTTCTACAAGTTGTTGGGCAAGCCTGTATGTAGGTCCAGGGAGATCTTGGATGCAGTTTCAGTGTCATTGACAGAGGGAGAGCATGAGGCTTCTCTCAAGGTGACACTGATAGATTAGGAGCACAGATCTTCATATCAGAGTGCAGCAGATGCAGTCGAGAAGTATTCTAGTTCAGAGGGAGCAGTTGTAGCCAAGGTTTTAAAAATCGGAATCGGACTCGGAATCGGTCGAGGGTCAACTCGGAATCGGAATCGGAATCGGTAATGAATCGGTAATAAATCGGTCGATTTGAATTTAATGAATCGGTTTGCTAAAAAATACATAAAATATTTAATTTTTTTAAGAAAAACAATATTTTCAAGATTCTAATTCATGATTCCATAGCATTAGAAACAAAATATTCCCCTAGGCATATCAAACTGGAAGAAAGGATTGGAACCTATATAATCAATTGCATCTGTTCATAAACTGTTGCTTTGGTGTGTAAACAATGAACACAGATCTCCATCGAGATGTGAATTATAATAGAATAACCCTTTCTAGGAAATTATTTGCTACATTTGCATTGGTGTGTAAACAATGAATATAGATCTCCACCAAGACGTGAATTGTAAAATAATAACCCTTTCTAGGAAATTATCTGCTACATCTTTCTTATGCCTTCCTAGGAAATTATCTACTACATCTTTCTTATGCCGTAGGGCTATCACATGCCATGAGGTGGGGGGATATGCTGGCGGCATTAAGCTTAACTATCTTAGTCTTAGCTACCCATATGTAAACAAAGCTCTTGTAAAACCCTTAATTAAGCCTAAAATATATATAGATGACCTTCTCATTGAAGAGGTACAAGGAATCTTTCCCTTTCACGCCGGCCGATTCTTCTTCCAAGTGCAATAGGTGCAATAGAGGTTGGGTTGGGTAGGTTAGAGGTAGTTTAGGTTTAAAATTTAACTTATAAAAATTAAAAAAATAATAAAAAGTGTAAACAGCTTTAGATTAGTCAAAACGAGGTGGAAGAATCCGAGAATCCGATTCGGGTGCGGTTCCTTTAACTATGCTGGGAAGTAATGAGCGAGTGAATCTTCAACAAATAATGTCCATCACTTCCAGAATTTGTGGAATTTGCTACAGCACTTAAGGGAAGACATTTATTTGAGGCAAGACTTGTCAATCCAGATCTATCCCATCTTATTCCAGGCATGAAGAAATCTATTTATTTAAATTAATATCAGATTTGCCTTGTTGAATGCACTACTGTTGGAAATAGGATTATATACACAGTATTATTCTTGATATTTGGTTGCTATTATATGGTCTATTTGAAGTTAAATATTTGAATATTATATATTGTGAACTATCTGGAACAAAATGCCAAGAACTAAACCACAATGAACAATCAGACCTGTTAATTAAGTTCAGAATTGAAGTTACAGCAGTAAGACCACTAAATGTTCGTCAAAATACCACAACCAAACATTATCCTTTAGTTCACATTAGATCAGATTTTCTCTACAGTGAATTACAACAGTCTGAAACCCAGTGTTTGTCGAAATTCCATAGTCATTGGCTGAGCAGATGTGAGGAAAAAATTGCATCCTTTTGACTGGGGATTTTACAGTGGTATCAGAGCATGAATGTTGACAGCTGTGGGGCTTTGAAGAAAAGTGATTGAAGAGGTCGTGACCTTCCATTGAGAGCAGTATCTTGTTGGAGAGCCATTCTTCTTGCCTATTGAAGGTCAATCAATACATGGGATATTTCCATCATTTTTCCAGGCATGTGCTTTGTGTTTGAATTAATATTCAGATCTGAGTTTGGGAAGAAATCGTGGCAGGAGGAAGAGTGACTTTTGACATCCTTGGTGGCAAAATATTACTGTCTTTCAGCTGAGTATTATCTTCCACAATCAGTTGTATTTCCACCATGAAAATCAGGCTAGAAAAGGGATCATAAGCACCATGTTCCAGATCTGAACTTTCTTGCAATCAGTCAATATATTTCATAAATTCAGTCCTGGGCATCTTTATGTAAATCAGGGTGAACATAACTGTCGTGGGCATCAATATTCTTGAGTTCGACAGCTGCTGCAGCAAAGTCAGTTGTTGGGAAGTTTCCAATTCTCAAAATTGCTAAGGATCACTCCCAGGCATGTTTTTTAGGTTCCTATGATATAAATATCAGTTTTCCATCTTGATTGATTAAACTCTTTAGCATACTGCTGTGTTACTGTTTATGTCATTTCATTGTTGTGAACAATATATGTATTAAAAACCCACACACAAAAAATCGGTCCGATTTTTTACTTGAATCGGTCAAACCGGTTTTTTCAGATGAATCGGTCCGATTTATTGGTTAAATCGGTCCAACAAACCGGTCTGGAGGCCGATTTGAACCGGGCAGGGGATAAATCGGTGAATCGGCTGATTTACAAACCGATTTCACAGATTTTTAAATCACAGGTTGTAGCAGCAAACAATGTGTTTGATCCTGGTGGATGCTTCTCCAGAAGTACCTTCCTCACAAAGAGGGAGTTTGGAGAACTCTTGGAGGTATCATGAGTACTCTTCATTCCTAGACTAAGAGTCAACAAACTTTTAGTGTCTGCCTTAGAGGATGCGGGATATGCAATCTTGTTTAAGAGGGAGCATATTTTCGTTTACCTAGTGGGAGCAGATTCCAGTGATCCTGTGTTGATGGGTCATCAAATTGGTATGCAGTATGTGGTCTGGGGCTAGCCCACTTCAGGTACATTGGGGTGGATTTCAGAGTCTAAGATGGAAAAGGAGCGAAATGCTCCCAGGACTGATGAGGCACTGACGAGTCATTCCTCATATCAAAGGGATGAGCGAGAGGCTTATACGAGTACTAGCCAGAGATTGAGCTGGTACGAGATGATTGAGCTAGATCAGGCTCAGGAGTGAGATGAGAGTTCTCAGGACAGGAGGGTTAGGTATAGGCTAGTGGATCCACTGTTGATCAGCTTTAGATGGAGTTTTGAGCAGGCTTTCTGAGGGAGTCTGGAACAGGGGTTGGTGTTAGAGGCAGAGAGAGAGCAAGAGGCTTCTCTCGAGGCAACATTGATGGAGGTAGATCATGGGTTATCAAATCAGAGTGCAGCGATTGCAACTAGTTCAGAGTTAGCAGTTGTAGCACCAGGGGATGTGATGGATCCATGCATTTCCAGGACTTCCCTCGATAAGAGGGAGTGTTAGAGATAGGTGTATCTCTGGATATCCTTCATGTTCAGATTCCTAGCATGGAGGTACATTTTCAGTATAAGCATTAGAATATGGTAGAGGGTGAGATGCACTCTACCAGGTGTCATGGATATAGAGGTGGATGCATGCAAAGTTTTCAATGTCGTTTTCCTTACGCATGCAATATTTTGCATGAAAGAATTTTTAATTAAACAGCATGCAAAGAGGGATTTTTGCATGCACTCATATTAGGGCTTTGGAAACACTAATCACTAATCAGTTAATGAGTTGATATAAGGAGGCAAGGGGCCACCGTAAAGGGTTACTCGGTATTTTCTTTAGAGAGTGAGGAGATTTAGAGTAAGGGAGACTTTGTGCATGTAGAGGGCACATTCTTAAGAGGGGCGCATCTACAAGAGGAGAGAGTGAGTCGATCTGAGAGGGATCAATACCTACTTGATCTGAGGCTCTGAGGAGCCATTTGACTGTGCAATGAGTCTATCTGAATAGAGGGAGCTCAGAGATTGAGTTAGGGCGAATTCACAGACAAGAGGGGCGCACTTCCTAAGGAGAGAGGGTGCACTTCTTGAGGCCAGGAGGGCCGAGAGAAGTAGAGGATCCTTCTTCAGTGATTGAGGAGGATCTAATCAGATCTCTTCGGAGATTGACAGAGATCCGGAGAGGGGCACACTTCCAGAGAAGTGGGGGGGCGCACTTCAGAGATTGAGGTTGCAGCAGTTCTTTAGTAGTTGAGCAGATCAGAGCAGAGACAGTGACAGTACTTCTACCAAAGATTGGTAGAAGCAGAGATCAGAGATTCAGATAGTACAGAGCAATGGGCACAATTCCTCAGAGAAGCAGTTGCAGCTGCATGCAAATCTAGGGCTTGTCCCTTCAGGTTTCTTTACCCATATAATTTCTGATTGTACTGATCTTCATTATTTGCTCTGGCTCGAGATTGAAGAAGACCCTCAGTAACTGGTTTTTCCCCATCAGGGTTTTCCAGGATATATTGTATTGTCCATGTGTGGTTGTTGCAGTTTTGAGTAGTTTGATAGATTCCATGTGCTTTATTATATAAGTATATTGCACTGATTATTCCTTCTCAGGCTTAGAGAAGTTGGGTTTGTTATGCATGGGGCTTACTGTGAATTGAGGCGAAGTTGGGATTGAGATTTCCAAAGCGAGTAGTGACCTCTGAAAATTTATCAACTAAGACCTTCAAGAGGGCACCACTTCACATTGACTTTGGTGTACCATTCATGCTTATTTTTTGCATCATAAACTTAACCTCTAGCATAAGTTATGGTATGTTCTATTTGTGCAACCACTTATGGTGAGTATTTGTCTGAAACTACTTCTATTTAGCCCATTGTTGTTCATATTTTTTTCACATCTAAGGTTTAGTTAAATAAGCTAATTGTTTATTGATTGACTTGTTTATGTTCGAAATTCTATCAATTTATAGCACTCTTTAGCCAATTCTCTATAAATTTCAGATCTGGTTTGTCTTTCATTATTCTTGGCATAAATTCACCATTTACCCATCCAGCTAATGGCCTAAAGGGATCAGAAATTTTTGTTAACTATCAACTAACCTGAGAGCATTTTCATATGTTGATGGTTATAAGTTATAACAAGTAACTAACTCATTTTAAATCATTCACATATGGTTACTTGTATTTTTTCAGCTTCTTTCATTTAACACCATCAATTAAAATGTTGGAAATTTCATTCTGATTAACCACATTAACATATCTTTATTTTCATGGTTAAATTTGCTTTCTTGTGAATTATTTCTAAATGGTATGACTCTTTCCTAATGGCAACTCTAGCAATAGAACAAGAGTGATTGTTCATTGAATAAGAATTACATATAGTGTTGTCCATTTAAGATTTACTTGCAAACCATCCTAAAGTCTTTAAATCATGGTATCTATTTCTTACATATTTTCAAGGTTGGTTTAGAGTCTTATTTGCTGGTCGGTGTAACTTTTGCACTTGTTATATCAGCAATCTTTTATAGATGATTAATGTTTAATGGGTAATAGTACAATAGTTATGTTTAAATTCTCATTATACATTTTTTTTATCTATTTATGCAACAAGTTTACCATCCTTCATTTGGAAAATCACTTGATGACTTTATGGATCCATGGATGTTGTGATTAAGTTATAACTACTTCTTTCACAATTTCTTCAATTTCAATTAATTCACATACCTATATGTATCCTAGTGTTTGGCCATATCTCTTACTTAGTTGTATTTAGGGAACCCCCCCTTAGTGATTTCTCCGGGCACTAGAAGTGAAAGGAAATAGTTTTAGGTGACAGATGCACTATTTCCATAGTTCCACTTGGCTAGAACCCCTGTGATTCCTTGCATTTAGGGTGCTAGTTCTTGTGGAAACATTTTGGTGCCATTGCTGAGCAGCAAGGTCCTTTCCCAGAAACAAAATATCAAGCTTCGATCTTTGATGGAGTCAATCTAATTAACCCATTTGGCAACTCCACTCTACATCATTCGTACAAGGTACGATGAATGCACATTTCAGATTTCATTTTGAGGATCGAGGACTGAAAGAAATATGGCACCTTGGGAGTTCCATGAGGTTTATCCTTCTCTTGATGTAGGGGGAATCTCAGGGTATCCAAATAAGATCCCTTTTGAGTTGAAAGAGTTGGAAGATCGTGTTTTACAATTTCATAGGGATGTTCACCAAGCTTCTCAATTTCTTTCTTCATTTATGGATTTTATGTCAAATCACAATATGGTGCATGATGATGTTTTAATAAGGATGTTTGCAATTTCTTCGCAAGTGAATGCAAAATTTTGGCTTAAGAACATGAGAAGGAAGGTGTCTTCTTTTGATGATTTGATTCTAGCATTTCATAAGCAATGAGATTGTACTTATGTAAAAGAAGAAAGCATTGAAGATCTAAGAAAAAATTGCCAAATGTCAAAGGGAATTATCCAATACTCTATGCTTGAATATGAAAGAGACCCTTCTAATGCTCTCTTGGATCAAATCAAATCATGTGAGGAGAAATTGGTCTCCTTGACAAAATCCATCCAAGAAAAGCTTTCCATAGGAGAAACCCATAAAGAAAACCCCTTGCATGTTGTAGAAACCCTTTGTCACTCCATCCACATTAATGAAGAAGTTTTTGAAGAAAAACATATGCCTATTCATGAAGACTCATTTGAAGAGTATGTGCATATTCAGAGCTCCATAGAAGCACATGAAAAAGAACCCCTACGAGTCCTTGCGTTTAGCGTGCTATTTTTTGTGGCAACACATACTACGGTATTTGAAGCCCTTCCCAGAAGCAACTTTAAAATGTAACATAAGGTGGTAATAAGGTGAGAAAAGCATTTAAGGTATATTTGCATCATACCACCATCTAGAAATGTGTTCAAATCTCGATTCTTTGTATTGCTTCTTCCAATGTCTATCAATGGTGGGTTGAGACTTGAGTGACAATGGTAGGGGTGGACTTGGAGGAGGGTGCAAAAATCCATCAGTATTCTTCCTCTCCGATGCAACTAAAGGATGGTTTTCATGAATGGGAGGAACATATTTAAACGTGTCCCCATTCGAAGGGTTAAAGTACGATCCTTCGAAACTAGAGTTTTAATGGGATACAATCTCTCTCCTTTTCCCTATATCAGCTTCCGCCTCTTTCTACCTGGCCTTTTCTACACCATATTCCTCAATATGGGTTAACATTTCACCTCTGACAGCCACATCAACTGAAGAGCATCTTGTAACTTGTCCTTGAACACCAGCTAAGTGTTCTTTTACTCTATGAATCCCCTACCCCTTTCATGTCTTTTTAATATTTGCACAACTGTGTTCTTTCAATCTCGTCACAATCACTCCACACAAGGTCCCTAATCTTAGGGTCCATGTTAATGTCTCAAACAATGTAGTATACAAAACTGATATATTCTGATGTTGTGTAGGGTTTGCAGTGATATTGATTGTTGTTTAGGAGTTTAACAAACACAGTTTATAGATAACAAGTTTGCATGAAGAATAATAATTTTGCATGGCGCCCCAAAACAATATAATCAGATCTACAATGTAAATGAGCTCAAAATCAATGCATGAACATACTGAATAGATATAATGGAGTAGTGAAACATCATAGAGAAGACATGCATGCCATGCATCAAGTCTGGTTCGAAAAGTAGCAATAGCTCTGTTACCAATTATTTTGTACAATAGTTGAATTTCTTGTGAGCCGCTAGTTTCATGAACATGTTCAATGTTCATCGTCAGTGTTTAGAAGTTCAGAAGTCATTTTTAGGGCAATTTTGCCCCATTTGTAATAACTGCATGTTCATACCCCCATGGGGAAATTGAAAAAAGTTGGTCTAAACGGGGTCCTTTTATAAAAGACTCGGCTATCCTTAGGTTTAACTGTCAGGGAGATACTCTAGAGTGTTTTTTCCTCAGGAATTATGCATTGCGCTTCAGTTGTGTATAATTCCTAAGTTTTTCACTCACACCTCCAAAGTTGGAGTATTTACCATGGTGGTTATTAGACTCTTGTGTCTAGGATTTTTTCCGTGTTAGCCATCTATATTGAGTCATATGGACATGCACTAGGTCCTCTAGGAGTTTCGTTTCATTCTGGCGAAACCATTTTTTTAATGGTTTAAATGAAAATTTTCAAAATGTGATAAAAACCTCATCTGGAGGCGGATTTGGCGTGGGGAGGCGTGTTTTGACGCTCAGAGTGTCCTCTTTACCCTAACACCCACTTTTTTCAAGTTCAAGGTGATTATGTCGCCTCTAGAGGGAGTTTTGGCTAAAAAAGCTACAAACTGGCATTTAATTGCTAAAAAATGAGAAAATGCAACATGGACAAAAAATAAAAAAAAATAAAAAAATGTGATTTTTAAACTATGGAAAGGGGTGATTAATGTTTCATTAGGGAGGGCGACCATCTCAAAGGAATAAAGGCACATGTTTTATAAACTTTGGGTATGCGAGTTAAGTAAAGAAGATGACGTGAGATTTGGAAATTAGTGTGGGTTTCCTCACGTGGGACTCCCTCACGTGGATTAGCTCACGATTGATATCGTAGGCGAGTACTCCAAAAGGTGGGCGTGGGTTCCAATGGGGAGGGGCTTAGCCTCATCCCCCACCAACTGATAATCACGCCAATCTCTCCTTCAATCATGTGTGAGACTCCCTCTTGGTAGGTGAATGCACCCTCCTTGAGCTCTTCTCATGCAGTTCGATTTAGGTATTTGGACTCTCTGTATTTTGTATAAATATGAGGCTCTTGCTCCATGTTTGGGGTGCATGAATTTGCAAGAGACCTCTGCTAAGATTTGTAGTGTTATATTTTTGCCTTTGTGCAATATTGAATAAGATTGAGACTTTGGAGGTGTTGTCCGTTGAGATGCACACCAACAGTAGAAATATTTTGAAAGTTGTTCCCTCACTACAAGTGGGGAAGGTGTGGCCTTGGGGGCAAGCAATGAGCTAGGTACTATCACCTGAATCCCAGCTCCTTCGTTTAGGAAAACTCCTAACGAAGCCAAGGGGGGTTGTCCCTAACAAAGAGTTTTTCTATGGCTCTGTGTTTTAATTGTTTTTGTGTATGGTGATGCAGATGGGTGTTATTTAGGAGTTTTTAAATGATTACAAATTTATAGTGATGAAAATAAAATAAGCACAAGATAACTGCAAGATCACAAGATTGAAAGATACAACCACTTCATAATTTAAAGCAAAACAACCATATGATACTTAAAGATAAGACAGATAACAGATAATCAATTAAAAGGACCAGCGCCTTATGGAGTAAACAAAATGAAGTGCTTGGGTTGCTTGATACAAGAGTTCAGAAAGTGGTAATGTTTGTGAGATCATACTGAAATTGTTCTTGGTTTATTTTATTGTAAATTTTAATGATGATCTTGTTTTAGGTGTTTGGAAAGCTAATCGGAAGAAGTACTCTAGTTGGCCCCGTTCAAAGACATGTCGGACCGGCATGGCTTACAAGATAGGTGTTCAGAGAATTTAACCAGCAAGTGTCCAGGTTGGGCTACCCGACGCCCTCACTAGGAGTTCCCCACTTTTGAGTACTTATCGAAACAACGCCGGTTCGTTGGTTATGGGTAAAAGTTTTATTATGTTTGAATCTTGCATGATTAATCAGTCCAATACCGTTTCTGAGTACTCCAACCCCTTTCAAGGTTGGTCAGAGCATACTCCGGCAAGGAGAAACGAATAAATTCAAATTTTATTAAGGGGAATGATGAGTTGCGAATTTTAGTTGTTAGTTTTTGAGAAATTTCAATCTGATCTAGGATCTTAACTGAGAGAATAACATGTACAGCAAATCTACAGCATATCAATCAGGGACACAATAATGCAAGCACACAAGAGACACAGAGTTTCACCGGGGAAAACCAAGAAGGTGAAAAACCCCGCAACTTCCTCAGAGATAGATAGAGCAATGATACAAACCAAGTACAAGAGATAGTCTTCTCTAGCAGCAGCTTCTCCTCCTCCACAAGTACGCCACTCTCCAATGAGAGTATGAGTGAGAAAGTGAATGATAAAATAGAGTGCCTTCCGCACTCTATTTATACTTGACTTGAGTTGCCTAATAACCTTTATTGGGTCGGCCTTAACTTAACCACATAACATAATGCTGATAGGGCCGACCCCCAGTAGGGTGGTCTAATAACCCTTTTAGCCACATGACTCATACAGGCCCGACCCCATCAAGGTGGTCTAATAACCCATCAAGTATAAGTTACGACACTTACAATATAAATGACAACACTTTAGTATAGAGTGTTGCACAAAATTGCAAGTAGTCAACGCTCCCCGGTGTATCGTGACAAGGGACTAATAGCCTCTCGTGGATCCTTGAAATCTGGCGGTGGTGAGTTTACCAATAACTTGCGGGTTTTGGTGTAATGGCAGCTGTACTACCAACAATTGGTATCAGAGCTAGAGGTCACGAGTTCGATACACACTAGGCTCGCACTGAGGGGGAGATTGTTGCACAAAATTGTCAGCGCTCCCCGGTGTATCGTGACAAGGGACTAATCACCTCTCGTGGATCCTTGAAATCTGGCGGTGGTGAGTTTACCAATAACCTGCGGGTTTTGGTGTAACGGCAGCCGTACTACCAACATAGAGGAATAATAACATCTCTATAGGAATACAAACACTTCCGTATAGAGGAATAATAACATCTCTATAGGAATACAATATACATAGGTGAAATACATTCCGAAGTTACAATTACATCAACACTCCCTCTTAACTAGGAAGGTATTTCTCGACACAGATCTGCTAGCACAAGTCTTCTTCTCTGGATCATCGTTATCGTCACTGCTGCTGCTATCTCAATCAATCTCCAATCTACTCGTCATAGGAAGTTCTACAGAGCCAGTCCTTTTTCATACTGGATGTAGGCCCACCACCTGCAGGTCTTCATCATTGGCCATACTGTGGAATCCTCAAGACTTATTACGTGCGTCACAAAACCTCGCAAGAGCATCCCAGGCTATTACGAGCACACAACTGTACCTGTCCAATCTCCCAGGGATATACTATATGTGACCTCACCACAAAACCTCGCAAGAGCATCCCAGGCTGTTACGAGCACACAGCTCTACCTATAGGATCTCTCAAGGACATATTACACGTGGTCACCACAAAACCTCGCAAGAGCATCCTAGGCTGTTACGAGCACATAACTCTACCTATAGTATCTCCCAGGGCCAAATTACATGTGGTCATGGCAAAACCTCGCAAGAGCATCCCAGGACTTATTACGGGCACACAACCCAACCTATTGGATCTCCCAGGGGCATATTACATGCCATAGGACAAAACCTCGAAAGAGCATTTGCCAGATATCCCAGGGCCATATTACATGCCATAGGCAAAACCTCAAAAGAGTATCTGCAAACCTCCCAGGGCCAAATTATATGTCCTCCCAAGCAAAACCTCGAAAGAGCATTTGCCAGATATCCCAGGGCCACATTATATGCCATAGGCAAAACCTCGAAAGAGTATCTGCAAACCTCCCAGGGCCAAATTATATGCTTGTCTGCACAACCTGTCCACGGCCAAAGAGTATCAACCTGATACTCACCATACATCATCCTGATGTACATGATCATCCTGATCATCATCATTGCATCGTCCTGATGCATGTCATCATCGCATGATCATCCTGATCATCGTCATAGCATCATCCTGATGCATATCATCTGGAGCAACATCCTGAAGCTCATCATCTATGATCATCCTAATCATACAATGCATCCACCTGATGCATACACAGTATCTACCTGATACATATCATCATACATGATCTACCTGATCATACAATGTATCCACCTAATACATATCATCATACATGATCTACCTGATCATACAATGTATCCACCTGATACATATCATCATACATGATCTACCTGATCATATAATGTATCCACCTGATACATATACAAATACATGATCCACCTGATCATAACACGCATCCAACATGATGCATATACATATACATGATCCAACTGATCATAACAAGCATCCAACATGATGCATATACATATACATGATCCAACTGATCATAACAAGCATCCAACATGATGCATATACAGAGCAGTAACAAGAGCATCGTCTTGATGCTCATCATCCAGCGCTTACATTTGCAGCCATGGAAGGAACCTCCTCTCATCATGCTCGGAATGGCTCTTGCAAATGTATCCATCACTTCTTCCTCGAAGTGTCATCAATATGAAGAACACCAAGCCTCTCTTTGAAGTACTCGAACTTCACTCTGGCTAGTGGCTTCGTCAGCACATCTGCAACCTGCTCATCCGTTGCAACATACAAGAGCTTCACTGCTCCTCTCTGCACCATATCCTTGATTTAGTGATATTTGATCTCTATGTGCTTCGACCTGTCGTGGAACACCGGGTTCTCAGACAGCTTCACACAACTCTGGTTGTCACAAAAGATACCAGTAGCATCCAACGGGAGATCAAATAACTCAGACAGTAGCTTCCTCAGCCATGCTGCCTCACAACTAGCCGAACAAGCTGCAACATACTCTGCTTCGGCTGTACTTAGTGCTATGCAGGACTGCTTCCTGCTAAACCAAGAGATCACACCTAATCCCATACTGAAGCAACACCCTGAAGTGCTCTTCCTATCTGCAGCACTGCCTGCCCAGTCAGAATCAACATAACCCTGCAGGTTAAACTTTTGATTCGCATCATACTTGAGCCCATAATCAATTGTACCCTTCAGGTACCTCAGAATATGCTTTACAACAACCAGGTGAACACCTCTGGGATCCGTCAGGAACTAGCTCAATTTGTTCACTGCAAAGCAAATATCTGGTCTCGTGTTCGTCAGGTACATCAGGGACCCAATCATCTGACGATACACAGTGACATCAACCGGATCAGATGAAGCATCACACAGAAGCTTCAAGTTCGATGCCATAGGTGTGGCCATGGCCTTGCAGTCCGTCATCTCGAACCTCTTTAGGATCTCTACTGCATACTTCCCTTGTCCAAGGAAGATTCCATCTGCACTCTGCCACACCTCCATGCCTAGAAAATAGTGCATCATCCCCAAGTCCTTCATCTCGAACTCGACAACAAGCTTCCTCTTGGTATCGACAATCAATCCATCCTCACCTGTAACAAACAGGTCATCCACATACAACAGTAGTATCACAGGATTGCCTTCCTCAACCTTGTAGTAAAGGTTGGAATCTGCTTTACTCTTGGTAAAGCCCAAATTGGATAGAAAGCTGTCTACCCTACCATACCAAGTCCTAGGAGCTTGCTTCAAGCCATACAAGGCTTTCTTCAATCTGCACACATATGACTCTCTGTCATGTGTCTCAAAACCAAGTGGCTGCTCCACATACACTTCCTCCTCGACTACACCATTCAAGAAAGTTGTCTTGACATCCATCTGGTGTATCTTCCATTTCATCACTGCAGCCAGAGCAAGTACTAATCTACTTGAAGTGTATCTGGCTACAGGAGCAAAAATATCTTCATATTCTATCCCCTCTTTCTGAGAGGAGCCACGAGCTACAATCCTCGCTTTGTATTTTTCTATGCTACCATCTGCAGCATGCTTGATCTTATAGATCCACTTGGAAGTCACAACAAACTTCCCTTCAGGTCTTGGGACCACATCCCAAACATGATCGATTGGTACTTCTCGACCATGGCATCCTTTTACTGTATCCCGTATCCTAGGAACTTCAGATTCTTCAACATCTTCAATAGATAGTTTGAACTTCATTGCTGGAACAAATGTTGTAGTTCTTCTTTTGTAGGTGATGGTATATGATCTTTCCTACAAAACAAGTTAAATTGCATGATTAGAAAACATCTCATAGTTTTCAGAACAGATTCTTACACATAAATAAATATGTCATACAATCATGCAATTATCTTAGCCAATGCTTCGATACAACATTTATCCATATCCCGTAACTTTCTAGATGCCTTCCAATCTCTACTAGAACATTGTTAAGAGTGTGCACAACTCCCAACATGTCAGCAAAGAGGTTTCATTCTAGATAAGTAGCAATGGAATGTTGTACAGTGCCATAGGCCACTTACCCATCACATGCATATTAGTAGTATACTGTTCATTAATGTAATTATTCTAATATGCATAATACACACCCTAAGTCTATAAGCATATACATCATTGAGCAATATTATTTAAACACACAAATATGCAAGAAATGACAATTCAAATACTTATCTTTGTTTGGTTTGTAGGGTGGACTCCCTCTCAATATTTGCTTCCTTACAGGAACTATTGGAGTGTGCTCCCTCTTGATCTTTGCTTCCTGGATTACCTGTTCTTGAACTTATATCCATCCTTGATCACTAGGCATACTTACTAGTATCATCATTGTGTTATCCTCGAGGTCTCATACATATATTCATTAGTATAATCTCAATACTATCAAAACACAATAATCTTAAACATGTATAGTCATGATCATTTCAAACACATATAATAAACATTAGTATTCAAGGTTTTAGGGAATACTTCTTTTACTCATGCATATTCTTATTTGACCAAAGGACTTTTTTGGTTAGTCATATCATCAATCAAGGTAAGAGACATAATATGCATAAACCCTTGATTACCTACATTTCTAACTTCATGAATAATCATTATCAACCATACAATAGTATAAGATCCTAACACAAGGTAGGATTCTAACTTGATATAGGAAAAACATACCTGGTTATCATATTTGCTAGTTATGTCTAGCAATGTCTTCTTGTTCTCTTCAATGACTTGTGCTAGTAACCTGTATATCTCATAGGTTAATCATTATAGAACCAAGTTATACATACCTCGTAAGTAGATCTTCTATGTGATCCATGACAATGGATGAATCTTTGTCTTCATGTCAACATGGTCATATGTTCTTGAACTAGAACATGATTTATCTTTCTTGATGTACCTTTCATGTTAGCGGACAACATCAACCTCATACAACACCACAATGCATTAGTACAATCATAAGTGTCAAAACCCTAATCAATGAATATCTGCATTCATAATTTTATTAAGGTGATACGACAAGTCTAAAGTTAATCAAGATTGTACTAACCTTAATGAAGACAAACATACCATAAACTTAATCATGAACAGATCTCGAAACATACCTGGATAAGTCATACCTGTCGAGTTTGCTTGTAATCTTCTTATGTAAGGCCTTAGCCTCATCTCCCTTTGAAACTGGAACTTCTTCACTTATGCAGGTGACTAATCCATTCTCTTCTAGGATTAACCCAATCCACTTCGATTTGTAGAAACTGGATCTGGAGCTGGATTAGGGTTTGTCAGAGAAACCCTAAAAATTCAAACTTTGAATTTCAAACTTCTGAAAGGATAGGAAGATGCGCCTTTCTGAGCTAGTAAAGCTGGTATACTCAGAATTTGAAAACTGCAAAGTTTCACCCCTCAAAATTGCCTTTTAGATTTCCGGATTCACTTGGGAGGACCCTGAATTAGTGTTTGAGTTTCCCGGAGCTTCACCCAACCAAATAGTTTGATCCAAAGCTCTAAACTTTGATTTTTCCAAGGAGCTTCCAGCTATGTCCTCAGATTTTAGAAATTCCCATTTTTGCAGAAGCCCTAATTTTTCACCTCTCTGATCAAAGTCCCGAACTAGGGTTTGATCAAGCCCGGCCTTCTGCCTAACCAAAAAATTCGATCTTGGTCTCTAAATTTCGATTTTGATAAGGAGCATCCAGCCGTGGTCTCCGATACAAAAATTCCAACATTCTCCGAAACCTGAAATTCCCGGAGGCATGAATGAAGGTGCCCAAAATCCAATTCTGTTTTGAAATAAATATTCACCTGATTGTTTCTGTTGTAACTCTGAAATTTCAGATCTACAGGGTCTGAAAATTCTGCATGTGGTAGCTTGACCTGTCATCATTCCAACCCCAAAGGTCTGACCTCAATTGGATTCTCTGACAGAGAGTTATGCCAAGTGTTGCAACATGACTTGTTTATGGGATAAAACAGGAGAGCGAACTTGTACGGCGTGCCATGTGTCACTGGTTTAGTTTCGGCCTCTGAACAACTTACCTGAGAAAGTACAGTCCATGCCCTATCTGTCACTTTTAACGAAATTTCATTTGGAGCTTCCTAGCCCAAGTTGTGACCTTTTTTCCTAGGTCACCTATTTATGATTGAGATCTGGAAGAGGCAAAAACCCTAGATTATACAAATCATAAAACACAAAGTACAACGAATTAGAAGTTGTGCTTCGGACACAAGGTACATTGGGATCTTATCTTCAACCTGTAAAAGTTTCAGATCCTGAAACTTCGCCAAAATGGATTTATAGCGAAAGTTCTACGATGACTGGTTTTTGCTATATCAAGCCCTAGCTTTCCAAGTGCAACAAGTGTCATAAATGCCATATCATGCCTTCTTTCAGCCTAGCTCTGATACCATGTTAGTTTTTCAGAAATTTCAATTTGATCTAGGATCTTAACTGAGAGAATAACATGTACAGCAAATCTACAGCATATCAATCATAGACACAATAATGCAAGCACACAAGAGACACAGAGTTTCACCGGGGAAAACCAAGAAGGTGAAAAACCCCGCAGCTTCCTTAGAGATAGATAGAGCAATGATACAAACCAAGTACAAGAGATAGTCTTCTCTAGCAGCAACTTCTCCTCCTCCACAAGTGCGCCACTCTCCAATGAGAGTATGAGTGAGAAAGTGAATGATAAAATAGAGTGCCTCCCGCACTCTATTTATACTTGACTTGACTTGCCTAATAACCTTTACTGGGTCGGCCTTAACTTAACCACATAACATAATGCTGACAGGGCCGACCCCCAATAGGGTGGTCTAATAACCCTTTTACCCACATGACTCATACAGGGCCGACCCCATCAAGGTGGTCTAATAACCCATCAAGTATAAGTTACGACACTTACAATATAAATGACAACACTTCCGTATAGAGGAATAATAACATCTCTATAGGAATACAAACACTTCCGTATAGAGGAATAATAACATCTCTATAGGAATACAATATACATTGGTGAAATACATTCCGAAGTTACAATTACATCAACATTAGTTAGAGCACACAAAGAACTAAAATGCTCTCCGATAGAGAGTGCTCTTGATCTTGCCTTAAGGCTTGATTCAAAAGTCTTATCTACACTATATGCAATGCAATGCAACAATAAAGATGCTCTTGACTCGTCTTGCGACAAGTTCAAGAGACTTATTTACACTATATGAGATGCAAATAAGATCATTAAAGTGCAAATAACTTGAAATAAAACTAACAAAAACAATTATTGAAAGAGATCTAAACTAAATACTTGAAGCAAATCTAAGCTAAGAAAGCAAGAAAACACACAAGACACTCTTCCCCAAATGGGGGAAGACATACAAACTATGAGAGGCTTTATCCCACTTAGCCTTATTTCATAAATCAAATACAACTTTTGAGGATTTTCAACCTTGGAAAAGAGATGAAAAAAGTAGAAGTGATGCTTTAATAGCTCTTAAGAGCTTTACAATCAAAAGGAGAGTGTTTTATGTCATGGTTTCAATGCTTGGTTTCAAATCTCCTATTGGTTTTACAGTCTTTCTCTTCTCAATTTTGATGGTCTCTTCTTCTTCTTCTTCAAATCTTCTCTTGATTTTGCTTTTTCTTCACACCTACAAAACAACAAAAATCAAACTTCAAGCACCCATTAGCATTAGTCAAAAAACAAATTAAATGAAACTACCTAGATCCGAAGATTGCAAAGTTGAAAATAAAGATCTAATGCAACTACTAAAAGAAACTAAATCCAAACTAAAAATGAACTAAAACTTAAAAAAATGCTAACACTTTTAAATGAATTGAAATCTAAATGAGAAAACTTTTAACTTAGGAAATAAACTGGATGTAAGACTAAAAAATGAACTAAGTTCTAAGATTGAAAATGAAATGCAAGCTTAATACAATGAACTAAAGTTAAGAGTTTTTGTTTTTTGAGATCTAAATGCAACTAACAATGATCTAAAACCAAACTACTTCGAGATTTAAACTTAAACAAAGAAGGAAGCAAACATGACAAGCAAAAGGAGGAGTAGAGGAAGGAGACGTGAGGAGGTAAGAAAATCAAAAGGAAGGGGCTGCCAACTGTTTAGGAAGGGCTGCAAGCAGAAGTAAAACAAAGGTGAGAAGAAGGTAAGGAGAGGGGCTGCAAATAAATACAAAAATCAGACACAAAAAACAGTGAGCAAAGACAAAGGCAAAGTGAGACTTGAGAGAGGTTAACAATGACAAAGAGGAAGGGAAAAATCAGATTGAAAGGAAGCCTGAAAACAGACTTGAGGAAAACAGAGATAGGAGAGGACGAACAAATGAGGAAGAAGAGAGAAAAGATTGGGAAAGAGATGATCAAGAAAACGAAAGGGTGAAAGAGGTTGGAAAAGAATGGAAGAGCGAGAGTTAGAAGATGGAGGAAAACAAAAGCAAAGACCAAGGCAAGCCAAAAATCAGGAGGCAAACTTTGGCAAAGAGTTCTAGGCTTGGAGAAGAGTAGATCTTTGGGTTTCCACAGCTTAGAGGCAAATCACAAAACTAGTAACCGAGAGAAATAGAGTTTTTGTTGTTGATGGATGAGGTAAAAAGCCCCTGTGTTTCTTGATTTTTCGAAGAGAAGCCAACTTTGGGAACCTGCAAGATGAAAGTGTTAGTCAAAAAGAATTCCTGCTTGATGGATAAGAGAAGATCCAATCCACCTGAGAGGATACCTGAAAACCACAACACTCAAGAGAAAACAATAGATCAAATAATAACGTGCTAGATTGTTAGCCTTCCTATCAATGATCATATAATTAAAAATCAAGAGGGTTGAGTCAAGAAAGGTATCACCTCACACAAGATGAAATTGATACACAAAAAACTCCCACATGGACCTCCAAAGTCTTCCTCTTTATTAAATCTTAAACAAATTATACAAATTTCTCCAGAGTGTCTTTGCACAAATCTCCATGCTATGAGAGCCAAAAGGCCTTTCATTTATACAAAAGCTAAGTGCCAATACCCTAATCGAACTTGGCAAAGAGAGGAGCCGATTGGCATTAGACACAAATTCGAATTCCAATCAAAGCCAAAACTTGGAGTGAAGATCTAATCATACAACTCAAGTTTGAATGAATGAGAGTGGGGAGGTGGCCTCCACCTTGGCAAAGCGCCCCCCGCTCTTCCTTGGAAGTATCACCAACCCAATGAGCATCCTCCAAATAGGATTGACGTGAGCAACATGAGGGATGCATGAGCTAGATGAAGGGAGAGCTTGGAGCTTGCACTTAATGATAGCTCAAGTTTCCTTGGGAGCCAAGCTTATGAGGTGGCCACCAATGGAGGAAGGCGCCCACCATATAATCAATGAATTATCGACAACCCATTTATTGCTTGCCAACTCAACAAATCGTGATCTTTTGCATGAAGGTTGTCCACGTGAGGGATGCTCACGGATTCCTAAATTGAAACCTCAAACCTTATCCAAAGTTTAATCTTATTAAAGAAAATGGTAAGTGCTTTAATACTTGCAAGTGGTCGCCCACCACACCATGGAGCACTCACCAACCAATGAGTTCGTGATCATGCAAAGAGACCCACGTTTTTCCAAAGTTCACGTCATCTCCATTAAGTAATTCATAAACCCAATGTTCATTAAAACATGTGTTTTAATCCTCTAATGTGGTCGTACAACCCATGAAGACCTTATTCAACCTTTTCCAAATCAAATTTTTATGATTTTTGTCTCCATGTGCATTTTGTCATTTTTTGGTAATTAAATGCCAAAATGATGCATTTTTAGCCAAAACTCCCCCAGAGTTAACGTAATGGCCCGGAATCTGAAGAATGAGGGCGCTAGGGTAAAGAGGACGCTTTGAGCGTCAAAACGAGCCTCCCCACGCCCAATTCCACCTCCGGATGAGGTTTTTATCACATTTTGAAATTTTCATTTAAACCATTAAAAAATGGTCTAAATTACGGAAAAAATTATTTTTGTCAGAATCAAACGAAACTCCTAGGGGACCTAATGCATGTTCATACGACTCAATCGAGATGGCTAACACGTAAAAAATCCTAGACACAAGACTCTAATAACCACCTTAGGTTTTGACCACCATGGAAAATACTCCAGCTTTGGAGGTTTGAGTGAAAAACTCAGGGATTAGACGCCACTGATGAGTAGCGCATAATTCCTAAGGAAAAAACACTCTAGAGTATCCCCCAAATGGCTAAACCTAAGGATAGCCGAGTCTTTTATAAAAGGACCCCGTTTAGAATAACTTTTTACAAATTGCCCATGGGGGTATGATTATGCAGTTATTACAAATGGGGTAGAATTGCCCTGAAAATGACTTCTGAACTTCTAAACACTGATGATGAACATTGAACATGTTCATGAAACTGGCAGCTCACAAGAAATTCAGCTATTGTACAAAATAACTGGTAACATCTGGCTCCAACTGTGGGACGTGTGCTTGATCTGGCATTCATGCAAGGAGAGGATATGAGAAAACCAGAATCTCTAGTTTTTATGTAGCCTGTAAAAACATCTCAATCTTGACAAAAACCTTTAGTAGCACAAGTGTTATGAAAAAGCCAAATGCAACACAAACTATATTTTATTTTGAAAATAAATTCTAAGAAATTTAAATGCAGAAAATAAATGCTTTTTTTGAAAAAAATTTATTGTTTCCTATTCTAGCATAATACAAAGGAAAATGTTAAGTATAATCCGAAATCTAATGTAACCATCTAAGCATGTGATCAATGTAAAAATAATTCTTTACCTTGTCTCTGGTTACCAGCCAGAGCAAGGGCATGCTTATCAGAAAGTGCAAACCTGCTTGGATATCCTGGATGGGAGGGCTAGATGGGAGATCATAAAAAATATTCTTGAGTTGATTCCTGGATAGGTTTAATATTTTTTGAATGCTGAAGTATGTAAACTGCTTCAACCTGTTGATCCGACGAGCTTTCCCGATGATAACCCCTTGTATAGGAGAAAACCTCCAACTACCTCAATTTAAAAGGAACATCAATGCATGAAGACAATGGTTGGGGCATTTCTTCCATCACTTGCTCCTCGTGTGGGTCTTTGTCATACTGCTCTCTCAAGTTTTTATTATTGATGCTGGCATACAAATCTGACTGATCATGTGAATAAATAACATGCTCCTCTTCCATGTGAAAAAATTTCAAGGTCTCAACTTCCATGCCTCCCTCTTTGAACACCTCATAGATGGGTTTTTCAATGAAGTCATCCAGTGATTCTTTAGTCATGGCATAGATGGGGCTCTCTATAAAAGTCCATTTATCATAATCAATATCTATGTCAATCGTGAGGGGTTCTTCGTTACTTGTATCATGCTCCAGGCTATGTCTATCCTCTTCATGCTCATAGTCCTCCTCTTCAGAAAAAAGGCCATAAGGAAGAAAACCTTCCAAACCATCATTATCGTACACATTACAAACTTCCTTATGTATTTCAATATGGGTTTCTGTAATGGTTTCATCTAGAGGTGGATCAGGAATACATATGTGTTCATCATCACTGAAGTAGTCTTGAAAAACTTCCCACTCATAAATGTCTTTTGTTTTGGTGGCATGAGGAGGGTCTTCAATAAAATTCGGTATTTGATAAATTTCCTCGATGGGATCATCAAGGATCTGATGGGAAAAGGTCATACTTTCTGTACTAGGCTGCCCCAACTGGTTCCAACTCTCTTTGGAAATGCCATGAATATCACCTACCATGTTGACATATTCAGGCTCGTTTGATGAAGACTGACCACAAAACCCTTCAGGAAAACCATGCTCTTGAACATAGCATGCACGATGGCAAGTGGATTCCTCATGGAAGTCATTGCATGCCCTACAAAATGGTGTGTAAGGCTCAACCATGTTAGCAGCCTCTAGTTGATGAGGAGGCCTCTGTTCATGGTTGGGTGCTATTCTTTGCCAATTAGTTTTTGTAGGAGAAATTCTTGGAATGTGTTGGTTCTGAGCTCTTTCCATGGCTATGACTCGATTCTGCATTTCCTCTAATTGAGAAAGATATTTCATTTCTATGTTTTCTATTATCTCTGACATCTTTCTATCATGCTTGTCCTGTTGGGAAAAGGAAGCCTTTTCCTTAAGTTCAGTTGTTTTTAGAGGAGTTAAGTAGCCAGGAATGTCAGACTCGTCTGATGCTTGCATATTTTTGTTGATTTTAATAGCCATTTCTTGGGCTATAAAAAGAGTGGTGGGCTCTTTATCTCTGAGCCGATATTGCATTTCACCACTAAGTGCTTCAATGTAATATAGCAAAATGGTTTGAGGAGTAGGCTTGTAATCAACATGGATGGCATTTGACAATTCTGTGAACCTTTGGTTAAACTCATCCATTGCCTCATTTTCCTTCTTCTTTATGTTTGTTAAAGAAGCCAGTTGATGCCTAGGTTCCTTCTTTTCGCCAAACCTGTTGGTGAAAGTAGTCTTGAAAGTTGCAAGTGTGGCAAAGGAGTTGTTCCGTAAATTGTTGTACCAATCACCAGCTTTTCTATCCAAGGAAAGAGCGAAGAGTTTCATACAGACATCGTCATGTTGATTTGCAAGATCACTCATATAAGCGTTGACACATCTGGAGAAGCTTTTGAGGTGCATGGCGAAAGTTGTGGTATCAGTGCCAGTATACATTGGGAGTTTCTCTACAGCTTTGTCTGGAAGACGATGGGGTTCACCTGCTATCTGAGAGAAATCAAGTAGAGTAAAATACTCACCCATTATGTCGGGAATATAGGTGTTATTGTTTTCTTCAAAATTATTTTCTAAAAACAAACTATGGATGTCCGACAGAGATTGAGATCCATGATCCTCAAGGATCCTACGAGAAGCTAGCTTATTTAATCTCCTCCTATAAACCTTTTTAGGTTCAGGGATGAAACTTAGTAAGCCTTCAGAGTTTCTTCTTGTTGAATACCTTGGTAAATTTAAAGACAGTGGAGTTGCTAGATGGATTTCAAATCTAATATCAGAGAGTTGATTAAACTAAAAATCTACCAAAAAGGTCGAAAACTAAGAAAAAACTAAGGTCGTCCAGGAACAAAAAGATTTGTCCCCGGCAACGGCGCCAAAGATGTTGTCCGCCGAGATGCACACCAGCAGCAACAATCATTCGAAAGTTGTTCCCTCACTACAAGTGGGGAAGGTGTGGCCTTGGGGGCAAGCAATGAGCCAGGTACTGTCACTTGAATCCCAGCTCCTCCATTTAGGCAAACTCCTAACGAAGCCAAGTGGGGTTGTCCCTAATAAAGAGTTTTTCTATGGCTCTGTGTTTTAAGTGTTTTTGTGTATGGTGATGCGGATGGGTGTTATTTAGGAGTTTTTAAATGATTACAAATTTATAGTGATGAAAATAAAATAAGCACAAGATAACTGCAAGATCACAAGATTGAAAGATACAACCACTTCATAATTTAAAGCAAGACAACCATATGATACTTAAAGATAAGACAGATAACAAATAATCAATTAAAAGGACCAGCGCCCTATGGAGTAAAAAACAATGAAGTGCTTGGGTTGCTTGATACAAGAGTTCAGAAAGTGGTAATGTTTGTGAGATCGTACTAAAATTGTTCTTGGTTTATTTTATTGTAAATTTTAATGATGATCTTGTTTTAGGTGTCTGGAAAGCTAACCGGAAGAAGTACTCTAGGTGGCCCTGTTGAAAGACATGTCGGACCAGCCTGGCTCACAAGCTAGGTGTTCAGAGAATTTAACCAGCAAGTGTCCAGGTTGGGTTGCCCGACGCCCTCACTAGGAGTTCCCCACTTTTGAGTACTTATCGAAACAATGCCGGTTCATTGGTTATGGGTAAAAGTTTTATTATGTTTGAGAATCTTGCAAAATTAATCAGTCCAATACCGTTTCTAATTACTCCAACCCCTTTCAAGGTTGGCCAGAGCATATTCCGGCAAGGAGAAACGAATAAATTCAAATTTTATTAAGGGGAATGATGAGTTGCGATTTTAGTTAGAGCACACAAAGAACTAAAATGCTCTCCAATAGAGAGTGCTCTTGATCTTGCCTTAAGGCTTGATTCAAGAGTCTTATCTACACTATATGCAATGCAATGAAACAATAAAGATGCTCTCCGACACAGAGTGCTCTTGACTCGTCTTGCAACAAGTTCAAGAGACTTATTTACACTATATGAGATGCAAATAAGATCATTAAAGTGCAAATAACTTGAAATAAAACTAACAAAAACAATTATTGAAAGAGATCTAAACTAAATACTTGAAGCAAATCTAAGATAAGAAAGCAAGAAAACACACAAGACACTCTTCCCCAAATGGGGGAAGACATACAAACTATGGGAGGCTTTATCACACTTAGCCTTATTTCATTAATCAAATACAACTTTTGAGGATTTTCAACCTTGGAAAAGAGATGAAAAAAGTAGAAGTGACGCTTTAATAGCTCTTAAGAGCTTTACAATCAAAAGGAGAGTGTTTTATGTCATGGTTTCAATGCTTGGTTTCAAATCTCCTCTTGGTTTTACAATCTTTCTCTTCTCAATTTTGATGGTCTCTTCTTCTTCTTTTTCTTCAAATCTTCTCTTGATTTTTCTTTTTCTTCACAACTACAAAACAACAAAAATCAAACTTCAAGGGGTAAAGAGGACGCTAGGGTAAAGAGGACGCTCTGAGTGTCAAAACGAGCCTCCCCACGCCCAATTCCGCCTTCGAATGAGGATATTATCACATTTTGAAAATTTTCATTTAAATCATTAAAAAATGGTCTAAATTACGGAAAAACTTATTTTTGCCGGAATCAAACGAAACTCCTAGGGGACCTAATGCATGTTCATAGGACTCAATCGAGATGGCTAACATGTAAAAAATCCTAGACACAAGACTCTAATAACCACCTTAGGTTTTGACCACCATGGAAAATACTCCAGCTTTGGAGGTTTGAGTGAAAAACTCAGGGATAATACGCCACTGATGAGTAGCGCATAATTCCTAAGGAAAAAACACTCCAGAATATCCCCCAAATGGCTAAACCTAAGGATAGCCGAATCTTTTAGAAAAGGACTCCGTTTAGACCAACTTTTTACAAATTCCCCATGGGGGTATGATCATGCAGTTATTACAAATGGGGCAGAATTGCCCTGAAAATGACTTCTGAACTTCTGAACACTGATGATGAACATTGAACATGTTCATGAAACTGGCGCCTCACAAGAAATTTAGCTATTGTACAAAATAGCTAGTAACAGGAGGTCCATGTGGTGCATGCCTGGTTCATGATGACTTATTGAGATAATATTTTTCAATGTTTATGCATGCTTATCTATTTGAGTTTGGATCTAGCTTAGAGAGCTTTTCTCAAGCACATAGGACAAATATTTGTAGGCTTCAAGTTATTTGTTGATGTTGGGTATTTAAAAGATCTTAAAGTAACATGCTTTAGTTGGACTTAATACATGCTCTTTGAATTTTTTTTATACTAACATACTAGATCTAAGCTCTCTTGTTTAAGTTTGTGTATAAGTTTCGGGATTACTTCTTGGAGTAAGGGATGAGCTAGGTTGAATCTCCCCCTTCTTCAAGCCTCAAAGGGATCATTGTCCTTGAATGCTCATTGGTCTCTACAGAGTTCCAACTAAGATTCAAAGATCCAAAAAGGGCTTGTAATGCCTCATTTTCACCTTTAAAATCAAAACTCAACTCTCAAAATTGGTTACTAAGTTAAAGTTTGGATCTCTTTGTTTTCCCCCAAACTTTCGCTTTCCTTGCCTTTTGCTTCTCTTCTCTTGCTTGCTTTCACTCTTACCTTACTAGCCTTCTTCTTTTCTTTGTCCCTTCAAACCTTCTTCCTTCTCTTCTTTTCGTCCTCTTTCCTCTTCTTCCTTTGCTTTCGTCCTCCTCTTCCTTTTGTCTTTTTCCTCCTCATTTTCAGCCCCTTCTCTTCTCCTTTGTTTCGCTGCACCTTCTTCGTTCATCTCTGATTTTTTTTGTTTAAATTTGCAGCCTCTTCTTCTTCTTATTGGCTGCCCACTCTACCTCTGTTTTCAGCCCTCTCTTTTCTCCATTTCCAACCCCTTCCTTCTTACTGTTTTGTGCCCTTCTTTTCACTATTTTGCAGCCATCTTTAGCTCTTTTTGTAGCTCTTTATCCTCTCTTCTCTTCCATTTCTGTTTGCTCTTTATTTTTCTCTCTTTGACCTTTGTCATTTACACCTTTTTGTTTCAGCTTAATACTTCTAGTTAGTACTTGGTTCATTTATTTTTGCATACTAGTTTAGTTTGTATTAATTTAGACTGTAGTTTGCATCTAATCCATCTCTTAGCTTGCACTTAGTTTCAAATTTTCATACTTAGATTTAGTGCTAGTCTCACTTAACTTGCATCTAGTTTAGATTTGTTTGCATTAGTTTAAAATTTTCAAGTTTGCATCTAGCTTAGCCTCATTTCATACTTGGTTTGATTCTCTAGCTCTCATTACTTAGTTTGCATGATAATTTAGTATAGTCTTAGTTTCAATTTGTTTTGATTGCTAATCCATTAACAAGTGCTTGTCTAGAGCTTCCATTTTAGGTGAGTAAAGAAAATCAACTAAAAGAAGAAGCCCAAAGGCTAAGAGCAAGCAAGCAAACCATAAACAACCTCCTTGAAAAGCACTTCCCTCTTCTTTATTCCCCCATCCAATATCGTGCTTTCAAGTCAAGAAAAACCAAAAAAACATTGTAACAATTAATAAAAAGCAAGTGGGATAAAGGCTCCCACACCCCTACTTCCCCCATTTGGGGGAAGCTTGTTTTGTCTCTTGTCCCTTTTTTGCATTAGCTTAATTTTATTTCCGCAATTAGCTTAGTTTTATTTTGCTAGAGTAGTTTCATTTTTCAATAAATTGTTAGATCTTAGTTTGCTAGTTTAGTTTACTTTTTGTTCAAGTACTTCTATTTCATATAATTGCTAAGTAAAAAGAAAATAAAATCTCTCGAATCTCACCGAAAGGTGGATCAAGAGTGCTCTCTGTCGGAAAGTTCTTTTTTTGGTTTTGTGCTAACCCCCTTGTTTTCCCGAGTACGGTCTTAGACCTGAAAGAGACTCTTGGGTAGTGTAGATTTCACTTTTAAGCATTTGTCTTTTCCATAAGTCTCTTGAATCTCGCCATAAGGCGGATCAAGAGCACTCTCTATCGGAGAGCTTACAATGGTTCTTGTTTCACACATTTAATAAAATTGGAATTTACATTTACTACACTGTGTATGCTCTGCCCACTTGTGGGATACCCAGAAGCAGTTGTAGACTTATTAATTCTCCACATCTTATTCCATTTCAACCTTAATAAAACACTCTCTCGTATAAGCCAACGAAAATTCGACGTTGATCGTCAAATAGTCGAAAGTGGGCAAATTCTGCCCGGGGACGTTGAAACTCCTGGACCGAGACCTTAAGGGCACCGTTAGACTACATCCCTGGTTGGTGTAGTGTTGAACACGCTCTAGAGACTCCGGCCAGCCAACATGTCCTTGTACGGAACCACTTAGATTATTTTCCGGACATATCTCCTGTATCGCAAGGTATATCTTGGAGATTCCCTTCCCTTAATAATCAACTTCTCCATTAAAAATTACAATAAAATTTACCAAGAACACTTGCAAAACGTTCTCAAGCACACCAAGACTTCATCATCTCGGACCCCCTGAACCTAGGCACCGGATGCAAGAGTACCTCCGAGCTACAAAATGCTAACATGGTAGACAAAAACATAAGCTAGAATAAATTATTTAAGCAGAAATTGAGCTAGAGTCTGATCAACCTCCCTTTAATAAGCTATGGAAATGCAAACTGAGATGTCAAGCAACAGGAAAGTCCATTTCCACTACCATTTTGAACTTATGGTCGCCACATTAAATTGAATACACTTGGAAGATTCGAAAATAAAAGTCACACTTGAAGATTTAAACATAAAATCACAATAACTAGCACTAAGGCAGGTAATCCTAAGAAATTGTGTCATCACATGCAAATGAAAACCACATATTTAACATACTATAAACTTATTACTGGGATATAATTCCTTGACCTTCTCTTATAGATAAATGAAATAAAGGTTCATGTATTCTTTCTACTTCCTTGATCGTATTGTATCCAACCTGTACTTGACAAGAATATCAATCCATCAAAATCCAACAAAGCTGAAACAAAGATCAATATCTTTTGGACAAAATTACACTAGCAATTGTTGCATGAGTGGAACAAGGCCCTGTTATTAACATGGCATCAAAAAAAACAGTTCAATGTGACTTTTTGTTGTTTCAGGAATCTTAGAATAACCATGAAGAGAATTTTTACAAGCCACAAATATTTCCCTTGTATGTTCAACAGAAGTTGGAAAAAAACACAATCCAGTAGTAGTCAATACAATATTGATAAGAAAAGAAAAGAACAGGGTCCAGAGATTCATTTTCAAGAAAAAAACCATCACTATTTCTGATTACTTTCCCCAGAAGAAAATAATGTGCCTGAAAACTTTGTAAGTCCTCTTCTAATCTACACAAAATTGCCATTTCCAACATATTTCTAACAATATATTGTGCTTGGATTGTATAAAGTTCACTTGCCTACTTGTCGATGAAAGCAGTAGTCCCAGGAATATCCAACAAATACTCACAGGTGAAAATGTATACAGAACACTCGTGCCACCTGGAATTGATAATTCCTCTGTCTCCATGTGCTCAATCAAACACACCCCATCCTCCAGCACAAGAGTCACCTGCACCTTTAGGGTGCAGTCTGCAGCTAGTGAACTTACATTGGTAAACTCTGCTGTTGTATGCAAGTATACACTCTTTAAATCATCAAAAAAAGGCGAAACTAGGTGCGGATCCGAGATTTTTACTGGCTGCACCCCACAACAGAAGAAACCAATGAGTACTCACAATAGTAACATCAAACATTTCAAACCTAGCTGTAATAGTTACAATTCCACATTGTCAGAGAATATTAAAATTTAATATAACTCACAAGTCAGGATATAAAAAAGAAACAAACTAAAATGAGAATTATAATAGTAGTTCCCCATGAGAGATGAAAAATATTTTCCCTGTAATAATTTATGAAAGTGGCAATAAGAAGTGGTTAAAAAATGTGTTGTTTCATAAATGTTTGCTTAGCAACAAGACAGGAAAGAAAGAGAAAAAACTGAGTGTCATCAGATAATAAGCAAGTTGGGCACAAAAGCAAATAACATTGTTCATAATTAGTTCACTCTGACAACTTAGCGCCAGGTTTGCAACTTCAGGTTTCTAAGAAGTAGGTTTAGATTTTGCCACTTGGCATATATAGCCCAGGGCCAGAGTTTCCAGAAAAGTTAATTTGAAAACAAATCAGCACATGTTGACACTGGAAACTGGCCTAAGTTCCAATTTGTGATTATCATTCTTAGTCTATATGATTCAGCAAACAAAGAAATTGGATGGTTTCATTATTCAGATCTTGGTCAGGCACTGTTACCTCCTAATTTGTACATTAGCTGAATTTCTTTTGAGCCGTCAGAGTTGTGAACATGTTCAATGTTCATCAAATATTCAGAAGTTCATCAGGCCAAATTTTTGGCCCTTTGTAAAATTTGCATGTCCAGACCCCCTTGGGGGAATTGTAATAAGTTAGTCTAAGCATGGTCATTTTGTAAAAGACTTGGCCTACCTTAGGTCTGGCTATCAAGGGGATACTCTAGAGTGTTTTTTCCTTAGGAGTTATGCGTTGCGCTTCAGTGGCGTATATTTCCTGAGTTTTTCACTGACACCTCCAAAGCTGGAGTATTTACCAATGTTGCACGACTCGGACTCGGCAAAGACTCGGCTGGCATATGACTCGTCAACTTGGGAAAGACCTGGGACAGACTCGGCAAGACTCGGCAAATAGGAAAAAAATTAAAATATGGTAAATTTTGGGCACAAAAAAGAGGTTAATAACATTTCCAATCCACATAAGTTATAAAACTACAATCTATGCAATAATTCATACCATTATCTTATCAACTTTGATAATACAACATAACACAATCCATTTTGTATGCAAAAATTTAAATAATGATCATAAAGTTATTTTTTTTTGTAGCAAGATTTCTGTGGCTGGTGATTTTCATTTTAAGTCGACGTTTCGAATCCAGAACAGGATTCATCCTCAAGACGAACAGTCAATTTGTGAAGAGCAGAAGATTTGAGGTATAAATATTGAGGGTTTAATTTTAGATGCAAAGAAAAATAAGGGTTGGCAGAAGAAATTTGGGTCGGCAGAAGAATTTAGGGTTTATACTTGATATTTGACATAAACTATTCATTAAATTAAACTATTAATATTAAACTATTAATCAATTTAAACTATTAATCTAGTTAGGCTATTAATTTTGATGTTAGTAATATTGATGTAAACAATATTGAAAATATTAAAATATTAAAAATTAAAAATTAACATTAAAATATTAATTTAATTTAGTAAGCATTAATGGTTAAACACACAACTAATAAGCTTATAGAAAGCCTTAAATTTTTTTAATAAAATTGTTAAAATTAATATAATCTTAAAATATTAATATTGGGATTCAAATAAAATATATCAATTTTAACAAGTCCTTAAGATTTAAGTTTTAAAAGTTATGATAGGCTTAAGTTTTGAAAGTTATAATTATAAATTGTCCATAAAGTGTTTAGTTTTCTTTAAAGGCTTAACATTACCAATAAATTAAGACTTATAATATATTTTAAATTTAAATTAAAAGTTTAATATTAATTTAATTTTTTTATTAAAAGTATATTCGGGTTTATCAGCTATCGTGACCAGCCTCGGTTTAGCTCCGTCAAGCCTCACGTCTCCGGTTGGCAAGAATCGATATCCGGTTCTCAATCGATATAAAGTTATCAATAATAAATCAGTCGGGCAAGCAGCCATCGCAGCAATCGTAGCTTTTCCATCCTGCCCGCCTGCAATCTATCCAGCGAGTGGGCTCAAAATCGTGTGGAATCTCTACGAGGGAGCTCATCGGTGTAAAATCGTTGCCCACTCCTTCCGTCTGGGGTCACGTGTTCACTGCCACCATTGCATGTGTATTATTTCCGCAGGGATTTTTTTCCTGCCCTGTGCCGAGTCCAGGGCGAGTTCACCGCGAGTCTGGCAATCCATGGCAATTATCGCAAGTCTGCCAGTTATGGCGAGTTTGGGACGAGTCTGCAACGAGTACTTGTTCCCAAGGTCGACTCGGCCATACTCGCGAGTCACAGCCGAGTGGTGCTTCATTGGTATTTACCATGGTGGTCGAACCTAGGGAGGTTATTAAAGTCTATGTGTCTATGTATTTTTTACATGCTAGCCATCAATAATAAGTCGTATGGACATGCATTAGGTCCATAGAGTGTTTTTTCCTTAGGAATTATCCGTTGCGCTTTAGTGGCGTATATTTCCTGAGTTTTTCACTGACACCTCCAAAACTGGAGTATTTACCATGGTGCTCGAACCTAGGGAGGTTATTAAAGTCTATGTGTCTATGTATTTTTTACATGCTAGCCATCAATAATAAGTCGTATGCACATGCACTAGGTCCCCTAGGAGTTTGAGTCGATTCCGATAAAAATAATTTTTCCGTAAAATTAGACCATTTTTTAATGGTTTAATTGGAAAAATTCAAAGTGTAATAAAAGCATGGCCTGGAGGCGGAATTTGGCGTGGGGATGCTCGTTTTTACGCTCAAAGCGTCCTCTTTAACCTCAGACCCAAATTCCAAGGTTTCCGACGATTAAATTGTCATTTGTGGCATTTTTTTCTTAAAGACGCAACAAAACAACATTTAAACACTAAATGTGTTACAAATTGCACAAAAAAACGAAGTTAGAAAATCCAAAAATATGTATAAAAAAATTTGGAAAAGGTGGCAAGTGGTTTATTATGAAGGGCGATCATGTTAAGAGCATAAAGGCACATGTTTTAATAGTCAGAGGAAGAGGAGCAAATATATCAATTTAAAAGAGCGCCCCTCTCCTCACGTGTGGGTGTGGCGTCATTCCCATATGTGGTGGACTGTAACAATTGGGTGGAGTTTCCAAAGTGAAAAGGGGCACCCCTTTCTTGAGGTGGCAGCCACCTCATCACATCCCAACAAAAAAGCACTTGTTAAACTTATGTCAATGAGTTGTTATCTCCTCATTCAAAGGGATGCGCACCCCTCCCTCTACTGTGCCCCTCTCCTTCTTGTTAGCTCTATTTAAGCAAGGCAATCCTTCTCCATATTGATGGATGGTGGAACCTCTGCCCATTGTAACACTATTGTATCTGATGAATAATATTGAAAGACTTTGGAGGTCCATGTTGTGCCATTTGATGATGTTGTGTTATTGAGGTGATATTGTACCACATATTTTCTCTTGTTTCAATATTGGTAATGGATCTAGCTTAGAAAGTTGTTCATAATCATAGAGTAAACATTTACGATTGTTAAGTTGTTTATTTGTGTTTTGTTTTCAAGAGACACAGGAGCAGTCAACTGTACTCGGTTGTCCTAGCACTCTCTTGATCTCTTTTTTGCATGCACACTAGATCTAATCCACCATTGGAAAGCGTTTCTTATAGTTGTGCAGTATTACAGATCTGAAGGAGGAGTTGAGCTCGGTAGCATCCTCTCCCCTCTTCAGCACTTTCGAGCTAATAATTTTGTTTGCAGGCACTCCAAAGTCTTCGATAAAGATCAAGCTTGGTGCTTGAATCCCTCCTTCCATCCCTTCAAAAATCTAAACTCTTTCTTCTTGGTTACTATTCTCTTGCAACTAAATTAGAGCTAAAAATATTTGTTATCATTAAGTCATTTACTTGCTTAAAGTCATTTACTTGCTTCAAACTCATATTTAAGGTTAAGATCTAAGGGTTGGTCTCTTTGTTACTTAAAGTATAATTTTTCCAAGCATTTGCAAGTAGCAAGGTTGTATTTTTTATGTGATTTATCTCACAAATACTAACATTTAATCGAATTTTTTGTTCGTTGATTTTTTGTCTTTTGTCATAGGAAAACAAAGGTGTTCAAGCAAATTTGGAATTTTGAACCATTAAAGAAGATCCTATTTTGATTCCTTGCATTTTCTCAACTTTTTTCAAACTTTTAAAGTCTCTTGAATCTCGTTTTTACGGATCAAGAGCGCTCTCTGCCGGAGAGTTAAACTTGTAATAATTTAATAAAGAGCAGGTGGGATTTAAGGCTCCCACACTCCTTTCCCCCATTTCGGGGAAGCCTGTACTTGTCCCCTTTACTTTATGCTTTAAATTAGTTTTGCTTGCTACATTAGTTCTTTCAATTATTGCAACTAGATCTAGACTCTTCTTTCAAGTTTTACTATACATTATTTTGGGGAATAAATTGAATACTAACCCCATTGCTTTCTCGAGTACGGTCTTTGAACTGAAAGAGACTCTTGGGTAGTAATTAAACAACTTCACATTTTTGCTTTATTTCCTTCAAGTACTTTGCATATTTTTTCTTTTGAGTCTCCGAGGCTCCTTTAAAGTCTCTCGAATCTCGCCTTCGTGGATCAAGAGCGCTCTCTATCGGAGGGTTTAATTTAAACTAAAATCTCTTGAATCTCGCTTTTGCGGATCAAGAGTGCTCTTTGTTGGAGGGTTTAAAATTAGAATTTACATTTCGTAAGCTTCGTGTATGCTCTACCCATCGCAGGCTTGTCTAAGCTTTGGGATATCAAAAGCAGTTGTTTGCACTCTATAATTCTTCACATTAATTAATCCACTCACCTTAATAAAATCAAGTCCCCAATAAACCAATAGAAATCCGGTGTTGCCGATAAGTGATCAAGTGGGCAAATTTTGACTAAGGAAGCAGGACCCACTGGAAGGTGACCTTAGAGCACAGTTAGACTACATCCTTGTTGGTGTAGTGTTGAACACCGCTCTCAAGACTCCGTTCCAACCCACATGTTCTTGTGCAAAGCCACTTAGATCATAAATCCGGACATATTCCCCGTACCGCAAGGTATATCAGGAATCGCCATTTCCGCCTAATCATTTTCACCCTAATAATCTAAAATTGACCAAGAGCATTGCACAACGGTTTTTTTTACAACAGCAAGCACCATTTTATTTTGACTCCACGGTACTGGTCTTTTTATTTGCTCTATCTTATGTCGTGAATGTATTCATATTTATGATGTTGATTCAATTTAAAGTTGCAATATCTTGTGTCGATTATTAGTCATCATTATAAAACTCCTAACAACAACTTACTCCTAAAAACAACTTACTTTCATTTGTAACAACCAAATCAATTTAAGAGCCTTAGAAACTCTTTATTAGAGTCTACCCCCCTTGGCTTCGTTAGGAGTTTGCCTAAACAGAGGAGTCAGGATCAGGTGACAACACCTGACTAGAGACTTTCCCCCAAGGCCACACCGAGCAATTTGGAAAGATTTTTTCTGCGCTTCTCCCCAGGTTTGCATCTCGGTGGTAATGGGCACTAAGTAATAAGATTCATATACATTGAGTTTCCTTGTTGATATGTACCAGGGTAAAATCTCATTTCTGTGCATTTTTAAAATTTGGATAAAGAGTACTATCCTGCAGAACTGTCTAGAGGGTAAACTATGCAATTTGGAGCTCTATAAATATGGCATGAATAAACATGCACATTGGATTTCACAGAAATATCTATTTTGGGAAAACTACCATAGTCATGATCCGTTAGAACATAAGTAATTAAATTTGTTTGCATTGGAATGCATTGTGCTTAGGTTTCCAGCTCCTAACCTAGAATGAGATCTTAGTTTTCTTTAGGTAGTGGCAGATACAGTTGACAATTCATGTACCATTTTTTCTTATTGTCAAACCAGCCAAGTAAGGAATCTTAAATAATCAGCAATAGCTCCCTAATGTATGAATTATCTTGACATGTGCTAAGCATTGTTTAAATAGTTGGACTGTTGGTTTACTAGTCTCATAGGCAAATCGTATCTATTATCAAATTGAGATCAATGAGGTACATGTTATCCACTAAGTTGCACTTAGGTGGATTTCCAGTGAACAGTCAAAGACTTGAACAATTAAATTGTTCATCACATATGTTCAAAAGTTCAACAGGCCATTTTCAAGCCCTTTTGTAAATTTACATATCCAAACCCCATGGGGGGAATTGTAATAAGTTGGTATAAGCATGGTATTTTTGTAATAGGCTTGGCTTACCTTAGGTTTATCTATCAAGGAAATACTCTAGAGTGTTTTTTCTTTAGGAATTATGCGTTACGCTTTAGTGATGTATAATTCCTGAGTTTTTCACTCACACCTCCAAAGCTGGAGTATTTACCATGGTGGTCGAACATTAGGAAGTTATTAAAGCCTATGTGTCTATGTATTTTTTACATGATAGCCATCAATAATAAGTCATATGAACATGTACTAGGTCCCCTAGGAGTTTGAGTCAGTTTCGACAAAAAATATTGTTTTTGTAAACTTAGGCTATTTTTTAATAGTTTAATTGAAAAATTTAAAATTATTAAAAAAGTGTGGTTAGGAGGAAGAATTAGACATGGGGGTGCTCATTTTAACTCAGAGCACCCACTTAATCCCTAAACCCATTTTCCTAAGTTTTCAAGTAATTATTTATCTCCAAAATTGAATATTACTCAAAAATAATAAAAAAGACCAAAAAAATGGGAAAAATAAAAAAACCGGAAATTTCCAAAACTCAAAAAACATGCCAAAAGTGAAATTTCTGAGTTGGGAAAGCAAAATGGAAATATTCCTAAGGTTTCTAAAACACTTGTGAGTGTTTTTCTCGGCAAATAAAGGCAAGAGGATGTTTCTCTACAGAGAGGGCGCATTTCCTCATGGAGAGGGCGTGAATCCCAAGAAATGTGTTAGCAAGTTTAAGATAAAGCATGGTAAAAGAGTTGGAAAGTGGAAGGAAGCTGATTTTCAGCTTTTTCCAACTCATTCCAACTCAAGACAAGTTGTCTCCAACTCACCAAGTGCGCCCCCCCCCCCCCCCCCCTCTGGCTATCTCATTTTTCTATATAAGCAAGGTCTTGGCTCCTCATTTGCATATGAAGGATAAGCATTGAACGTCTGCTCTTGTAACTTGTTTATGTTTCTCTACGGAATAAAGTTGAAAGGCTTTGGAGGCCATATGATGTGCAGCTGTTCCATTGAATGTATGTTTGTTTGATGTTCTGAGATGATATCTCGCTAATCACTTGTCATTTTGCATTTTTTTATTATCTAGCTTAGATAGATTTTGTGCCCATAGTATAAGCATTCATTGTATTTGATTTGCTTATAAATGCTTGATTAATTAGAGATAGTGAAGCAGTAAGTGTATTCAGTGGTACTAATGCCCTTCTAATCTCTGTTAATTACGTATTCTAGATTTAATCTCTTTTTGCAAGTGTTTGTGACAGTGCAAGATAAGGATCTGAAGGAGGAGGTTGAGCTTAGTTGCATCCTCGTCCACCTTCGATGTTGGTTGTATTCGTCTAATTATTGTTGAGCTGCAAGCATCTTTGGTTCCTTAATCTTTCAAGACCGAAGTGGGGTTTTTTGCTTCTTCTACACTATTAAATCAAAAAAAAAATCTTGGTCACTTAGTTACCCTTGCTTAGTGAAAGTTAAATCTGTGGTTGAATATCAAAAGCTTTCTTTTATTAGGCACATATATTGGATCTGATTTGCTTTCAAAGTCTACTTTCATTATAGATCTAGATCCATAATTATTTATACTTGAAGTAGTCATTTTTACTGAAAATTTTCCAAGTATAAAATCTGTAAAAAAAATTGTATTTTATTTGATTAACCTACTAATTTGTATGTTTTAAGCTTGCTGGTTTTTATCAGGTCCAAGAAAAAAGAGAAGGAACCTCTGGCTGATTTTCACCAGAAAGTGCCAAAAACACATTCTGAGGACCCTATTTCACCAACATTTCATTCTATAAAATTGTAAGCCCTTAGATCCTAGTTTAAAAGGACTAAGAGGCACTTCTTCCAACAAGCATTGTAAAATTTATTAAACGAAAGCAAGTGAGCTACACAGCGCCCACATCCCATCCCCCCTGGGGAAGATTCGCGTTTTCCTTTTTTGTGGCGTGATTTTTTCTAACATTTTGTGCAGGGTGTATACCTTGATTAAGTAGTAAATTTATGCATTCTTTTCATTTAATAAAGCCAATCTCATTGCCACGAAGTATGCTCTCACCTCCACACAAAGGCATTGTTGATTAGTGGAGGTTGATCAGAAAGTGACACATAGGTTCGGCAAGTTTATTTTTTATTTTTATTCAAGTTATTGTTATTTAATTTCATATACTTCAAACACTCAAATTTGAACGAATATTCTGTTGTTTCTTGAAGGATGCTCTTTCCCCTTGCGGGCACTAGCCTGGTCCTGGGGAAACAAAAAAAAGAGTGCAACAATTCATTAATTCTCAAACACTTAATAATAACTCACATCAATAAAATTAAGAACCCTCAAGATCGTGAAAATCCGGCACTCAAACATTGAGTTATGCGTGGGGAAATTTCTCAAAAGAAGCGGAAACCACTGGAAAGTGACCTCAGGGCACCGTTAGACTACATCTTTGTTGGTGTAGTGTTGAACACACTCTCGAGACTCCGCTCCAGCCCACACGTCTTTGTGAGGAGCCACCTTTGCCCAATTTCCGGACATTACTTCTTGTACCTCACGGTATATCGGGAGCTCCCATTTTCCCTTTAATCAACTCATCCTTTAATAATTCTTAAAATTGACCAAGAACACAATTGCAAAATATTTACTTTTACAGCAGCATTCAATTCGACTCCACTGGTCTTTGATATTGGTTATTTACTTTTAATTATATCTTCTCGTGATATTTATATTCATATGTGTTGTATAGTTATTTTTATCTTGCAATAGTCTTGATCAAATATTTTAATTCCAAAAAAAAACTCCTAAATAACATTTTTCATCCAGAAGAATTAAGTACCCAAACCTTAGTAACATTAATAGGGTCTACCCCCCTTGGTTGCGTTGGGAGTTAAGCCTAAACGGAGGAGTCAAGATCAAGTGACAGTACTTGACTCAGACTTGCCCCCAAGGACGCACCTAGCAGTTTGAAGACTTATGTTGTGTTAACCCCAGGTGCGTAAGAGGCGGCAACAGTACATTGCATCAAATTGCAATATGTGCATATTGCACTTTGTATCAAATGGAGATTAATGTTGATTTTTATAATGCAATAAACATTAAGCTAAGTTACCAGGAAACTTGGGGACGGGGACTGGGATGCCACTTTTTGAAACAAGGAACTTGGGTACGTCAGGGGTAATGTATATATGAAATAAAAAATTAAATCAATTTATTTTTCACTAGTATTCAATTTCAATAAGTAACAAATACAATTATCATGCACATTGCTTCAAAGTTCATAAATCATTGATATAAAGTGGAAATTACATATGAACTTTAAGTATAAACATGATATCAGATAATAGCATAATCATAAGAGTCTAAGACATAAACCAAGTGGAAATTCAAATTATTGTTTGCATACTCATATGAATCATGATATATGTCCAATCACAGTGTCACACACCAACAAGCAACAAGTCTACATCCAAAATTCAAAATGCAAAAAACATTGAACAATGAACAAACATCAACAACATAACTAAGTTGGCTTCATCAAGCCATGTCATCTAGGCGAACTACATCTATAGCATCACTATCATCATTGAGGTCCTCAATCAACATGTATCAGTATCAATATTATCAATTAATAATTTTATTATATTAATAATTATGCCATTAAGTGATTTTGATGGGAAACACTACATAGTGATTTTTTGAGAGAAAAACTGGAGTGATAAATTAAAATTTTAAATTTTATCTTCTTGGATAGTGGTAAAAAAAATTAAAAATATAATGGTTTTTGGACAGTGGGCAAAATTTTTTTTTTTTTAATGAAAATATTGAATAATAAAAATGATAAAACAAAAAAAAATTACCTTCATGGGCTAGGATGTCATTGCTCCTCTCCTCTCCTTCTCTTCTTTACCGTCAACTCTCCTCCTCTCCTCTGTCGTTGGCTCTCATCCCTCTTCCTAGTCCTCCTCTTCCCGCGGGTCCTCCTCTCCCCTCTGCCCAAGAGTCCTTCTCTCCTCTCTGCCCGCTGGTCCTCTCCTCTGCTGCGGGTCTCTATCTCCTGTCTGCCCGCTCTTCTCTTCACCTTTCGTCAACCCTATTCTCCTCTGCGGGGCAGTCTCGATCCTCACCTCTACGTCGACCCATCCTCTGCGTTGACCCTCTTCTCCCCTTTGCGTGGCAAACTTTCCTCTCGCGGGCTCCAACAACTCTGCGTTGGGAGAACTGGACAAGCCCGCGACGTCTTAAGAGGGTAGGGGGACCCACACCTACCCCTCCCTCTTCCTAACATGCAAATATTTTTATAATTTCACATGTTGGAGTTGCCCTGAAGTCCCCAAATTCGGGGGATGGCGTCCCCAATTGAACTAAGTTTCATGTTTTTGGGCCAAAGGTACCCAGTACCTGGGGACTTCGACGAAAACTTCAGGGGACGTCTATGAAGTACCCTACTCGGTTTTCGGTACTTGGGTACGGTAACCAGGACGGGGACGCGAACCCAGCCCCTGGAGACGGGTACCCCTACAACACAGACATTAAGCATTCAATTTAAGACAACACGCCATGCAACTAAGGATCTTTTATTGTGTTCATTGTATCCACAAATGAAGGTCACCAAATATGTAATGTACACATATATGCTACCATCTTTGAAGGGTACTGTTATCACACTTTTAGTAGCTAGGAGCTACTATCACTTTCTAGAGCAGATGTCATAGGCGATCCAGTCCTTTACATTGAGTTGAGCCTCAGTAGAAATTATGATCAATGATTCAGTTCACAGACAACTAGACTATCTAGAGCAACAGCAGCAGAGCCACGAATATTATTACTGAGTCCTCTTCATGACATAGTGAGGGACACTTGTTCATGCCTTGGTTCACTTTAGCAAAGCAGCAGAGCAACCAACTATTGATGATTTTTCCTCGCCATGCAATGTTGGATGGATTGCAGGATCAATTGAAGACGATTGAGCAGGTATATGGCATGAGGTATTGCTTGTATACATTTCTCTTACTTGTATTGGTAGATGTGACAGGGCTAAATAAAAGACGATTGAGCAGGTATATGGAATGAGGTATTGCTTGTATACATTTCTCTTAATTGTATTGGTAGATGTGACAGGGCTAAGTAATATTGACATAGGTGATCATATTCTTTCGGTTGTTTCAGTATGACTGATGCTTGGAGTGGTTAATTGGTTTTGGTGTTATAGTCCTTAGTATATCTCATTAGTAGGATTAACCTTTATGTACAATTTAGATCATTTCCCATTGTCTTTGGCACCATTATCACTTGTCTTTCCATCCATCTATAGCTCCGTTTGAAAATTTAATCTCCCTTGAGTTGGACATGACTCGTGAACCTGAACACCGTTCCCCCACTCTGACCTCTTTGTTTGGACAGCCTTCATGTTGTTTTGTGTCTCAGCTTTGAAGTGTGTGGCTATGTCTACAGTCCTATTGATCTCTCTCATCTTGCACCCAGGATGTTTGAGTGTAGTTTAGATTGGTATAGTTCACCGGAAGTGTTTCCTGTAGCCTCAAAGCAAGTATTCCTATATGTGCAATCAAATGAAATTGTCAAAAGCATTGGTGCATAACCGCTATATCAAAATGAATGCAAAGTCATTAAATGCAAATATCAAATGCATTGGAGCTTAAACACTATATCAAAAAAAATGCAAAGTTATGAAATGCAAATGCATTATCAAAAAGAATGCAAAGAAATGAAATGCAAATATCCAATGCATTGGAGCTTAAATGCTATATAAAAAATAATGCAAATGAAAGTCAAATATCATTAAAACTTGAAATGAAAAGCAAGTAAATGTTATGAAAACTTGCAATGATCATCCACACACTTTGAGCCATACACCACGGGTTTTCCTCCAAAGCCTTTTTATTCCAAATGGTATTACAAATACCAAGCACAAAGCTTAGGCAGCCTTTCGGTCCTCTGAACATGCGAGAAAGAGAGCCAAAGCACTGCTTAAATAGCCAGTGAGATCCCAAGGAAGCGCATTCCAAAGAGGGAGTTGAGGGTGAGTTCTAGGAGAAAAATGAGGGATTGATTGTTAGTTTAACTCCAGAGGAGGGCGCCACCTCTCAAGAGATGCGCCCTTCCTCATTGTGATTACCTCCCATCAAATCGAAAGGTGCCAAATCAGCAAATGTACCCACCTTGGAGGGAGTGCACCCTCTCTTATGTGGAGATAACTCGCCCTTCAAAGATTTGATGTCAATCACCAATTTGCAGCTTTAGTTAGCTCAGATATGATTGACAATTAACTTTGCCACCACTGCCAATTGACTGAAAGTTTGAAACATGTATGGGACAAGTTTCCTTGATTGGTGAGATGTTGATTGTTGTCTTTTTTGGCCATTTATTTGGTCTTTTTTCCTTTTTCGAGAGAAAATAAATTTTAGTGATAAATAATCACTAATTTTCTCTCAAAAGTGGGTTTAGGGGTTAAGTGGGTGCTCTAGGTTAGAAAACAAGCACCTCGATGGCAAATTCCACCTCCTAACACCACTTTTATGACTTTTATTTTTATTTTTTACACTTGTAAAATTAAAAAATTCTCCATTTTTATGGGAAATTTTTTTATTAATGGAAATTAAAATAAACCTGGGTGGACCTAGCGCATGTTCATTTGACTCAAAATCGATGACTAGCTTGGTAATATACATAGACACTTAGACTTTAATAACCTCCTAAGGCCTAACCACCAAGACAAAAACTCAAGCTTTGGAGGTGTGAGTGAAAAACTCGAAAAATTATACGTTGCTAAAAAGCAACATATAATTGACAAGGAAAAAACACTCTAGAGTAACGCATTGATGTCTAAGTCCTAGGAAAGCCAAGACTTTTACATAAGCCATCATGCTACGTCAACTTATTACAATTTACCCGAGGGGTATGAACATGCAAATGTTAAAAAAAGGGGCCCAAACAAGGCCTGGTAGACTTTTGAACACTGAGACTTGTTCACACTTTGGTGGCTCACTGAAAAATGCAACTAAGTACAACTTAGGTGATAACATCTGGCTCCAACTACGGGGCGTGTGTTCGATCTGGTCTTTAGGAAAGGAGAGGATGCGAGAATTCTAGAATCTTTAGTTTCTTGTAAAAACGTCTCAAATTTGCAAAGCCAACCCTTCAGTAGCACATGCTCTTAAAAAAAGCCAATAAACCATAAGTTGCATTATTCGAGAAACGAAACTAACTAATGAAAAAGGACTATTAATACTGTTACCTCCTTTTTTGACAGGGTTGCCCGCAGGCCAGAACATTATTTTGCAGCAGTTAGTGTGCCTGTTTTGATTGACAGAGGAAGCATGAAGATCAGATCAGCATCAGTTTCAGTTTTGGTTTGCAAAGAAGGTGGATGTGTCCTGTTCGTGCGTTGAATCTACTCTTATGGATGAAAGTGCTTCTGTAGCAGGCAAGAAGGATAAGTTTCCTACACAGAGAATGTGAGTAAAGTTGCAACAGCGCTCTTAAATAAAGCTGGTGAGATGCCATCACTCGTTCCTCCTAAAGATGAAAGTATAAAAACTCTGTATATGGGTGGGCTTGATTCAAAGATTACTGAAGCTAATAGTGAAATTGAATCCATCATACTTGTCTTTCAAAGAGCATGTGCATTTGTATACAACCTGAAAAAGCAACAAAGAATTTGTCCAACAAGCTAGTTATAAAAGGTTTGAGATTAAAAGCTGTTGTGGAGAAAGCCGCAGGCTCCTAAACCAGAAGTTGAGCATCAAGGAGATGATGCTGCAAAAAATTATTAGTGGTATGCTCCCAAGAGCTGTTATTTCTCAACATCAAGGCCAATAGCAGCCAGGATCAACCTTCTCTAAATTATTTAAATATTCCACCCCACCATCAGAAAGGACCTATAGGCCAGATACTTCATGCAATTGAGCTTATTGATGAGATCTTCTCGAGGAAAAAGTTAAGTTGTCTACCGGGCGAATAGTTAATCTCATTTCCTTGGTGCATGCCAAACACTGCTGATCGGCATAATCAATGGAAAGATCTTTGTGTCTTTCTCTGTTGGAGAGAAATTTGAAATATATGAACTAGAAGCATATGTTCATCGCATGAGTATTCACAATGTGCACCAAGCGATACTTATTTTTGCAAAATCGAATGAAAAGATAGGGTATTACGCATTCTTGGCATATGGACAAGCAAAACTTGCTAAAATTTTGCATGCTAATGAGCTTATAAGGAAGCTTCAGAGGCTTCGGGTGGTATTGACAATAAGACAGCTCGTTTTCTTTTTCTACGCGGTGCCCATGTGGTCATAGCTTCAATTAGAAGGTTTTCAAGGATGGAACATACGCTTTTACAACATCAAGGGACCGATCAATGGTTCAGGTATTACAATGCAACGAAATTTGGGGCTCGGATTCGCACTTCATCGGCGGCCAAGTTTTGATGTGGGCTTTCCTTCAACGCTAAAGCTCGGGGTTTAGCAATATCATCAAGCACGCAGCCAATTCATAAATTTCAGGACCATACCACGCAGTTCATTGACAGCCGAGACATGAAGTTTAGCCCGCAGTTGTTGGCAGCCGAGTCTTTCTCCACGATTCTCACAGTTGGCGACCCCGTAGTTTTTCCTGTGTCAAACCCGCGTTTCTTGTGACGGCTAGTTACCAATTGAAGTTCCACGTGATACAAAGTGTTTGTGGTGAAGTAGCTGCTCGGGATATTTCCACTGAATCATGGAGTTTTGACCTACATTTCCTTGCAGCCAATTGCCCCGGTTCGCGTTGAGATCTCCTTTGTTTTGATGGTGTTCCCCAACATGGACACTATTTGTTTCCCTTTGGCAGCCGAGTAGAAGTCCACGTTCATGTCAAGCTGATACGTGATGTTAAACCCACAGTCTCACTTGACCGCCGATTTACACGGAGTGCATTTTTGCCATTTTGCACAGGATTAAAATTTTGGTAAGGTCGACCTTTGATTACAGTCACCTTTTGTGATGTGGCAGCAGAAAGGTCAGTTCATACAGCCACAGGTGGCGGTCCAGCAGGTCTAATTTAGTGAGATTTAGAAGCTTTTGGGTATTCGATGGAGAAAAAGGTGGATCTAGGATCCATTTTTCATTTATTTTATTATTGTTTTTCTTTTTGAAAAGAATAGGGGGTTTTTGGCCTATAAAGAGCCAACCTGTTTCATTGTAACACATGGAAAAAACTTGGGAGCTTTTCTTCCCATGAGCTTAATGAAAAATATTATGGGCCTTTTTGGATAGACCGAGTACTTTTGTGGCACGATCTTGTGATATTTCAGATGAGTGTGAGTTTTTTCTAGATTCTGCGTCTTCTTTTCTTTATGTAAGAGGCCATAGAAGGGTGACAATCTACCACGTTGGAAGGTGAAAAATTCTTAGCAGCTGCTTTCTTTTTCCCGTTCGCGAAAAACTCTTAGCATTTGCTTCTTTTTCCCTTTGTGAGCGTGCATACACAGGTATTGATCTTTGCATTTAATCTAGTTTGATTGTGTAATATTGATCTTTGGTTTGCATAGCGCACCTCCCGCAGCTAGAGAAGTACTCTTTCTGATTGTCAAACACTAGACTGTGCAGGGCTTGCTCAATAATGCGATCTTTCCCCCTCAGTCACATATGACACAAGGCCCCTTTGAGCCCTCTTTCAACTCCATTCGCCTCTCTGATATACTGGCACTGGCCTTTCTCGAGGACTGATCCTCCCATCTTTCCCATCACCCAATCGAAATTACCTTTTTTGTTACAATTGTTTCTCTAAGGCAGCCTCTTCAGTTCACCTTGCCCTCCGTTGCACCTGCCTTAGGGATACCCCCCTTGAGTTGGAGAAGAGCCAACCTGAAGTGAGGAGAGAGGAGTGTGGTGACATTGGCTTCTCTCTCGAGAGTTGTCATCGAGCTGGTGTGCTTACATTTTGGGCTTTAGCACACACATGCCAGTTTTGGGAGACAACAAATACTAAGTACATAAAAAAAAATAGTAATACTGAAGAAGAAATGCAGAAAGTAAATGCTCACTTTAAGGAGCTTATTTTCCTACTCTAAGCATAACATAATCAAAATGTTAAATGAAATGATAAATCCAATGTAACCACCTTAACATTTTATCAATATAGAAATGTTTTCCTTTTTGTTTGGTTATTAGCCAAAACAAGGATACCTCTATTAAGGAAAGAAAACCTGCGTGACGATTTAGGATGGGAGGGCTAGATGGGATATCATAATCATGCAAAACAAAATTGAACTGCTTCCTAAACTGCTAGGTCCTCTTGCAGGCTTCTTCTATCCAAGATTGGATTGGATAAGATACGAATTTGTATGATGAGGCCGATCAACCACTCCACCATATTGTTCTAGAAGGCTAATCGGATAATGACTCTCTGTAAGCCTCGAGCTGCTCCAAATCATAAGGAACCTTTGTATATGAAAATGAAAGTTGAGACTTATCTTTGATTGATTGCATCTGATCCGACTCTTAACTACACTGCCTCTCCATGTCTTCATTACCGATACTCATATATGGCTCTGACTGATCATATGAAATACCTGCATACTTTTCTTTCATATCAAGATTTCCCAAGGTCTCAAAATCTACAATCTAGCTCCCTTCTTTGGCTATATCAAAGATGGGATTTTTAATAAAACCACCAAAAGACTGACTCAACATCCCCTTCTCTGGACATGTCATAAATGGGATTTTCCATAAATGTCCAATAATCATCATTAACATCTTTACCAAACATAAGGGAGTCTTCATCACTTACAACATGCTTCTGGCTATACTTGTCCTCCTTATAATCATCTTCTTCAGAAAAAATGTCACAAAGGAAGTAAACCTTCCAAACATTCATCACTATATGGAGAACATGAAGGAGTTCCATCATACATATTACAAATTTCATCATGGATTTCTTCATAGGCTTCTGTAATGGTTTCTTCCTTAGGAAGATTTGGAGTATGAATGTGATCATCATCAATGAAATAATCATGAGAACCCTCCAAATCTTCAACAGCCACATGAGGTGGATCTTCAACAATATTTTCAATCAAAGGGTCTCCATGTGCTTCAATGAGGTCATCATGCATCTTATTTTTAAAGTCATGATGTGCTCCAGGGAGAAAGACACAATGTTCTTTAACAAGTTGCTTAATTTTTTCTTCACTGAAATAACTTTGAGGCAGTTCCAAATATTCAGTGTTTCCTACCATGATGACTCGAGGCGGTTCAGGGTCTTCCACATGATACTCTATCCCAAGCAAGAAGTAAGCCAAGACATTTTTAGCGAACTTTTCCATATTACTCCCATCACAGTGCCATCGCCTCAAAAACAACCTAAAGAAGCTCAAGAGGGAGGTAATACGTTTATTAGGAAGGCCTTCACAAAATCAACAATAAGCATCTCCATCCAGAGTACTAGCAAACATCTCCATCATATTATATTCATACAAAACATTAAAGTCAAAGAGAACCTTAAGGAAATGCGTGATGTGTAATCTGCTTGAGTGATCATCCCAACGACCATGAAAGACTAGAAGGTAACCAGATATAATATCACCATTATGATAGTTAGGAAAACCTGGGATGTTTGAGAAGTCAATAGGAGGATTCACTGGCAATTCGGGCACTAGACTCGTCATCATCCATATTGAATAAATATATCAGTAACAATCATGGAGTATATATGTTATTGAATCAGGGGAACTGCCAAATAATAAGCTTTAAAGATTTTTACTGTCGCATTGGCTCATCTACACACAACAAGTTTCAACAATTTTATGAGAAACAAGCTTTACCCCTTCAGTGGAATCGCCATGTGAGAAGAACAATATATATCAAAAAACTCTCAGAAAATTTTCTATTTTTTGCTTTTCTTTGTAAATTTATAAAAATAAAAGGTTAGTGGAGTCGCCAAATGAAAATTTAAAGATCTACTCTAAAAATACATCAAACAAAGAAAAAACAAAAAAGGAGAAAACAAAAGTCGTATTCCAAGAATAAAAGGATTTATCCTCGACAATGGCGCCAAAATGTTGTCGCCTTATACGCACCTCGAGGTTAATGAGGTAGAGATATTCAAGCCACTGGGTGCATCCTTGGGGCAAAGACACGAGTTGAGATATTGTCATTCAACATTCAACTCCTCTATCTAGGCCAACTCCTAGCGAAGCCAAGGAGGGTGATCCCTACAGAAGTAACCAAGGCTTTTAAGCTAAGTTACGAAAATGAAATTAATTCTAGAGTTTGAAAATAACATGTGCAAGAAAGCAACAAACACAAATTTAAAGATAGCAGCATATGAGACCATTTGATCCATGACACATGATTGGTTCAAGTAGATATGATTGTGAAAAAGAGCAGTGCCAAAATAGCTAAGTGATTGTTGCTAAAATGGAAATGTTGTGCAAATGCTTCTTGACAATTTTAATTATTGATGATGAGTGTATTACGGGAAGGGGGATTCCAATATACTCTTGGGTACGTGGAATATGTCTGAATTATCAAGTGCGGCTCCACACGAGAAGAGGACTAGATCGGAGTCGTAGGGGTATGTCCAACACTGACACCAAACTAGGGTGTAGCCTGACAAGTTCCCACGATCACTATTGTCGTCGGAACATGCACCTGTGGGTTATCGCAGCAAAAATCTTCAAGTTGCTTAGGTGTGTTGCCGCCTGGTTCCACACCTGGGGAAAATGCAGCAGAAGTCTTCAAGTTGCTGGTGTGGCCTTGGGGGCAAGTCAGAGTCAAGTGCTGTCACTTGGGACTCGACTCCTCCGTCTAGGCTTTCCTAGCGAAGCCAAGGGGGGTGGACCCTAAAAAAATAAAAACTAAGGTATCTAATCTAGGAGTTAGAAAAAATAATTTTTGATAACCAAGATAAAAGCAGCATATACTTATATAAAGCAAAACAATCATTCATCAATACATCATTTGCTCCCATTCACTATTATCATCATTCATTCGCAACATTTGTCAATAACATGAAATAATATCAATATAGACCAGTGCCTTATAATGGAGTCGAAATAGATGCATGAGCAGAAAAGTAAATGTTGTGCTAGTGTTCTTGGTGTATTTTAAGACTAATGTGAAAGTGATCTTTTTATTATGGCAGGTGGGTTCCCAATATACGCAAGGTACGGGGGAACATGTCCGGAATTTTGATGTGTGGCTTCCCTCTCAGGCTTGGGCTAAATCGGAGTCTCAAGGAGGTGTTCAGGTGCTGTACCAACGAGGGCAAGCCTAACGGTTTCCAAGAGGTCACTACTCAGTTTTGTCCCAAGCCTTCTGAGAAATTTCCCCACGACAACAAAATGTTTGTGATGTGTCAGATTTTCACATAAAGGTTTTTTTATTTGGGGCGGTGTTAGATCCTATTACTAGTCATCTCCCCCTTTCTGATGTGTACCAACTAAATCAGACTGAGCTGCAAGTCGGCCATAGAGCATACGGGAGAAGACCTTGGTATTTTTAGAAAAAATTTATGAACCAAAATTTTATCTTTTTTTAAACCCCGGGAGTCTCTTTTCAGGCACGTACTCGGGCAAGCCCTTGTACAGAAACCCTACTTCGGGAAAGCAAGGGGGGCGTTTCGAGTTTGTAAAAAAAATGATAAAACTATGTTTTGAGTGAACTTGTGGCCCGTCAGTGGAACGGACCCACAAGGTTGATTTTAAGCCCAGTTTGATTTTATTAAGTGCGGAAATGAAATCTAAACTAAAAAAATTGCAAACCACGAAAATTGAGTCGACACAGTTTTCCCCCCTGGGGGGATGGGGTGTGGGTGCTTGATTAGCCCACTTGCTCTCGTTTGATACTTTAGTTACAATGTGAAAGAAGTGCCCCAGTCTTAAATTGACTTAGTGGCTTACAATATAGGAGAGAAAAGGTAACCGGTTCATAAAATTTAAAATCTAAGTGCTCCGGATGCCCTGGATCCTCGAAAATTGGCCAGCAATTCTCTCTACCTGCTCTTTAAATGCTGCAAACCAGTAAGCAATAGATCAGTAAAGATACCCAAAAACACTTTAAGAGTGTCTTTGGAACACCTCCTAAAAACCCAGAAAAAAAACTAAGTTAAACTTCTAAGTTAAAATGACCGAAAGTAACCAAGCAAAACAAGCTATGGGGCTTGTCTACTAGGGATCTTTGCTAGCTTTTAATGGCTGCAAATTATAAGCTCTTCAAACAGCTAGATAAAACTTTTATAAACAGAAAGCACTACTTGTTCAAGTTATTTAAAGTATGCATGAAAATTCTAACTTTCGGAAGTAGTAAGCTAAAGTTAGATCTAGATTTAGATATGACTTTGGGAACACATAAGATCCAAATACAAATCAGATCTACATAAGGTATTTAAAGAGAGACAAGATCTGAGAAATGCAAACCAAAGTGACCAAGAGAGTTTTGTTGATTTTTCAAACTTTGCTGAGAAGGATGAAGGAAACAGAATGGTTCTCCGAAATTGAAGACTTTGAAACTTAGAAGTGGGACACCGAGGGTAAGATCCACCAAAGCATGCACAGATGAGAAATACGAGAGCAAACAAGCTATCTTTTCATCCACCTGTCAACCTGTAGCTAGCAAAACACTTGCAAAGCACCCATGAACTAGAAATGCATTGGGTCAGAAATCAAAATAACATGCACATAAGCAAATGATACATATTCATTTTTAAATCTCTAACACAATGACAAATAGAAAACTAATTAAATCAACAAGAATAATTAGCTATCCCCACAAAACTGTTACTAGTCCTTCAAGTGAGCTTAGTTGATGGCTGAAAAATTACTTGAACACATATTGCTCTTGCCACAAATCACCTCATACACAGAGATCATGGAACCACTCACAAAGCACAACACCAATGGACCTCCAAAGTCTTCTATTCATTAAACGAATAGCATAATGCTTGTACAATTTCTGCTCCTCCTCCAACTAGTGAAGAAATGAGAGAGCACCTCAATTTATAGAAAAAAATGGCCAAGTGAGGAAGGGCGCACTTGCCAAAAGAGAGTGGGAGTGGTGGCATAGATGAAGGAGAGGATGGGGCTGCATACTCCTTGTAATAAGCTGTTGTAGCAGCTACTAGTTAGCCCACATGACAGCCATGATTATAGGCTGCCATTTCCTTGAAACGTGGGCATGCCCACTACACCCAATGCGCCCATGTGAAGGTGAATGCGCCGATGTGAAGGTGGGGACACACTCCCCTAATTTTGGGATGCCAATTCTCTTGCAAAATAGCCCAAAGCTCTCCCCTAATAGTGCTGGTCAAAATTAGACCACTAATTACTCAAAAACTTTTTTATTTTCTTAAAGTTATTTTGCCAATTTTTCAATTTTTTATGACTTTTCTGGGTTTTTTGGATTTTTGTGGAAAAATAATCACCCAAACATTAGAAAGAGTGGGTTTAGGGGTTTAGGGGATGCTTTGAGTTAGAAAACAAGCACCCCTAAGGCAAAAAAGACCTCCAGACGCCACTTCCAGGCCAATTACAAAATTTTTAATTGAACCATTAAAAAAATGGCCAAATTTATGGAAAAAATAAACCCTGCCGAAAAATAAAAAACAACCTAGGAGGACTTAGCACATGTCCATATGACTCAAAAATAACGCCTAACATGTTCATATACATTGACCCATGGACTTTAACAATTCCCTAAGGCTCGTCAGCCTCCCCGGGCATTCCAGCTTTGGAGGAGCAGGAGAAAAACCCAAAAATTATGTTATGCACGAATGCAAGACATAATAACTAGGTGAAAAAACTCCTTGAAATACCTGACTTAGCCAAAAAGTCCTAGGGAACCAAGTCTTTTACAAAACACCATGCTAGTACGTTTTATTACAAACCCCGCAGGACCATGGACATGTGGAAAAAAGTTAAAACGGGGGCTCTTTAAAAGGCCAGTTGGATATCAAATCATCAAAAACGAACATGTATCATGTTCAACTCTGCCCGCTCACTTGATAATCCAACCAAGTACAACTTAGTTGGCAACAAGGTGCCTTCCTTGGGGGCAAGTTTTGAGTTGAGATACTGTCACTCAACACTCAACTCCTTCGTTTAGGTAGAACTCCAAACGAAGCCAAGGAGGGTAAGCCCTATGAGTTATTAAGGCTATTTAGGTGACTTAGTTTGAGAATGGGTAAGTTTTGATTTTTGAAATAGATTAACTGAAAGTAAAAACCACTTGCAAATATGAATTAAGATCATCAGCATAAGATAATTATAATCGTTTAACACAAGACAAGATTGAAACTTTGAAGATAGGACCAGTGCCACAATGGAGCCGAAATAGAGTGTTGTTGTATTGTAGATGTTTTGCGAGTGCTTCTTGGTCATTTTTATTTATTAATATGATGAGTTGATTAGAGGGGAGGGGGATTCCTGATATATCAAAAGTGGTACGGGGAATATATCCAGACTCACCAAGTGTGGCCCTACACGAGAAAATGTGGGCTAGATGGAGTCGTAGGGGGATGTCCAACACTACACCAAACTAGGGTGTAGCCTGATGGTGCCCCGCAGTCACTTTCTAGTTGTTCCTGCTTTCTCTATAAGCTTTTCCCACACAGAGGTAAAACTGAGACGCTCGATCTTCGTCTTTCAGGGAATGTAAATTGCAAGATGTGAGACTAATTACTAATGGCAAGGAATCTCCTTTCTAATCATTCGATCACGTACTCAGGCAAAGTCCTTTATGTGATGGCGAGAACATACTTCGGGAGAGCAATGTTGGGTTCGTTACTTTAAAAGCAATAAAACAAAGATTGAAAAAATAAAGTGTGAACTAATTATTGTACAACGAATATCTTTTCCCTTTAGGTACTTCGAAAGAGCATGGTGGGTTAGTATTTGTTACTTTTGCAAGAAAATAATAAAAAAAAATTGAAACTTGCTTTAAAACGTAAAGTATACTGCCTGCAAAAGAGATTTAGATGTTCCTTCGTCCTGGGTGAGTCTGAAGCCCGATATTTGGATTGGACACTCCAAACGTTTAATTTTAACCTTAGATTAATTTATTAAACTAAAAAGAAATCTAACTAAGAAAAAATTAAAAAAATCACAAAACGACATGAAACCCCCCAGGGATGTTGGGGTGTGGGCGTTGGGTAGCCCACTTGCTCTTCTTTCTTTTTTATTTATGGATTACAATAATCTCAGGAAGAAATGCATTGGATCTTTACAGATATAGATCCAAAGGCTTACAAATAAAATTGAGACAAATCGTCGGATGAAGTAGGAATGCTCCATGAAGTTCTGGATTGGCTAAAAACTTGATTTATTGCAAAAAAAGTCCCAAAACCTGCTAAAAATAAAAACAGGACAGCGAACAAATTAGTGCTTAAAAATGCCCAAAATCACTTTAAAAGTGATTTGGCGAACTAGAAAATTTATTGAAAAAATTCTAAGCTAAACTACTTGTTAAAATGACTGAAAAAACTCAAAAGGACAAGTCATTTTGAGGATTTTGGCTTGCTTTTTTAGGGCAGCCAATGAAGCACTTTAAATTTGCCAAACAAAACTTTTAAAATCAAAGCAACTAACCTCTACCTCAAGCCTTAAGATTTTCCAATAAAATGACTTGCAAAAGGAAAGACTACTCAATACTAGATCTAGCTTGTAAAATAAAACTCTTTAAAAAAGTTAGATCTAGAATATTGCATCAAATCTACTTATGATATGGATCTGAATGCTTGCTTAAAAAAATGAAAGAATGAATAAGTTCTTTGAAATTTGACGGAGAAAGAGAGGAGTAGATTGGCTTGTTGCCGGAAAGATCAACCACGAGGCCTCTTGGTGGAATGTCAAGGGACTATGTCCTAAAGATGCTTCGAGATGGGAAGAAACAAACTAGATCACCCCTTCTTCCAAGCTAGGCTACCTGCAATCTAATCACACACTTGGAAAAATACCCGTGAGATCCGATAGCATATATAAAAGAGATTAAATGAACATGCATATAAACTTATAAACATGTAAAATCTAGATCTCAAATCACATATATCTAAGACGAATTAGAAAGTAAACTTACTGACTACTTCTTTCCTGTCAACTAATAACAACTCTATCAAGGTTGCATTCACAAAGCACATACACAAGAAATGCAAATAGCACAAGTTACTTCCATGGAGCCATGACAATTCTCATCCAACACAGTAGCACCGCACACTTAGCCTCCAAAGCTTCTCTTTATTAAGCAAAAGAAAGATGATACAAGATTACAATGAGCAAGCACTTCTCTCCTTGACTCTAATTGGTTCATAAAGGAGGAGAAGCCTTGGTTTTAGAGCAAAATGACAAGAGGGAGGGTGCATGAGCTCATGAGAGAGCAAGGGTGTATTCTAGGAGAGAAATGAGGGATACATTGATACGATTGAGAGTTATGTGGGATCTTGGGTGATGATGTGGGCGCCACCTCAACAAGAGGTGCGCCCCTTCTCCTTGGTAAACACACCCAACCAATGAGAGATGTTCAACAGGGAAACTCGCCCTCCTTTATTGAGATTTTGTAATAAACCTAATTGGTTATTACAAGTGTATTTATTATTAGATTAGGATAATTAATTATTAATTATTAAATGACATGTCTATTCTTGTTAGGCCATATTTAATATCGGCCATTCATATGTAATAATCATCGATTCAATTATAAAAATATATATATATTATCAATTATGATAAATATGTAAGGATGAATCCTTACAAGTGGTATCAGAGCTCTTGGCGCTCACACTCAACTCCTCTTGTTCTGCTCCTCTAACCCCATAACAGACTCATCTGCCATCTTCATCTCATCCACCGATCATCTCCACTTCCGCTGCTCCCATCTATCCCCCTCCACGCACTACTCACTCCTCCACTCACTCTTCTCATCCCCTCACCCACATGTGCCTGCAAGTACCCCACCCTTCCCTCATACTTCTCATTCTCCTGCACACTCTTCTTCTCACCACCAACGTCCCTCCACAAACACCCACATCCATGCAGACCTTCTACCCCACCTTCGCCGCATTCTCCCCACCCCTGCACCGTTCTACGTACTCCTGCCCACTTCCACATACACGCAGACCTTCTCACCCACTGCTTCGCACGCCAATCCCTATTCCTCTCGACACTCCTGTAGCCCATTTCGTTGTTCCACAGCATCCCCACAACACCCCTCGCCCTGATCACTCACCACGTCCAGCCCTCCCACCACCGCGCTAGACCTCTCGCATTTCCCATCGCTCTCCTCATCCGCACTTCCCTAGTCAAGCAAAGCTGGGGTCTGCACGCCACTCACGACGGAAGAAGGGACTACAACTAGAAACGAAGAAGTTATTATGACTTCCGAGTTCTCAGGTCAAGAATTTATGGGATCTACACCCACGATAGAAGAAGTAACTGTGACTCTCAATTTACCAAGTCAAGAAGAACAAGGGACTACTGCGACTCCTACGTATTTAAGTAGGGATGAATATAAAATCGCTACTGCGCCCAGGAAGGAAAGGAAGCCTGGCCGACCGACTCCTTATACCCCCCCCTCACAAAAGATCCATACCACTAGACACCAAGTGGGATAAGAAAATACATCCCAACTACAAACCTCAAAATGCGATACTTAGTAAAAAGTATGCATGCCTACCGGAAGTTCGTTGTGGCTTCTTACAAAGTAGGGAAGTAAGGCACATTAACACGCCAACTAAAAAACCTATAAAATTGTCTAGTAAGACTCCACGACAAGAACTTGTTAAGGAAGTCGATGATAAGGACAATAAAAAAGAAGAGGTAGAAGACAAGGATTTGGAAGATCAAGATGATATTGACAATCATAATGTCAATATCAATTGTAAAGAAAATAACGATGTCGTAAAAATCAAGGAAGTCAATGAAATCAATGTTAACAACAATTATGAGAGAATCGAAGTTGTAGAAGAATGCAAAGATGAAAATAAAAGAGTCAAAGATGACCTTAATCATGATATCATAGAAGAACGAAACCCAAAAGATGTTGTGACAAATGAAGAGATGAACATTCTACCAATAGTCACAACTCAAGATGGGAAGGATCCCAGGGAACAACTAACAACAAACTTGTCAGGCAAAGAAGTAAGCACATTACTAATAGTTGCCTCTCCAGATAAGAAAACCATATCAAAACATGTAAAATTATCAAAGATCCACATAAAATTAGAAGAGCAAAGGAACACCGTCAGATTAGCATATCCGAAATATAAGCCGCTTAGTTGTTATGTGTTCATCTATAGAATCATAAGCATGATGAGATTTGAATGGAAATGTGACCAATTCTTCCAAGAACTGCTAAACCGTGGAACAGTTATTCGTGGCAAGAATTTCAGCTATTCTACAGCACGCTCGTAGAAGATTCGTGGTCGAATATTTTCAGAGCAGGATGACTTGTAATAAACCTAATTGGTTATTACAAGTGTATTTATTATTAGATTAGGATAATTAATTATTAATTATTAAATGACATGTCTATTCTCGTTAGGCCATATTTAATATCGGCCATTCCTATGTAATAATCATCGATTCAATTATAAAAATATATATATTATCAATTATGATAAATATGTAAGGATGAATCCTTACAGATTTGCGCCTCCTCTTCAAGGGGTAACTCACCCTCATCCAAGTCATGATCCAATCAAGCCAATTTGTGATTGTTTTGGTGTTGAATCACCTCTGGTTGAGTCACAATTAACTCAGATCCTGATTGAGACAAGAATCCACCAATTTAGGGATTGGATTTTCTCTCATTATTTATTATTTTTCTATTTTTTATTCACTTTTATGATTTTTTGAGAGAAATAAGATTTGAGTGATAAATATTCACTCAAAACTTAAGAAAAGTGGGTTTACGGGTATTGCGAGTGCTCAGGGTTAGAAAGCGAGCACCCACATGGAATATTTTACCTTCTAACAACATTTTTATTACATTTTCAATTTTTCCATTTAAACTATTAAAAAATAGCCTAAATTTACGAGAAAAATTATTTTTCTCAGAACATAAAAAAAACTTAGGGGGACCTAGCACATGTCCATACGACTCAATTTTAATGCCTAGCATGGTAATATACATTGACACTTGAACTCTAATAACCTCCTAAGGTTGAGACACCAAGACGACCACGCTAACTTTGGAGGTATGAGTGAATAACTCGAAAATTATAAGTTGTTTATTCAACAACATAAAATTGACAAGGGAAAAAACACTGTGGGCTAGTCGGATTGATATCCAAGTCCTAGGAAAGCCGAGTCCATTATAAAACCATCATGCTACGACATTTTTTACAATTCCCTGTGTTGCTGCTGGATTGCGCACCTGGTTAACGCAGCAGAAATCTATGCCACTGCTCGGTGCGCCCTTGGGGGCAAGTCTTGAGTCAAGGTTGTCACCTGATCTTGACTCCTTCGTTTAGGCCAACTCCTAACCGAAGCCAAGGGGGGTAGTCCCTGTGGAATGTTTCTAAGGCTATTAGAATGTTTCAGTGAATTAGTTAAGGATGTTTTTTAGGAGTTTAAAGAAGTTTGTGATTAAAAATGGTTTCCAAGATTGCTTTGCAAAATAGTTTGAATAAACGCTTTCACCAACGAAATGAAATGACAACCAATTATAGATAGCACAACAAAATGTGGTATTAAGCAAAAGTGAATGAACAAATTGTTGTGGACCAGTGCCTTATGGAGTCAATACAAGATATAAAAATTGTTGCTGAGAGGGAAATCTTTTGTGATTGTCTCTTGGTTATTTTTATATTTAGTGATTCGAAGTTCTTTAGGGAAAAGGGGAGCTCCAAAGATACTGTGAGGTACAGGGAGAAATGTCTGGAAATCAAAAGATGGTGGCTCCTCACGAAGACGAGTGGGATGGAATGGAGTCCATAGGGCGGTGTTCAACATTACACCAACAAGGGTATAGTCTAATTGTTCCCTGAGGTCACCTCCCAGTTGTTCCCCGCTTCCTCTTAGAAATTTCCCCACACAAATTTTAATTAAGTAGTGTCGTATTTCAACTATGTGAAAGGGAGTGAATTTTATTATGTGAGTTGCTTAACTTAGATGTGAAAAATAAAAGAAGTGGCTACAATTGTTTCTGATTTGCCACAGACCCGGGAAAGATGCCCGCAAGGGGAAACAGCGTACTTTGATATGTAAGCCAAATGTTTATTCTGGTTGGTGGTTTTAAAACAAAAATACTTGAAACTAAAACAGAAGTAAAGCAACACAAAATCTATGTGTCACTTTTCTGATCAACCACCACTAATCGGCAGAGCCTTTGTGTGGTGGTGAGAGCATACTTCGTGGCAACGAGATTTTGTGTTTTGTCTAAGTTACGCTTGCGAAAATAAAATGAAATTAAAAGCAAATTCGTAAAATGAGTAAAGTATACAACCCTGCAAATTAAAAGTGTGTGTGTGTGTTTGTTGTGTTGTTAGAAAAAATTACTCACAAAAATTGGCACAGAACGACTCCCCCCAAGGGGGATGGGGTGTGGGCGTTGGGTATCCCACTGCTCTCGTTTAATGATATTACAATATTTGCTCAAATAGATGCCACTTTAGTCCATTTCACTTGGATCTAAAGGCTTACAAAATTCTAGAAATAAAAACTTGAAGGAAGGGGGTCCACGGAAGGTCTTTTCGACACCTTCTAGCTGAAAATGGCCAGAACTTCCTTTTGTATTTCCTTGGATGTACTAAAAACCAGCAAGCTAATATGATTAGAATGTGAAGGGAAACAATAAACAAAAATAAAAAAAATTGTACTTGGAAAAATATTTGAAAATATTGAGTGCAACTACAATATCTAGTCTAGATCTAGTGATAGAAAATGCTTCTTGAGAATGCTAAGATCTAACTTTCTTGAAAATTCTTAGAGATGAATAGATCTGAAATAATTATGCATAAAGGACATAGATCTACTTCTTAAGCTATTTAACAAAATTTAAAGGGAAAGAAAAAGTTTTGTTTTGAGAGAGATGGATGAAGATTTTGGCCTCAAGCCCGTGTTCTTGCAATGTTCTTGAGAAGTATCTGTAAGCAAAAGATATTAGAAAAAAAACAGAATGCCCAAAGAGAAGAAGAAGAACCGAGTTCCAATCCTCCTTGTAGCTTGTGATCTGCAGCTTAAGAAACAAGACTTGCAACAAAAAACTGTGAGATCTAGCGTGTTAGAATAGAAAGAAAGCAAAAGAACCTAAGTATAGTCGAATATTGTTGGTTACTTCTAAATCTCTTTGCATCAAAACACAAATAAACAAGTTATCAACTGTAAATGTTTATTTCTATAACATATAAACTAGATCAAACAAGTAAATGAAAGCAAGACATGCAAAATAGTACACAATATCACCTCATAAGTGCCAATCCAACATCAATGCACAAGATCGACCTCCAAAGTCTTTCAAATATATTCAAATAGCAACAATTTACAAATCGAGTAGAGCTTCAATGCATCCATGTTGAGAAGAGGAGCACTGCCATGCTTTTATAGAGTTTTGAGAGAGGAGGGCGAGTTAAGGAGGGAGAGGGCACATTCCTTCATGAGAGGGAGCCAAATCCCTTGATAAGGGTTGATTGAAGCACGATTAGGGGGATTGAGAGTGAGGTGGATGCCACCTAAGGAAGGCGCCCCACCCTCTCTCATTGTAAACTCCTCCAACCTCCCACGAATTGCCACCTCAAGAAGCCGCCCAAGAGGAAGAGGAGGACGCATTTCCCAAGAGAGGTCACCTCACTAGAGTCCAATCCTTGATTGATTCACTCCAATATTGATTGGAATATTCATTCAATGCCCCTGCCAACTCAATTGGGCCTTCACAAAGACAAATACCACTGAAATAGGAATTTGATTTTCTCTCATTTATTATTTTTTAATTAAATAATTCCTCAAAAATATTTTTGAGAGAATTTTTATTTAAGTGAAAAATAATCACTTAGAACTTAGGAAAAGTGGGTTTAGGGATTTTATGGGTGCTCTAGGTTAGGAAACGAGCACCCCCATGCCAAATTTCACCTCCTAACCACACTTTTATCACTTTTTTTATTTTTTAATTAAAATATTAAAAAATCTCGTTAAACAGGAAAAATTATTTTTCTCTGAATGACTTAAAAATCCTAGGGGACCTAGTGCATGTCCATATGACTTATTACTGATGGGTAGCATATTAAAAATACATAGACACATAGGCTTTAATAACCTCCCTAGGCTCGACCACCATGGAAAATACTCCAGCTTTGGAGGTATGAGTGAAAAACTTAGGAATTATATGCCACTAAAGCGCAACGCATAATTCCTTAAGGAAAAAAACACTCTAGAGTATCCCCTTGATGGCAAAACCTAAGGTAGGCCAATCCTTTAACAATAGTATCATGCTTAGACCAACTTATTACAATTCCTCCATGGGGGTCTAGACATGCAAATTTTACAAAGGGCCAAAAATTTGGCCTGATGAATTTCTGAACTCTGGAAATGAACAAGGTAAGTTGTTCAAGTTTTCGGCGGTTCACAAGTAGTCCACCTAAGTGCAACTTAGTGGACGACACCCCACAGGACATGACAAGTGATTTTATTATAAAAAAAAGGCCAAGGTGGCCTGCTAGGACCTCTGGACTTCTGAATATGAACAAGTAAATTTGTTTTGTCTCCATAGGCTCACTTGAAACCATCTAAGTGCAACTTAGCTGGTAACAGTCACTACCTAGTTAGTTCCCCTTCACTACAAAATTTGCCTGTAAGAGACAAAAATGATGAGGTAAGACGTTGGATTTCTATTTGTAAGGGATATTAATTTTAGTTAATTGTCGAGTTTAAATAAAGGGTGCTACGAGTACTATTTCTGATTGTTGGCCATCAAGCATCCAGATCAAGGTATTCTAAATTTTTCTGAGTTTTCTGCTTGCTGGTTTATGTCAACATTTCAATGGTTTTCATTTATAGCCGGTTTTGCATAGGCTGCAAACTACTTATGAAATTTTTCTGAGACAATTAAACACGCTGAAAATTCATACAACAGACAGAAAATTAAAATCACATGCACACCATTAAAATTTTAGACTCAGGATTTTCGGCAACTGTACCCTGGAAAAAACCCCCACGGGGAAAACCAGTAAGAGAGAGAGAGATTCTTATTTCTTCAGTAAATCTTAGTACATAAATTTTACAGCAGAAATTTTACTTATCTCCACCATGAAATTTCACCTAGCAATTTATCTTGAAAACTGTGCCAAACTGTAACCTCAATTTCTGTGCTGAAAGTACAATGACTGTAAAGTACAATCCTCCTCAAAATCTGTGCAAAATACTGTCTCGAAATCTGTGCCCCAAAACTACCTCGAAATGTGTGCAACAGTTCTCGAATTCTGTGCCACTCAAACTCCTCAAAACTTGTGCTAAATATTTTGAGAAATGTGTCCAAAATGTGCCTTGGGCTGCGTGCAAATTGTCTCGAAACTTGTGCCCAAATTTGCCTCGAAACTTGTGCCTAGATTTACTCGAAACTTGTGCCCAGATTTACTTGAAACTCGTGCCAATAAATGACTGTTGTACCAACAGACCTCGGGATGTGTGCCACTCCTCGAAACTTGTGCCAAGTTGACTACCTCGGGTTTTGTGCTGTACGGCCAGCATTAAATGTTGTTGTACAAAACCTCGATATCTGTGCAAATGTGGCTGCCTCAGGATGTGTGCCTATTATGAAGAAATATGGATGTTCACAAATCCGTACAGTGCAATAAATGCCCAGTTGAATGCCTCGAAGTTCGTGCCAGCTAAAAACTACATTAAATGCCTTCTCGATATGCGTGCCCTCTCCAAGCTCTCTCTCTTTCTCTTCTCTTCACTTCACTTCAATCAGCAAAAGTGAAAGTGAAATGCCTCCCTCAAGCTTTTTGATCAAACCCTAGGGTTTCCCTAAATCCAATGGATGAGATAGATTTAGATCTACGGTTGAAATTAAATGCTCCATTTATTTCTCATAAATTATTAATTTGACTCACCCACTTAAATTTATCAAAAAGTGACTTTAATGTTATAAAGTCTCATTAAGTGCATTTAATGTGAGGGTCACCTTTTTCCCCTTTCTAAGTGACTGTAGGAAAAAGTCACTTGGGGAACACTTCCCTAGGTACAAAAACTAACACTCCCTCTTACCAAGGAAGGTGTTCTGCACCACTCCCAACTTGTCTCTGAAGAAGACAAACTTAACCCTCCCCAAAGATTTCGTCAGGATATCTGCTACCTGCTCATTAGTGGAAATATACTGCAACTCAACTGCTCCTCTCTATACGTAGTCTCGAATGAAATGGTACCTGATCTCAATGTGCTTTGACTCGTCATGGAACATCGGATTCTCTGAGAGCTTAATGCAACTCTGATTGTCACAATAGATCACCGTAGGTCTAAGCTCCTGATCAAATAAATCTACCAATAACTTGCGAAGCCACAGTGCCTCACAAGTAGCCTGACTGGTTGCCATGTACTTAGCCTCGATAGAACTCAATGCAACGGACTTCTGTTTTTCGACTGAACCACGACACTGCTGCCGAGCCCAAACTGAAACAGCAACCGGAAGTGCTCTTCCGATCCCTCACACAACCTGCCCAGTTTGAATCTGTGAGACCAACCAAGCTGACTCCACCCGAACCCCTGTAGTCCAAACCATAATCCACTGTACCTACTAGGTATTTCAGTACATGTTTCGCGGCAGTCCAATGTACACTCCTAGGCCCCACCATGAACTGGCTAAGAGTGTTCACCGCAAAACACAAGTCTGGCCTGGTGTTGACCAGATACATCAACGATCCAACGAGCTGACGGTAAAGTGTAGGATCCACCAACTTACCCTCAGAAGCATGAAGTTGCTTCCAGTTGGTGATCATAGGTGTAGACATAGGCCTGCAGTCCTCCATCTAAAATCTCTTCAGAATATCAACTGCATACTTCCCCTGTCCCAGGAAAATATGTCCAGGCTCCTGCCAAACCTCCATCCCCAAATAGTAATGCATCAGCCCAATATCAGTCATCTCATACTCAGCTGCAAGGTCTCTCTTGCAATGTGCAATGAGACGCTCATCTCTAGTGATAAACAAGTCATCAACATATAACAGAAGAATGAGACGATCTCCACCAACCACAATGTAGTAAAGGTTGGGATCAGCCTCACTCTTCTGAAAGCCCATCGAAGTCAAGTATGCATCGATCCTGGAGTACCAAGCTCTTGGGGCTTGCTTCAGTCTGTACAAGGCTTTTCTCAGCCTGCACACATGAGAATCTCTCCCATGAATCTCAAATCCATGTGGCTGCTCTAAGTACACCTCCTCCTGCAGAAGACCATTGAGAAATGCGGTCTTCACATCCATCTGGTGGATCTTCCAACCCATTTCTGCTGCTATAGATATCACTGCTCTGATGGAAGAATACCGAGCAACTGGCGCAAAAGTCTCATCATAGTCAACTCCCTCAACCTGTGAAAACCCCCGAGCCACAAACCGAGCCTTGTACTTCTCCACACTGCCATTTGCAGCATGCTTTATCTTGTAAAGCCACTTGGAAGTCACCACTGACTTCCCCTCAGGTCTCGGCACTATCTCCCAAGCATCATTCTTCATGATGGAATGGTACTCTTCCATCATGGCATCTCTCCATACCTGATGCTGAGAAGCCTCCTCAAATGTGGAAGGCTCAGAGTCACGAAGAATCGCAACAAGAGCCATACCCAACCTGTCTGGCATCACAACAGTCCTGACCTCCTCCTGGGGCCACCCAGATGCCTTTGCTTCCTTCAAGGTATCCTGAAGCTACTTAGGCTTCCTCTTCCTTGAAGGCTCCTCCCAAACTGGTCTATTTTCCTCTGAGGAACTCCCAGAAGCAGAAGGTCCAACACCCCGAGGACCAGTAACCGATGAACCAGTGCCTGAAGAACCTGTAACCTACGAACCAGAACCTGAACCTGTAACCTGCGAACCAAAACCTGAACCTGTCCCTGAACCTGTCCCTGAACCTGTCCCTGAAGTACCTGTCACCTGAACCACTGAACCTGTAGAAGCTGTGCCTGTACTTTGTAATCCAGTCACTCTAGAAACCTGTGGACTTGAAACCTGTATCGAAGAAGCCTGTGTCAACTGAGGTGTGGGAGTTGGTGGCTCCTGCTGCTCTATCTCTCTCGACTTCCTGAAGGCTCTCTCCTCATCAAACTTCACCTCCCGCCTAACAACAACTCTCTTCTGGCCAGGTAGGTAAAGCCGATAGGCCTTCAAAGTCTCGTCATATCCCACAAATATGCCTCTCTCAACAGTGGGCTCAAACTTCATCCTCTTCTCAGAAGGGACGTGAGAGAAAGTCAAAGAACCAAATATACGAAAGTGGCTCACCTCGAGCTTCTTGCCTGTATACATCTCCTCTGGAGTCTTCCTCCCCAAAGCACGGTGAGGACTCCTGTTCTGCAGATAAACTGTAGTGCTGCATGCCTCTGCCCATAGAAAGAACGGTAACCCCTGATCATGAAGCATCGCTCTCGTTGCTCCCACAATCGACCTGTTCTTTCTCTCTGCTACTCCATTCTGCTCAGGAGTGTAGGGAACTGTCAGTTGTCTCTGTATACCCTCCTGTCTGCAAAAAGCATCGAACTCTTTGGAGGTTTACTCACCCCCATTATCCGATCCCAACATCCGAATCTTCCTCCCTGCTTGCTTCTCCACAAGGGCTTTGAACCCTTGGAAGACACTCAAAACTAGGTGTGACTTCTTGCTCCTCAAGAAGTAGATCCAGGTCTTGTTGGAGTAGTCATCAATGATGATGTAGTACTCAAAACCAGTCAAAGAGATCGATGACATAGGACCGCAAATATCAGAATGGATCAAGTCAAGCACTCCTGCTGCTCTCGTGTCACTACTTGGAAAAGCAGTCTTGGTGTACTTTCCCAAAGCACACCCCCTGCACACATCACTCTACTTAGTGCTGAACTCGGGTAAACCTGTAACCATGCTCCTCAACAATCTCAGAGCTGGGTGATGTGGGTGGGCCATCCTCCGATGCCATAGCTCACATAGCTCACTGCTGCTGTTGTGTGCTAGAGCATGCTGCGGCTGAAACAATAGCTTGTACAGCTTTCCACATCTAACCCCAATGTCCATGGCGGTAGATACACCTGTAGTCCTGGGGAAAACCTGCACTCTCCCATCTGAGAAACACACCCCAAGACCCCTATCCTCAATAGTGGAAACTGAAACAAGGTTCTTCTTCAGCCCAAGGACATACAACACATCCCTCAGAATCATGGGACTCATAGACTCCCTTTGAAATGTAATGGTCCCCTGACCAACTGCTCTAACAATGGTATTGTCTCCAAGTACAACCTCCACATCTACCTGTCTGTGATAGCTCGGAGAACAACTCTCGAGCACCTGTCATGTGGCTCGAGGCTCCGTTGCCAATGTACCAAGTACTAGTGGTGGATGGACTCGTCTGATGGCCTGCCAATAATGAATGCTCAATCTCCATATCCATATTTGTGCTGGTGGCTAAAGAGACTCTCTCTCTCAATCTGTCCAGCATATAGGGAAAACTCCCTCTGAAACCAGTCTCCAAAGTCATCAACCTCTGTTGAGGTTGCTGTCTGCTGTCCCTTCTTCTTCTTCTTGTTTGGACACTGTGAAGCATAGTGCCCAAACGTCTGACAACCATAGCACTTGATTTTACTCAAGACCTTCTTATGCCCACCCTGCTGCTGTTGCTGCTTGGCCCCACCCTTCTTGGGACCCTTCTTCTTCTTCCCCTTTGCTGTCAATGCCACGTTCTCCTCATCTACCCCACTCTGAGATGAACTACCCTGTACGAGACCTCTCCTGGTCTCCACCTGCACAAAGTCATCCCACAGTCTCTCCCAAGAAGGTAGGTTCTCTCTACCCACTATGGCCTACACAAATGCACCCAGGGCTTTGAAGCCCCATTCACTGCTGTACGTACAAGCTCAGTAGCAGATACCACCTCCCCAATCGCTGCCAGTTCATCCCGAACTGTAGATATCCTAGTGAGGTATGCTGTCACTCCCTCTCCTCCATTCATCTTTATACTCTTGAGTTTCTCCTTGAGAACCATCTTCCGTTTCTCATTGGTACTCTCATACAAACTGGTCAAAGCTATCCACATCAAATGTGCCCTAGTCTTGCCTGAAATGTGAGGGATTATGTGGTCTTTAACTGCATCAAGGATTATCGTCCTAGCCTTACAGTCCTTGTTGAAGGCTGATAGTGCTGCTGCATCTGTAGCAGCAGGAATCTAAACCGGGTTTGCTGTAGTATTCCTAACCACCTCCTCCCATAGTTCATTCTCCTCTAATATCAATAAAATGCTGGCCTTCCATGGCACAAAGTTCACTGTCCCATTCAACCTATCCTCCAACCTAAGTCCTGTAGCCATCTTTCAGCCAACCCAACAAAGTGCTATTCACTAACAGAAGAAAATACTAAAAATTTCTGAGTTCTGGAAATTTCTGTGTCTGCAAAATATCACTGTTTTTTGCCCCCACGCTCTGATACCATGTAAATTTTTCTGAGTTTTCTGCTTGCTGGTTTATGTCAACATTTCAGTGGTTTTCATTTACAGTCGGTTTTGCATACGCTGCAAACTACTTATGAAATTTTTCTGAGACAATTAAACATGCTGAAAATTAATACAACAGACAAAAAATTAAAATCACATGCACACCATTAAAATTTCAGACTCAGGATTTTCGGCAACTGTGCCCTGGAAAAAACCCCCACTGGGAAAACCAGTAAGAGAGAGAGAGATTCTTATTTCTTCAGTAAATCTTGGTGCATAAATTTTCCAGCAGAAATTTTACTTATCTCCACCATGAAATTTCACCCAGCAATTTATCTTGAAAACTGTGCCAAACTGCAACCTCGATTTCTGTGCATGGGTGCCTCGATTTCTGTGTTGAAAGTGCAGTGACTGTAAAGTACAATCCTCGAAATTTGTGCAAAATACTGTCGAAATCTATGCCCCAAAAATGCCTCGAAATGTGTGTAGCAGTTCTCGAATTCTGTGCCACTCAAACTCCTCGAAACTCGTGTTGAATATTTTGGGAAATGTGCCCAGAATGTGCGATGGGCTGCATGCAAATTGTCTTGAAACTTGTGCCCAGATTTACTCGAAATGTGTGCCAATAAATGACTGCATTACCAACAGCCCTCGGGATGTGTGCCACTCCTCGAAACTTGTGCCAAGTTGACTGCCTCAGGTTCTGTGTTGTACGTCCCGCATTAAATGCTGTTGTACAAAACCTCGATATCTGTGCAAATGTGGCTGCCTTGGGTTGTGTGCATGTTATGAAGAAATATGGATGTTCACAAATCCGTACAGTGCAATAAATGCCCAGCTGAATGCCTCGAAGTTCATGCCAGCTGAAAACTGCATTAAATGCCTCCTCGATATGCGTGCCCTCTCCACGCTCTCTCTCTTTCTCTTCTCTTCACTTCAATCAGCAAAAGTGAAAGTGAAATACCTCCCTCAATCTTTTTGATCAAACCCTAGAGTTTCCCTAAAGCCAATAGATGAGATAGATTTTAATCTACGATTGAAATTAAATGCTCCATTTATTTCTCATAAATTATTAATTTCACTCACCCACTTAAATCTATCAAAAAGTGACTTTAATGTTATAAAGTCTCATTTAGTGCATTTAATGTGAGGGTCACCTTTTTCCCCCTTCTAAGTGACTAACAGGTATGTACTCCTCTTATTTGGTAAAACACTTCTGAAATCCATTTGTCACTGTATTTAGCATTTTTCACAACTTTTTGTGAAGCATGTGAAGCATGTGGGGCATTTTGAACTCAGTTTAGTTGGTTGTATCTTTCAGACTTATTTTGGGAAGTTTTCTTTTGTTTATAACTTAATTTATTGATTATATTTGCCCCTTAATATAGGAACTAATCTCAGATTTCATTTTCAGCCATTTAGACCTTGTTGAGAGCCCACTTACGTGCCATTGTACCTCACTGTCCTGATTTTCCAGATCTGATTTTATTGCATAGTGAGGCTATTTTTAATCTAAAACCTAAGTTACCAGGATACGGATACAGATACGGATTCGGATACGGATATGGCTTCGCCAAATTTTTTAAAACCCAGGATCCGGATACGGCGGGGAAATAGCAAGTACAGAAAAATATAAAAATATTTATATAATAAATAAAAATATAGAGTGAAGAATCAAAACTATTCATGAAACGCAAGAGCAGAACTATAAGTTATTGCCAAAAAAGAGAGTCCATGTACCATAACTGATAATTTGATGAGTTGTAACCATGATTGATATTGATAATTTAAAAATCCATTTCAGTATGAACTTAAAGCAGGTCATAATAGTGTTTTTGTGAGCCACATCCACATGTCCCAGTCTCCCTATCAGCAGGGAATAAAGTGGGTTTCTTGAAGGCTATGGCAAGACTACATAACAGTGTAGGTGAAGTGAGCAACAACATAGCTCATAAAGATAGATCAGCCTTTGACAGCAGACCTTGACCATAAAAGTAAATCAAATAAAAACATTGAGAGCAGAACTTGATATTGATATATCAGAGTTCAAGAGCAGATCTTGACATAAGGATAGTTCAGACCTTGAGCAGGAATGGGCTTTACACTTTTAGCAATTAGTTGTTTGGGGTTTTTAAGTTTTTCATTAAAAAGCAATTTTTTGGGGAGGGTCAATGGGTTATAGAAGCACTGGAAGTTTCAGGATCCGTTTGAAAATTTGAGGAATTGTTTGATTTTTCAAAGGATCCGTTTCATAGGACCAAGATACATTTCTTTTTACAGGGGATACGTTTCCATGAAAGATCCTAGGCGGATACGTATCGGATCCGTGGATCCGCAGATCCTACACACTGGGGTGGCGGATCCGGTGACAGTCTAAAACAAGCTTAAATCCACCCAGCTCACTTAATTATGGTTATATCCAACTTCTATGACTGTTTCATGCTCCAAATCCTTTTAAAGTCACCTAAAATAGAGCTGGAAATTAATACTTAGCATACCTAGTCTCTAAGTCTTGTTTCATAAGTTTTATGGCATGATTATGTTTGTTGGTTCGTCATCTATATTAGCATATATATCAGACCATCCATATTATTTATTCATCTCAGCCATTATTTTCATACTTAGAGACCATATTTCGTCTAAGCGGTTGATTATTTCACATATAGTGTGTATACTGCTTGGTGGTTTTGCCCTTGGACTTGTTTTGATTGTTGTTTGTACCCATTTTACTCCTAGGCTGAAATTCCTCCAGGGTACCCTTTGACATATAACCTAAACCATCTAATTACCTTGGGTTTTCCTTCCTAAAAGTGCTTTTTCTCATTACTGGGGGCACCTCCCATGGCTAGTCTGGATTTTCCTTAGGACAATCCAGGAATCCTAAAGAGAGAGGACCTCGCTCAGCATGACTTATTTTGAGGCGAGGCCCTGATCTGTCGCTAGCATAGCAGTCAAGTTCTCTGCCATTCTAAAGAAACTGCTAGGTTTTGTGACAACAGGAAACTAACATAAAAAAGGACATACATCCGTACAATTAGTGAAATAACCAACAAAGCAATCCTACATATGTTGAAATTTCCGACTTTTCTGTAACTTCTAAAGGCAAGGAAAGACAAGATGTTAATGAAAAGAAGCTTGATGGAAATCGCATCTTTTGACAAAAATCCATAAATGCTTCCCAGTAATGAGAAGGAACTTGTAGACAAGCTCCTCTCGAATACTCACCTCAGTGCAGGAATGAATTGTAAACTTCCTGGAGCATGTTGAAGACTATTTATCAATGATGGAATAGTCATCTTCTCAGACAATGCTAAATGCATTATATCCATGAAAGAATGTATTAATAAAACCTTACATTTAAGACAGCAAGACCAGGGGCTGATGTTCACTCTTCTTAATTAGACTAGCAAAAACACCAAATAACAGTGCCTGAAACACCATATAATAATGATTTAAAGAGAAACATTTTAACTGGTTGTCTTAAGATTTCATGAGCTAAATCAAATATACAATCCCTCATTTGGAAGGAAATAATGCTAGACCTCAATTGTAATAACGTCATCGTTGAAATGTTTGAATTTATGTTCTATTGCGACTGAGAATCACAATGAAATTGTACATTCGTCAATGCAAATGCTGATAAATTTGTTTTTCAACAAGGGAAAAGATATATCGTAACAATTATTATCCAGTTTACTGATTAAATTGAAAACAAAAAAGCAAGAAGTTTCACAAGCCACCCGCCCCCCTAGTTGTAAATGTTGTTACTTGTTAGATGTTGTGCAAAAAAGTCGAGTCCATATCTGACCACAAAAAGTCCTCAAAATTCAAGAACCCTTAACCACAATGAAAACTTCATTAGACAATCTAAAAGTGCATATGCAAGAATATATTAAGTATGCATCAAAGCCAAGAAAAATCTCAAGTAGTTTAGACAACATTCAATGTCGATGATAAAACTGAAGTTCAAACCAAAACATTTGAAGATGAATCAAACAGAGCCACATATACTGGCAAAGTTTGGGCTACTAATTCACAAAACAATGATGATTCACCAAGGATCAAAGTGACTTTTGTTGAAGATCTTATAAGATCTAACGAATTCCAAGATCGATACTTGTGTTGCATCATTTATGTTGCAACATCCTCTGCAAATTATCACTAAGATCCATGTTATATGCACAACAATATAGTAATTGCTCGTGGGATCAAATTGCCAATTTTCAGATTGAACATTTGCTTTCATGTGCCCGATGAAGAGTATGAGCTTTTGATGATTTGTGGTGGAAATTTAAATTGACATCCTTTCTTATTTTTGCTTCAAGGACGCGGCACCTTAAGGGGGTATGACTTGTAATATACCTTCAATATATTACCCTATGAATTTATTAGCTTATAATATTGACTACGAATACATTAATGGTTAGGTCGCGACTCTTCATCATGACTGCCTTCTTTAAGACTATATAAGCCTAAACATTCATTCACTGTAAACATCACTTTTCATATCAATTATAATATTTTATCCTTCATGGATTAAATGCCTTTGTCATTTTTTATATAATTTAATGATGGCTCCTCAAGACTAGCCCTAGGTACATCACACAATGTCTCTACCTCATTGGAAAGAGAGTGGCAATGCTATGATGTGCATCTATTGTAGGCTATGTAATTTTCTACATGGAACTAGATCATATATTTTATTACATCTTGCAACGTGAACAATTACATCTTCATCCTTAGTAAGTTCAGCATATCTATGGAGCAAGTTCTTGCCTTTCTAATTTATATTTAACTGAAGACTCATTTCAATAAGAGCTATTGGTCCTTGGATATGGCCTACTGCAACAAGTAGCTTGAAGGTTAGAAGCAAGACTGTTCTAGCTAACATGGATATCTATAAATGGTTTGTGCTTCACAAACCATATGGCTCTAAGATTCTTATGCTATAGTACAATTTCAGCACGAAGTAACTATTGCCCATTTTGATTGAGCCTAAGAAGTGGTCAAGGAGGTGGATTCCTAAATGAAGTAAGTTTCATTTTGTTCCATTACCAGAGGGAGAAGCATCTGTGAAAAAATGGCATAGAAACGTTATTATAAATATCAGATTGAGAATAAAATGATTTGTGTTCTAGAGAAATTTCATAACAATCTCCTCTTGAGAGACTTGCATCAAAAAGGTGCCCTCTAAAAATATATCTTATCCTAATAAAAGGTCAATGTGTTTCTATTAAGCTCTAAGCATAAACACAACTCACCCCAGTAAATGTAATAGACACCTGATCCCAAATGCCTGTATTTCTATCCCTACAAAACAAAGCAAAATGATATACATATAAGAATGAATGGACATCAAATGAAGAACAAGTAAAAATATCTAAACACCAAATATCAAATCAAACATTTTTATTTCCTACGAGGTTAAAAAGCCTAGGTTCACATATATTAACTGTAAATATCATATAAAACCAAAACCTCATTCACATAAATCATATGTAAATAATGTGCAAATGACTTTCAAACTATCAACCATACAGTCGATCAGATATTCAAAAGCTATTCATCCTCTTAGTAGTGCCATTATTTTCTTATAAACTTGAGAAAACTCCCAATCTTCAATGTCTTTTGTTATGGTGGCATGAGGAGGGTTTTCAATAACCGGATCTTCATGAATCTCTTCAATAGGGTCACACAGTGCTTGATGGAAAGAGGCACGATTTTCTTGAATGAGCTGCCTAATCTCTCCGTCACTGTAATAACTCAGAGGCAGCTCCCAATATTTTTTGTTTTCTACTTGTTGCCCACCGATGTGCACACTAGCAGCAGAAATCTTTCGAAAGTTGTTTCCCAAGGGGGAAAAGTGTGGCCTTAGGGGCAAGCAAAGAGTCAAGTACTGTCAACTGATTCCGACTCCTCCGTTTAGGAAAACTCCTAACGAAGCCAAGGGGGGTAGACCATACAAAGAGTTACTAAGGCTCTTGTGTTTTAAAGTGTTTTTTGGATGTATGATGAGGATGGGTGTTTTTAGGAATTTTTTGGTGATTTACAATAACAAATTAAAATCCAAGCATGTATTTGCAAAATAAGACTTAGAAGATGCACAACCACTGATAACTTATAAGCAAAGCATCCACAACATGTTATAATTAAAGAAGATAAAGCAATGCTCCAGATAGATAATAAGCAAATAAAACACTGAATTGAGTGACCAGTGCCAAATGGAGTCAATGTAGTGCTTGGGATGTTGAAAACATGTCTTGGGTGTGCTTGAGAATGTTTTGCAAATGCTCTTGGTAAATTTTATTGTAAATGTTTTGGGGTGAAGTTGATTATTAGGGGGAAGGAAATCTTTAAGATATACCTTGTGGTACTGGAGATATGTCCGAATAATAGTCTAAGTGGCTCCGTACAAGGACATGTGGGCTGGCCAGAGTCTCCAAAGCGGTGTTCAACACTACACCAACAAGTATGTAGCCTAACTGGTGCCCTTAAGGTCTCGGTCCAGGGGTTCCCGGGTCCCCAGGAAGAATTTGTCCACTTTCGACTATTAGCGATCAACATCGTATTTTCCTTGGTTGTATGGGAAAGTGTTTTATTATGGTTGAAGTGGAGTTACATGTGAGGAATTAATCAATCTACACTGTTTCTAAGTATCCCATAGGTGGGTAAAGCATACGCAGTGTAGTAAGTATTCGTTCTGATTTTATTAAGGGTTATGAACAAGAACCAAAGACTCTCTGATAGAGAGCGCTCTTGATCCGCCTTATGGCGAGATTCAAGAGACTTATGAAAAGATGAAAATGCTTGAAATAAACCACACTACCCAAGAATCTCTTTCAGGTCTAGGACCGTACTCGGGAGAGAAAGGGGGTTAGCAAAAATGAAACAAAAAGAACTCTCCAACAAAGAGTACTCTTGATCTGCCTTATGGCAAGATTCAAGAGATTTTATGTTCTTTTTAACAGTTTATATAAAAATGAAACTAAGTTAAAACTTGATGAAAACAAAACAAACTAGACTATCAACTTCTAAGATCTAGCAGTTTATTTCAAAAATGAAGCTAACTTTTTCTATGCTACTCTAACAATCAAATCTAACTACTTGTGCAGGTATAAAGCAAAGACAATGCAAAAAGACAATGGACGATACAAGCTTCCCCCAAATGGGGGAAGTGGGGTGTGGGAGCCTTTATCCCACTTGCTCTTTTATTAACTGTTACAATGCTTGTTTGTTTTCTTCTCCACTTGAAAGCACAAGGTAAGAAGAGGGGATGAAGAAAATGGGAAAAGGAGTTAAGTGTTTTTCAAGGAGTTTTTTGCTTTTGTTGCTCTTCTTTGGTTTAGCCTTTGGGCTTTTCTTAATTAGATCTTCTTTGCTCACCTTTAGATAAGAGCTTTAGACAACAACTTATTAAGGGATTAGTTGAAATCGAAAAAATTTAAACTAAGACATACAAGTAGCAAACGTTTTGAAACTTTAAACTAAGCCATGTCTAAGCTATGAAAAGGACTAATACTAAGCAATAAACAAGGAATGAAACAAGCTCAAAGATTGAAGAGATAAGGAAGAAGCAAGAAAAATCATAGGAGAGCAACCAAAAAAAGGAAGGTCAACAAGAGGTGAGCGAAAGCAAAAAACAAAGAAGAGAAGAGAGAGGAGGGCGAGAGCTAGAAGGTTTGGAAGCAAAGGAGGAAGGGCGAGAGGAGCGAATGAAAGATAGCTGTAAAAGAGGCTAGGACAGTCAACAAAAGAGGGAGGAAGGTAGCGAACAAGGAGAAGAGGACAGTCAAAAAATATGAGCAGCAAATGAAGAAGGGCGGCAAGAGCGAAAGCTAGGAGGAGACAAAGGAAGCTAACAAGGCGAGAGGAAGAAGGAGGAGACAAAGAAGGGCGAAAACAAGAGATTAAGAAGACTTGAAGGAGGAGTGAAAAGGGCACAAGAAGGCAGCCAACAAAGAGAGCGACAGTTTTGGAGATAGATAGGAGTTTTAGATCCACAACTTTGCTTAGTAACCGATAGAATGAGATTGAAATTAAGTTTTAAGGTGAAGATGAGAAGGAACAAGGCCCCTATTTGGATCTTTGAATCTACTTGAAACTCTGTATAGATCAATGAGCATTCAATGGTTATGATCTTTTGAGGCTTGAAGAAGGGAGAGATGCAGCTGAGCTCAATCCCTTACTCCAAGAAGCGATCCTGAAACTTATGCACACTTAAACAAGAGAGCTTAGATCTAGTATGTTAGTATATAAAATATTCAAAGAGCATGTATTATAACTGACTAAAGCATGCTACTTTAAGATCTTTCAAATACACAACATCAACAAGTAAATTGAAGACTACAAATACTTGACCTATGTGCTTGAGAAGAAGCCCTCTAAGTTAGATCCAAATTCAAGTAGATAAGCATGCATAAACATTAAACAATATTACCTCACAAAGTAGTCATCAACCATGCATGCACCAAATGGACCTCCAAAGTCTCAATCTTATTCCAATATTGCACAAAAGGCAAAATATTACACAACAATCTTAGCAGAGGTTTCTTGCAATTTCATCCACCCAAATAGTGAAGCAAGAACCCCTATTTATACAATTTATAGAGAGCAATAGAGCTAATGCTCATTGCATGAGGGAGGGAGCCAACTAAGGTGCATTCACCAAACACTGGAGTGATCTGTGCATTGATCTGAGGTAGAATTGAGCCATTGACTTGAGTTTTGGGGTGAGGTGGCCTCCACCTAGGCAAGGCGCCCTCACTCCCACTTTGTAATCATCTCCAAACCAATAACAAAATGTCAACAAGGAGAGATGCCCAAGCTCAAGGAGAGGGCGCAAATCCCAAGGAGGAGACAGCTCCAATGCTCCAAAATTAACTCCAATCAGGTAGGTGTGGTTTGGAATATTCCTTTTTGCTCCCTGCCATGTCATTTAGCTCTTTACTTTATTCAATTTGGTCTTTTTTGGAGAGTTTTTTATTATCTCCAATTTATTATTTTATGATTATTTTTAATTAAATATTCCTCATTTATTAATTTTGAGAAAATATTTAATTAAGTGAATAATAATCCTCAGAAACTTAGGAAAAATGGGTTTAGGGGTTAAATGGATACTTTGGCTTAGAAAATGAGCCTCCATTTACCAAAATCCACCCCCAAACCACTTAATTATTACAAATTGAAAATTTTCAATTAAACCATAGGAAATATGGTTTAATTTATTGAAAATTTTAATAAAAAATAAAAAAATTGTGCACGTCCGCTAAAAAGTTTTTTATATGAAAATGTCTTAGACCCCCTATGGACCTAGGAAATGACCACAGAACACAAAAATAGTGTCTAGCATGTTTAGAATTTACAGTTGGACTCTAATAACCCCCTAAGGCCTAACCGTCAAATTCGGGCATTCCAGTTTTGGAAGTGTAGGAGAAAAACTCATCGATTATACTTGGCTATAGGCAAAGCATAATTGCCAAGGGAAAAACTCCTTGGAATACCTTGTTTGGTTGTCAAGTCCTAGGGAACCGAGCCGCTCAAGACCAACATGCTAGCACACTTTATTACAAACCCCGTGGGGCATGGTCATTTCAAAACAAAAATTAAAAAGATGGCCAAAATAGCCCAAGTCTGGAACATCTGAACCTTTGAACTCTGAAGGTGAACATGAATCATGTTCAAAAACTGGCGGCTCAATAGAAGTTCAACTATTGTACAAAATAATTGGTAACACTACTATGATGAGGCGAGGAGCGTTAGGGTCATCCTCATGATATTCGATCAAAGGTAGGAAGATGGGAAAAAACTTCTCAAGGATATTGTCCAAAACTCCCATACCAAATCCTTTATTGTGCCACTGCCTCAAAAATATTCTAAGGAAGCTCGAAAGAGAGGAAATACATTTATCCGGGAGACCATTATACCACCAATAACAAGCATTTCCCCGCAAAGTGCTGACAAACATTTCCATCATGTTATCTTCATATAAAACTTTGAACTCGGTCAGGACCTTAAGAAAGGATATGACATGCTGGGTCTCTGAATCACCATTTCCCCAAAAGATTGGCAAATGATCATATATATCTCTACCAGTGTGATAATTAGGGAAACCTGGGATGTTTTAGAAGTCAATAAGAGGATATTCATTTGAAATCCATCACCAAACTCTTCATCATCCATACTCAGCAATCAAAAGCATATATTTGAAATGACCATGGAAAGTGTCTGCTACTGCATCGGGAGGTTTGCTTAAATAATGAGCTTTAAAGATTTTCTGTGTTGCATGGGCTCATCTACACACAACAAGTCTCAACAAATTTATGAGAAACAAGAATTTTATCCCTTCAGCGGAGTCGCCTTCTGAGAATAAAAATATACATTTTAAAACACTAACAAAAAGTTCTATTTTTTACTTTGAAATTTTATAAAGAAGAAAAAAAGTTAGTGGAGTTGTCAGATGAAAAATTAAAGATTAGATCTAAGGATTCATCAAACAAAGCAAAAAACAAAAAGGGTAAAAAAATCAAAAGTCATACCCAAGGATAGGAAGATTTATCCCCGGCAACAGTTCCAAAAATGTTGTCGCGGATTGCGCACCTTGTTAACGCAGCAGAAATCTATGCTACTACTCGGTGCGCCCTTGGGGGCAAGTCTCGAGTCAAGGGTGTCACCGGATCTTGACTCCTCTGTTTAGGCCAACTCCTAACCGAAGCCAAGGGGGGTAGTCCCTATGGAATGTTTCTAAGGTTAATAGAAAGTTAATTAAAGATTGTTTTCAGGAGGTTTTAGGGGGTATGATGATTACATAGTTTTCAAGCTGGAACTGCAATATAGTTTAGAAAAAGCTTTCACCAGCGAAATAAAATGACAACCAATATAGATAACATAACAACAGCTTGTTGTGGACCAGTGCCTTATGGAGTCATATACAAGATATAAAAATTGTTGTTGAAAGAAAAATGTTTTGCAATTGTCTCTTGGTTACTTTTAGATTATTAATGGTTCGGAATTACTTAGGGAAAAAGGGGACTCCCGAGATACCGTGAGGTACAAAGAGGAATGTCTGGAAATCAAAAGATGTCGGCTCCTCACGAGAACGTGTGGACTGGAATGGAGTCTCTAGGGTGGTGTTCAACACTACACCAACAAGGGTGTAGTCTAATTGTGCCCTGAGGTCGCTTCCCAGTTGTTCCCCGCTTTCTCTGAGAAATTTCCCCATACAAATTTTAATTAACGTAGTGTCAGATTTCCACAATGTGAAGGGTAGTGTATTTTATTATGTAAGTTATTAGCTTAAATGAGAAAAATTAAAGAAGTGGCTACAATCGTTTATGATTTCCCACAGGCCCAGGCAAGATGCCCGCAAGGGGAAAACACATACTTTGATATGTAAGCCAAATGTTATTCCAGTTAAAGATTTTAAAAAAAGAAAAACTTCGAAGCTTAAAACAGAAGTAAAGCAGCACAAAAACTATGTGTCACTTTTCCGATCATCCACCACTAATCGGCAAAGCCTTTGTGTGGTGGTGAGAGCATACTTCGTGGCAACGAGGTTTTTGTGTTATTTTTTAATCTACACTTGCAAAAATGAAAAAATGAAGAAGTGAAAGTGAAATTATTAAGTTAAAATATACACCCTGCGAATAGGAAGGTGTGTGTGTCTTTGTTGTGTTTTAGAAAAATTTATTTCACAAAAATTGACAAAATGCAAATCCCCGCAGGGGGGTGGGGTGTGGGCACTGAGTATCCCACTGCTCTCGTTTAATAATTACAACAAAAGTTAAGAAAGAAGTGCCACTTAGTCCACTTATGGTTGGATCTAAGGGCTTACAATAGTATAGAAAAATTGTACAAGTGGATGGGGGTCCACAAAAATAGATTTTTGCATTTTCGGATGATGTTTGGTTACCAATCGGCCCACTTTTGTCGTGGACCTGCTAAAAACCAGCGAGCTAAAACGCTGCAAATTAGTGGTTAGAACATGTAATAATACATCAAAATACAAGATCTATACTTGTAAAAAATATTGGAAAATTTTAGCAACTACAAGTATAGAAAGATGAAATCTCGATCTAGTTTTTAATATGGAAAATGAAATTATTCTAGATCTGATTTTAGAAGCAAGATTTAAAATAATTTAAACTTTTAGATCTGCTATACTTGCTTCAAAATGAAAAAAGGAAGAAAAGTTTGCTTGTAGATTTTAAGAAGGATGATGGGAGAGAAACCCAAGCTTGTTAGCTTTTTAGAGATGGAGAAGGAACTTGGTGCCTGCAAGAAATGAGATATATGCTTGGAAAGAGGTGATCCACCAACAAATTTGAGAGAAGAATCAAGACAAGATCAAATCCCAAAGTTTAGCACTGAATCATGTAACAAAACCAAGAAGCTCATATACAGAAGAGATTAAATCCAGTAAATTAAATGGTTAGAAATCAGAAGGCCAGGAGTACAACCAAATACTATTTGTTGCTCCTAGATCTCTACACATCCAATAAAAATAAGCAACTCAATAACTATGAATGCTTACCCTACTAGGATCCAAGATCCTTGCCAAGCTAGATCAATCTACTAGTATGTGAAAGCAAAAATTGGAAATTTACAATTTTACCTCAACCGAAATGCATGCATGAAGAACAATAGCCACCTTTGACCTCCAAAGTCTCCAAATATATTACTCAAAAGAATATTACAAATCACAGAAGCATAGGTTCAATGCAATCTGTTACCAACTATTTTGTACAATAGTTGAACCTCCATTGAGCTGCCAGTGTGTGAACATGATCAATGTTCACTTCCAGAGCATCAGGGGTTCAGTTTGTGTGACTAGCCAGTTTTGTTTTTTCGGTTGAAATGACCATACCCCATGGGGTTTTTGTAATAAGTGTACTAGTAGGGGTTTGAGTGGCTCGGTTCTCCAAGACTTGACTATCAACTAAGGTATTCCAGGGAGTTTTTTGCCCTTGTCAATTATACTTTGCCTATAGCCAAGCAATAATCGACGAGGTTTTCTCCCGCTTCCTCCAAAGCTGGAATGCCCGATTTTGAAAGTTTGGGCCTTGGGGGGTTATTAAAGTCCAATTGATGTATATGAACCTACTAGGCACTATGTATGTGTTAGATGGTCATTTCCTAGGTCCCTTGTTGTGTTAAAACATTGTCCGAAAAAAATTTACCAGACGCGTTGGATAATTTTACTTTTTATTATTTTATTATTAAATTTTCCAAATATTTAATTGGAAAAAATCGATTTGTAATATGTCAGTGGTTTGGGGGTGGATTTAAAAGATTGGAGGCTCAATTCCTAAGCCAAAAATCCCAGTAAAACCCCAAACCCACTTATCCTAAGTTTCGGACAGTCATTCAGCCTCATAATTAATATTTTCTCAAAAGTTCAATAAAAGAGAAATATTAATTAAAATAATAAAAAAATAATAAATTGGAGATAATCCAAATCTCTCCAAAATAATATGTTACCAACTCTTTTGTACAAATAGTTGAACCTCCATTGAGCTACCAGTGTTGGGACACCATCAGTGTTCACTTCCAGAGTATCAGGGGTTCAGTTTGCAATAATTAGCCAACTTTGGCTAGCCAGTTTTATTTTTTAGTCAAAATGACCATGGCCCCACGGGGTTTGTAATAAGTGTGCTAGTAGGATTTTTGAGTGGCTCGGTCCCCCATGACTTGGTTATGCAACTAAGGCATCCCAGGGAGTTTTTTCCCTTGTCAATTATGCTTTGCCTATAGCCGAGTAATAATCGATGAGGTTTTCTCCTGCTTCGTTCAAAGCTGGAATGCCCGATTTTGAAAATTTGAACCTTGGGGGTTATTAGAGTCCAACTGATGTGTATAAGCCTACTAGACACCATGTATGTCTTAGATGGTCATTTGATAGGGTCCTCGTCCAATAAAAACATTGTCCAAAAAATTTTTACCGCACGCATTGGATTGAGTTTTTATTATTTCTATTATTTTTAATTATTTTTCCAAATATTTAATTGGAAAAATCAAATTTGTAATATGTCAGTCATCCGGGGTCTGTTTTTAGAGTTTGAAGGCTTGATTCATATGCCAAAATTCACACATGACCCCCGGACCAGCTTATCCTAAGTTTCGAATGTCAATTCAGCCTCGTAATTAATAATTTCTCAAAAAACTCATTTACAAAGAAATTATTAATTAAAATATTAAAAATGAATATTTTGGAGATAATCCAAATCTCTCCAAAATAATCCAAAATGAATAAAATAAAAGGCTGAATTACATGGCACAAGGCATTGATGAAGATTCCAATCTACTCCAAGTACATTCATTGAAGCATCCAATCACCAGGAGAGATCTCAATCAAAGAATTTTGCCCTCCTGCATGCAAAAGTCGATTTGGTGTGTTGGCATAGTTTGAATGGATTATTGAAAAGACATTTAAGTCTATGGTGGGCGCCTCCCTCAATTAATGGCCACATCACCCCATTGCACTCCAAGCAAGGTCGAGATAACATTAATAAACAAACTCCAAGCCATCCCATGTGGCATTCACGCCCTCCTCTTGTGCTCACGTCAATCTAGTTGGAGGTTATTCATTGGAGTGGTGGAGCTTCCAAGAAAGGGATGGGGGGCGCCTTGCCTAGGTGGAGGCCACCTCCCCATCCACTTAAATGCTAACTCAAGTTGATAGGTGGATACCACTCCAAGCTTGGAGTTAGACTAGGAATTCGACTTTGATCTCATGTGCCATTTGTCTTTCATAGAGGGATTTCGAATTAGGGTAGGTTGTGGCTTGTTTTTGTATAAAAGGATGGCATTGCCTCCTTATTCTTCACGGAGATTTATGCAAAGAAACTCTGAAGAAATTGTAATAGCCTTTGATTAGTATTGAATAAAGATTTCGACTTTGGAGGTCCATAAGCTTTGCATGTTGATGTGATTTCATCTCTTGTTGAGGTGACATCTTCTCTAACCCTCTCTCATCTTTTGCATTTGATTATTGGTTTAAAGATTGCTAGCTTGTGAAGGCTCTTGAAGCACAATAGATTAGCCATTTACATTTGCTAAGTTGGTTATTTATGCTTGGATGATTAATATTTGGATGAACATTAGTATTCACTTGTACGAAATGTTGATTTAAATCTTGTTATTTGAGTATTCTAACAAATCTTTTTCCATTCTCACTTGTTTGTTGAGATGTGTGTTTGATTACGTGTTACTAGGTGGAGAAGGGCAAAAGTTCAGATGCATTGAACCCATGCTCCACATTTAGGATTGATCTGACTCATTGTTTTGCAGGATCTACAAAGTGGCAAAGTCTTTCATCTTAAGAAGGCCTAAGGGGTTTTATTGTTCTTGTTTTCCATCACAAAAACTACTTTAAAGACTTGGTTACTTGTTACCTTGGAAGCCCTAAACATTCTCTTGCTTTCATTTTTGGCCTCCTACCTTCTCCTTTGCTCCCGTCCCCTTCTCTTTACCCTTCTCTCCTTCTCGTTTTTGGCCTTCCTTCCCTTCTTTTTGCCTTCTTCCTTTAGTTTTTTTTTTCCTTAGATCTTGTTCTCGTCTCCCTCCTTCTTCTAGCTTCGTTTTCCCTAGCCTTTCCATCTAGTCTCCTTTTGTCCCTCTCCTTCAAACCTTCATCTTCCCTTTCGTTTTTGACCTTCCCTTATTCCTTAGCCTTTCGTTATTTCCTTCTAGCTCTCCCTTCTCCTAGCTCTCGTCCCTCCTCAAGTTTGGCCCTCCATTCTCCCTTTTGTTTTGCCTTTAGACTTGTTCAAGCTTCCTCCTTTTCGTCCCTCCTTGAGCACTTCAAAAAATCACAAAAAGCAACAAAAAGTTATTTGGTTAAGAATTAGTTTTGTTTCAATTTCAAAGATTAAATAGTTAGATCTCTTTTCATTGTATGATTTTCCATTCATAGATCTCACAACCTCATTCCTTTGAAAAAGTGGCATTAGATTTTACTTACTTGTTGCAATCTTAGAACCTATCGTAGTTTCATGTCTTTTGTTTTGATTTTTGGCTAATGCTTAATGGGTGCTTTGAGATGACTTGTCTTGTGTAGGTATTTGAAGGACAAGAGAACCAAAAGGCTAGATACAAACAAGTTTTGATCCCAAGGAACAAGATCTAAAACAAAGAATTATTTCAAGAAGAGAAGCCATTTACACCCAACAAAGAACAAAGCTTCACAAATACCAAGGAGATCCAAAACTCAAAAGTCCAAACTCATCATTCTTCTTTGTATAAGCCCTCAAAAGGCTTTAGCTTCATTTCATTAGTTGTATTTCCATTTTAAGGGTTGAATCCCCTCATTTTGTACTTGATTAATAAAATAAGGCTAAGTGGGATAAGGCCTCCCATTTTTGTTTCTTCCCCATTTGGGGAAGAGTGTTGTCTTTGTTAGCTTAGATCTTTGTTATTTTTGATAGATAGATTAGATAGGCTTTCCATTTCTTAAGTTAGATTCATTTTTATGTTTAGCATCACTAATTGCTAGTTGTTTACTTTTATCAAAAAAGTTTCATCTTTCAAGTAATACAACTGTTTAAAGTAGAAATCTCTTGAATCTCACCAATAGTGGATCAAGAGTGCTCTTTGTCGGAGAGTTGCTTTTATTTTGATTTTTACTTACCCCCATGCTCTCTCGAGTACGGTCTTTGACCTGAAAGAGATTCTTGGGTAGATTAGAGTTTATTTCCAGTTCAGTTATTTAAATCCATGCATCATAAGACTCTTGAACTTTGTCATAAGACGAAGTCAAAAGCACTCTCTGTCGAAAAGGTTTCATTGTGCTCTTAATAAAATACTTCAAACTCACATCCCTTTCTAAAATTTATTTCGTTGCTTTCCACCACCAAGTATGCTCTGCCAACCCTAAAAAATTTGGATTATTACTCAGAACGGTGACTGGATTTGATTAATCTTACAAGTGATAACCATAATAAAATCTTCACCCCCATAACCAACGAACTGGCGTTGTTTTTCGATAAATACTCAGGTAGTGTGCAATTCTTGCTGGTGACGCCGGAACCAACCGTTGTCATAGAGTTCTAGCTTGTTGGTTAAGTTCCTTGGACACCTAGCCTAGAATACTGGATGGTCCGTCAGGTCACCGAGAGTAGCCACTGAAAGTATTTCTTCTGATTGGACTTCAATACCTTGCTTTCTTAAGCCCTAATAATCAAGAACACTTAAAATACTTCAAAATTTACCAAGAACAATTTCAAAACAATCTCACGAACAATTATCATTGAGACTTACATTTTCAGCATCACAAGCACTTGTTTGACTCCATTTCGCACTGGTCTATAAAACTTACATGTATCATCTTAATCTAGACCATTAGTCCTTTGGTTTTTTTTGTTTAAATTATCTTGTGGATGCTTATTTAAAATCTCGAAGTCAAAGTATATTGTTCATCTTGATATATGTGTCTTGTAAATTGCAACGTGGATTACGTATTTTATTGTGTTATCATCATAAAAACTCCTAAACAACACCCATCCGCATAATTTCATCATTTAAAACACTTAAAAACACAGAGCCATAGAAAACTCTTTGTTAGGGACAACCCCCCTTGGCTTCGTTAGGAGTTAGCCTAAACGGAGGAGCTGGGATTCAGGTGACAGCACCTGGCTCATTGCTTGCCCCCAAGGCCACACCTCTCCCACTTGTAGTGAGGAGACGGCTTTCGAAATATTTATGCTGCTGGTGTGCATCTCGGCGGACAACATAATCCAAATGGATTAAATAAACAAGTTAAATGACATGGCAATCAACATTTAAGAAGATTCCAATCAACTCCAATCACTTTCATTTGAGTATCCAGTCACTACAAGTCATCTTCAATCAAGGAATTCGCCTTCTCCTTCAAGGGATCACGAATTGGTTATGTGGCAAGCATTCAATGGTTTGGTGGTTAAGCATTTATTGTATGGTAGGCGCCTTCCTCATATTGTGGCCACATCACAAGCTTAACTCCTTCAAACTCGAGTTGCAACTCCATTACACTCCAAGCTTCACCATAGATGGATTCACCCCCTCCTTTGCAAGCCTCACGACTTTATGAGGTGGAGCTGACGCATTGGCTTGGTGATAGGAACTATGGAGGAGTGGGGGGCGCCTTGCCTAGGTGGAGGCCACCTCCCCACTCACAACTACCAAAACTCGTGTTAACTAATGCATCTCAACTCCAAGCTTGCCATGGATTGGAATTCGACTTCTCTTTGATTGGAATTGACTCTCATCTCATGCCAAGTTCAAATTAGGTTATTGGTCCTTAGTTTTTGTATAAAGAGCAAGCCTTTTGGCTCTCTGATGATGGAGATTTTGTGCAAGAGAACTGTTATCACACCATAGTAGCAGGGCTATTATTCTTACTTAGCAGATATCTGCACATTCCAGAGCTTGGATTTTTCAGAGCTTGGCTGTGATGACTTTATATTTTGAGATCACTCGTGACCAGAGCAGTGTATTATTCAGACTTTTGTTAGACCTTGTGTCAAGGCTGAGCCTTGAGAGTTCAGATTTGAGGACCGATGTGACCCTTTATTCCATACAGTTTCAGTTCAGTGCCTAAAGATGTATTGCAGTAGTGTTTCAAATGATATATGATGATTATTCTTATGATGATGTTGTATGACCTATGGATTTCTGATCATTGACTGTGGATTATTATCTTGTTGTTTTAGTCATGTTCACAGCATTAGCTTGGTATATGATTCATGATGTGGCAAACTTTATAAACTTAAAATGGACTATCTTGATGATAAATTATAAAATGGACATTTTACTTGCACATTTAGGTTATTTGACAAAACTCACTGGTTTACTACCTTGCATATATATGGTCTTTCTTGACACCAGTTGTCTGCTAGCTTAGGCTCCGCATTCACTTGACTCCATCCATCCATGACTTTCCTTATTTGGATTTAACCCTTGACTTGTCTTACTTGACTTTCTGATATTGAGGACGTCCCTTTTTACTACGTCAGTGTTTGGACCACATCCCTATTTGTTTAGTGTCTCGGCTCTAAGTTGGTGACATAACTTGCCTTCGGTAAGTTGGATTGTAGGCCTAAATCATTCTGGTCGGTTGTCCCGATGTTTGGCACTGGCACAAACTCCCCCTAGTCACTTGAGATGTTGTTGGCTAAAACTGAAAGCTCATGTACTACTTATGGAAACTTATGTAGATTCGCCTAGGGAAACTAAAAAGGGCAAGAGCGATGAACTGCTAAAAATACTCCTCAAAGAGTATAAGAAAGGTCCAAAAAGCAATGGTTCTTAAATTCTATATCTAAACCATTGCTGACCTTATATATGTATAAACATGCCCTGGATACAAACTGCAATTAGTTGTGCTTATCAGCACACTTGAGATCCAAAGGGTTCTGTAGGCCAAAAAGGCCATGAAATGAAATTAATGGATCCTAATGAAACTGGATCATCTTTTATGAAAGTAGACATGATGCCTAAGTTGAATAAGCACTCTCTAAACAACTTACCCATTTGTGAGGCACAGCCATTCCCCGTGTTTTATTTGTCCAGCACAGAGTTTATAGCTTTCCCCCTTCTCCCAGTCCAAAGTGTCTTTTAGTTGAGTTTAGACAAGTCACCTCCTTTGCCTAGCTTTGTTCCTAGCCTTCATCCTTAGCTAGCAGTTAGACCATGTCCAATCGGTGAGTCTGTCATGTAAGCTATTCTGCAAGTAAATATAAATAACAACAGAATGTGCAAATATGATTAATGCCACTAATGATGTTATACTTTAAGATAAGCTGTGAGTAGGATTAGAGGAACATGTCTTAGTCTATTGATATGATTTATCCTTGGTTATATATTGGCTTAGTCAAACCCAGTTTGACTATGGTCATTTCTTGGGATCCGTGATGATGTGGGTCATGTATGCTTATTGATGATGATGTATGGGCCCACATACTCTCGATGATGATGCTATATGATGGACATATGATTCAGATGATGATTGATGCAGTTCAGCAGGTTTTATTATTTCTTCAAATCATCATATTATGCATTGTCCATATATGGTGCACCCTACAGTTAGCCCATCAGGGCAACCCATGGTGTATGAGTACACATTCTTAGTAGATTTGGGTCTTCTGGATCCAATGAGACACTTATCATTCAGTTTCGGGTACTTCTGACGGTGGTAGATGCAGTTTTCCACTTGTTGACCAGATTTGGGGTTGGTTTCCCAGCCTGACCAGTAGGGGCCATGAGAGGCCAGTTCACCTAGGGCGCTGTATGAGGAGGGGGTGGTCCAGCCACTTGATATTACCATTCACCCCCCCCTTCTAGAGAGCCTGGTGGGCTCAGTTTGATAGCGCAGATGCCCTAGGAGGCAGTTTTAGCACTTTCATAGTTACCCGAGGCAGGTTAAAAATGGAATAAAATGGTCACTGAGGAATTCAATTTGGGCAATTGAGGCAAGGTTTTGGCACTTGGTCTTCACAAAGGTCTTCCAGGGTGAACCCCCCATCTTCCAGCCAGTTTTCATTAACCAATGGGGTCCACAAAGGCCATAGGAGGCCTTTTACTGCATGTCTCTCACAGATGAGGACAGATTTGATCATTTATATTTATTTTCGACATATTATATTATTTTATTGTGCCATGGGGATGAGCTAGCAAGGATTGATGCCTCCTAGCCCCACCATGTGCTTTATGTGTCATGTCCTAGTCATATGAGGTGGGCCCATGTACTTTTGCCCCCTCTAGAGGATGATGTCACCCTCATTTAGTCACTTTTAGCTATGACGTCATCACCTTTTTGAGTAATCCATGTGTTATGTTGTTATGATTCATCTTAGCCATTGATTATGTATTGAGATCTTTTAATCTCAACGACTCATTTTAAAAAGTGGTTTTGAGATCTAGGGTTTTGGTCTTTATTATCCTATATAAGGAGGAGACCCCCTATTGTATAGCTCACCTTTGGAGCTCTGGAATATTGGAATAGAACACTTCTTTGTGGAGCATATTTCTCTTGTCTTGTGGATTCTCTTGCATCTTGAAAATACTGTATCTCTTCTATGTATCATTGTGGATTTTGGAGCTACATGTTGTTTTCTTGCAGGGAGGCCGAATTGGTGGAGAGGAGGACGATTTGAAGAGGGTTATTGTTGGAGGGATCCACATATTCTCTCTTGGGTTGATCTTAGTGACATGGAGTATCATTATTGTATCTGTTATCACCTAAACGGTAGTTACCCCTATGGATGGATCCAGTCATGGATGGCAATAGGGAAGGGCAACTTGAAAGGTGCAACCACGATCACCTCGACCTCCAATATGTATGGTTGTCACGCCAGTCGAGGCAACCTTCGCTTTATGTTATCTAGCCCAGACAACAAAGGGGGAGACCCGATCTACTCCCGATAGGAGAGATCAAAACCAAGACACCAAATCAGGGTATTTCCAAGTGAAGTTAGGTGTATGGTTTATCCTAGACCTAAGGATGAAGTCACAAGCCAAGTGAGGGTTCAACAGATATAGCTTTGGTTCATAGTTGAATGTAAGAGTGACTTATAATGTTTGTAGTGAGATCTAGGGTTAGTGTACTAGTTCAATGTCAAAAGATCCACTGCCTTGGGAACCGTGTCCAATGCAGGATAGTTAAAGGGTTATATTGGGGCTAACTAGTACATGAGACAAGCTTGACCATGGTTCATGATGTCTTCAAAGGTATAGTTTACCATGCCTAAGTCAAACCACAAGTCAATCCAACAATCTAGGAAAGTTGAATTACCTTGTAGAGAAACCAGTGCCTTGGGAATTGGGAAGTGGAGTCAAAGTGGGGTTGACTTCTGGTTAGGACTCCTACAACATGAGATAAGTGGACAGTATAGGTCTTGATGGTTAAATGTGTCTAGATCTAGGTTTAACCCAAGTGGACCACAATCCCTAAAAACAAGGAATGCAGTCCCCAAGGCAAGATTTGACAAAGTGACAGTCTAGACCTAGGTTTTGAATTATTCCGGTTTCAGATCTGCAATAATCTCAAGTACCCAGTTCCTAGAAGTGAGTGAACTCACTTCTCCAAGGTGGTGCGACTTTACCCAAGGAGGCTTCAATTGGGGTTTAGGTGGGTCAAATCATGTCGGATGGCATCCAAACTTTAGATCCTAGTAGATCGGTCAGGTAGGAGTATGGATCTATAATTTCGTGGCAATCCACCGGTTAGATCTTAGTAGATCTGAGTTTAAGTGTTCCAAGTGGTCCAAAATGGGGATTAAATCCCTTAAAATGTGGAATGGGGCCCACAAGGTAAATTTCAAGAAAGGGACAACCTGGGTGTATGTTATTTGATGTGTAGATGTCAAATCAAGTGGAATCTCAAACACCCATCAACTAGATCTAGGTCAACTTGCTCAAATGGTGAAGTGCGCCTTCCTTGGGAGAAGCTAAGTTGGCTTGGGAGAGGGGTCAAACGGAAGCCAATCCTCACCAAACTATAGATCCGGGATGCCGTGGATGCTATAGAGGTGGGTTTTCAATATCATGCCCAACAACCCACTAGATCTAAGTAGATCTGAGAAAATGTAAAATGGGGGTTTTGAAATATTTAGGGTTTTAATAATTTATGAGTTATGTCAATGGATTGGATAGAGGAAAGAGAAACAAACCTGTGGATCTTACCTGGGTAACCTTGTAGATGCCTTGATGATGATGATCTATGCAATCCCGATCAATTTGGAATCTTTGAGGCAGTTTCTATGCAAATCGATTTTGTCCAAGAAGTCAATGCGCCCTCTCTCCTGCACAACAAACGTCAACAATATCAGATTTGATGCATCAAGAAATAAGACTAATGCCACAAAAGAAGTAACAGAAAGATAGCATAGATCACAATGATACTAATGATAACCCCCTGATACAAGCGAATGCCAAGAAAGTCGATTTGAAGAAGCCTTGCAAAATCGCCCTTGTTGAAGTCGCCCTCCTGTAGACAAACAATGATTTCCAAAAAAGATAGATCTTACCACAATTTCCAAATGCTAGGTTGCAATAGACTTTCCAATCACCATCTAAGAACACCAGATGCAAAGGAGACCACAAGAATTTCCACAAGAATATTTTTCTATACCAATAATCCAAGAGCCAAAGACCCTTTACAATGAGAGGCTCTCTCCTTTAAATAGGAAGGAGAGGCACCAAAACCCTAACCACTTTTTGAATGAGTGGCTAAGATTATAAGATACAAAAGTCTAATCAATGGTTGAGATGAGCTCAACAATATAATACATGGATCACACATAAAATATAACATAAGTGGACAAAGTCGCCCTAGGAGAGGGGAATCCCACCAAATCATGATGACAAAATAACATAAGAGGCTCATGGTGGGTCCAAGGGGTAATTTTATCCCTCCTTGGTCAATCCCCATGGCACAACAACCAATAAATAATCATGAAAGTACCAAATCGTGCCTCCTTAGTGAAGTCGTGGTCCTCAAAAGACCTCAAAAATCCACAGAAAATGCCATAAGTGATGGATGCGGGCCCCGATGAAGCTGAAACTGCTGGAGAAGGTGTGAAAGGTCCCGATCTATCATCACTGATCATCCCATGCCATAAATTTGCCTCAGTAGCCCAAATCGATTTCCTCAATAGCCATTTCTATCAATCCTGAAATGCCTCGGGAAGCGTGAAACTGCCCAAACAGCCTCCTGGAGTGATGGCGCTGTCAAGGTGAGGGCACCAATGTGTCCGGGAGGGGGGTAATATGGTAAAAACAAGTGGCTGGACCACCCCCTCCATCATCAGCGCCCTAGGTCAACCGGATAAAAGTCATCTCTGCTCCGACAGGGCCTCCAACAGACCAAAACTGCACTAGGACAGCCTACTGAGGCTCAATCATCACTGTAAGTGCCCGGAACTGAAAACAAACTGTCCCATTGGACTCAGAAGGTCCAAATCTATCCAAGATGTGTACTCATACACCATATGAGTCTCTGCATGATCAAAATAAATATCCAATATACCGGAACAAGACCAATAATAATGCTCTGTAAATGATAAAACACTGCTGTAACCCCAGAATCATCATCATAACCATGTAGCTGCTGCATAGAATCATCCTGTATGTGTACATAGACCATATATCATCTATCCATATCATCATAAGATCTAACATCTCATGTCCCATGGTCCTCCATGGTCAAACTAGGTCTAACCAAGACCAAATACAACTCAGACCATCATCCATAGCTGCTGCAAGGTGTCAAGGTTAATACATGCTCTACAACTTATTCGAATAACAATTATAACACAGAGTAATCATGACTAGCGATCTAAATCCAAATATATAGTGTCGTTAATTATTATTATTACTCAGACTAGACTTTCAGGACCATACTCACTTCATAGTTGTGATCAATTTGCTAGTGAAGGGTGAAGGCTGAAATAACTGGCTAGGCTAAGGGATGACTTGACTGACTTGACTTTGTGACACTTTGGCAAGGGAAAGGGAATACACACCATAGTATGTACTGAATGAGCAATAACACAGGGAATGGCGGTGTCTCACAAATGGATGAGTTGTTTAAAGAGGGTTTATTCACCTTCACAGATGCGCACAATCCATAATACAAATAAGGCAGCAATTGTTTAGATATAACATTTAAATTCCATTGCTTTTTGGGCCTAAAGTTTCCATAGCCTTGATCTATGTGTGTTTACAAACACATTGCATAGATTTACATTTATTTTTAGGCTTTCTGCTGCAGGTGTGTTTTTAAGGCACTTGTTTACCTGAGCACTTCTAGGTGTGTCATGGACAACTTGTTTACCTAGGTATTTATTTTTCAAAAGATATAACATTTTATTTTTCATGGCCATTTTCAATTGGCATTTCTTTCACATACAAGATATAGCATTTCATTTTTCAGATTTTGTATTCATGGCAGCACTAAAAGTTTCAGGTTTAGCCAACACAACTTTAGTGACTAGGGGGAATTCTCAAGGAACTCCAACTCACCATAGGTAAGTTTTGTCACCAACTCAGAGCCGAGACACAATAAACAGGGAGGCTCATCCAATACAGAGGCTACAGTGGGGAAAGGTCCTCCATGTCACTAGTCAAGTAGCAAATCAGGGTGATAATCTAAAAGGTGGGCCATGGATGGATGAAGACAATGAAATGATGGAGCCAACACTAGCAAGCCATGGTATGGTGGAATGATCACCTCTATTCTCCCTAAGGAGGGTAAATACCAATGAGTATGAATAGTGAACTTCTAAGTCTGAGTAGGGACAGTAATATATATATATAATAGGTCAACCAGGTCCATGTATCTATATGATCGCCAGATCATGACACTAAGTGCTATGACATGCTATAAGAATAAGTATAAAAGCAATCTAACGATAACACCGTAATATACCTGCTGAGTCATATACCTGAATGCACATCAACCTGTACCATCATCTGTCCTCTGAAACTGCTGCTGTAACTCTGGGCACTACTGACTGCTCTATACCAATGGTATAATGGCTACATCGGTCATCTCTCTGAGTGTCCTGAAACTCAGTCATGGCATGGGGAATGCAACTGCTGTCCACCATCTGATAGTGATCCAATATAGATGCTCATCTCGGCATCTCAAATGTAAGGGAACTGGCTGAATAGTGTACTGGAATGAGAAAAATAATATATGGTAGCCCGGCTACTATATATGTGATAACAGTATCTTTGTGACATAGTTCATGCTTTCTATTACATCTTTCCATCATTTTCATAATCATCTTACTTGGCTTGTTTGAATTGATCTTGTTTTGTAGGAGGAGGACGATTTGGCATCTTGGAGGAGGACGCTTTGGCTTGGAGCAACAAAATCTCACTCTTGAATATACACATAGGAGAATGCTATCAATTTGCAAGGTGGCTGTTATCACCAGACTTGTAGGTGCCCCTAGAGATGGATCCAAGATGGATGGCAGAAGGGATGGGCAACCAAAGAGGTGCAACCAAGATAGCCTCGACTCCCAATGGATGGTTGTCACGCCAGTTGAGGCAGTCTTCACTTTATGTTATCTAGCCCAAGACAACAAAGGGGGAGACCCAGATCTACTCCCAAGAGGAGAGATCAGACCAAGACACCAGATCAAATCAAATGATGATGAAGTACGTAAGGTGTATGGTGAGCTCTAGATCTATGAATGAAGTCACAAGGTGAGTAATAGGTTGGATCAAGGGGTTTAGACAATGTAGATTTGGTCCAACATGTTTATGCAAGTGACTTACGAGGTTTAGAATAAGATCCAGAATCAGGGTACTAGTCAATTGTGAGAAAATCCACTGCCTTGGGAATAGTGTCCAATGTGGGGTAGTTAAGGATTGAATTGGGGCTAACCAGTACCAAAAGTGAGCTTGATTGATTGATATGACAAAGTCAAGGGGTTCAAGCTACCAAAACAAGGATCAAACCACAAACAAACTCAACAGTCCAAGAAAGTCGAATTAGCTTGGAGAAATATCAATGCCTTGGGAAGTGGGCCAAATGGAGTCGTATGTCCACCAAATTGTAGATCAAGAATGTTGATGTGTTGAGGTAGGTGGATCTAAAAGATTAGGGTAATCCAATGGCTAGATCTCAGTAGATCTGAGATTGAAATGTGCCACAAAGTGACCCAAGTGGGGCTCAACCCTCAAAATGAGGAATGGGGCCCACAAGGTGAAAATCACTGAAGTGACACACTGGGGGTAGGTTATTGAATGTGTAGATGAAGGATCAAGTGGGATCTCACCTACCCAGGTGCTAGATCCTAGCAAACTCACCTCCCAGGAAGTGCGACCTCCCTTGGAGAAGCTTCTTTGCCTTGGGAAATGGGTCAAATGATGGCCAATCCACACCAAACTATAGATTTCAATTGCCGTGGATGCTATAGAGGTGGGTTTTGAATTTTACACCCAAAAGCCAAGTGGATCTTTCTAGATCTGAGAAAATGTAAAATGAGGGTTTTAAAATTACGAGGGTTTGAAGCATTTAGACAAATGGATAGATCATGGAAAGAGAAATTACCTTGAGATCATACCTGAGTGATGGAATGAGATTCTTTGTTGTTGAGGAAGACTCCCGCAGAGATCAAATGAGAAATTGTTGAATTTTGCTTGCCGAAATGATGCCCTAGCCCACAAGTGTGACCTCCTCTACCTATCCAACCAAGGAAAATCGATTCAATCAGTCAGATCAAGTATGGAGGAAATACAAGCAAAATGCAATGATAACATGAAATAGAAGGTCCTGGGAGAGTAATACTCCCTGTTACCAATGAACAAACTCAAGAAAGAAGTAGGGAGGGTCCTCCCCTACCAATACGTCCTCCTCAAATGAATTCGACCTCCACCTGTAGATGCAAAAACGTGGTACAAAAATATAGCAAGACAAAATCTCCAAGAACCCAATGCAAAGGAAGAATCAGCGAACGAACTCCAAAAGCATTCACCACAACACAACAGATAGATGCAATAATAATTCTATATTCCAATAATCCAGAGCCAAGAGTCCCCCTTACAATGAGAAGCTCTCTCCTTTAAATAGGAAGAAGAGAGTCCACAATCTAACCACTTTTTAAATGAGTGGCTAAGATTAAAAGATCAAAAGATCTAATCAATGGTTGAGATGAGCTCAACAATACAATACATAGATCACTAATAAAATAATGCAATATGTGGACAAACTCACCCTAGAAGAGGGTATCCCACCAAATCATGATGATAAAACATATAAAATAGCTCATTGTGGGTCCAAGGGATAATTTCTAACACCCTTGGTCAATCTTCATGGCACAAAATCCAAGAATAAATTATCTAAACACCAAATCGTGCTTCTCTGGGAAAGTCGTGAGCCTTAGGAGGCTCCAAAAATCATCAAAAAGTGCCATAAGTGATGGATGTGGGTCCCGATGAAGCTGAAACTGCTGGAGAAGGTGTGGAAGACATCCCACTCATCATCACTGATCATCCCATGCCATAACTTTGCCTCAGTATCCCAAATCGAATTCCTCTGTAGCCATTTTTACCATTTCTGAATTGCCTCGGGAAACGTGAAACTGCCCAAACTGCCTCTTGGAGTGCTTGCCCTGTCAAGGTGAGCTCACCAATGAGTCTGGGAGGGGGGTAATATGGTAATAACAAGTGGTTGGACCACCCCCTCCATGCATAGCGCCCTAGGTGAACCAAGTAAATCTCATCACTGCTCTGACAGGGCCTCTGACAGACCAAAACGGCACTAGGATAGCCAACTGAGGCTCAATCATCACTGTAACTGCCCGGAACTGAAAACAGACTGTCTAATTGGACTCAGAAGGTCCAAATCCATCTAAGATGTGTACTCATACACCATATAAACCTCTGCATGGTCCAAAATAAATACTCATCATCTCCGGCAGACCAAATAATAATAATCTGTAAAGGTGCTGAAAAGCACAAATCATCATCATAAGCCTAAAACCACTGCATAAGCCCACCATGGTGACCTGTACTAGACCATATATCATCTGTCTGTAACACCTGAGGTCTGCCACCTCATGTTCTGTGGTTGACTTTTGGTCAAACTGAGGTTTGACCAAGTCAACATGACCAAAATATGACTCAAACTGTCATCAAGCTGCTGCAAGGTGTCCAACGTTAAGACATGCTTTACAATCCATTCAATTAGCAATTATAACAAGAAGTAATCATTACTGGCGATCTAAATCCAAATATAATAAGTCATAATTATTATTTATTACTCAGACAAGACTTTCAAGGTCATACTCACTTCATAGTTGTGATCAATTTGCTAGTGAAGGGTGAAGGCTAAGAAACAATTGGCTAGGTCAAAGGATGACTTATCGAATTAACACTGTGACACTTTGGAAATGGAAAAGGGAATACACACCATAGCATATAGTGGACAAGCAACAACACAGGGAATGGCAGTGTCTCACAAATGGATAAGTTGTTCAAAGAGTGTTTGTTCACCTTACACAGATGTGCACAATCCATAATACAAATGGGGCCAGCAATCTTTTTGATATAGTATTCAAGTTCCATTGCTTTTTGGGCCTAAAGTTTCCATAGCCTTTGATCTATGTGTGTTTACAAACACATTGCATAGATTTACATTTATTTAGGCTTCTTGCTGCAGGTGTGTTTTTAAGGCACTTGTTTACCTAAGCACTTCTAGGTGTGTCACAAACAGCTTGTTTACTTAGGTATTTACATTTCAAAAAAGATATAACATTTGATATTTCATAGCCATTTTCATTTGGCTTGCCTTTCATTCATGTGTGTTGAGAAACACATTACATGAATGGGCTTTTCATACAAGATACAACATTTTATTTCCATACTTTGCATTAATGGCAGCACTAAAAGTTTCAGGTTTAGCCAACAACATCTTTAGTGACTAGGGGGAATTCACAAGGAAATCCAACTCACCATAGGTAAGTGTTGTCACCAACTTAGAGCCGAGACACAATAAACAGGGAAGCTTATCCAATATAGAGGCTACAGTGGGGGAAGGTCCTCCATGCCACTAGTCAAGTAGTAAGTCAAGGTAATGAACAAACTGGGTAAGTCATGGATGGATGAAGACAGTGAATAGTGAAACCAACACTAGCAAGCCAAAGTATGGCGTGAATGACCACCTCTATTCTCCCTAGGGAGGGTAAAACCAATGAGTATAGGCCAAGAACCTCTAAGTCTGAGTAGGGACAAATATGATATATATAAGTACAACCAGGTCCACATATCTATATGATCGCCAGATCATGATACTTAATGCTAAGACATGCTAAGAGAATGGAGATAAAAGCAATATAACCACAACACCATAATATACCTGCTGAATCATATACCTGAAAGATCATCATCTGAACCATCATCTGTCCTCTGAAACTGCTGCTACAACTCTGGGCACTACTAACTGCTCTGTATAAATGGCTAAATAGCTACATCGATCATCTCTCTGAGTGTCCTGAAACTCAGTCATGGCATGGGGAATAACACTGCTGTCCAAAATCTGATAATGATCCGTAGTAGATGCTCATCTCAGCATCTAAATGCAAGGGAACTGGCTGAATAGTGTACTGGAATCACAAAAATAATGTATGGTAGCTTGGCTACTATATATGTGATAACAATGGCCATAAGCAATTGAAGTAAGTTCTACAAGGTTTGTGTCTAGATCCATCCATTTCTTCTTCATTGGTCAACAAACCCTTAAAATCAAAACCCTTGTTTTCACTTTTTCTTAGATCTACAAAGATCTAGCTTGGCTTTGGGTATAATAAAAAGAACCCACCTCTATAGCATCCACGGCAATTCGGATCTATAGTTTGGTGGCATTTGGACTTCATTTGACCCTTCCCCCAAGGCCCTTAGCCTTCCTTGAGTGAGGTCGCCCTCCTTGGGTAGGTGAGTTAAGCTAGTTCTAGCATATGGGTAGGGGAGATCGCACTTGATTCATGATACTCATACTTGATAACCTACCCCTAGTGCTTCACTTCATTGATTTTCACCTTGTGGGCCCCATTCCTCATTTTGAGGGTTGTGCCCCACTTGGGTCAATTTGGTAATGCATTTTCAATCTTAGATCTATAAAGATCTAGCCATTGGATCCCTTTGATTTTCAAAATCCACATTGATGATTGACTTAACTACCCTGATCTAAAGTTTGGTGGCTTTTGGACTTGATTTGACACGCTTTCCCATGCATTTAGCCCTCCTTGGGCAAAGTCACACTTCCTAGGGGTTTGAGTTGTCCCACTTCAAGGACTTGGGTGTTTGAGATCCCACTTGATTTGAAAAGAGCATACCTTGAAACCTACATCTAGTGTCTCACTTTGTGGGATTTTGCCTTGGGGGTATCATTCCTCATTTTGGGGGTTGTTGTCCACTTGGGTCACTTAGTGAAACATTAGATCTAGTAAGATCTAGCCATCACATTCACTTGATCTTGAATAGTACCCTTGATTTGCATCTTAAGTGTCCCGATCTACATTTTGACATCTTTTGTACTCCATTTGCCCATCCATCTCAAGGCACTAGTCCACCTAAGGCAAATCGCACTTCTTGGGATTAGTGTCAAGTGCTAGATCCCATATGTGGGTTATCTCTAATTTCATCCTAGATCCATAGATCTACTCTTTGCATACTCCTTGGTAACATTTGCACCCTTAATTTCACCTTGTGGGTCCCATTTGGACCATTTCCATATCCCAAGGAAGTGGGCCCCACTTGTGTATTTCATGGTACTAGATATTGTCATTTGATCTCATTATGTGGCCTAAATCATTCATTGGTTGAAACACTAGTCATCCCTTAAGCCTCTTTCAACCATACTTAAACTTCTAGGTCCACCTAACCTTGCATTGGTTTCCGTAACTTGTCTTTCACACTTCCCTAGGAACCTTTGCTTTGGTCCAATCACCTTTGATTGGCTATAGGGTCTCCCCTTGGTCTTGATTCATCTTGATCTAAAGTGAAGAGTGCCTCGGTTGACGTGACTCCCAGCTTGCATTGGGAACCATGGCATCTCTTGGGTCACCTCTTTAGTTGTCCATCTCCTCTACCATCCGGATGGGATACCATTAGGGACAACTACAAGTTGTGTGATAACAAGAACTCTGCCAAAAAATTGTAATGTTATCATTTGTTTAATACTGGAATAAAAGTGACTTTGGAGATCAATGCAAGGTTTCTTTGTGTTGTGGTTTCATCTTGTGTGAGGTGATATCTCTCTCACCCTACTCTTTTTGTGCAAATTATGTTCATTGCTAGCTTTAGAAGGCTATGAATTTAGCACATAAGGTTAATCATTTAAAGTTTTAAGTTGATTATCTATGCTGAGTCTTTCAATTATCTAGATCGAACATGACGTAGTCAGTTATACTAGTGTTTTTTAGATATTTGTTTGATTTGACATTCTAGCACTTGATCTTGTTTGTTTTATTGAGCGTTGTGTTTTTAGGGATCACTAAAGGTGGAGAAGAGTTTGGAGCTCAACCTCTTCTTCATTAAACAAGAGTTCTTTACCATCTAATACTTTCACCTTGCAAGATCTACGGAGGCTTCTACTTCCAAGTCAAGAAACATAGCCAAAAGGGGTTGTTATCACATATATAGTAGTCGGGCTACCATACATTATTTTTTCAGATTCCAGTAAACTATTCAGCCAGTTCCCTTGCATTGAGATGCTGAGATGAGCATCTATTATGGATCACTATCAGATTATGGATAGCAGTTTTGTTCCCCATGCCATGACTGAGTTTCAGGACACTCAGAGAGATGACCGATGTAGTCATTTAGCCATTTATACAGAGCAGTCGGTATTGCCCAGAGTTACAGCAGCAATTTCAGAGGATATATGTTGGTTCAGATGATGAGCATTAAGGTATATGAATCAGCAGGTATATTTGGTGTAGCATGTCTTAGCATTTAGTATCATGATCTGGCAATCATATAGATATGTGGACCTAGTTGTTCTTATATATATATATATATTTGTCCCTAATCAGACTTAGAAGTTCTTGACCTATATTCATCACTTTTACCCTCCCTAGGGAGAATAGAGGTGATCTTTCCCACCATACTTTGGCTTGCTGGTGTTGGTCTCATTATTCACTATCTTCATCCATCCATGACCTACCCAGTTTGTTCATTACCTTGACTTACTACTTGACTAATGGCATGGAGGACCTTTCCTCGCTGTAGCCTCTGTATTGGATGAGCTTCCTTGTCTATTGTGTCTCGGCTCTGAGTTGGTGACAAAACTTACCTTTGGTGAGTTGGATTAGTCCCCCTAGTCACTAAAGATGTTGTTGGCTAAACCTGAAACAAATAGTACTGCCATAAATGCAAAATTTTGAAAATAAAATGTTATATCTATTGTGAAAAGCCAAATGAATCTGGAAAAGAAATATCAAATGTTATATCTATTGTGAAATGTAAATACCCAGGTAAACAAGATGTCTAAAGACACACCTGGAAGTGCTCAGGTAAACAAGTGCCTAAAAAACATACCTGCAGCAAGAAGCCTAATGAAATGTAAATCTATACAATGTGTTTGTAAACACACATAGATCAAAGGCTATGGAAACTAAAGGCCCAAAAAGCAATGGAACTTAAACTCTATATCAAAAAGATTGTTGGCCTCATTTGTATTTTGGGTTGTGAGGATCTGCCAAGGTGAATAAACACTCTTTGAACAACTTACCCATTTGTGAGACACCGCCATTCCCTGTGTTACTGTTTGTCTGGTATATGCTATGGTGTGTATTCCCTTTTTCATATCCAAAGTGTCACAGTGTTAAGTCAGTAAGTCATCCCTTGGCCTAACCATTTTATTTTTAGCCTTCACCCTTCACTAGCAAATTGATCACAACTATGAAGTGAGTATGGTCTTGAAAGTCTAGTCTGAGTTCTAAATAATAATTAATGACCTTGTATATTTGGATTTAGATCGCCAGTAATGATTACTTTTTGTTATAATTTCTATTTGAATGGATTGTAAAGCATGTTTTAACCTTCGACACCTTGCAGCAGCTTGATGACAGTTTAAGTTATATTTTGGTCATGTTGACTTGGTCAAACCCAGTTTGACCAATAGTCAACCACAGGACATGAGGTGGCAGACCTCAGATGATACAGAGATATTATATATGGTCTGGTACAGGTCACCATGATGGTTCTATGCAGTAGTTTCAGACTTATGATGATGATTTGTGCTTTTTAGCACTTTTACAGATTATTATTATTTGGTCTGCTGGATATGATGAGTATTTATTTTTGACCATGCACAGGTCTATATGGTGTACGAGTACACATCTTAGATGGATTTGGACCTTCTGAGTCCAATGGGACAGTCTGTTTTCAGTTCCGGGCAGTTACAGTAATGTTTAGCCTCAGTTGGCTATCCTAGTGCAGTTTTGGCCTATCATAGGCCCTGTCAGAGAAGAGCAGAGAGTTGATGAGTTCACCTAGGGCGTTGTGCATGGAGGGGGTGGTCCAGCCACTTGACATTACCATATTACTCCCCTCCCAGAGAGCCTGGTGGCCTCACCTTGACAGCGCAAGCACTTCAGGAGGCAGTTTGGGCATGTTCACATTTCCCGAGACAGTCCAAAAATGGTGAAAATGGCTACTGAAGAATTCAATTTGGGCTATTGAGGCAAAGTTATGGCATGGGATGATTTGTGATGATGAGTGGGATGTCTTCCACACCTTCTCCAGCGGTTTCAGCTTCTAGTGGGACCCACACCCATCACTTATGGCATTTTATATTGATTTCTGGAACCTCCTAAGGCTCACGACTTTCTCAGAGAGGCATGATTTGGTGTCTAGATTATTTATTGTTGGATATTGTGCCATGGGGATTGACCAAGGGTGTTAGAAATTACCCCTTGGACCCACCATGAGTTAGATCTTATGTTTTATCATTCACTTTTGGTGGGACCCCCCTCTCCTAGGGTGATTCGGTCCATTTGATGTATTATTTTATTAGTGATCCATGTATTGTATTGTTGAGTTCATCTCAACCATTGATTAGATCTTTTGATCTTTTAATCTTGGCCACTCATTCAAAAAGTGGTTAGGATTATGGCCTCTCTCCATCCTATTTAAAGGAGAGAGCTTCTCATTGTAAAGGGGACTTTTGGCTCTGGATTATTGGAATAGAAAAATACTATTGCATTTATCTGTTGTGTTGTGGTGAATGTTTTTGGAGTTCGTTCGTTGGTTCTTCCTTTGCACTGGTTTATTGGAGATTATCTTGCTATATCTTTTGTCCATGTATTTCATGAATATGGCTGTCTATGATTGTCATTGATGACACACCATTAATGACAAAGTCTAAGCATGATGACATGGAGGAAATGGCAAGCATGGCAATGGGTGTGGGCATTGGAGCCCATTGGAACCCCTAACGAGTCAAATGACCCATACTGTGGTCATTTGAAGATGAAATGGACAAAAGATTGAAACTAAAGGTCGATGGCATGGCAATGATATGGGCACTGGATGACATGAAGAATATGGCAAGAAGGACATGACTTGGGTATTGGAACATGGGGCATGGCCAAATGGCCCATTCTGTGGTCATTTATGACTTGATGGGGTCATGGACTCTTGGACATGACCCTAGGTCTTGGTAAAGACTTGGTACCCACAAACATGGTTGAATGATGACACTTGGACATACTTGGTTACTTGTTTTTAATATTGATGATGGGCTTGGAGTCCATTGAAAGTACTTTGATTAAATAGTGGCCTTGGAACAAGCCCACGTTTTGAAGTAGAAAGTCAAATTATTCAAAAAGAAAATTAAAAATACAAAAATAACAAGTCGGCTCCAAATAAAATTACAAGATGAAAATAACAATAAATTTTTTTTGACAGGTCGGCTCTGTAAATTATTAGGGAAAACCAATATATATAACGAGCATACGACCTCATTCAAGCAAAAAAAAAACGGTGGAAAAAGAGCTCTGAAATTTCGCATCACTGAGGAAAATTCGGACTGTTTCTAACACAGATTTTTCGCTGGTACAGGAGACTGATTTCTTACAGTGGCAGCAGCTAATTTGAAGTTTTTCTTTATGCTGGTTATATCTCTCTCTGATTTTCAGGCACAAACTAAGACAGTAGCAGCAGAGGTGGAGTTTTTTCAGTGACGAAACTTTTCTCTGATTCTCGAGTTAAGTGGTGAGTAGTTGTGGAGAATTCGGGAGGTTCAGTGAGGAGGACAATTGGTGGTGTGAGGACAGTATGATGGCACCAGTAGGAGCAGCATAATGAACTATTTTTATATCTTTTTTTTGGGCTGACTGGTTGATCATGACATGATGTTGGAGCAGCATGAAGATACTGTTCTCTGGGTTTTACTAAAACAGTGACATACTGGCAGAATGATAATATGTTCAAGTTGTTGATCATAGAATGACGACATATTGAAGAACAGAATGTTGACTTATTGATGAACTGAATGCTGAAGACATGCAGATGAAGATATGACCAAAACTTTGTCATGATGACCTAGATGAATGATAAAGCATGATGAAGCTTATGTGGATGGAAACAGTGATAAATTTGGTAGACGAAATGAGATGATGTATGAAGTTTTTTCTGGGCAGCAGAAATAACTATATGGTTGTGAACAGAATGATAGTAGTATGAGATGATGACAAAGACAAATGCCACGATGCATGGAATGATGTGATGCTGGATAGTTTGATGTGGATATGTTTGGAACAAAATGAGGATCTGCTGATGATGGACAAAATTACGATATATGAAGATGTGTTTTGTAAAGGGTTTGACAATAATGAATGATTGATGTATTGACATGTACATGCTACAAGCAGGGTATTGTATCTCTTTCTTGGTTGGGTCTAAGAAAAACTAGGCAGGGTCCTAGATAAAGAGTTGGTGCTCTTTTGTTTCAGTTGGTGCTGAATTGCCTCGTGGTTGTAGTCGTTGAACCAAATACAAAAATTACAAAACTATATCTTGTGTCTCTTGTGTGTGATGTGTTGGTGATTATATGACATGTGCTTAGATGTAATTCATTGATGAATATGTTGTTGAAATAATTGTGAAATGATGATTTAAGTTTTAGTGATTGAAGAAGAAGTTGAATTTTGATTAAGTATAGGCTCACTGATTCACCCCCCACCCTCTCTCAGTGAGCATTGTGTCTAACAGTATTTTTCATCTACAGGTGGAGGTCGAATTGGTTCAAGGAGGACGCATTGGTAGGGGAAGACTCTCCCTGCCTCTTCTTTGGGTCTCTTCATCGTTAACAGGAAGTATTATTGTCTCAGGACCTTCTATTTCATGTTATCATTCACTTTTCATTTGTATTTCCTCCATTGTTGCTCAACTGATTGAAATCGCTTTCCTTGGTTGACAGAAAGAGGAGGTCGCATGTGTGGACTAGGGCATCATCTCAAGGCAAGAGAAATCGAAAATCTTCCATTTGATCTCTACGGGAATCTTCCTCAACAACAAGGCAACCTCATCCATCACTCAAGTATGATCTCAAGGTAAATTTCTCATTCAATGATCTATCCATTTGTCTAAGTAACTGAAAACCCTCATAAGTTAAAACCCTCATTTTACATTTTCTCAGATCTACTTAGATCTACTTGGCTTTTGGATAAAACATTTAAAACCCACCTCTATAGCATCCACGACAATTCAAATCTATAGTTTGGTGTGGATTGGCCTTCATCCGACCCATTTCCCAAGGCGAATTAGCCTCTCCAAGTGAGGTCGCACTTCTTGGACAGGTGAGTTTGGCTAGATCTAGCACCTGGGTAGGTGAGATCCCACTTGATCCTTAATCTCCACTGTTGATAACCTACCCCTAGTGTGTCACTTTAGTGATTTTCACCTTGTGGGCCCCATTCCTCATTTTGAGGGTTGAGCCCCACTTGGGTCACTTAGTGATACATCTTAGATCTCAGATCTACTGAGATCTAGCCATTGGATGAGCCTAATTTTCAAGACCCACCTAGCTTTACACCTCAACATCCCTGATCTACAGTTTGGTGGACATCCGACTCCATTTGGCCCATTTCCCAAGGCACTGATCCTTCTCCAAGCCCTCACGACTTTTCTAGTTTGTTGAGTTTGCTTGCGGTTTGGTCTTTGTCTTACTGCTTGAACACCTAGACATTGTCTTATCCACTCATCAAGCCTATCTTTGGTACTGGTTAGCCCCAATTTGGTCCATAACTACCCTGCATTGGACACAATTCCCAAGGCAGTGGATTTTCTCATCTTTGACTGGTACCCTAATCCTAGATCTTGTTTTAAATCTCCTAAGTCACTCACATAACCAGGTTGGAGCAAATCTACATTGCTTAAACCGCTTGATCCAACCCCTTACTCATCTTGTGACTTCATCCATAGATCTAGGGTTTACCATACACCTTACGTACTTCATCCATACTTGATTTGATCTGGTGTCTTGGTCTGATCTCTCCTATCAGGAGTAGATCTGGGTATCCCCCTTTGTTGTCTTGGGCTAGATAACATAAAGTGAAGATTGCCTCGATTGGCGTGATAACCATCCATTGAGAGTCGAGGCTATCTTGGTTGCACCTCTTTGGTTTCCCATCCCCTCTGCCATCCATCTTGGATCCATCTCTAGGAGCAACTACAAGTTTGGTGATAACAGGGGCTCTTCCTCATCCATCACACTTTAAAATCAAAACAATTTTCGGTTACTGATTACTCCATAGGAAGCCCTAAGTCCTAAAGTTTTACCCATTGGTTTCCTATCTCCTTGCCTTGTTTGGCTTGATCTTCCTTTCTCCTTCTTCTTTGTCATTTGCAGCCTCCTCTTCTCATTTATTTCTTTTGCTGCCCTATACCTCTGATTTTCCTCCTTTTTCAGCCCTCCAAAAGCTCTCTTCAAACTCTGATTTGTTATCCTCTCTTTGCTCATTGTTTGCTCTCCCCTCATCGCTGCTTTTCTTTCCCTTGCTTACTGTTTTTCTATTTCTTTTATCTCTGTTTTTGTCCCCTCTTTCCCTATCTTTAGCTCGCTACCTCATCCCTACTGTTGGCAGCCTCTTCCATTACCTTTTTCTGCAGCCATCTTTTGATCTCTTTCTCCTCTTTACCTCTCGCCCTTCTTCTTTTTCCTCTCCTAGCTTTCACTCTTCTCCTTTGTATTTCTTCTCTTCTTCTATTCCTTTTGTTTGCCTCCTCCCTCTGTCTTTCATTTGCTCCCTTTGCTCTCTTCTTTGTGGTTTGCATTTCATTTTTTAAGTCTTAACTTGGTTGCATTTAGATCTTAGTTAGTTTGTTTAAAAGTTTTACATTTAGATTTCATTTTCAAGTTAAATTTTACATCTTAGATCTAGGATTAGCATTTCATGTTTACAGTTTGATTTTCAAGAGTAAGTAGTTTGCTTTGCATTTAGATCTTAGACTTGTCTTTCAAGATTTGATTTGACTAATGAATAATGGGTGCTTGAGTTGATTTGTTTGTTGTAGGTACTTGAAGAGAAGAACAAACCAAGAAGAAGAAAAAAAAACCAAGAAGAAGATTTAAACCAAGAAGATCTAAAGAACCAATCTCCTTTCTTGTAAAAGCTCATAAGAAGCTTCATTTCTTTTCTCTTCAAGGGTTAAAATCCCAAGTATTGTAACCTCAGTGACAGGACACGTCCTAAGGGGTCCCCGTGTCCCGTGGGCCACGTTTGGGCGCGAACATGCTGGCCCCACGTGGGGGACATGCGATTTTTCGTGTCCCGAAATCAGGACACGCGTGTCCTAATTCTGTGCAGCGTGGGGATTTTCCAGGACACGAAAATCGCGATAAAGGGTGCCCGCGGGCCCATAAAAACGAATTTTTGGTTTTTGTTTTGTCATTTGCTAACTGATGGGAGTGTGAGGGAGAGCTAGAGTGAGCCCAAAGTCATTTTTTTTGCAGGTGAAGGAGATTCAAGAGTGTTTTCTTGCAGGTGGAGGAGATTCAAGTGTGATTTCACCATCAAGATTGAAGGAAAATGTCTCAACCAGCTAGGGCAGCAGATAGAGGGCAAAGGAAAGGGAAGAATGCCCCATCTATTCACTCTCGCGATATTCCTCCTCCAAGCACATCCCCTTCTGCTCCTAGTAGTGCTCCAACCGGTTCTAGTGAAGCTCATCCTCATTATAGCCATGCTTTGGCAAAACAACAAGCACAAGAGAGTAAATACCCTTTGTGGAAGTATGTGACAAGGAAAGAAGGTGTTGGAGCGAAGCTTGGTGGGGGAGGCAATGTGTGTTGGACTTGCAATTTCTGCAGGCATGAATTCAAGAGCACCTATTACCGGGTTAAAGGCCATTTGTTGGCCCTCCCTTGTGGGATTTCTTCATGCAAAGCTGTGAGTGTTAACCAAAGGAGGGAGATGGAAAGAGAAGACCATGTTGGGGTAGGGAAGGTGGCTGCAGCAAGCAAGACATTTCATCGTGAGGATCCTCTTCCATTCTTGAGGAAACCCTCTAGCACTAGGAGTGGGGTTGATGCTATTGCTTATCCAACAAGAAAGAGGCCAAGTTCAAGAGGTCCAATGGATAGGATTTTCCAACATGAGGCACAAGAAGAGGTAGACCTCTCCATTGCATTTTTCTTCTACCTCAACTTCATCTCATTCAATGTTGCACGGTCACCATTGTACTTTGAGATGTGTCGATCTATAATGGAACGAGCTCCAACTGGTTATGTGCCTCCTAGTTCAGAGAAGCTTAGAACCACATTGTTGGTTAAGGCAAAGAAGGAGGTGGATAAAATTATTGATCCAATTAAATCAAAATGGTCCACATGGGGTGTTAGTATTGGTTCTGATGGATGGACGGATCCAGCACGCCATCCACTCATCAATTTCATGGTGTCTTCCACAAATGGACCGGTGTTCTTGAAAGCGGTGGATGCTCTTGGGAAATACAAGGATGCACAATATATGGGTGATTTGTTCATCAAAACCATTGAAGAAGTAGGTGTTGATTCTTGTGTACAAATCATCACGGACAATGCACCTGTTTGCAAGGCTACTGGCATGATTGTGGAAGCTAAACATCCACAGGTATGTGATTGTTAATTTACTCATTTATTTGAAATTTTGAGCTGTTAGTAACTTAGTAGTTAGTTGTAGTCTTGTAGAGTCTAGGAGTCTAGACTCAATGACTCATTTATACTTTCTTTTATTGATCTTACAGGTATTTTGGACACCTTGCATTGTCCATTCTTTGAATTTAGCACTGAAATCTATTGCTTCAGATGTGCCATGGATTGGCAAACTTATTGAGGATGCACGCCATATCCATAACTTTGTACAAAACCACACCAATGCCCTCACAATCTACAAAGAGTACACACATCTTTCATTGTTGAAGGTTTGCAGATACTCGGTTTGCTTCCTCATTCATCATGCTCAAGAGATTGAGAGAGGTAAAAACCGCTCTTGGGTCCATGGTGATTTCAGAGTTTTGGGCTTTTTGGAGAAAGTCGGATCAGAATGCTTCACAAAAGGTGAAGGACACAGTATTAGATGATGGTTGGTGGGATAGGGTAGTCCTTAGCATCAAGATCATGGAGCCAATCATTTCTTTGTTGCGGTTTGCAGACATGGACCAGCCCATCCTAGGAGATGTTTATGAGGGGTGGGATTCCATGATTGAGTCCATGAGGACCATTGTTATGGAGAATGAGTGTGCTGAGTATGAGACATCGGCAGAGAACTTATGGTCCATCATACAAGGCATTCTTATCTCCATGTGGGATAAGAATTGCATACCTTTGCATTGCTTGGCCCACTCATTGAACCATAGGTTCTACGCTTAGGATTGGCTCAATGGTGGGTCGGGGCCCTCATCCAGAGTCCCTCCTCACATGGATGGAGAGATCTCAAAGGGGAGGAAGATAGCATTTAGACTGCTACTTCGGGATAGAGACCACCTTGAGGTGGTGGAGGAGGAATTTTATGAGTTTTCTAGTGGCACCGGGAGATTTGGAGGATATGAGGTGATTAGAGACATGGGGGTTAAGAAACCCCTTGTTTGGTGGACAACTCATGGGGCAACATGCCCTATTCTACAAAAGATAGCCTTGAGGGTCCTCTCTCAAGTTACTTCATCCTCTTGTTGTGAGAGGAATTGGAGCACATATGGGAACTTGTACAGTGTGAAGAAGAGCAGACTTGAGCAGTCCAGGGCAGAGACGATGGTGTATGTGCACTCCAACCTTCGTCTTATTTACAGGAAGAGGGAGGAGTGGGTGAAGGGAAAGACACGGATGTGGGATGTCTTTCCTGATGAGATGGGTTTGGACAGCAGTACTGAGTTGGCATTAGCCAACATGGATCTTAATGATCTAGTGCTAGAGCCGATCACTTTTGATGAGGGTGATTGTATGGAGGGGTCATCCTCCACACCAGCAGATGCAGTTAGTCAGATTGGCAGAGAGGAGGAAGAGGAGGAGGAGGAGGAGGATCAGGGCAGTGATGAGTTTGTTGATTTAGGCATGGAGGAGGACTATTGAGTCATTGACAGATGGGATTCTTCCATCTTGATCCACCCCTTTTTTGTATTTACTATTAGACTATTAGTCTAGACTCTATTTGGCATTTGCCAGTGCCCAGTGGCATTCCGACATCTATGTAATACATTTTGATTTTGATGACTTAATGAGAAATATGGTTCCGAGTCTCTGACATGCATCTATGTGTCTCAATGTCTCATTGTGATTTGTGATTGTGAATGACAAATGTGTTGTGATTTGTGAATGATCTAATTTCTATTGAATATTTCATATTTGTAATTGTAAATGTAATTTCTATTGAATATTTGTAATTGTAAATGTTAAATTTTATTGGATCTATATGTCTATATTTTTAAATTGTAATATATTTAAAAATATATATATATATATGTATATAAAACGTGTCCTACGTGTCCTGATTCCAGGGGTCACCGTGACACTCGTATTTTGGGGACACTTGTGTCCCGTGTCCTTGTGTCATGTGACTTAGATTGTAACTAATAAAATGAGCAAGTGGGATTTAAGGCTCCCACAACCCAACTTCCCCATTTGGGGAAGTTTGTAGTGTCTTGGTCTTTTGTTTACTTCATCTTTAGCTTAGATTTTACTTTTGCAAGTAGATTAGTCTTTCCATTTTGCAAGTAGAACATTGGTTGTTAGATTAGATCTCTTTTGCATCTTAGAACACTAATTGCTAGATTAGAGTTTATTATTTGCATATTGAACTAGTTGTTGTGTTTCTTGTCTTTTATTGTTTAATTGTAAAAGGAACACAAAGTCTCTTGAACTTGTCATAAGACAAGTCAAGCACACTCTCTATCGGAGAGCATTGTTGCATTGTGCATTTTCATACTAGATTAGATAAAACTCTTGAATCTCACCATAAGGTGGATCAAGAGCACTCTCTGTCGGAGAGCTTTGTTTATGTGCTCTTAGTAAAATATTCACAACTCACCATCTCCCATAAAATTTGGAATTAACTTTTTTCCATATCGCGTATGCTCTGCCCCTCCCTAGGAGGTTGGGTTACACAGAAACGGTATTGGTTGTTTAAGTTCTCATATTAATTCCAACTTCAACCATAATAAAATTCACCACCCCCATAACCAACGAATCGGGCATTGATCGATAAAATACTCGAAAGTGGGTAAATTCCAAGTGGGGGCACCGGGTAGCCATATCCCGTTTTCAGTGGCTGGTTAGTTATTGAACGCCTCGCTGAAAACTTGGGTGGTCCGACATGTCTTCGAACGAAACCACTTGGAGTATTCCCGGACAAATTTCCAGTACCTTGCGTATTGCTTGGAAATTCCCCTCACCATTAATAATCAAAGATCATTCTAAAAATACAATATAAATTTACCAAGAGCATTGCAAAACGATCTCACGAACATATCTTTGAGACTTGTATTTCAACATCCCCGACAGACTCCTTGACTCCATTATTGGCACTGGTCTTGAAACTCATTTTTTGCATCACCTAATTTGGACCATTTGTCCTTCATATATTAGTGATTTATTTCTTCTGGATGCTTTAAATTCAGTTATCATATATATGGTTTATCTTATCTTGTATTTTGCAACAGCAACTTGGATTGCTTAATTTGTTATTGTGTTGATCTTGTAAAAACTCATAAACAACACTCATTCACACCATACACCCAAAAACATCTAAAAACAAGAGCCTTAGACAACTCTTTATTAAGGACTACCAAAGGGGGAGAGAAACTGTGACAAGGAGAGATTGTTCTGAAAAGGAGTTTGAGTGTTGTCATCAATGACAAAGGGGGAGATTGTTGATCAAGTTGTCATTGATGCCAACAGTGCTTGGTCATTGATGCCAACAGTTGAGTCTTGGTGCCCCTTGAGGAGCCCCTGAGGGTTAAGTAATTGTCAGTGTCTAAGGAGACCTTTTGATCTTGTCCAAGCCCAAGTTTGAAGCCCTTGGAGCCCTTGGGACAATGACAAAAGCCCTGAACACCTTGCAGAGTGTTTAAGTACCCCAAAGATGTTTTGCGTTTCCCCAATTGTTTCTTTGTTTCCCTAGTACCACAACTTATGCCCCAGTACGCTACAAAAGTGTTGAAGAAGTTGCAAGAGTCCAAATGAACCTTTCAGTGGTCATTTGTGTTTATTGAGGTCATGGTAGCCTAGGAGAACGTTTAACAACCCCACAGGTGATGTCATGATGGATCTTGACCCTTGTAGGTCCCCTGGTGTGGTTGAGGTGGCTGAAGAAGCCTATGAAGCCCCTTGCTTGATGAAGAAGCCCTGAAGAAGTCCTTGGACCCACATTTGATGGCTTAATGGTCCTTGTCCCCTTAAAGGTGATGATGTGGTCATTAATGACTTGATGAAGACTTGGAACCCTTGATGAAGATCTTGATGCCCGTGTATCCCTTGTTGGGGTCATGGAACCCTTGGAGATGGTCATTATGCATGAGAAGGTCTGGCACCCACATAAATGGCGGCATGATGACCCTTGGACACTATATGATCATTGATGGTGCATTTGGAAATGATTTGGGTCTTGGAATCCATACATATGGTGGTTTGTAAGCCCATGATTGTTGGAGCCTTTGATATGATAGAATCCTTGGTCATGATTCCCTCATTACTTGGCGACGGAGTCCTATGTGATGGGATTGAAGTCCATGGAAAGTATCTTGTTTAAATATCATATGATATCCTTGAAAGAGTCCTTGAAACCCTTGCATGCGGTGCCTTGGGTCTTGAACCATGGTGATGTATGGTCCTATTTGTGGTTATATGGCTATTGGGATGTAGATGGAGGTAGATCCCATGGACGTGCCTTGATATGTTGAAGAAGACTTTCAAACTCTTGTAGTTAGTGGTATGGTCTTTGGCACCCTCATGTGTGGGGTCTTTGACGTCTTGGACACATTGAATAATTTAAGGGTATTAGACCAAGAATTTGCAAATAAACCCATCATAGGGAGATAGTCCTCGTCAAGCCATTTCCATTGATATGTGGAGCATCTTCTAACTCCTTATGGTTGAAGAGATATGAATTTTTGAAGTTGGTGTACCCCACCTTTTTGGGTGAGCCGACCAAACAAAAGAAAATTTAATTATTTGTAATTTTGAATTGCATGTCGGCCCTGTTTGAGGTAATAAATTTCCTCCACGACCTATATAAATAGAATATCAAACATTTCATTTGCTCATCAATTGGAATTTCGCAACTCTTGGAGAAAAGTGCAAAATTTTGTGGAGGAGAAATTTTTGGGTATCTTTACTAAAATTGGCATAACTTTCTCATACGGAATCGGAATTACAAAATTCTTGGCTCGTTGGAAAGCTTGTTACGAGGGCTATGTGATGACATGATCTAGAGTTTCTTTTGGTTTGTCTATTGTTTCTTGACCTTATGATCTTCAAAAAGGTATGGCTCATGCTTCTTGGTTTCTCTTGTAATGGCACATGTCTCTCATGGATAGAGTTCATCTTTGATATTAGTATGTGAGCCTATATATTGGTATATATATTTGAAGTCATTATGGAGGATATGATGATGATGTTGCATACCTTTATGCTATGATATTATACACTTTATGATGATAATGCATGTGATAATGATGTACACTCTATGAAGCTGATGCACTCCTATACAATATGATGTACATGCATACCATAGTGTGATGATGCTCTCCTATGCATTATGATGTATACTTGATGTTGATGATGCATACACGGTCCACACGGAAGTGACGATTATGCATATTTTATGATGATGATGCATACCCTATGACAATGATGCATACCTATGATGATGATGCATGACGATGCATGCCTTATGTTCAATGGAAGTAGGGAAGGATTATTTGTTCAATGATATATGCATGAAATATTTACACAGTGGCATATACATATGTACTTAGTAATATTTAAACAGTGGTATGTTCAGTAAAATACACTCGGTGGCATGACAATTAGTACACGGTAATATATGTATGATGAAACACAATGATAAATGCTCAGTTTATGTATGAAGTGCTAGAGATGTTTACACAATGATGTGCTCAGTTTGATATGCTCAGTGATGTTTACACAATGATACTCAGTGATGTATGATGAAAACACAATGTGTGATGATATAGAATTATAAATGATGCAATGACGACAATAGTACAATGATGAATAGTGGTAATTAGGAGTGAATACATTGGTTCAGTTGAGCAGCATTAGCACAGGCTACTACATGTGCATTTGGTCTAACTCAGATTGGCTGAGTTGTATGAGCAGTTGGTTTGACCCAGGTGGTCTGGTACACAGTTGGTTGAACTCAGTTTTATAGATTCGAACAATGTGAACAACAGATTGATGCACATAGATTGTTGGTACAGCTAGATCGGACAGATTGATTGGTACAGCCAGATTGCACAGATTGATTGTACAGGATGATAAACAGTGTGACATAGTTGTGATGAGCAGTGGTCAGTTAATGGTTAGTGGACAGTTGATGAGCAGTGAAAGTGGTTTTGCAGTGTGGTACAGATTGTGCAGTGTGGTACAGGTTGTGCAGTGTGGTTTAGATTGTGCAGTGTGGTACAGGTGTTGGATAGCAGGTCCACAGGATCAGTGCAATTTGTGGTTTAGTAGTTCAGTATCTATCTTCATATCAGGGTGGCAGGACGGGGCAAGGAAATTGAGGGAGCTAAGGCTTCCTTCAGGTTGTATCCTGTAAACCAGGGGGTTGTAGCCTCCTTCCAGTTGTAGTTGGAGAATTGAAGTCTTTGTAACAAAGGGGGTTGTTGCCTTCTTCCAGTTGTTGCTGGTAAATTATTATTATAAAGGCTTCCGTGGTTTTTCCCCCAGGACTTGGGTTTCCACGTAAAAATCTTGTGTACTGTGTTTTGCTATGCTTCCTATGTGATGATGATATGATGATAGGTGATGATGAGTTGTAATTGTTAATAATGCTGATGATATAATGATAATGTGGTAATACATTAATGAATGATGCAGTTGATGATTGTTAAAGTGAAAAAGTAATAAAAAGCTATACACACTGTTCACCCCCCCCTCTCAGTGTGCTCGGTGTGTCCAACAATTGGTATCAGAGCGAGGTTCTTCACAGAAAGCCTTACCAGGTTGAAGTAGATCCTTGACACACCATGGGGTTCTCAGTGAATGGAGCACCATTGTTTTGTGGGACAAATTACTTGATCTGGAAAAGAAGAATGCAAGGTTATCTTGAAGCAGAAGGCAGTGGAGTATGGCAGTCAGTGCTTACTGGGTACGATCATCCGAAGAAAGTGAAAACAACAGCTCAGAAGGAAGCAAGGAAAAATAATTCAATGGCTATGGAATCCATTCTTGAAGGCTTATCAGATTCCATAAAAGGGAAAATTGGAAAGTGCAACACTGCTAAGGAACTATGGCTCAAAATAGAACATCTCTACTCCTCTAAGGAACATGAAGAAGAAGTTATGAAACTCATGACTGCAGATCTGACAGATCTCCAAAAGAAGAAAATAGGAAAGTGCAACTCAATTGAAGAATTGTCACTGAAGTTAGATCAACTTGAAGAACAAAAAGGAGAAGACAACTCCATAGAAAGGTCAGTACAAGATCCAGGTAAGTATGAAGGTAAGTCTATTGAACACCCTGTTTGTAATGCTTTTGAAGAAATATGTCTATCGGGTATAGAGGATAAGTGCTATTCAAAATTCATAGATTGTAATACATCAAAATGTGATGAATCTCATTGTTTCTTGATAAATGATGGAAATGACTGTTTAAACAATGATATTACTAATGCTTTGCAAAAGGTTGAGAAACTTTGTAAACAGAACCAGGTATTACAAGAACAATTGGACAAATCTGAGAAGAGGAATCAAGAAGAATCTGAGAAAGCCACACAGACTATAATTGATCTAAATCTCCAAGTTGAAGAAGCTACCAGAATCAAAGAAGCCATATCCAACTCTCTGAAAGATCAACTTGAGAAGTCTGCTGTTGAAAATAAAAAACAATCAGAAGAAATTGACAAGCTCAGAAGACAGCTAGAAGATAAGGAGAAAGAATTGACTCATAAGCTTCAAGACAAAGATAGTGAGATCAATATCTTACTTGAAAAAATGCAGAAGGAAAGATCCGCCAGTCAGAAAGAAGATCCAAGTGACAAAACGGGAATTCATTTCAATCATGAGATTGAAGAGAAAATAAGAAGAAAACAAGAAGATGAAATCAAATCCTTGAAGATAGAATTACGAAAGGTATGTCTGACGAATTTTGACTTTGAAAAGGAACTCTCAGAACTCAGAAAAGAAAATCAAGAAATAAAAGGACAGATGGAAGACAGTATTGTCATTGATCTGAAAGAACAGATAGAGGAAGTCAAGAAAATTGAAGAAGACCTAACAAGACAACTCCAAGAAAAGATAGAAATTTGTCAAAAGCAAGAATTGAAGATCCTCTCTCTAAAGGAAGAACTGAACAAGGCAGTTGCTCAGTTGAAGACAAATTCAAAGATTGAAAAGAACATTGAAGAAAGTGAAAGTTCCAGGGAAAAAGAAGAAAAGGCTAATAGTTATACAGATATTTTCAGTAGATCCCATGATCAGCAAGATTCAAGGAAGAATAGAAACAGAGAACTTGCATCACAAAGAAGATCCTTTGCTCAGGGAGATCCCATGATGTTCAGTGGTCACTGCTACAAGTGTAACAACTATGGTCACAAAGCCATCCATTGCAGAACTCATGACAGAATAATTCCAGATATAAATCAAGGTATGTTTTCCGTTCAATGTTATAATTGTTATCATTATGGTCATTTTGCGAAACATTGCAGGATGCAGGGAGAAGTTAAAGTTTGGAGAAGAAAGCAAGTTCAACCGAATGTCATGAATAATGATCAGCCTACCAAAGTATGGAAAATAAAGTCAGTAGATTGCACCAATGATCAAAACAGAAATGATGAAAATATTGGGAAAAACCCAATACCATTTTGAAGACTATCGATCAGTGTTATGAAGTGTAAAAGGAGCTATGTACTTGAGTATCCTACAGTAGTTGGTTCTAGCATATAAGCAGCAGCAGTGCCCAGTGATAGGGGGAGCAGTATTGCTAAAGAAAGTTCTCGTTGCCATTGATGCAAAAAGGAAGAGAAGTTGTTGACAGGGGGAGCATGCCCTGAGGGGGAGCTGTATTGTCAAAGGATGTTCCCTTTGCCATTGATGCCAAAGGGGGAGAGAAACTGTGACAAGGAGAGATTGTTCTGAAAAGGAGTTTGAGTGTTGTCATCAATGACAAAGGGGGAGATTGTTGATCAAGTTGTCATTGATGCCAACAGTGCTTGGTCATTGATGCCAACAGTTGAGTCTTGGTGCCCCTTGAGGAGCCCCTGAGGGTTAAGTAATTGTCAGTGTCTAAGGAGACCTTTTGATCTTGTCCAAGCCCAAGTTTGAAGCCCTTGGAGCCCTTGGGACAATGACAAAAGCCCTGAACACCTTGCAGAGTGTTTAAGTACCCCAAAGATGTTTTGCGTTTCCCCAATTGTTTCTTTGTTTCCCTAGTACCACAACTTATGCCCCAGTACGCTACAAAAGTGTTGAAGAAGTTGCAAGAGTCCAAATGAACCTTTCAGTGGTCATTTGTGTTTATTGAGGTCATGGTAGCCTAGGAGAACGTTTAACAACCCCACAGGTGATGTCATGATGGATCTTGACCCTTGTAGGTCCCCTGGTGTGGTTGAGGTGGCTGAAGAAGCCTATGAAGCCCCTTGCTTGATGAAGAAGCCCTGAAGAAGTCCTTGGACCCACATTTGATGGCTTAATGGTCCTTGTCCCCTTAAAGGTGATGATGTGGTCATTAATGACTTGATGAAGACTTGGAACCCTTGATGAAGATCTTGATGCCCGTGTATCCCTTGTTGGGGTCATGGAACCCTTGGAGATGGTCATTATGCATGAGAAGGTCTGGCACCCACATAAATGGCGGCATGATGACCCTTGGACACTATATGATCATTGATGGTGCATTTGGAAATGATTTGGGTCTTGGAATCCATACATATGGTGGTTTGTAAGCCCATGATTGTTGGAGCCTTTGATATGATAGAATCCTTGGTCATGATTCCCTCATTACTTGGCGACGGAGTCCTATGTGATGGGATTGAAGTCCATGGAAAGTATCTTGTTTAAATATCATATGATATCCTTGAAAGAGTCCTTGAAACCCTTGCATGCGGTGCCTTGGGTCTTGAACCATGGTGATGTATGGTCCTATTTGTGGTTATATGGCTATTGGGATGTAGATGGAGGTAGATCCCATGGACGTGCCTTGATATGTTGAAGAAGACTTTCAAACTCTTGTAGTTAGTGGTATGGTCTTTGGCACCCTCATGTGTGGGGTCTTTGACGTCTTGGACACATTGAATAATTTAAGGGTATTAGACCAAGAATTTGCAAATAAACCCATCATAGGGAGATAGTCCTCGTCAAGCCATTTCCATTGATATGTGGAGCATCTTCTAACTCCTTATGGTTGAAGAGATATGAATTTTTGAAGTTGGTGTACCCCACCTTTTTGGGTGAGCCGACCAAACAAAAGAAAATTTAATTATTTGTAATTTTGAATTGCATGTCGGCCCTGTTTGAGGTAATAAATTTCCTCCACGACCTATATAAATAGAATATCAAACATTTCATTTGCTCATCAATTGGAATTTCGCAACTCTTGGAGAAAAGTGCGAAATTTTGTGGAGGAGAAATTTTTGGGTATCTTTACTAAAATTGGCATAACTTTCTCATACGGAATCGGAATTACAAAATTCTTGGCTCGTTGGAAAGCTTGTTACGAGGGCTATGTGATGACATGATCTAGAGTTTCTTTTGGTTTGTCTATTGTTTCTTGACCTTATGATCTTCAAAAAGGTATGGCTCATGCTTCTTGGTTTCTCTTGTAATGGCACATGTCTCTCATGGATAGAGTTCATCTTTGATATTAGTATGTGAGCCTATATATTGGTATATATATTTGAAGTCATTATGGAGGATATGATGATGATGTTGCATACCTTTATGCTATGATATTATACACTTTATGATGATAATGCATGTGATAATGATGTACACTCTATGAAGCTGATGCACTCCTATACAATATGATGTACATGCATACCATAGTGTGATGATGCTCTCCTATGCATTATGATGTATACTTGATGTTGATGATGCATACACGGTCCACACGGAAGTGACGATTATGCATATTTTATGATGATGATGCATACCCTATGACAATGATGCATACCTATGATGATGATGCATGACGATGCATGCCTTATGTTCAATGGAAGTAGGGAAGGATTATTTGTTCAATGATATATGCATGAAATATTTACACAGTGGCATATACATATGTACTTAGTAATATTTAAACAGTGGTATGTTCAGTAAAATACACTCGGTGGCATGACAATTAGTACACGGTAATATATGTATGATGAAACACAATGATAAATGCTCAGTTTATGTATGAAGTGCTAGAGATGTTTACACAATGATGTGCTCAGTTTGATATGCTCAGTGATGTTTACACAATGATACTCAGTGATGTATGATGAAAACACAATGTGTGATGATATAGAATTATAAATGATGCAATGACGACAATAGTACAATGATGAATAGTGGTAATTAGGAGTGAATACATTGGTTCAGTTGAGCAGCATTAGCACAGGCTACTACATGTGCATTTGGTCTAACTCAGATTGGCTGAGTTGTATGAGCAGTTGGTTTGACCCAGGTGGTCTGGTACACAGTTGGTTGAACTCAGTTTTATAGATTCGAACAATGTGAACAACAGATTGATGCACATAGATTGTTGGTACAGCTAGATCGGACAGATTGATTGGTACAGCCAGATTGCACAGATTGATTGTACAGGATGATAAACAGTGTGACATAGTTGTGATGAGCAGTGGTCAGTTAATGGTTAGTGGACAGTTGATGAGCAGTGAAAGTGGTTTTGCAGTGTGGTACAGATTGTGCAGTGTGGTACAGGTTGTGCAGTGTGGTTTAGATTGTGCAGTGTGGTACAGGTGTTGGATAGCAGGTCCACAGGATCAGTGCAATTTGTGGTTTAGTAGTTCAGTATCTATCTTCATATCAGGGTGGCAGGACGGGGCAAGGAAATTGAGGGAGCTAAGGCTTCCTTCAGGTTGTATCCTGTAAACCAGGGGGTTGTAGCCTCCTTCCAGTTGTAGTTGGAGAATTGAAGTCTTTGTAACAAAGGGGGTTGTTGCCTTCTTCCAGTTGTTGCTGGTAAATTATTATTATAAAGGCTTCCGTGGTTTTTCCCCCAGGACTTGGGTTTCCACGTAAAAATCTTGTGTACTGTGTTTTGCTATGCTTCCTATGTGATGATGATATGATGATAGGTGATGATGAGTTGTAATTGTTAATAATGCTGATGATATAATGATAATGTGGTAATACATTAATGAATGATGCAGTTGATGATTGTTAAAGTGAAAAAGTAATAAAAAGCTATACACACTGTTCACCCCCCCCTCTCAGTGTGCTCGGTGTGTCCAACATGCCTAAACGGAGGAGCTGGGATCGGGTGACAGTACCTGGCTCTTTGCTTGCCCCCAAGGCCACACCTTTCCCAATTTCAGTGAGGAAACAGCTTTTGAAAGATTTTTGCTGTTGGGGTGCATCTCGAGGGACAACACAATCCATCATGAAGAAATGAGCATGAGATACCTTGCTTTTATAGAGTTTGAGAGAGGAGAGGCTAATTGATGAAGAGGGGGGTTGCATTCCTTGAGAAGGGGATCCAAATCCCTTGATTGATCTTGATTGATGCATGATTTGAGGGATAAGGAGTGAGTGGGTTGCCACATAAGGAAGGCGCCCTCACTCCTTTCCTTGTAAACTCCTCCCAACAATAAAAAAATTGCCACACAAGGAAAGTCGCCCAAGTGGAGGAGGGCACATTCCTTGAAGAGGAGACACTTGTTCTCTCCATATACTTGAGTGGATCCACCCAATATTGCATGAGATATTTCTTAAATGCCAATGCCAACTCAACTAGGCGTTCACAGAGACAAATTCCACCGATTTAGGAATTTGATATTCTCTCATATCTCTATTTTTTTAATTAAATAATTCCTCAAAATTAATTTTGAGAGAAATTTTATTAAAGTGAAAAATAGTCACTTAGAACTTAGGAAAAGTGGGTTTAGGGGTTTAGGGGTTTTATGGGTGCTCTAGGTTAGAAAACGAGCACCCCCATGCCAAATTTCACCTCCTAACCACACTTTTATCACTTTTTTATTTTTTAATTAAAAAATCCCGTTAAACGGGAAAAAATATTTTTCTTTGAATGACTTGAAAATCCTAGGGAACCTAGTGCATGTCCATATGCCTCATTATTGATGGCTAGCATGTTTAAAATACATAGACACATAAGCTTTAATAACCTCCCTAAGCTCGACCATCATGGAAAATACTCCAGCTTTGGAGGTATGAGTGAAAAACTCAGGAATTATACATCACTGAAGAGTAACGCATAATTCCCTAAGGAAAAAACACTCTAGAGTATCCCCTTGATAGTAAACCCTAAGGTAGGCCAAGCCTTTGACAAAAGTATCATGCTTAGACCAACTTATTACAATTCCCCCATAGGGGTTTGGACATGCAAACTTACAAAGGGCCAAAAATTTGGCCTAATGGACTTCTGAACTCTGATGATGAACAATTTGATTGTTCGAGTCTTCAACGGTTCATTAGGAATCCACTAAGTGCAATTTAGTGGATAACAAATCTCACTGGGCAAATCAAAGGCGACTTGGAATGGATTAAAGTTGGGCTCTATTCAGTGATGTTGGGCGAGGAGAAAGGACTCTATCACCCATCTGGGACAAGGTGAGTACTTAGACTTTTGTAATAATAGCTCTGGAAACCATTTTCCACTCAAATAATAGTTTTATCTCTTTTAGTTTTTTGTGCATGATTGCATGCTTGGTCTATTGGGTCGATTTCTCACTTGGGTATTTTTTTTATATTGCACCCAGGACAAAACTACAACCATAGCGACTTTATCTTTGACTCCATAACACCCGGGACAAACGCACTGATCATTTAGCTAATTCACCCCGGGTGGGTATTGCCTGATATTCTTGCATGCTTGTTTGCTTGCCACCATGTGTATCATTTGAGTATTTTCCAATGTGTAGCCAGTATCTGTATGTTAGGGTCATGTATCAAACACAATCCATTTCCCATCCTTATTTTTATCTCAAACATTTGATCATAATCTCAAGGAGGCGACTTGGAACCAATTCGACCTTAGCACTAGTTTCCTAGACTTCAAGTTAATTCAACTATTGAGCCTTGCTCTTGATTTGGGTTGGGTAATACACATAGCTAACCACATAACCAGCCTATATAATTTCACTTAGTAGTCTTTTCATTAAGTTTGGGAAGCCATCTTCAGGGTATCATTTTTCATCAATCGTTAGATCTTTATAAGTACCTTGTTGCATTAAAATGGGTCTGGCTTTTAAGTTGGCCTCGGGACTCCTCCCGTGGCTAGTTTGATTTTACATCACATAAGATCAGGAACCCTAAAGAGAGAGGAAGCCTATCTGATGTGAAAACTAATCTTAGGGGGGGAATATTCTTTGGCTATCGCTTTCTTGGTGGTCGTATCTCTTTGCCATCCTAGATAGGATTACGTACTCAAAGCCACTACAGAAATTGTGATAATAATCTTCATAGCTCATTTGGCCCATTGCACACTTGGATAATGATTATTACAAGACACAATGGTTTTCCTTAGAGCACCCTCTCTATTTGGCACATATGTTGAGGAAAGCATACATTATAATGATACTATGGCTTGAAGAGGACGGCACACTTCCCTAGGGTACACCTCCTTTAGTTATGTGTGATGAGTTTGCATGGTACCTGTTATCACATATATAGTAGCCGGGCTACCATACATTATTTTTCTCATTCCAGTACACTATTCAGCCAGTTCCCTTACATTTGAGATGCCGAGATGAGCATCTATATTGGATCACTATCAGATTGTGGACAGGAGTTATATTCCCCATGCCATGACTGAGTTTCAGGACACTCAGAGAGATGACCGATGTAGCCATTATACCATTGGTACAGAGCAGACAGTAGTGCCCAGAGTTACAGCAGCAGTTCCAGAGGACAGATGATGGTACAGGTTGATGTGCATTCAGGTATATGACTCAGCAGGTATATTACGGTATTATGGTTAGATTGCTTTTATACTTATTCTTATAGCATGTCTTAGCACTTAGTGTCATGATCTGGCGATCATATAGATATATGGACCTGGTTGATCTATTATATATATTATATTGTCCCTACTCAGACTTAGAAGTTCACTATTCATACTCATTGGTACATACCCTCCTTAGGGAGAATAGAGGTGATCATTACACCATACTCTGGCTTGCTAGTGTTGGCTCCATCATTTCATTGTCTTCATCCATCCATGGCCTACCTTTTAGATTATCACCCTGACTTACTACTTGACTAGTGGCATGGAGGACTTTTCCCCACTGTAGCCTCTGTATTGGATGAGCTTCCCTGTTTATTGTGTCTCGGCTCTGAGTTGGTGACAAAACTTACCTATGGTGAGTTGGAGTTCCTTGTGAATTCCCCCTAGTCACTAAAGTTGTGTTGGCTAAACCTGAAACTTTTAGTGCTGCCATCAATACAAAATCTGGAAACTAAAATTCTATATCTTGTATGAAAAGCCCATTCATGCAATGTGTTTCTAAACACACATGAATGAGAGGCATGCCAAATGAACATGGCAATGAAAATAAAATGTTGTATCTTTTGGAAAATAAATACCTAGGTAAACAAGCTGTCCATGACACACCTAGAAGTGCTCAGGTAAACAAGTGCCTTAAAAACACACCTGCAGCAGAAAGCCTAAATAAATGTAAATCTATGCAATGTGTTTATAAACACACATAGATCAAGGCTATGGAAAATTCAGGCCCAAAAAGCAATGAAACTTAAAAGCTATATCTAAACAATTGCTGGCCTTATTTGTATTATGGATTGTGCGCATCTGTGAAGGTGAATAAACCCTCTTTAAACAACTCATCCATTTGTGAGACACCGCCATTCCCTGTGTTATTGCTCATTCAGTATATACTATGGTGTATTCCCTTTCCCTTGCCAAAGTGTCACAAAGTCAAGACAGTTAAGTCATCCCTTAGCCTAGCCAAGTTAATTTAGCCTTCACCCTTCACTAGCAAATTGATCACAACTATGAAGTGAGTATGATCCTGAAAGTCTAGTCTGAGTAATAATAATAATTAACGACACTATATATTTGGATTTAGATCGCCAGTCATGATTACTCTGTGTTATAATTGCTATTTGAATAAATTGTAAAGCATGTATTAACCTTGATACTTTTCAGCAGCCTTGGATGATGGACTGAGTTATATTTGGTCTTGGTTGGACCTAGTTTGACCATGGAGGACCATGGGACATGAGATATTAGACCATATGATGATATGGATAGATGATATATGGTCTATGTACACATACAGGATGATTCTATGCAGCAGCTACAGGGTTATGATGATGATTCTGGGGTTACAGCAGTGTTTGTATATGTACAGCGCATTATTATTGGCCCTGTTCCGGTATATTGGATATTTATTTTGATCATGCAGAGACTCATATGGTGTATGAGTACACATCTTGGATAGATTTGGACCTTCTGAGTCCAATGGGACAGTTTGTTTTCAGTTCCGGGCACTTACGGTGATGATTGAGCCTCAGTAGGCTGTCCCAGTGCAGTTTTGGTCTGTTGGAGGCCCTGTCGGAGCAGAGATGACTTTTATCCGGTTGACCTAGGGCGCAGATGATGGAGGGGGTGGTCCAGCCACTTGTTTTTACCATATTACCCCCCTTCCGGACACATTGGTGCCCTCACCTTGACAGCGCCAGCACTCCAGGAGGCTGTTTGGGGCAGTTTCACGCTTCCCGAGGCATTTCAGGATTGGTAGAAATGGCTATTGAGGAAATCGATTTGGGCTACTGAGGCAAAGTTATGGCATGGGATAATCAGTGATGATAGATCGGGACCTTCCACACCTCCTCCAGCAGTTTCAGCTTCATCGGGGCCCGCACCCATCATTTATGGCACTTTCTGTGGATTTTTTGAGGTCTTTTGAGGACCACGACTTCACTATGGAGGCACGATTTGGTACATTCATGATTATTTATTGGTTATTGTGCTATGGGGATTGACCAAGGAGGGATAAAATTACCCCTTGGACCCACCATAAGCCTCTTATGATATTTCATCATCATGATTTGGTGGGATTCCCCTCTTCTAGGGCGATTTTGTCCACTTATATTATATTTTATGTGTGATCCATGTATTATGTTGTTGAGCTCATCTCAACCATTGATTAGACATTTGTATCTTCTAATCTTAGCCACTCATTCAAAAAGTGGTTAGGGTTTTGGTGCCTCTCCTTCCTATTTAAAGGAGAGAGCTTCTCATTGTAAGGGGTCTTTGGCTCTTGGATTATTGGTATAGAAAAATATTCTTGTGGAAATTCTTGTGGTCTCCTTTGCATCTGGTGTTCTTAGATGGTGATTGGAAAGTCTATTGCAACCTAGCATTTGGAAATTGTGGTAAGATCTATTTTTTTTTGGAAATCATTGTTTGTCTACAGGAGGGCGACTTCAACAAGGGCGATTTTGCAAGGCTTCTTCAAATCGACTTTCTTGGCATTCGCTTGTATCAGGGGGTTATCATTAGTATCATTGTGATCTATGCTATCTTTCTGTTACTTCTTTTGTGGCATTAGTCTTATCTCTTGATGCATCAAATCTGATATTGTTGACGTTTGTTGTGCAGGAGAGAGGGCGCATTGGCTTCTTGGACAAAATCGATTTGCATAGAAACTGCCTCAAAGCTTCCAAATTGATCGGGATTGCATAGATCATCATCATCAAGGCATCTACAAGGTTACCCAGGTAAGATCCACAGGTTTGTTTCTCTTTCCTCTATCCAATCCATTGACATAACTCATAAATTGTTAAAACCCTAAATATTTCAAAACCCCCATTTTACATTTTCTCAGATCTACTTAGATCTAGTGGGTTGTTGGGCATGATATTGAAAACCCACCTCTATAGCATCCACGGCATCCCGGATCTATAGTTTGGTGAGGATTGGCTTCCGTTTGACCCCTCTCCCAAGCCAACTTAGCTTCTCCCAAGGAAGGCGCACTTCACCATTTGAGCAAGTTGACCTAGATCTAGTTGATGGGTGTTTGAGATTCCACTTGATTTGACATCTACACATCAAATAACATACACCCAGGTTGTCCCTTTCTTGAAATTTACCTTGTGGGCCCCATTCCACATTTTAAGGGATTTAATCCCCATTTTGGACCACTTGGAACACTTAAACTCAGATCTACTAAGATCTAACCGGTGGATTGCCACGAAATTATAGATCCATACTCCTACCTGACTGATCTACTAGGATCTAAAGTTTGGATGCCATCCGACATGATTTGACCCACCTAAACCCCAATTGAAGCCTCCTTGGGTAAAGTCGCACCACCTTGGAGAAGTGAGTTCACTCACTTCTAGGAATTGGGTACTTGAGATTATTGCAGATCTGAAACCGGAATAATTCAAAACCTAGGTCTAGACTGTCACTTTGTCAAATCTTGCCTTGGGGACTGCATTCCTTGTTTTTAGGGATTGTGGTCCACTTGGGTTAAACCTAGATCTAGACACATTTAACCATCAAGACCTATACTGTCCACTTATCTCATGTTGTAGGAGTCCTAACCACAAGTCAACCCCACTTTGACTCCACTTCCCAATTCCCAAGGCACTGGTTTCTCTACAAGGTAATTCAACTTTCCTAGATTGTTGGATTGACTTGTGGTTTGACTTAGGCATGGTAAACTATACCTTTGAAGACATCATGAACCATGGTCAAGCTTGTCTCATGTACTAGTTAGCCCCAATACAACCCTTTAACTATCCTGCATTGGACACGGTTCCCAAGGCAGTGGATCTTTTGACATTGAACTAGTACACTAGCCCTAGATCTCACTACAAACATTATAAGTCACTCTTACATTCAACTATGAACCAAAGCTATATCTCTTGAACCCTCACTTGGCTTGTGACTTCATCCTTAGGTCTAGGATAAACCATACACCTAACTTCACTTGGAAATACCCTGATTTGGTGTCTTGGTTTTGATCTCTCCTATCGGGAGTAGATCGGGTCTCCCCCTTTGTTGTCTAGGCTAGATAACATAAAGCGAAGGTTGCCTCGACTGGCGTGACAACCATACATATTGGAGGTCGAGGTGATCGTGGTTGCACCTTTCAAGTTGCCCTTCCCTATTGCCATCCATGACTGGATCCATCCATAGGGGTAACTACAGTTTAGGTGATAACAGTACCATCTTCCTTGGAATTATTGTATATTTGATGACAGGAGTTCTAACAAACTTGGCACACCTCCATAAAATGCAAATCCTTGCATGCTTATGGTTTTGAAAACCAACACTTAGTCTTGTAAATCAATTCATGATTTGATGGATCTAACCTCCTTGGCACTCTTCTCTAGGGCACACTCTTCTTGGACATTATTATATTATTTGTTGAAGGATGATCTAACCACCTTTTGCAGATTCTCCAATGGCACACTCCTCAAATTAGTAATTTTCTTGGTCGGGGTAGTTAACTTGACACATTTTTCAACTACTCTATGACTATTTTATTATTCCCTTGTCAAAGCGGGTTATTCATGCATGTGGAGATTCCTTGTTCTTTGCACACATGGGAGGTTGTTATGGAGTTGGTTAAGGAGCGACCTTTCATAAATCTTGTTTCTCTTACACGTGTGAAGTTTGTTACAAGATCACCGAACGTTTATGGAAATCGTTGGAACCACACGTGCCTCAAGAAATATTTTTTTGCACAATTACTAAGGGTGCGTTGCTTGAATGACATTATTTTTATGATGATCAAACCCTAACTCATCCACACTAGAACCTATTCACACTCTGGAACCTATTCTACAAGAACATTTGAGATGATGCGCTTAAATCCTACCCCCACACAATCTAGCACCTTACCCATGTCCCCACACCCATGTTGAGATTTGTAAGGGTCAACAAAGGAATCGATGGAGCCAAATTTCACCAAAATTTTAAAAGAGCCTTCTCATACATGCACTAAACAAAGAATGGTCTAGTGTGCTAGAAAGAGCGTGCAAAACCCAAGCACAAGTGCTAAAAACAAAAATACACAAGTGCACCTAAGAGAAAGATGCCAATCACAAATGAAAATGAAAAAATTATGTGCCAATAGGCTTGTAACACTTTGTGTTTTAGATCAAGAAACGCACGATTAAATGATGCCAACGAGAGTTGAGTCGTGTATTTATATACAACTCTAGTGAGATGTCTTTCAAGAGGGGGAACAACCCTTCAAGTGGGGGTTATCAACCACAAAACGAGCATAGACACTAGGAAGGTGATCGAATCATTATATAAAGCTTGACCATATCTATACATTATAATAATTCAAACATCCCCTTATAGCTAAACAAGGGGCAAGGAATGTGCCATTATAGCACAGTATCACCACTAAATGATATGTTTCCCACACCAACAAAATGTCACAAACTAGTGAGGGTGGTCCCTGTTGCCACCGAGATGCACACCCGAGGGGGAAGCGCAACAAAAATATTTCCAAACTGCTCGGTGTGGCCTTGGGGGCAAGTCTCGAGTCAGGGGTTGTCACTTGATCTTGACTCCTCCGTTTAGGCAAACTCCTAACGAAGCCAAGGGGGATAGACACTAATAAAGAGTTTCTAAGGCTCTTAAATATATTTGGTTGTTACAAATGAAAGTAAGTTGTTTTTAGGAGTTTTATAATGATGACTAATAATCGACACAAGATATTGCAACTTTAAACTGAATCAACATCATAAATATGAATACATTCACGACATAAGATAGAGCAAATAAAAAGACCAGTGTCGTGGAGTCAAAATAAAATGGTGCTTGTTGTTGTAAAGAAAACCGTTGTGCAATGCTCTTGGTCAATTTGAGATTATTAGGGTGAAAATGATTAGGGGGGAAATGGGGATTCCCAATATACCTTGCGGTACAGGGAATACGTACGGATTTATGATCTAAGTGGCTTTGCACAAGAACATGTGGGCTGGAATGAAGTCTCAAGAGCAGTGTTCAACACTACACCAACAAGGATGTAGTCTAACTGTGCTTTGAGGTCAGCTTCCAGTGGTTCCCACTTCCTTAGTCAAAATTTTCCCACTTGATCACTTATCGGCAACGCTAGATTTTTGTTGGTTTATTGGGGACTTGATTTTATTAAGGTGAGTGAATTAATTAATGTAAAGAATTATAGAGTGCAAACAACCGCTTTTGATATCCCAAAGCCCGAACAATCCTGCGATGGGTAGAGCATACACGAAGCTTAGGAAATGTAAATTCTAATTTTAAACCCTCTGACAAAGAGCACTCTTGATCCGCAAAAGCAAAATTCGAGAGATTTTAGTTTAAATTAAACCCTCCGATAGAAAGTGCTCTTGATCCGCAAAGGAGAAATTCAAGAGACTTTAAAGGAGCCTCGGAGGCTCAAAACGAAAAAAGATGCAAAGTACTTGAGGAAATAAAGCAAAAATGGGAAGTTGTTTAATTACTACCCAAGAGTCTCTTTCATGTCAAAGACTGTACTCGAGAAAGCAAGGGGGGTAGTATTCAATTTATTCCCAAAAATAAAGTAAAGTAAAACTTGAAAGAAAAGTCTAGATCTAGTTGCAATAATTGAAAGAACTAATCTAGCAAGCAAAACTAATCTAAAGCATAAAGTAAAGGGGACAAGTACAGGCTTCCCCGAAATGGGGAAGGGGGTGTGGGAGCCTTAAATCCCACCTTCTCTTTATTAAATTATTACAAGTTTAACTCTCCGGCAGAGAGCAATCTTGATCCGTAAAAACGAGATTCAAGAGACTTTAAAAGCTTGAAAAAAGTTGAGAAAATGCAAGGAATCAAAATAGGATCTTCTTTAATGGTTCAAAATTCCAAATTTGCTTGAACACCTTCGCTTTGCTATGACAAAAGACAAAAAATCAGCAAACAGAAAATTCAATTAAATGTTAGTATTTGTGAGATAAATCACATAAAAAATACAACCTTGCTACTTGCAAATGTTTGAAAAAATTATACTTTAAGTAACAAAGAAACCAACCCTTAGATCTAACTTTAAATATGAGTTTGAAGCACTTTTAGATCTAACTTTAAGCAAGTAAATGACTTAATGATAAAAAAAACTTTTTAGCTCTAATTTACTTGCAAGAGAATAATAACCAATAAGAAAGATTTTAGATTTTTGAAGGGATGGAAGGAGGGATTCAAGCACCAAGCTTGATCTTTATTGAAGACTTTGGAGTGCCTGCAAACAAAATTATTAGCTCGAAAGTGCTGAAGAGGGGAGAGGATGCAACCGAGCTCAACTCCTCCTTCAGATCTGTAATCCTGCACAACTATAAGAAACGCTTGCCAATAGTGGATTAGATCTAGTGTGCATGCAAAAGAGAAATCAAGAGAGCCTCAGTACAACTGAGTACAGTTGGTTGCTCCTGTGTCTCTTGAAAACAAAACACAAATAAACAACTTAACAACCGTAAATGTTTACTCTATGATTATGAACAACCTTCTAAGCTAGATCCATTACCAATACTGAAAAAAAAAAATATATATATATATATATATATATGTGGTACAATATCACTTCAATAACACAGCATCATTAAATGGCACAGCATGGACCTCCAAAGTCTTTCAATATTATTCATCAGATACAACAGTGTTACAATGGGCAGAGGTTCCACCATCCATCAATATGAAGAAGGATTTCCTTGCTTAAATAGATCTAACGAGAAGGAGAGGGGCGCATTAGAGGGAGGGGTGCCCATCCCTTTGAATGAGGAGATAACAACTCATTGACATAAGTTTAACGAGTGCTTTGTTGTTGGGATGTGATGAGGTGGCTGCCACCTCAATAAAGGGGCACTACTCTTCACTTTGGAAACTCCACCCAAATGCTACGGTCCACCACATATGGGAATGACGCCACACCCACACGTGAGGAGGGGGGGCGCTCTTTTAAATTGATATATTCGCTCCTCTTCCTTTGATTATTAAAACATGTGCCTTTATGCTCTTAACATGATTGCCCTTCATAATAAACCACTTGCCACCTTTTCCAAATGTTTTTTATACATATTTTTGGATTTTCTAACTTTGTTTTTTTGTGCAATTTGTAGCACATTTAGCATTTAAATGTCGTTTTGTCATGTCTTTAAGACAAAATGCCACAAATGACAATTTAATCGCCCAAAACCTAGGAAAAGTAGGTCCTGGGTTAAAGAGGGCACTCTGAGCGTGAAAACGAGCATCCCCACGCCAAATTCCGCTTCTAGGCCATGCTTTTATTACCTAGGTTAAAGATGGACTCTGAGCGTGAAAACGAGCATCCCCACGCCAAATTCCGCCTCTAGGCCATGTTTTTATTACACTTTGAATTTTTCCAATTAAACCATTAAAAAATGGTCTAATTTTACGGAAAAAAATTTTATTTTTATCTAAATCGACTCAAACTCCTAGGGGACCTAGTGCATGTCCATACGACTTATTATTGATGGCTAGCATTTAAAAAATACATAGACACATAGACTTTAATAACCTCCCTAGGTTCGACCACCATGGTAAATACTCCAGCTTTGGAGGTGTGAATGAAAAACTCGGGAATTATACGCCACTGAAGCACAACGCATAATTCCTAAGGAAAAAACACTCTAGAATATCTCCTTGATAACCAGACCTAAGGTAGGCCAAGTCTTTTACAAAATGACCATGCTTAGACCAACTTATTACAATTCCCCCAAGGGGGTCTGGACATTCAAATTTTACAAAGGGACAAACATTTGGCCTAGTGAACTTCTGAACACTGACGATGAACATTGAACATGTTCACAACTCTGGCGGCTCACAAGAAATCCACCTAATGTACAAATTAGGAGGTAACAGTGCCCAACAAGATTATGGTGAAGATTTATGTAAAGTTGATCGGTTAAAGGAACAAAGACAGGTGCAATATGTCCAAAAGCATAGAGATGATGGATACACTTCATCAAAGTTAAATATGTTTAGATTTCTTATGATCCACGGGATTAGGAATAAGTTGATGGTACTTTAGTCATCACAATACAGAGGGTGGTGCCCTTTTGAGGAATACACAACTGATCAAGATTCATCCTCATCTAGACAGGACACTTCGTAGCTAGAAGGGTGTTGGCATAGCCAACATCAATAGAAGATAGAACGATAGTATGTTGCTTCTTAGTACACTAGTAAACTAGACTAGAACTGGGAGTAAACAAGCAACCAAAGGTGGAATGACAGCCAACAAGATCATTGGCCTAGTCTGCATCAAAGAATTCTTGAAGACGAATAGGGGCTCTTGATGCATAGTGAATCCAGATATGAGTGCTACCCTTCTAATAGGAAAACATACGCTTACTCACCTACCAAAGACTCTCATGAGGTGCCTGCAAAACCTAGGAAGACAAACTAACAACAAAGGAAATATCTGGTCAAGTATGAGTAAGCTGGACATACAACTCACTAAAGAGCTATAGATAGTAGCATCAAATAAACAAGAGGGGCAATCTACCTTCACATTTGACAAGAGGAGTGCTAATCATCTTACAATACTCCATCCCGAAGTATTGCATCAAATTTAGAACACACTAAGGTTGAGAGAAAGAGATCCCAAATGCAGACTATGTAATCTGAATCCCTAAATACTAAAACGTCGTGAAGCAAACCAAGATCACTGATTTCAAATGAATCCTGAAGCCTTCGCTTCATTTCATTAATCTAAGAGGTTGAGATATAGGTCAAAATTAGAACAGCCACACAGAGCTAATAAGGATTAGATGATCCTAAGTTCCTAACAACATGTAGATTTCAGACTCACTCTCGCAACGCAAAAATCCACAATTGAGAAAAAAATTATGGATCTTCTCATACCAAGCACAAGGTGACCACTGTTGAAATTTCATGCAGTCAAGCAGTCAATGCAAAAATGAAATTTCACCTTATTCCTTGAAGGTTTCTCATATCTTAGCCCTAGAATTTTCAAGCTTGCGACTACTGCAAATATAGTATAAGACAGTAATCGAAAGATCACAATAGTTCACTTATAACGACACAAACTTCACAACAATTCAAAAAGAAAATATACCAAACAATAGGACAAGTTTTAGCGCCTTCTAGCACAACTTATCAGCCAATAACCAGATCTGAAAATGTACGTTTGCAACAGTAAATACAGCAGGATAACAGCAATAAAATCAGCCCCTTATATTCTTCCTTACATATCAAGAAACATAATAATTTGCCCCTTTACTTATGTCAAATTAGCAAGACAAAAATAACTGTAAATACACTGCACCCCAAATCTCAAGAAGCACACCCAAACATGGTGTAAACACTTTCGGGATAACCCAAAAATCTAACACCTGCTTTTGTCCATATAATAATCTCTTAAGTTGATAAACCAAAGTTGTTGAATGATTCTTCTTGAAGAAAGCTTGGGGATTGTTTCAAATAGAGCCCCTCTTGAAGATTGCCATGAAGGAATGCACTTGTGACATCCATCTAATGAACCTCCCATTCTGTGAACCAACTATAAATATTATCATACAGATGAGAGTCCATCCTGGAAACCAAAGCAAAGGTTTCATTGTAGACAATACCTTCTTTCTGTGTGACACATTTCACAACAAGCATACCCTTATGCTTGTCAATATTTCCATCAACACCATATTCGGTCTTATATACCCACTTACAGCAAACAACATTCTTACCCTCACGTTAAGGAACCCATTCCAACCTCTGATATTTTATCAGAGCCTCACAGGCTCACACTCACAAATCATAGATGCTTCCCATCCAGGACAGTGTTGTTAATTTTTTGATGGACTTAGGGTTTTATGCAGAAGAATAACAATTCAATATACTTTAATGCAAAAATAGATAAACAAGTACTGAAACTAAATATGAAATAGTACAGCAGTAACTTCTAACATAATTTTCATTTCTTTCAACTTCACACCTTTAACACTACCCAATTGGTCACTGTGTTAAAGTAATCTTCAGTAACATGTAATTAATAATAAAATAATCAACTTGTTAGCAATAAAAGAGATAGGTGAAGATACTTACCTGGGTGTGAAACCTTTCCTGAAAAATACTCAGAAATGTTACTTTGAGAAAAGACTAAGCCTCTCATAGGCCAGTCAACACTAGGAACCAAGTGACCCAAATCTGAGAGAGAGAGATGTCTGGGCTGAGGTACAGTCAAACAGACAGTAAGAAAACATACAGGCAGTACCAAGACTCAATAAGAGATCAGTTCAAGAAACTCAGTACAAGAAAACTGATAACTCTTAAGACAGACCTCAATAAGGTCTCAAAAAAAAAACAAATCAAAACAGGTCTCTGCAAATTAGATCAGGTTTAGGGCACAAAGAGCAGAATCCAACAGTTGTGGCCTTCAAAGAGAAAAAACTCAGATCTGATATTAGAACAAGCTGGTTGGACAAAACAAAAAGTAGATCAGATCCCAAGGCTTACTGCCTTCACCAAAATAAGCTTTCAGGCCTCACGGCCTCCACAGAAAAACACAACCAGCAAACTGAGTAAATACGGCCTCCACCAACTGATGGATCTAGGGTCACGGATTGAAGGTCTAGCCGAAGTAATGGAGGTTCGAGCTAATGGATCGAACCCATAGCTAACAAAGCAGATCGGACCACCACAAAAAAAGGATCAAAGCAGATCAGACCTCCACAAAAAGAAAGATCAAAACAGAAACATACTTCCAGTGCTCACGGATAGGTCAAGAAACAAAGATCGGGCCTTAAACAAGATAAGGACAGCAGGCCGAGTCTTTCACAGATCAGATAAAAAAAAGAAATCAGAAGTGGGGTCATGCAGATGGAAGGTAGCAGGCTAGCAGCAAAAGATCAGCCCTAGATCTGATATGAATGATGAAATCAGCAAATAGAAGACCTTAACGCAAAAGCTCAAGCAGCAGATAACCCCTGACGTCAAGCAAGAGAGCAAGCAGAGCTTATTTAAAAGATGATTAAATGTCAAAGAGAAATCTTCCATATATAGGACTAAGTTCTTCTAGAAAGAACTTTAAATAAATTCTTTATTTTAAGTTAGGGTTCCATACAAGAAGGAACCACAAAAAAATTAAAATTAAAATTAAAAGTAAAAGTAAAAAATTAAAAATAAGAATTAAAAAATAAAAGATGAAAAATAAAAGATGAAAAATAAAAAATAAAAGATAAAAGATAAAAGATAAAAGATAAAATAAAAAATAAAAAATAAAAGATAAAAGATGAAATAAAAAATAAAAAAATAAAAGAGTCACATAAACATAAGTAGGGTACTAGTGTCAAATAATTAAATAGGTGAGGGTACAAGTACCAAGATATGGTACAAGTTAAATCATGACCCAAAATAACAAAGGTGTGGGTACATGATCCATAACCCCTAGGACCAAGGGTAAACCTTAAATGATGTCAAACAACCAAAGTACCCATAAGACCAAAAACATCAAAGGTGGTACAACTCAAAGAATAACTCGAAGTGGGTAAGTGACCCCATTAATCATAAGTCCAAGAAACAACAAGGTGTAAGGACCAAAAAGTTAACCAATCAAGGTGGGGTGTACAACCAATCATCTCTCTCTCAAATGCACAAGTGTTCCAAATAACCTGAAAGTTCATCATTACTGTATAAGGAAGGGTCCACACGGATGATGTGATCATGTGGTCCTCTAGACTGCTTCTAAGGTCAAATGTTAATGACTTCATCAAGGGGTGGCCAGTCCCTTGAGAAGACCATCTAACTCAACCATCTCGAAGACCTAGGAGAAGAGGACATCACACATCATCATCTTGGTAACTAACCAAGAACCTCCATTCTCAAGGAATGGCTCTCAGCCCAAGGCTGAGCTTCAGTCCTAGACTGAGTCATGTTGATCAACCCTCTGGTCCTTGACCAGGTCCTCCATTCTCCTAGAGAATGGTCCTTAGCCTCAAGCTGAGCTTTCAATCCCAGACTGAATGTTGATCAACCACCTGCAGGACCTACTTGATCCTTGACCAAGAATCTGCCTAGTCCTAGACCAGGATGTCTCTGTCTCAACCTACAGGATCTGCTTGGTCCTCATGACCAAGAAACTGTCTGGTCCCAGACCAGAATACCCTAGAGACAAATAGGGTCCCAAGCCACATGCTAGGGACTTTGCCATGGCATTAACCTGCTTGGTCCCCGACCAAGAACCCCGGGAGACAGTTGGGGGCCCTAGAGTACCTTCTAGGGTCTTACTCTTTACTCTGCCTGGTTAACTTGACCAGGAAACCTAGTTAACGAACTAGGGTACCATTCTCTCTAAGAATGGGTCTCGCAGCTGCACTAAAAATTAACATTGTTCCAACAATAAGTAGACGGGTATCTATCGATGTCAACCCTGGTGAGGAGGGGTATATAAATGCCAGTGAGGACCAAGTTTACCTTTAGGAGGGAAACTGACAAAGTCTGAAGTACTAGATAAAACCCATTTGTGCATAGCCCTTGGCCTTTCTAGAGTAGATGGAGGAATATCTTCTAACATTATTGATTTGCACAACTGCTGGAGCATTAGGAGGCACAATTATTATAGAAGAAGAGACTTAAGGTGAGTCAATAAGAATATCCCGTCAATATCCATCTAACTTGTCATTCTAGAATGAGTGCTTGAGGAAACACTTATAGGAGAATCCTTATCAGAGTCTAGAGGAGAGAGATCCACTGAAACTATCTGAACAAAAATAATTGACCCATATACTGAAGAATATTGATGCCAATAAAGTTGAGTCACATAATAAAAGTTCATCTTGGACATCCTATAAGCGCAATGTTCCACAACCTAACATAGATAAGATAAGATAACATAAGATAAGATAATTTTATTAGTCATAGAGATCTTTTTATTAAGATAACATAAAGATCTTTTTGGTATCCATTAAGTCAAGAGCTTACCATATCACAAAAGTTTCTTTCTAAATGTGAGAAAGGAGGATTTCTTGAGATCAATATGTTATATCAGGCAAGTAAGAAAGTAAAATACCTTATTGGTGCCATCCAATCCCAACCCTCTACATATTGTGCAGCCACATCCTTACCAATCTGTCAACATGCAAATTAAAGACTTAGTAAGGATATCCTGCATGTAATAGAGCAATGTTAATGTAATGAAAGGACAAGCCGCCAACACAGTGCAAATGGAAAACAAATGCAAGAGTAACAAAGAGAAATGACAAGAAACCAACAAATTTAAAAGCAGTATAATGCAGAACACAGTCGGAATTGCGGTCACAAAGGTACCACACAAAGGCTAAAGCTTAGAGTTAGCATGTACTTTTAGTCGTCCAAGGTTTTCAACATTTAGTTGTATTGAAAAGGTTTGTAAGTTTCTCCATTTTGTGTTTAGGCCTGTAAATATTCAACGTCTTAAGAGTGCTGAAGTCATTGTAAGGGGATAAAATTAGTTTTTTTGAATCTTTATGATTTTAACAAGTAAAAATATCCAAGAAGAGGCCTGTTTTTCGTATTTGGAAGTATGGAAGCCATTGTAAAACTTCTAAAGCCCCAAAAGTAATGCACTCCTTCAAAGCTTGTGTTGTTGAGATAGTCTTAGATACCAATTTCACATAAATATGTATCTTTATTTTACTGCTCAAAACGTCTAAAAGCATTTCAAAAATATTGCTAGGCTCATACAAATTTGATGACTAAATCATGTCAATGCGTCATATGGACTCTCAAGGGCAAAGATGAGAAGTATTTTTACTTGTTTTTAAACTATGGAACATTGTACAAGGCAAAGAGAGATCCAATTGATAAGGATGAAAAGAAGAAGTATATTAATGGGGATGAAAAAGTACTGCATATACTCAAAAAGGGTGCATTTGATAGATTTAAGTGCAAAATAGCCAAACAAAGCATGGTAAATGTTACAACTATCTAGTATGGACCAAAGGTGGAGCAACATGGGAACAACCAAATAAATCTTCTAGATGAACAGAAAAACAAATGACTTGTTCAAAGAAGCAAGTTGTGTTACCAATTTATATATATGCAAGTAGAAGCAAATGTAAGTGTACAATTGTCAGAATTGTACACATATGATATACTCTATATCAGTGTTATCAGAACCTGTCCGGTTCTAGCAAAAATGGCCAGTCTAACCGGCTTAGGCACCCAGTCAATCCAAACCACCACTTTGAACCGGAAATGGCCGGTTCCGTACAAGAACCGACCCTTTTTCACCTGATCGGTCGGTCCCGTACCGAACAGGCCGGTTCTGTACTGCAACATAAAACAATGGCTCTAGACCCTAAAAATTCAATTTAAAAAAAAACAAAAAAAGGCCTACACTAATAGCAAAAAACCTAACCTTAGTAATCATCAGTAACATTAATGGTAATTTAAATTCTTAAAGGAGAATGAAAGATAAGGAGAATGCCTCTTTTACTTAAATTTTTAACATTACCATTAATTGTTTCAAGATGTTTGAGAGTGGTTCCCATTGAAAATTAAACAGACTTAACAGTATTCAGGGTTTCAGGATTGCAACGTTTTCACTGGATTCTATCATGTATGAGGGTAGGGGATTAGCATTTAATCAAGCACATCAACCCCTCTATGTACCTCGATGTTGGTGGTGCTGATTGTTTAACTCCTTTGCCATGCCTTTAGTAAAAATGTACCCTTCACTCAAGCAAAATTACTTATTAGGCATGCGAAGTTTTTCTACCTTTTTTTAATGCTTGGATTATGAGGTTTCATCAAAATTGTTGGGTGTCTACTATGGATAATTAGAGTCTAGACTAGTAGTACCATATGATCACATTGTAGACACTAGACTATAGTTATTGATTAGTACTATGCTTATTTTTGGACTCTAGGGGCCATTTAGAGCCCCTTTGTCGATGTATTTTGGTAGAGAGATGAAATGCACTCGATGCTATTATGGCTATATGCACCCATACTTGCTATATACATGAGAAACTCTGCATAGTTGTGTATAATGTTTGGTATTCATATGGATGCACATGAATACGTTTTTTACAAAATTTGAATATCTTAGGTAGCTTTTAGTCAACCGGTTTTTTTGGTCCAGTTTTTTTTCAGTTCCAGTCCGGTTCAGATTTTTGGGCTCTGATGGTTCAATGACAGGTCCTGATAACAATGATCGATATACTATCAGATATAAAAGATAGATCTAATCATTTTAATAATTTCCCAAAAATGACCACAAAAGTAGGCTACTGGGATTAAAAGAGTACATCCAATGTGTTACCCCTCATATTGCATGAGGGTTAATCCAGTTACAAATCTCTCCGAAGCAGATGATTCTGAAGACTTCTTTCAAATTCTTGATCCCGACACACCATGATCAGTGGAACGTGGCTTAGAGTTCCATGAAGCACATTTATCAAGAAACATTTTTCATGTTTGCAAGGTGGCCAAAGTAAAGTTTAAACAATGTTCTTCCGAGCGGGACACCACCATGTAAATCTTGATCACATTATGTGGCATGAAGTGAAGGTTTGTTTTAATAAATCCCTAATCATATGAATGGAGCACCCTTTCTCCTAGAAAAATGGTGAGCAACTCTCATTGATGCAGAAAACACAGTAAATCTATGGTAGGCACATTTTCCTAAGATTAAGGTGGTTGCAATCTCTTTAAATTATGGTGGGCAAACACTCCTTGTGTGGCATGATCCATAAATTTATTGTGGGTGGACCCCCTTTTACTCATGTCGCAAATCACTCCCTTGATTTAATGTGACCGCACCTCCCTAAGATTAAGAGGGAGCATGATCCCTAAGAATATGGTGGGCACACCCTCTTTCATGTGTGTGGCTATCTCTCATACAAGGGCACACCTACACTCTCACACATGTGGCACTCTTGCATGGGCACACTCTCTTGCATGTTCATACACATGGCTGCCTCATGCAAATATAGCCATAGGGATATGTATTATAAAAAGAGGAAGCCTCTTATTTGCAAAACATGGTTGGATTTGTGAAGGAACTCTCTTGAGCATTGTTACCGCTAAAAATAGCACCCACGATAAAGTCACGTACCAAGTGCGATGAGTGGAAACCACGGGAGAAGTTAGAGCCCACTATCACTACAACCTAGGTCATCGAACACTTTAGGTCAACTCCTAAGACCAAAGGGGATTCCCTAGAACTTGGTGAACGATAATTGTGATTCCCTAGACAATACACAAACACATTTCCCAAGAAACCTCTCGGCAAAGATCAATGGCTTATGGAGTGAAAACAATGAAGCATAAATATCATTGAAAGAGAGGTAGGAATTAAAGGGCCTTGTAACGAATCCCAAGAAATATAACATCAACTTGCTACTGTTGTTATAGGATTGCAGCATTGATTTCACTTCAGAAAACTTGATATAAATCAACCAAGACAATACCAACCTTACCTTGTGAAGTGTACCTTTTATAGTAGGGTAAGGGGGATGAGCAATTGGGTGAAGAAGGGGCCTAGAAACAGTTCTGAAAATAGGATATCGGGTCTCATATAAACTTTATAACAAACCCTAAAATAGAGTGTGGTCCCGATTAAAATGCTCTCCAATGAACATACTGTTGCCGCCGGATATGCACCTCTGGAAGGTTAGCGTGGCAAAAATCTTCAAGCCACTGGGTGTGTCCTTGGGGGCAAGTCTCGAGTTGAGATATTGTCACTCAACACTCAACACTCAACTCCTCTGTCTAGACCAACTCCTAGAGAAGCCAAGGGGGTAGTCCCTATTAAAATAACTAAGGCTTTTTACGGTGATTTAGTTATTAAGATGAAAGTTAATTTATCTAGGAGTTTAGAACAAAATATTGAACAAGAGATTGCAAAACACAAATTAGATCAACAGCATGAAACAGATTAGCAGATCTAACACATGAATTCACTTAACTAAAAATGTACCATTGTTGTAGGTTGACCAATGCCAAATGGAGTGTTGTTGTGTCGTGAAAGTGTTGCAGTTGTCTCGTTGGTCAATTTTAGTTATTATTGGATGAGTTAATTCTTGGTTTGGCCCAAAGGTCGTTTACTTCTTTGAACTAGGCCCTTATTGCAACAGTATCAAGTGTCCAATGGGGCGAGGCATAATCTGCTTAAAGCAGCCCCCTAACTCCGTGATATGTTCAATGCGACCTCTCGAATTCTTTGAAATAAACTAATTATGGATTTCCCTAATAATCTAGTCACTTAGCTCCCTTCCTGGTATGATCAACTAGTTGGGCAAACCACAAAGATCCAGAGCATACGGAGTGGCTAAGCCTTAGGTTCGTTTTAAGTGAAATTGAGTAAAGTGATTAGTGGTTGAGAATCTCTTTTCACCTACCGGGCCAAGCCCTTTTGGTTTACTTCGGGAATACACATCCAATTTATTTGTTAAGATTGAACAACAAATTAAAAGGTAAATTATTAACGACTGAGAGTCTCTTTTCCCTTACTCAAGCAAGCTCTTTCGATACTTCGAGAGAGCACAGCCAGATTAATTATTAAGTTTGTGAATTGAAAGATTGAGTAAAATTGTAACGTGCGTAAACAAAAAGTGTTTTCTAATTACTACAATGTGAGTCTCTTTTCCCTTTACTCGAGCAAGCTCTTTTGGTACATCGAGAGAGCACATTGGGTTAGTATTTTTTTACAGAAAGCAAACAAAGTACAGAAATCAAAAGCAATTAATCTACTCTATCAATTAGTAAGCTAAAAAAATTCAAACACACATAAGGAAGACACGGGCTCCCCCTGGGGGGAGAGGGGGTGTGGGCGTTGTGTAGCCGACCTACTTCCTTTATTAAGATTATTAAAAACTTCTAAGAAGTACCTCTTGATCCTAATAAACTTGGATGAAGAGGTTTACAATGCTAGAAAATAATTATTAGAAAGAAGGGGGGTCTCTAGAGCCTTGGATGGTTTGATTTTAGTGAAATTTCGCCAAAGTCTCCTTCTCTTCTTTCATCAAATCTGAAACAACAAGCAAACAAAGTTAAAAGATGATGAAATAAACAAATAAAGAATAAAAAAATTAGTGTTTGGTACTTGGAAAAAATCGGAAAAAATTCTAAGTACCAATTTATATAGTCTACATCTGATATAAGATAAAACTTTAAACCACTTTAAGATCTAGCTAATCAAAATGCAAAAATTAGATAGATTTGGAGAATAAGGCCTTTGCAAATTAGATCTAAAGGAATGGACGAAAGACTTCAAGCTCAAGCTTGACCTTCTTATGAGGACTCGGAAATGCCTGCGATAACCAATAATATTATCTTGAAGGTACTGAAAAGGGGATAGGAAGTAGGCAAGCTCAACTCCTCTTTCAGATCCGTGATTTGCACGGCTATAAGAAAACCCTTGCACAAGAACGGAATAGATCTAGTGTGCTTGAATAAAAGAGGGAAAGAGAGCCTCAATACAACCGAGTACAGTTGGATACTCATATATCTCTAAAATGCAAACACAAATAGGCAAATTATAACTATAAATGCCTACTCTATGGATTAGTAACAGCCTTCTAAGCTAGATAATCAACAAAACTAGTAGAAAAAGAAATCTAAGCATATACTATATCACCTCAATAAAGCAGATCATTCATCAAATTTGCACAGCACAGACCTCCAAAGTCTTCAACTTTCATTAATCAAATAAACAATAAGTGTTACAAGAGTAGAGGTTCCACACATCCATGCCAAAAGATGGAGTGAAGCATCGCTTTTATAGAGTTTCTAGGCCCAGGGGGGTGCATTGGCAACTAGCTAAGTTGCCAGGAAACTTGCGTACGAGGACGGGGACAGGGACGGGGATGCCACTTTTTGAAACAAGGGACTTGGGTACGTCAGGGTTAATATATATATATATATAATCAAAAATTTTAAAATTCAAATCATTTTCACTAGTATTCAATAAGTAACATGCACATTCCTTAAAAGTTCATGAATCATTGATATAAAGTGGAAATTACATATGAACCTTAAGTCTAAACATGATATCAGACAATCATAATTATTAATGACATAAACCAAGCGGAAATTCAAATTATTGTTTGCATATTGATATGATTCATATGAATCATGATTCATCAATCATGATATATGTCCAATGTCATACAACATAGAGTATGACAATTCTCCTCTACGGGTTGCCTTCCTTTCCCGTTGTCGCCTCCTCTCCAAGTGACAAGTCCAATGTGAAATGAAAATCAGAAATGCGTTGGGAGGGCAAGGCATGGTGTTAAGAGGGTAGGGGGACCCATGCCCCCCTTCTCTCTTCAAAATGGTAAAAAGATTTGTAAAAAAAAAAAATTAATTAATTTTCAGTCAACAAAGTCTCCTCGAAGTCCCCAAAATTGGTGGACAGGATCCCCAAAATCGAGGGATGGGATTCCCAAACCAAGCGAAGTTTCCAAATTTTTATCCAAAGGTTTCTGGTACTCGAGTACTTCAACGAGGACTTCAAGAAACGTTTGAGATGTACCTGACACGGTTTAAGAGATGTGGGGACGCGGACGCGAACCCAGCCCCCAAGGACGGGTACCCCTGTAACACAGGAAACTAGAGATCAACTAGGGAGAATTTGAGCTCATGAGGGAGCCAAGGCGAGTTGAAGGAGATGATTTAGTGATTTGCCATGAGTTGGAGTGAGGGGATGGGTGCCACCTCTCACAAGGGAAGTGCCATCACTCAATGGGATCTTCATCCAAACCTTGGGCTTTGTTATCACACAACTTGTAGTTGTCCCAAAGGGTGATCCTATCCAGGATGGTAGAGGCGGTGGACAACTAAAGAGGTGACCCAAGAGAGCCACCCCCGGGGACGGGTACCCCTGTAACACAGGAAACTAGAGATCAACTAGGGCAAATTTGAGCTCATGAGGGAGCCAAGGCGAGTTGAAGGAGATGATTTAGTGATTTGCCATGAGTTGGAGTGAGGGGATGGGTGCCACCTCTCACAAGGGAAGTACCATCACTCATTGGGATCTTCATCCAAACCTTGGGCTTTGTTATCACACAACTTGTAGTTGTCCCAAAGGGTGATCCTATCCAGGATGGTAGAGGCGGCGGACAACTAAAGAGGTGACCCAAGAGAGCCACGATTCCCAAGGATTTGTCAGTTGTCACGTTAATTGAGGCGCTCTTCACTTTAGATCAAGTCAAATCAAGACAAAGGGGGAGACCCTAACTAACCAACGAAGGCTAGCGAACCTAATCAAGACCTCCTAGGGAAATGTGAAAGTGAAAAGAGAGAGATCAAGAGTGACTAGATCTAGATCTAGGGAATATAAGTGGACAAAAGGAGTTAGGGCTTGGTTGAGGAGGCTTATAGAAGGGACAAATGCTCAACCATACATAAAATATGCCACTTATGAGTTTAATTAAGTAGATCTAGATGGATCTAATGCCAATCAAAAAGACCCAAATGGGGCCCACCCTTAAATTATGGAAAATGAGTGAAATGAGGCCGACAAGGTGAAATCAAAAGAGAAATGGCACTAGAGGAGTGGCTAAACTATAGATCTGATGTTTTGATGAGGAACTAGCAACACCCAGATGATAGATCTAGAAAAATCCCACTCACCCACAAGTGTGACCTCCCTTGGAGAGGCCCAGTGCCTTAGACCTAGGGGTAAATGGAATCGGATTCCCACCAAATTTGGTCTCCAAGGTTTATTAATTATTTATGAGGTGGGTTTTAATTATTAAAATTTAAGCCCAGATGATCGCTAGATCTATCAGATCTAAAAATGAGGGTTTTAAGATATGAGGGTTTGAAGTGACCGATGGGTAAAATGCATGAAAATAGAAACGTACCTTGTAGATCTTACCTCAAAAGCTTGCAGCTACCTTGCAAATTGATAATCCTTCCCAAGTGAGGCAATCAAGAGTGAGATCCAGCTTCCCCAAGTGAAATCACTTTCCCTCCAGAGTGACAAGTGCGCCCTTCCCTGCAGAAAACGATCTATATGAGAATCGATCAAGCATGAAAATTACTATTAGGAAGAAAAGATGAAACAAGTAGCATCAAATATGTCACGAAGATACAATAATGATACTCTGTGAGACAAAGACCGATCCAAGAGTAAGACATGGGGTTTCCCCACAATAGTGTCCCCTCAAGTCGTCCTCCTCTTCTACCACACAGCTTCCCTGAGAGAAAACGTTTGAAAAAGTTAGATCCACAATGATAACACAGAGAAAAGATTGTATATTCAACTTGCAAGAGCATCCATCAAAACCAAAGAAGTAGATCTACAAAAATAGTATTTTATTCCAAGTGTTCAAGAGCCCAAAGGTGCCTTTACAATAGGGAGGACTCTTCCTTGAATAGGAATGAGACATACCAAAACCCTAACCACTTTACAAATGAGTGGTGGAGATCAAAAGATAGATACAATATAATCAATGGCTATGATGTATCGAAACAATAATACATGGACCAACTCACTAAGAGGGGGTGCGCACTAACTAGAGAGGCCTTAGGGGGGGTCGCACCACATAAAAGGTGACTAGGACAAATGTAGGAGCACATGGTGGGGCTAGGAGGTATTAATTCCCTTCACTAGCATCACCCCATGGCATAATAGCATAAGATATGACTCAATAACATGTCAAAGTGACCAAATCGTGGCCCCCCTCAATGAGAGAATAATACATCAAATAACCCGGAGAGTGTGTGGACCCCACTGAATGCTGCAAGCTGATCTGGAAGGAGTGGGATACATCACAAATGACCTCTGAACAAACCTCATGCCAAAACCTTGCCTCAATTTCCCAAATCGATTTCCTCAATGACCTTTTTATCCTATTTTTATTCCACCGAAAAATCATCTAAATGCATGTAGCTTTTTGCCTGGTGTCTCAAACACAAATCTGACTGCACCAACATGTCTGGAGATGGGGTAATATGGTAATAACAAGTGGCTGGTCCCCCCATCTCCTCTGTAGTGCCCTAGGAAAACGTGCTAGATCAATGCAACTACTGGACAGGCCATTTCTGCATGGCAAAACTGGAAAAAGGTAGAAATCTGACTATATCATCACTAGGAGTGCCTATAACTAATAATTGAGTGTCTCAATGGACTCAGAAGGTCCAAATCTACTGAAGATGAGTACCCATACACCCTATGGCAACCTGTATGATCATCTGTAGCCTTAGCCATACCTGGACTATATAATGGTCTGGAAATAATAATAACCATAAAAAAATACATCAACCATCATATGAAACCTATGTCCATTGTATGGAATCATCAAAGTTGTATCACAGAACCATAAATCATCATCATATAACATCACTGGTCCAACTCAACACGGATCCCAAGGTTGACTTGGTCCAACTAAGTTTGACCAGGTCAAGACTGATCAAAATATGACCCAAGCTAGAAATTCCTGATGCTGCAAGTGCGTATGGTTAAAGCATGCTCTGTTAATCATTATGATAGCAAGACTTAAAGTATTAAGCATCATTTCACTGGCAGTTAATAGATAATTATACCAAGTACAAGTTTAAATAATCATTTACTCAAAATAGAACCTCAGGAATATACTCATTCTATAGACGTGAACATTTTGCTAGCAAAGGGTGAGGGTGAAGAATGCAAGGCTAGGATAAGGGGATGACTTGACTGACTCAACACTATGATACTTTGGCTAAGGGAAAGGGAATACACGCTTAAGCATATGTCAGATAATAAACACACAGGGAATGGCAATGTCTCACAAATGGAATAAGTTGTTCAAAGAAGTGCTTATTCAACCTTGGCAAATGTCTACAACTCACATCCAAGCTGAAACAGCTCCGTGAGGATCTTTTCTAGAACCACCATGGTTGGGAGCCCGGCTAACCATAACTTGAGGTTCTAGGGGACACTTAGAATTAGTTGTCCCTTACTCCATCTCACATCACAACCCGTAGGCTCCGTGAGGAATTAATCATTACATCTAATTGTTCGCCAGCAGTCTTTGGATTTAGCATATATTTAACCACTGCTTTTTAGTCCTTTATGACCCCTTTTGGATTTTGCATGTGCTTAGAAGCACAACTAATCACAGCTCACATCCAGGGTGTTTTAACATTTCAATTTCCAAGGCCCTCTTTCATTGTGCTAAGAAACACAGTTTTATTTGTTTCCATGGGCTTGCATAAAAGATAATATAATAGTTTCCATATGCATGTAATGATGGTAGTACAATTTGCTTCAGGTTTTAGCCAACACAACTCAAACAACTAGGGGGATTCTCCGAATCTCCACAATCAAGACCAAACATCGGGGCAACCGACTATGGTGATCAAGGTATCAAAGCCAACTCACCTAAGCTCAGGAAGCAAGACCAGCGGGTACTCTTGGCCCAAAAGGATCAAGGCTTCAGTAAGTTCTGTTTCCAACTCAAAGCCGAGACACAAACTAATAGGTATGCTATCCAACACAGAGGCAAAAGTGGGGAGGTCCTCCATATCACAAGCTGAGGTGTAAGTTAGGGTGAAAACCAAAAAGGGAGAGATAATGGATGGTGAAAGTGAAGGTGATGCCTAAGCTAGCAAGCCATAAAGGTGGGAATGATCATGTCCACACTCCTAAGAGGGTAAAACCAACGAGTATAAAACAAGAGCTTCAAATTATGAGTAATAAGATCATTTAGATAATCAATAATAACCACATCCATGTCATACATATATATATATATATACTGCTAGATCATGACTACTAGATACTAAGTCAAGTTACCACAATGACCAAAAGAGCAAGATAATCAAAACCATTGCACATCATATACATGATAAGCCATATACCTGTACCTGACGTCTGGAACATCTATAATCACTGAATACACTACTGCTGAAACTCTGGGCACTTCACTGCTCTGTATGGGATAAAAGGTCACCTCGGTCACCAAATCTGAAGTTAAGAGGCTCGGTCTTGGCATAAGGTTTACTGCATGTCTGATATGGGGTTGCTCTAATATGTGAGTGATCATAAAAGGTACTGCTCATCATAGGTTGATCTCATCAAAATTGTGTAAAGTTCAAGCTCAAAAATATACAATGAACTGCTCTACAATCATGGTAGCTCGGCTACTATGGATGTAATAACAGGATCATCACCACCCAATCAGAAGTCGCCCTCTCGTGGAATGCACCCTCTCTAACATGGAGTAAACTTGCCCTCATGAGATTCACTTGGAAAGACGCTCAGTTAACTCACGTTGCTCTTAAGTGGACTTCACTTCACCTCTAGTTAACTCAGTTTATCTCTAGAGATACCTAGGACAAACTTCCATTGATTTAGGAAAAAACATTTTTGTCCTTTTTAGCCATTTATTTAATATTTTTGGCCTTTCGAGAGAAAAAATAATTTAAGTGAAAAATAATCACTCAAATTAATTTTAAAGTGGGTTTAGAGGTAATGTGGGTGCTCTGGGTTAGAAAACAAGCACCCCATGGAGAATTTCATCTCCTAACCACTTTTTTATCAGACTTTTTTTATTTTTACATTAAAAACATTAAAAAAAATCCCGTTTGTAGGAACAAAATGTATTTGCGAGATTGAAAATAAAACCTAGGGGGACCTAGTACATGTCCATGTGACTCATTATTAATGGCTAGCATGGTAATTGTTATCACATCCATAGTAGCCGTGCTACCATGATTGCAGATTAGTTTCCAGTATATTTTTGAGCCAGTCCTTTACACATTTTTTATGAGATCAGCCTATGATGAGCAGCATTTTGATGATCACTCGCATATATCCAGTGGATCCAGAGCTTGCACAATTACAGTCTCATGCCAGGACTAAACCTCATGACACCAGGTCGGTGACTGAGATAGCCATTCCTCTATCATGCAGAGCAGATTGATGACAGTGACCATATTATATTCAGATTCAGTGCTTCAGTATGATTCAAGTAGTTCAAATCAAGGACTGAGGTACATGATCCAGCAGGTATATATTGGTACATGTGGGTTGTTGATGTGCTCTTCCTCTTATCTAGGCAGTTTATGACTCGGTATATTATGTGGGTTGTTGATGTGCTCTTCCTCTTATCTAGGTAGTTTATGATTGGGTAATTTTATGACGGTTGTTGGCTCTATCGTATTTACTGCTTACTTATTGTTTAGCATAGAAGTGGTTGGTTACTACTAATAGGAGGTTCTTGAATATACTTGTTGGTCATACCCTTACTCCATGAAGTACTAACTTGTCCATTCCCTTATTTTAGGGCCTTTGCTATCCATGACACCATTAGTCATTTTCTTCGTCTATCCGCTATCTTCCAGTACTGGTTTTATCCCGATTCACACCTTAGTCAGTGATCTCCAGGACTTCCCCCACCTAGACCTCTGTGTTGCATAGATTCCCAGTTTGCATTGTGTCTCGGCTATGGAATGTGTGATTTTAGTCACAGTGGTTGTTCTCCTCTAGTCCTCGAAACCAAGTATTCCTACAAACACTGTTGCTAAACACTAGAGCATCAGATCTTAAATGCTATATCTAAGGGATGCTTAGTCAGCAAAAACAGTGTTGCTAAACACTAAGCATGCATATCTATATTAGCTAGTCAGTGGCCAAGGGACGCTCACTCATCCTTTGTATGGTGTAAGGTCATTTGCCTCTACAGGGCAACAGGGTGGTCACTCCATCGCACCTATGGATGGTGGCAGGCAATGGAGGTCATACCGAGTCATTATCTGAGGCCCGCCGGGCTATTCTGGGCACCTGCTCTTGGAGGCTGGCTAGTGAAAATCTATAAAGTGAAATAAATGTTAAATCTTAAATGTGAAAAGATGACAAATAATAAATTGCTAAAAGGTTTCTTGTCTAGGGTCTATTCGAAGCATTCTCATCACTCTACCCATTTGTGAGACACCACCATTCCTCGTGTTATCTTCTATCCAGCATATGTCTAGGTGGTCTCCCTGGTTCCTAGACCTCTGTGTTGGATAGATTCCCAGTTTGCATTGTGTCTCGGCTATGGAATGTGTGATTTTAGTCACAATGGTTGTTCTCCTCTAGTCCTCAAAACCAAGTATTCCTACAAACACTGTTGCTAAACACCAGAGCATCAGATCTCAAATGTTATATCTAAGGGATGCTTAGTCAGCAAAAACAGTGTTGCTAAACACTAAGCATGCATATCTATATTAGCTAGTCAGTGGCCAAGGGACGCACACTCATCCTTTGTATGGTGTAAGGTCGTTTGCCCCTACAGGGCAACAGGGTGGTCACTCCATCGCACCTATGGATGGTGGCGGGCAATGGAGGTCATACTGAGTCATTATCTAAGGCCCGTCGGGCTATTCAGGGCACCTGCTCTTGGAGGTTGGCTAGTGAAAATCTATAAAGTGAAATAAATGTTAAATCTTAAATGTGAAAAGTTGACAAATAATAAATTGCTAAAAGGTTTCTTGTCTAGAGTCTATTCGAAGCATTCTCATCACTCTACCCATTTGTGAGACACCACCATTCCTCATGTTATCTTCTATCCAGCATATGTCTAGGTGGTCTCCCTGGTTCCTTCATCCGAGAGATTGCAGTGTTGAGATTGTTGAGTCTTTCCCCTAGCCTAGCCTTTGTTTCTCCACCCTCACCCTTGGTTAGCAAATTGTTCATGTCAGTAAATGTGTATACACTTGAAAATCCTGTTTAAAGTAGCTAATTACTTTGATCTGGACTCATTATTTATATTATTTACATGCTTATGCCAGTTAAACATCAATCTATGCTTTGGTCTAGCTACTAATATAATTGAAGGAGCATATCATAACCATTTGTACTTGCAGCAACAGTTATTCGTGGTCTGGATCATTAATTTGATCATTCTTGACATGATCAACCCGGTTTGACCAAGTCAACCGCTGGGTTGAAGATGAGTTTGGGAAGACAATGTTTGAGATGCATTATTCATGGCCCATATGTGTCCATTAGATGGTTCCATGCCTCAAACAACAGTTTCAGATGATGGTTTGATGGATTGTTTTTATTATTATTATTTAGGGACCATTATTTTTATTATTTCGGGCATGGATGAGCTTACAAAGGTATCTTTTGATGGTCACATGGTGTATGAGTACTCATTCCTAGTGGATTTGAGCATTCTGAGCTCATTGGTGCACTTAGTTATCAGTTTCGGGCACTTACAGGTGATGTTACAGTCAAATTACCACTTTTCTCTAGTCTGCCATGCAAAAATGGCCTGTCCAGCACTTTCATTGAGCTAGCACGTTCTCCTAGGGCACTACAGATGGAGATGGGGGCCCAACCAATCGCTATTACCATTGTACCCCATCCCCAGACATTTTGGTACAGTCATATTTGTGTCTGGGACACTTGGAAGTGAGTTACAGGCATTTTTGTACTTTCAGAGGTGGTTTTCTGACAAAGGAATGGCTCATTGAGGAAATCGATTTGGCTTAGTGGGGTAAGGAAATGGCATGATATTGGTCTGGGAAATTTTGATGATGGTGTCCACACCTTCTAGCACTTGTTTCGACATCAATGCGGTCCACACATCCCAGTATTCATCATTTTGGGCATTTTATTGTAAATTTGAGGGGCCACGATTTGGTCATACGGTCACATTATGATGTTATCTTGTCATATTATTTGTTATTGTGCCATGGGGCCATGCTAGTGAAGGATATGATTACCTCCTAGCCCCACCATGTGCTTATGTCATGCGTCTTAGTCACTTATCATGTGGTGTGTCCCCCTTAGTCGATTTAGTGAATGTGCCCCCTCTATTTTTGAGTTGATCCATGTATTGTATTTCCGGCTCATCTTAGCCGTTGATTATTATTGTTATATCTTTTGATGCCCACCACTCATTTGAAAAGTGGTTAGGGCATTGGTCTCTCTCATTCCTATTTTAGGAAGAAACCACCCTCATTGTAAAGCGGACTTTTGGCTCTTGAGCTCTTGGATAATAAAATATTTTTGCTAAATCCCTTGGAAGCTTTATCGAATGTGTTGTCTAGAAATTGTAAAGACTTTTTCTTTCTAGCATTCTTGCGGATCTATGCTTTGCTAAACCATTTTTGCAGGGGGGCGTACCATTGATGGAGATAGCGATTTGATGGGGGCGCTATTGTGATTGAGCTCCATATCTCTTCCTCAAGTTGTTATTGGTTCAGGGAGTATCTCTATTGTATCTTTGGATCATCTTGATGCTTCTTGAGTCTTTCTTCATTGATTATCATCTTTCTCTTTGCAAATCGATTCTTACTTTGTGGATCTCTTTTGCAAGAGGAGGGCGACTTGATCTCTTGGAGGACATAGCGATTTCACTTGGCATGGCATGGAAAACGCTCGTAATTGATCGGAAAGGGAAGATCATCACCACACAAGGCTAGTAGCAAGTATTTCGAGGTACGTTTGCATTTTATTTTTATTTTTCTGGGGCTTAATCCAATTGTCACAACAAAACCCTCGTTTTCTAGATCTTATAGATCGGGTACTTCTTTGAGTACGGCCATCAAAACCCACTTTGGAATAAATATAAAACCACTAGATCTAAAGTTTCAACTCAAACCGACTCCATTCACCCCCAGATCTAGCACTAGTCTCCTCTAGCTGGGACGTCCTCCTTGGGTTTTTGGTCAATTTTTCAGATCTATCAGTTGGGTATGCTTGAACCCCCCCAAATTTCACAGATCTATTCTTCAAGCACCTAGATTTAGTCTTCTAACACTTGGATCTACTATTTTGGGTCCACTTTGGTCTCATTTGCTTAAACCCTAGGTAGATCCAATTTGGGTATTCTTCATATGAACTAGATCTATTAGCATAACTTCATTCGGGAAGTGTTCCACGGGGACGCGTTTCGGCGTTTCTTGCGTCCCGGGGACTCCGAAACTCCATGCGAAACGTTTCGGGACGTCCCGCTTTGGGCGAAACTTGGCGAAACGCACAGCGAAACGTTTCGGTGGGCGGCGAGACTTGTGGGCGTCCCGCCCGAAACTCCGAAACTTCGGCGAGACTTGTGGGCGTCCCGCCCGAAACTCCAAAACTTCGGCGAGACTTGTGGGCGTCCCGCCCGAAACTCCGAGACTTGTGGGCGTCCCGCCCGAAACTCCGAAACTCCGGCGAGACTCAAAACTGAAATATCAAATGACAAAGACTCAAAAGTGACAAACATGAAATATGATGTTCATGTTAATCATAGATTCATATATTAATATAATTATGATGAATCGTGTAATTTGTTTGAACTTTGCATTTACATTGCATGATTGCACAATGATTGCACAATGATGAATGTAGTGTTTAGTAATTCACTAATTTGCATGGGATGGTTTGTTATTGTTGGGATTTATATTTTGCATATATTTAATATTTTAAAAAAAATTTATAACTCTCGCGTCCCGCCGTCCCCCCGAATTTCTCTAAAATTTGGGGGTGGTCTCCACACGTCCCGAATGTGCGTCTCCCCGCACCCGCGTCCCGCCGTCTCGGAACCTTGGGGGAACATTGCATTCGGGTACATTTTTCTTATGGTTGAGAATCTCTATCTTTCCTAAGCCTCTTCAACCGGTTCCTAACTCTTACAAGCCACTACGTTTCCCTAGATGTAGACTTCTTCACCAAGATCTACTCTTGTGCTTCATTCTTTACCTTTAGAGTACCTTGTGCTGGTTCGCTAGCGTTCATTGTCTAGCAAGGGTCTCCCCCTTGAGCTTGTGTTAACTTGATCTAAAGTGAAGAACGCCTCGATTGGCGTGACAACCAATCCTTCTTGGGAATCGAGGCTCTCTTGGGTTACCTCTTTAGTTGCCTCTACCATCCTGGATAAGATCACCTTTAGGGGCAACTATAAGTTGTGTGATAACAGTAATATACATAGACACTTAGACTTTAATAACCTCCCAAGGTTTAGCCACCAATGTGGATACTCCAACTTTGGAGGTGTGAGTGAAAAACTCAGAAATTATGCTTCACTGAAAAAGCAATGCATAATAACCAAGGGAAAAACACTCTAGAGTACCGCATTGATGTATAAATCTTAGGCAAGCCAAGTTTGTTACAAAAGACATCATGCTAGACCTACATATTACAATTCCCCGTGGGACATGAACATGCAAAAAATTGAAAAAACGAGCCAAAATTGGCCTGCTGAAATTCTGAACATTGGCAATGGACAAGTACATTATTCAAGTCTTCTGTAGTTCACTGAAAATCCAATTAAGTAAAACTTAGTGGATAACATCTAGTTCCAATTGCAGAACGTGTGATTGATCTGGTCTTTGGAGCGGGAAATCATGCAAGAATCCTAGAATCTTTTGGTTTCTACATAACACCAAAAGTGTATTAATCACGTGTATATAAAAATTTGCCAAATGAAACACTAAGTCGCATACTAATGTACAAAGCATAAAATACAAAAAATAATATACAAAACTATGATACAAAAAATAATATACAAAACTATGATACAAAACTAGTATACAAAAATAATATACAAAAATAATGTACATAAGGAAAATTTTGAAAAATAATAGGAAAAAGGTTTAGAAAAGCCCTGATACACCAGATGCCCGCTTGGGCATCAAATATTATCATTGAAGAACAATTTCAAGAACTGCCCATTCACGGGCAAGGTAAGCTTTTCTCCATCCATATTGTTGAGAAGAAATGAATTGGTGATGGCCAAGTCATAAATGATGAAGGGCCCCGTCCAAAGGCTGACAAATTTTCCGTGCTTGCCCGACTTCTCTCTTCTCTTATCCCAAAGTAGCACCATGTCACCTTTTTGAAAATCTCTTGACCTAGAGGACTTGTCGAAATTTCTTTTGACCCTGTTCTGAATTTTAATGTCTGATCGACTGCTTTCCTTCGGCTTTCATCCAACTCTATAATCTGATTGATTCGGTTATGGATGGCGTCCTAATCTGAACTGAAAGGCGGGAGCAACTAATACACTGGCAGCCTAAGATGGAAGGGCAATGTGACATCAAGGCCATACACCAGCTCAAAAGGAGACTTTCCAGTTGCACTCTTCTTGGTTATGCAATCAACCCATAGTGAAAACTTAATTTTGCTATCCCACGATTTATTATTATCTCCAACAATTTTCTTGATTATGGTCATTAGATTTTTATTGCTAGACTCGGCCAGATCATTTCCCTGGGGACAGTAATTTGACAACTGGGATAGGATAATGTCGTATTTAAAGTGGAACGAGGACATTTCTACGGAGTTGAAGGCATTAGCATTATCAGTTGTCATTTTTGCAGGCACCCTAAATCTCGTGATAATCTCATCTTCAATGACAGCCATAACCACTTTATTGGTTGCTACTTTTTTAGGAATTGCCTCTACCCATTTTGTGAAATAATCGGTTGCAGTAAGGATCCATGTATAACCATTGCTTGAGTTATCCTTAAACTACCTGATGAAATCAAGCCCCCACTGCTAGAAAGGGGCTTGGACAACTACTAGTTTTAAAGGCAAAGATGCTAGATTTTGTTCTCTGGTGAAAAATTGGCATTGCTGGCAACCTTTATGATTTTGTTCTCTTATTTATAATGACTCAATATCCTATATGGTTGTTTCATTGCTAAGGACGCATTGTGGTGTGGTTAGAATTCTTCCTTAGATTAAGTGTAAAACCTTGCGATTCAAGTGTATCCCTAGGGATTTAAGTAAGTGTGACATTCATTTCACACCATTTACAACATTTTACCTAGCCATTTTCATACCATGTAAATTCACTAGCCACTTCACACATTTCAATCATATCCCCCCTTTCACCATTGACTTATCATATGGTATGTTCCTGTTGGATTTTGTACAACTTCGGAAGATATTATTCATTATATTTTATTGTACCTTCATTGTACTTGTTTATACCTCCTAAGGGAGAAGAACTTCATGTAATCAATTATGTAAACACATGAAAGAATCAACGTAAGCCTTGGGGTGTATTACCAACTTTTTTGTACAAATAGTTGAACCTCCATTGAGCCGCCAGTGTTGGAACACCATCAGTGTTCACTTCCAGAGTATCAAGGGCTCAGATTGCAATAATTAGCCAACTTTGGCTAGCCAGTTTTGTTTTTCAATCAAAATGACCATGGCCCCACAGGGTTTGTAATAAGTGTGCTAGTAGGATTTTTGAGTGGCTCGGTCCCCCTGACTTGGTTATCAACTAAGGCATTCCAGGGAGTTTTTTCCCGTGTCAATTATGCTTTGCCTATAGCCGATCAATAATCGACGAGGTTTTCTCCCACCTCCTCCAAAGCTGGAATGCCCGATTTTGAAAATTGAGCTTTGGGGGGTTATTAGAGTCCAACTGATGCATATAAGCCTACTAGACACCATGTATGTCTTAGATGGTCATTTTATAGGGTCCTCATCCAATAAAAACGTTGTCTGAAAAAATTCTACCGAATACGTTGGATTGAGTTTTTATTATTTTTATTATTTTTTAATTATTTTTCCAAATATTTAATTGGAAAAATCAAATTTGTAATATGTCAGTCATCCGGGGTCCGTTTTCAGAGTTTGAAGGCTTGATTCATAAGCGAAAAATCACACATGACCCCCGGACCAGCTTATCCTAAGTTTCGGATGTCAATTCAGCCTCATAATTAATAAATTCTCAAAAAACTCATTTACAGAGAAATTATTGATTAAAATATTAAAAATGAATATTTTGGAGATAATCCAAATCTCTCCAAAATAATCCAAATTGAATAAAATAAAAGGCTAATTGACATGGCATGGAGCATTAATGAAGATTCCAATCAACTCCAAGTGGATTCAGTCAACTATCCAGTCACTGCATGAGATCTTCAGTTAGCAAACTCGCCCTCCTTCATGAGATTCACGATTTGGTGTGTTGTCAGCAGTTGAATGGATTGTTGAGATTATATTGATGGCTATAGTAGGCGCCTGGCCACCTCATAGCTTGGCTCTCTTTGTGATTACCACTTGCATTAACTACACTCCAAGATTGGATCTCCTTGATTAGCTCACGTATCCTTCCTTTAGCTCACGCATATCCCATGGAGCTCACGTGTATTGAGAGGTGGAGTTTATTTATTGGATGGTGGAGCTTCCTATGTGGGAGTGGGGGGCGCCTTGCCTAGGTGGAGGCTACCTCCCCACTCTCCTTTATTGTAAACTCAAGTCTTCACTTAGATGTCAACTCCAAGGGCTTGACATGATTGGAATTCGATTGGATGACTATGCTATTGGCTCCCTCTTGTGCCAATTCGTATTAGGGCTCTGAGCTCTTGTATTTTTGTATAAGTAGAGGTGCTTTGCACTCTCTTCTACATGGACTTTTGATGTAAACTTACTCTGCCCTTTTGTGTAAGAGCTTGTAGCTATTGCTACCATTGGAATAAAAGCAGTGACTTTGGAGGTCTATGGTGTGACGTTGTTGTTATGAGAAACGATCTACAATCTATGAGGTGATATTGTGCTTTTGCATTTGCTTACAATATATGATTCTTAATCTTGCTTAGCTTAAAATTCTTTGTTAAGAACATAGGATGGATATTTGATGGTCCAATTTATCCATTGATGCTAGGTTTGATGCAATATAGGAGTACAAACTGTAGTCGGGTTTACTTATGTACTTCTTATTTCATTTGGTTTAATATACTAAGCATGATCTAGTTCGTATTTGTAAGTGGTGCATGTGTGCAGGTCTTGAAAGATAGAGTGGAGGTTTGAACTCGGATGTCTCTCCCTCCCCTTCATCAAAGATTTTTCTAACAATTTTTGTATTTCAGGAAGCCTCCAAAGGATCGATTCAAAGTTGCATTTGAAGCTTGAGAATTTACATTTTTCCATCTCTCAAATTAATTAAAAAAAACCCTTGTTATTGGTTACATGTGAGAGGCCCTAGATCTTTACTCTTCCCATCTTTTGGCTCATCTCCTTGGCCTTGTTTGGCCTCTTTCCTTCCTTACTGTTCGCTGCCCCAAGTCATTTTCCTTCCTTATTGTTCGCTGCCCTGTTATACTCAGTTTCATCTCTGTTTACTGCCCTAAGCTCAGTCCACTTGCTTCCTTTTTGCTGCTCCTCTTCATTTCCTTTTTGCTGCTCCCTTCTTTGTTGTTCGCTATCCCAAAAACAGTGATCAGCAAGTAGCTCTCGCTCATCCAAGCTCCCTAGCCTTCCTCCTTTTCGCTTTCTCCCATACCCTACAAAACAACAAAAAAGCAATAAGTAATTTTTAGCTTGCATTTCCAAAGATTTGGTAGTTTAGATCCATCTCACTTTAAGCTTTGCATAGTTAAATCTTAGTCTCATTTTAGTTTGCATTTCATTTGATAGATTAGATCTTGCATTTAGTTCATTGTTAGATTGCATTTGCATTCTAGATCTCATTTGAGAAGTTGAATCTTGTACTCAAAAAGTTTGCATACAGATTAGCTTGATCATTTGCATCTAATTTCAATTTCTTAGATCTTAGATTTGTGTTGTGATTTTGCAAACATCTAATGGGTGCCTTGAGTTGATTTGTCTTTTGTAGGTGTTTGAAAAGAAAAGCAAACTCAAGAGAAGTGAAGAAGTGAAGAAGAGAAAATTTGCAAAACCAAAAGGAGATTTGAAACCAAACACCAAACCAAGAAGACTCAAACTTGTTTGAGATTTTGAACCAAAGTGTCAATCACTCTCCTTTTGTAAAAAGCCATTAAGGCTTGTTTCATTTCATATTTCCAAGTTTCTCTCAAAGTGGTTGAAAATCCTCAAAAGTTGTATTTGATTAATAAAATAAGGCTAAGTGGGATAAAGCCTCCCATAGTTTGTTTTTCTTCCCCATTTGGGGAAGAGTGTCTTGTGTGTTCTTAGCTTAGATTTGTTTCAAAGTACTTGGATTAGTTTCATTTTTGTTTAAAACACTAATTGCTAGTTATTCATTTCAGTTTCCACTTTATTTCAGCTATCATTTGGTTTCCTGTTTACAATTTGCTTATCTTTTAAAAAGAACCAAGACTCTTGAACTTGTCATAAGACAAGTCAAGAGCACTCTCTGTCGGAGAGCACCAGTTTTGCATTTTTACTACATCTTAGCATATAGAACAGTCAAAGTCTCTTGAACCTCTGTCAGAAGACAAGTCAAGAGCACTTTCTGTCGGAGAGGTTCACATGTGTGCTCTAATTAAAATTCGTAACTCATCACTCCCTTTAATAAAATAAGAATTTATTCATTGTTTCCTTGCCGGAGTATGCTCTGATCAGCTGAAAAGCTGGAATACTCAGAAACGGTATTGGATTGATTAATCGGACAAGATTCAACATAATAAAATTTTCACCCATAACCAACACACCGGCGTTATTTCGATAAATACTCAGGTAGTGGGCAAATTCCAAGTGTGGGCGCCGGGCTACCCAATCTGGACACTCGCTGGTTAAATTCTCTGAACACCTAGCTTGTGAGCCAGACAGGTCCGTCATGTCTTCGAACGGAGCCACTGAAAGTATTTCCGATTAGGTTTCCTAGACACCTAAGACAAGATTACATAAAATTTACAATAAAATAAACCAAGAACAATTGCAAAACGATCTCACAAACATTACCACTTTGAACTCTTGTATCAAGCAACCCAAGCATTTCAGACTATCTTTGATTCCATAAGGCACTGGTCCTTGTCATCATTTTCATTTGCTTTTTATCTATTTGGAGCAGTTATATTATCATGGTTGTCTTGCTTTAAAATTATCAAGTGGTTGTTTCCTCAATCTTGTGATCTTGCATTTATCTTGTGATTATTTTATTTCATCACTTTAAAGTTGTAATCATTCAAAAACTCCTAAAAAACACCCATCCGCATCACTCAACACCAAAAACACTTAAAACATAAGAGCCATAGAAAAACTCTTTGTTAGGGACAACCCCCCTTGGCTTCGTTAGCAGTTTGCCTAAACGGAGGAGCTGGGATTCATGTGACAGTTCCTGGCTCATTGCTTGCCCCCAAGGCCACACCTTCCCCACTTGTAGTGAGGGAACAACCTTCAAAAGATTTATGCTGCTGGTGTGCATCTCGACGGACAACAGGGTGCAAAAGAAACAAATAAAAAGATTGAATTTAAATTATTTATTGCCCCCAGGTGAAGTCGGACCCATTAGGGAATTTTTCAGTTTTGCACTTGTATAAATAGGAGGCTAGTGCACCTCATTATCTCATTCACTCACTTAGCAAGTGTGCATCACTTGGAGGAGGCTAATTTTGCATCACTTGAAGGAGGAAGCTTATTTGGGGCATCTACTTGTGAAAGATACTTTCACATTCTTTCTCTTTCTTTATTTGTACTCTGATCTCGGAATTATCATCTCTCTGCAAAGGTTGCTGGATTTTCTCCCAATTGGGTTTCCCAGGGTAAACTCTATGTTGTTGTTTTGTGCTTTGTCTTGCTTCTAGTGATCTTGGTAATTCATTTATGTTTTATGCTATGAATGTATGAAATTTAACATGGTATCAGAGCAGTTCTAGAAGAAGCCATTGCCGAAGCATTGTCGTAACCCTGACGGAATGAGGGTTTCATCTTGTGAAGTCTTCACCCATCATTTTGAAGAAATTGATCTAACTCTGTGGTTGCAGCAGAATTAGGATTTCGGTTTTTAACTCATCTCTCTCCACAGATTTGGACCAGCCCACCCTCTATTCAACTCTCCTTGGCAAGGCAAATTTATCGGTAGATTCAGTTTTTCAAATTACTAACTTTCATTTTTGACCTAGCTCCTGCTAGGGTTTCTAAACCAGAACTGCAATCAAGATGATTGGGATGAAGGTTGAAGATCGTTTGGAAGGAGCCTCCAACTTTATCTCCTAGAAGTCTAGGGTTCTTCTACTCCTAGAAGAAAATGATCTCTTGCTATATGTAAATGAGAAGGTCCCTGAACCAGAAGCCAAAGAGGATAAATCCCGATGGACGAAGAATGATGCTAAAGCAAGAAGGATTCTTGTGGATTCAGTGAGAGACCATTTGGTTCCTCAAATCTCAGGAAATAAGAATGCTAGGAAAATGTTCAAGACCATTATGAAGCTGTTTGAACACACTAGTCTAAATGTATCCATGACTTTGAGAAACCAGCTCTCAAATATGAAGATAGCAGAGTCAGAATCCATTGCCTCATACTTTATGAGGATCGCAGAACTCAGAGACAAGCTAAGCACCAGTGGAGATCCTATTGGCAATAAGGAGCTTGTCCTCCACACTTTAAATGGTCTTCCACCATCATGGGAGTCCTTTATCCAAAGCATAAGTGGTAGATCCAAACTACCAAAGTTTGATAAGCTTTGGGCAGATTGCACTCAGGAAGAGACCAGGATTGCAACACGTCAAAGACTCCATGGCCATGGCACTCAACTTGAGGAGAACCAAGCTTTTGTTTCTCATGCCACGAAGGATAAGGGAAAAGGTAGGAAGTTCCATAAACACAAGCACCAAGATAGGAGAGCAAGTCCTCGCCCAGATCAAAAGGAGAAGAAGGACATATCTCAAGTTCAATGCTATAGGTGCAGAAAATATGGACACTACGCAAAGAGTTGTCGAAGCTCAAGCAAAAGGAAGCATGAAGCCTCAACTATTGATGTAGAGGAGGATCATCATCGCAAGAAGCAAAGGGATGATGATCATTCGAAGTTCCTCTTCTAGAAGATCCAGAATGCAAGAACATAGATCTCTTATGGTTCCCACAAGAAGGCAGTGGGGGCCCACACACCAAAACAACAAGAGATAAGTATCTTGTTTTCTTGCTTACATAGATCTGTTTTTGGCTTATATGTTTTTATATGCAGATCTAATGTGTTGAGCAGTTGATATAGTTTACCATGTCATATTATGCATATGAGCTACACAACATTTCATGAAATTAGTCTAGATGATACCTCCCTCCTACATGCTTAGGGTAGTGCACACTCTTGATGGCATGTTCTAGTGGAGATAACAGTCATCTAGATACTTCCCATAAGTGTTTGATAGACATGTTCATGATTGTTGTGATAAAGTATTAGCTAAGATGCCTGGGTAAACTATTTGTTTTTTCATTTAATTATAAAATGTCACTGATCAACAGTCGGGATTTGACTTGTAGGGAAAAGACCATGTGATTTGGCCTACAAGAGAATACTTGTCCCGATGGACATATGAATCCTGTTGATGTTCAGCAAGAAGCTTCCTGAAATATGACTCTCAGCCTACAAGGATGACCTCGGAGGAAGCTTTCACAAAAGTGAAACCAGAAGTAAGCCACCTTCAGATATTTGGCTATCCAGTCTTTCTACATGTGCCCAAGTTGGAACCTTCAGGCAAGATGGGAACCTTTGTGGGATACAGTGAGTCTTCAAAGACTTATGGAATCTACATCCCAGGGTCCAGACAAATTGAAGTCAGTAGGGATGTGACCTTTGAAGAAGAATTAGCTGTCAGGAAAGGCAGAGGATCAAACATGGAGATCGATGATGAAATGATAGAACCAAAGGGGATGAGATCATCTCCCCCTCTGGTTCAACAGGGAGTTAGCAGAAAAGGATGAACCTATTGATTCCATTGATCCAGTTGATATCCCCAGAAATGTTGCAGTAGGTCGGAAAAGACCCAGATGGGCACAACAGACTTAGCATGGAGCATATGGGAAATACAAGGCCAGATTTGTTGCCAGAAGATTCTCTCAGAGAGAGGAAGTCGATCATGATGATACATTTGCTCCTGTGGCTCGAGATACTTCCATCAGATCGATCATTGTTATTGCTTCAGCTATGAGATGGAAGGTGCATCAAAATGATGCAGACCCCAACCTTTGCTTCAAGGTTGCAGATGATGAGCCACTGATTTTGGTATTGTATGTTGATGACTTGTTTCTCACAGGAAATGAGAAACTCATTGTTTGGTGTAAGAAGAATCTCGCCTTTGAGTTTGAAATGAAAGATCTTGGATTGATGCACTACTTCTTGGGATTAGAAGTATGGCAGAGGCAGAAAGAGATTTTCCTAGGACAAGGAAAATACACCATTGATATATTGAAAAGATTCGGGATGTTGGACTGCAAATCCATGGCTACTCCGATGGATGCCAATTGGAAGAAGTTGAGAGATTCTACTTCAGATTCTAATTTGATTGATCCCACCATGTATCGCCAGTTGATTGGGTCATTGATGTATCTGACCAACACCAGACCAGATATATGTTTTGCTGTGAATGCCCTTAGTCAGTTCATGTGCGAACCAGGTCAAATTCACTAGATTGCTGCAAAACATGTGCTCAGATACTTACGTGGAACTATAGGATATGGATTGAAGTATGCTTCAGATGGTGATCTGATATTGCAGTGGTTTACAGACTCAGATTGGGTCGGATGTGTTGCAGATCGGAAGAGTACTTCTGGATGTTGCTTCAGTTTGGGTTCTGCAGTTATTCCCTGGTGCAGCAGGAAGCAGAACTCAGTAGTACTCAGTAATGCAGAGGCCGAGTACATGGTTGCTAGCACAGCAACTCGAGAAGCAGTTTGGCTTCGTAAACTCCTGGCAGGATTGTTCGGCCAGATTCCAGAGCCGACCGTGATTCATTGTGATAATCAGAGTTATGTGCAGATGTCAGTGAATCCTGTATTTCACGACAGGTCGAAGCATATCTAGATTCGATATCACTTCACTCGTGATATGGTACAGAAAGGTGCGGTCGAGTTACAGTACGTGCCGACAGATGACCAGACTGCATATGCTCTCACCACGGCTCTTCCCAGGGTGAAGTTTGAATACTTTCGCGGAAGACTTGGAGTCGAAGAGAACGTATCCCTCCTTGAGAGGGAAAGATGACATTGAGATGCTTGCCCTGCTTTGCCCTGGTGCCTTCTGTAGTCCAGTTACTCAGCCAAATATGGGAGAAATCCCATAGGACAGTCAGCAGTTGGTCGGGCTCACCCAGGTACCTTCTGCAGTCCAGTTACTTGGCCAGATATGGGAGAAATCCCATAGGCAGATGAGTAGGACAGTCAGCAGTTGGTCGGGTTCACACAGGTGCCTCTGCAGTCCGGTTACTCAGCCAGATATGGGAGAAATCCCATAGGAAAATGAGTCGGACAGTCAGCAGTTGGCCGTGTGGTTGCACAGGTGCCTCTACAGTCCAGGTACTCAGCCAGATATGGGAGAAATCCCATGGGCAGAAGAGTCGGACAGTCAGTAGATGGTCGTGCCCTTTTGCTCGTCTGAGATCTCAGCCAGGTATGGGAGGACCCCATTGGCAGATGAGACAGACAGGTAGCAAATTGTATAGCAAAGATGGTACAGCTGATAATCTCAGATATCCAGGATTGAGTGATTCTCCTGGACTCACCGAAGGACTGGTGATGATGATGCACAGAGACTGTGTGGACAACCTTCAGTATGCAGAAAGATGATGTAGACAAAATGGATGTACAAGATGAAACCCAGATGATCGTGATGCAGATGAAGACCGAAGAATATCTTCCTTGTTGAGATATTATTCAACTTGGATTTTGTACAACTTCGGAAGATATTATTCATTATATTTTATTGTACCTTCATTGTACTTGTTTATACCTCCTAAGGGAGAAGAACTTTATGTAATCAATTATGTAAACACATGAAAGAATTAATGTAAGCCTTGGGGTGCAAAAGAAACAAATAAAAAGTTTAAATTTAAATTATTTATTGCCCCCAGGTGAAGTCGACCCCATTAGGGAATTTTCCAGTTTTGCACTTGTATAAATAGGAGGCTAGTGCACCTCATTATCTCATTCACTCACTTAGCAAGTGCGCATCACTTGGAGGAGGCTGATTTCGCATCACTTGAAGGAGGAAGCTTATTTGGGGCATCTACTTGTGAAAGATACTTTCACATTCTTTCTCTTTCTTTATTTGTACTCTAATCTCGGAATTATCATCTCTCTGCGAAGGTTGCTGGGTTTTCTCCCAATTGGGTTTCCCACGGTAAACTCTGTGTTGTTGTTTTGTGCTTTGTCTTACTTCTAGTGATCTGGGTAATTCATTTATGTTTTATGCTATGAATGTATGAAATTTTAACAGTTCCAAGGTCGCTACACTATTCCCATGTATGAATGACTAAGCCAAAGTTAAAAGAGTCAAAGTACTCCAAGGTAAATGTAGCTAAATGATAAAAGTTGTATATGTGAGCAATGCCCCCTTGCAAAAAGCAAGAATCCCGATGTCCCAGGTATCAAAGCCAAATCTAAAGCAAAGGTTCTAAAATTTAAATAAATAAAAATAAAGGGAGTCGCAAAAAAGAGGCGCAAGTAAAGGGTAGCTCAAGAAAAAGCTCTCCCTCTTAAGGAATACATGTGGAAGAAAAATTATTAATGCCTAGCTCTTGAAAGCTAAGGAGTAGACCTAGCATTCATCACATTACCATGATGGTTAATTTGCGTACACCCTTCCCTAACATCATATTCATTTCATCACCCTCACCTTACGTACAAACTTAGGAAATGCACTTGGTTTAGGGATGTAACATGAAATCTGGATTATATATGGTCATACCATGGTTATTCTAAGGTTAATCGGATAACTAATCAAAAGTGACTGATTTCATTAAAAAAGTGCACTTGTTAACCTTTTATGTTAACATTTTGCATATTTTAAGGCATTTTCTTACGTTGTTGGGGCTTCTTGGAGCTAGTGCCCTAGCACATTTCTTATGGTCTAACACTTGGATTGAGCATTGATGATGTTCCCTAGCAGTTCGGACTGGTTTGGCATTCGTTGGTACTCATGATCAAGGTTGAATTTTATTGCCAAAAGATGGTTTGTCATGGTCTAATGTTGGAGACTTGGAGCTAAGAATCCATTACCCACTTTAGAGGGGCTCTTGTTTTGGCACTTGAGTTTCAAATTTTACTAAGGGGGATGCTTATGGTGTTTCTTGGTTAGATCCACTTTGGGAGGTCTTTAAGTGAAGAAATGAAAACATTATTTTATGAACCCACTTTTTTTTATTTTATGGAGGTGTTATCACACAACTTGTAGTTGTCCCTCAAGGTATCCCATTCGGGATGGTAGAGGAGACGGACAACAAAAGAGGTGACCCAAGAGATGCCACGGTTCCCAATGCAAGCTGGGAGTCACGACAACCGAGGCACTCTTCACTTTAGATCTAAGCAAGACAAGATCAAGGGGGAGACCCTATAGCCAATCGACAGAAGATTAGCCAAAACAATGGTTCCTAGGGGGGTGTGAAAGTTGAGTTACGGAAACCAATGCAAGCTTAGGTGGACCCAAGAATTTAAGTATGGTTGAAGAGGCTTAAGATGTGACAAGTGTTTCAACCAATGAATGAATTACGCCACCTAGAGAGATCAAAAAGATAGATCTAGTACCATGAAATACACAAGTGGGGCCCACTTCCTTAAAGTATGGAAATGACCCAAATGGGACCCACAAGGTGGAGTTAGGGGTGAAATGGCACTAAGGGGTGTTTGAAGATGTAAATCTATGGATCTAAGATAGATTTAGACACACCCACATATGGGATCTAGCAAAAGACACAATCCCCAAGGAGTGCGAATTGACCCAAGGAGACTAGTGCCTTTAGATGGAGGAGCAAATGGAGTCCAAAGTATGTCAAATTGTAGATCGGGATAGTCAAGGCAATTATCAAGGTGGGTTTTAAGTGGCATGCCCCAAGGTAGGCTAGATCTCCATAGATCTAAGGTTGAAAATGCATCACTCAATGACCCAAGTGGGGCACAACCCTGAAACTGAGGAATGGAGCCCACAAGGCAAAAATCAAAGAGATGAAGTACTAGGGGTAGGTTATCAAGTGAGAGGAGTGCAAATCAAGTGGGATCTCACCTACCCATGTCTTAGAAATAGCAAAACTCACCCTCCCAAGGACTGCGACCTCACCTAAGGAAGGCTAAGTGCCTTGGAAAGTGTGTCAAATGGAACCCAATCACCACCAAAATATAGATCCGAATTTCCGTGGATGCTATAGAGGTGGTTTTTCAATATCTTTCCAAGGGCCAAGCTAGATCCAAGTAGATCTAAGAAAACATAAAATGAGGGTTTTGAATTTTAAGGGTTTGATGACCAATGAAGAAGAATAGATGGATCAAGGTACATACCTTGAAGAACTTACCTCAATTGCTTGGGGCCACTTTGCAAATTGATAGCATTCCCCTATGTGTATATTCAAGATTGACATCCAAGTGCTCCAAGCCAAACGTCCTCCTCCAATGAAGCCAAATCGTCCTCCTCCTACAAGACAAGATCAAGTGAAACAAGCCAAGTAAGAAAATTATGAAAATGATGGAAAGATGTAATAGAAAGCATCAACTATGTCACAAAGATACAATAATGATACTCCCTGTCACCAAGATCAACCCAAGAGAGAATATGTGTATCCCTCCAACAATAACCCTCTTCAAATCGTCCTCCTCTCCACCAATTCGGCCTCCCTGCAAGAAAACAACGTGTAGCCCCAAGATCCACAATGATACATAGAAGAGATACTGTATATTCAAAGTGCAAAAGAATCCACAAGACAAGAGAAGTATGCTCCACAAAGTAGTATTCTATTCCAATATTCAAGAGCTCCAAAGGTGAGCTATACAATAGGGGGTCTCCTCCTTATATAGGATAATAAAGACCAAAACCCTAGATCTCAAAACCACTTTACAATACAACAAGATGAGTGGTTGAGATTAAAAGATCTCATAATCTAATCAATGGCTAAGATGAGCCAATACATAATATCAAGTGGATCACTCAACATAAAGGTGACATCATAGCTAGAAGAGGTTAAGTGAGGGTGATGTCATCCTCTAGAGGGGGAAAAAGTACATGGGCCCACCTCATATGACATGGACAAGACTCATAAAGCTCATGGTGGGGCTAGGAGGCATCAATCCTTATTAGCTCATCCCCATGGCACAATAATAATAAAATAATATGTCCAAATAATACAAATGATCAAATCGCATCCTCAAAATCTGTGAGAGACATGCAGTAAAAGGCCTCCTGTGGCCTCTGTGGACCCCACTGACTGATGAAAACTGACTGGAAAATGGGGGTTCACCTTGGAAGACCTCTGTGAAGACCAAGTGCCAAAACCTTGCCTCAATTGCCCAAATCGAATTCCTCAGTGACCCTTTTATTCCATTTTTTATTTGCCTCAGTAACTGTGAAGCTGCTGAAAATGCCACCTAGGGCACCTGCGCTGTCAAACTGAGCCCACCAGGCTCTCCAAAATGGGGGTAAAATGGTAATATCAAGTGGCTGGACCACCCCCTCCTCATGCAGCGCCCTAGGTGAACTGGCCTCTCATGGCCCCTGCTGGACATGCTGGGAAAACAACCCCAAATCTGGTCAACAAGTGGAAAACTGCATCTATCACTGTCAGAAGTGCCTAAAACTGAATGATAAGTGTCTCATTGGATCCAGAAGACCCAAAACTACTAGGAATGTGTACTCATACACCATGGGTTGACCTGAGGGGTCAACAATAGGGTCCACCATATCCGGACAGTGCATAATCTGATGATCTGGAACAATAATAAAACCTGCTGAACTGCATCAATCACCATTTGAATCATATGTCCACCATATGGTACCATCAATAAGGGTATGTGGGACCATAAATCATCATCAATAAGCATACATGGCCCACATCATCACGGATCCCAAGAATGACCATAGTCAAACTAGGTTTGACTAGGTCAATATACAACCAAGGACAAATCATATCAATAGACTAAGACATGTTCCTATAATCATACTCACAGCCTAACTTAAAGTATAAACATCATTCAGTGGCATTTATCATGTTTGCATATTCCATTGTTATTTATATCTACATGCACAATAGCTTAAATGACAGACTCACCCATTGGACATGGTCTAACTGCTAGCTAAGGATGAAGGCTAGGAAAAAGGCTGGGCAAAGGGGATGACTTGTCTAAACTCAACTAAAAGGCACTTTGGACTGGGAGAGGGAGAAGCTACACTCTGTGCCGGACAAATAACACGGGGAAGAGCTGTGCCAAACAAATGGATAAGTTGTTTAGAGAGTGCTTATTCAACTTAGGCATCATGTCTACATCAAGTTGATCCAAGTTCATTAGGATCATTCAATTTCATTTCATGGCCTTTTTGGCCTACATAACCCTTCGGATTTCAGATGTGCTGAGAAGCACAACTAGTTGCAGCTTGCATCCAGGGCATGTTTACATATATATATAAGGTCAGCAATAATAGATATAACTTTTGAGTAACATTTGCTTTTTGGACCTTTTTATACTCTTCAAGGAGTATTTTTACTTTTAGCAGTTCATCGCTCTTGCCCTTTACTCACGTGTGTTTAAAAACACATTCTCGAGTTTACAATTTCCATGGGCCAATTTATAAAGATTTCCAATAGGTAGTACATGAGCTTTCAGTTTTAGCCAACAACATCTCAAGTGACTAGGGGGACTTCGACCAGTGCCAAACATCGGGACAACCGACCAGAATGATTTAGGCCTAGAATCCAACTCACCAAAAGCAAGTTCTGTCACCAACTCAAAGCTGAGACACTAAACAAACATGGATGTGATCCAACACAGAGACGATAATAGGGAAGTCCTCGGTATCAAACAGTCAAGCAAGGCTAGTCAAAGGTGAAAGCCAATATAGGAAGGTCATGGATGGATGGAGTCAAGTGAAAATGGTGCCTAAGTTAGCAGACAAGTAATGTCAAGAAAGACCATTTCTATGCAACGTAATAAACCGGTAAGTTCTGTCAATCAACCTAAATGTACAAGTAGTATGTCCATTTTATAATTCATAACATCATCAAGATAGTTCATTTTCATTTTACAAAGTTTGCCACATCATGAATCATATACCAAGCTAATGCTGTGAACATGACTAAAGCAAATAGATAATAATCCATATTCAATGATCAGAAATCCATAGGTCATATCACATCAAAATAATAATCATCATAAACCATCTGAAACACTGCTTCAATAACATCTCTAGGCACTGAACTAAAACTGTATGGACTAAAGGGTCACATCGGTCATCAAATCTGAACTCTCAAGACTTAGCCTTGGCACAAAGTCTAACATAAGTCTGATAAAATACACTGCTCTCATTATGAGTGATCTCAAAATATAAGCTCATCATAGCCAAGCTCTGAATAATCCAAGCTCTGAAAAGTGCAGACATCTGCTAAGCAAGAATAGTAGCCCTACTAGTATGATAACAGGAGGTTACTTCTGAAATTTAAAGCACATCCATATGAGTTCATTACCTTCTTAAATGATGACATGGAGCCACTTCATAGCTCATGGACCCCAAGCTCCTAAGGTTCAATGTTAAGTTGTATCCATTAATTTGTGGGCCTCTTCTTCCTTCGTTCGTGGGACCCTGTAATGTCCCCATTCAAATAATTGTATAGCAGACAATCCCCATCAATCCTACCAAGTTCCCTAGGTTGAATGGGTACATTGGGAATTGTAATAAGGGAGCAAAGGAATAATGTTTACACATTAGAATAGTCCAAGTATTTAATAAATAAGTTGAATAAATGAATCCAAGAGGAATTATAGGTGGCAAATGGTTTTGAGGACATTTGGAGGATGTGGGACCCCCACTAGCTTGGTTTCTCACTGCCACATGGCAAATCTCACTTGGCATTTCGAATCCATGGGAAAGCAAACATTATTGGGTGAGTTGGTAAAGCCTACACATGGCATGGAGCATCTTAGGTCGAAATGTGGTGGAATAGTAACCTCCATGGAAGAGGAAGAGTCAAATTGGAGACTAGTGGACACTTGGGCTAGATTTTCTAGTCTTATGACAACAATGATGAAGCATCTATGACATCTATGACAAAATTCAGATCTGACTTCTTACACCTGACCATTATGACATGCCAGCCCCAAAAATAGGCTCAAGAAGGCGCTCATGGAGTTGGGGGAAGCTAAAGAGACTCCTATTCGAAATTGGGAGAAGATGGAGGGTTGGAAATTAGGAGACAAGTGACAAATGTGGAATATTTCCTAAGTGGAAATCTATAGAGGATAATGAGAGGATTTCGATCCTTAGAAGGCTAATGTTGGTTATAAAATGTAGAAATCAAGTATGAGAATGGTTTTTGATGATTTGAGAAAAATTGCATTTGTGAAGAGAGAGCTAATGGATGACTAGTTTCTTGCCTTAGCCAATTTCGAGGGTGAAAGATTCCCATCCAAGTTGGTTTTGGAGAGGCCACTCAGGTCTTCATGGAGCTTTAAATGGAGTTTTATTTGCAGGTATCAGCTACAGGGAAGCTCGTGGTTTTGCTTAGTGCAGCACCATCTCTCAACCATTTCCAGTTTTGAAGGAATATTCATGCTCCTTGAGGGAGGGCGTTTTTGGTGAGCTCTTGTGCTTATTGGGAGAGCTTCTATTGATGTATTTTTTATTGTCATAGCATTATATACTCTGTTCTTCACCTTCAGAAAGTCTCAAGTCGAAATACCATGTGGTTGTATGTAAAAATGAAGATTAATGAGCAAACAATGTCCATTTCCCCACTACATTGATGTATGCCATTATAAGGATGATTATTTCGAATAAAGGAATGTTTCTCTGATATATTTGTGATGAATGGGCTGCCATTCATGTGTATTACAAGTTTCATATTCAGTACTTGAGCATTTGAAGCCATTATACTCAGTTTAATTGCATTTGAAGAAGATTTGGTGCCATTTCCCCAAGGGTCGAATTAGTGGTTTTTGTTGTTGTTTGGGAGAGGGTTGGAACAGACCTTATAACTAATGAATGATGCATTTGGGACCTTAATAACATCCCTGAAACATCCCCTACCTCTGTTCAAAAATTCGAGTGGGCTTGGAGGCATTTGGGAAGCTATTTTCAGTACTTACCCCAGGGGGATTTGAACCCCAAATTACTAGTAAAATTGCATACTTGAACCAGAATCTTAAGAGAGTTTGCAAAGGTCTTTTGGTGGCCATATATCATTCCTGAACATCATATTTAAGTCCTAATATCAGTAATACACCTTCCCAGAAGATTTGGGACCATTTGGACCAAAATTGGGACCTAGGCATCAAAACAAGTCAAAGGTCGAAATTGGGAAAAAAGTGGAAAAATGGGCATTTTCTTAAAATTTTGAAAAAGGGACATTACAAACCCTATAAGCTCCATAAGAGTCAAACTTCAAAGGGTGAATTGGATAATATGCATTTGCTCATGGGTTTATTTTGCTCTCACGTGGACTATGAAACATTTATGGAAAGTCATCCTCTCCATGTGCCTTGGATCAAGGAGTGTTTTTGTTAACGGGTCTCTCACGGTATGTCAAACTATAGCCTTGGTTCATGGGATCCATTCATACTTATGCAGTTGCCTTTACTTATGTGGATGAGACGCGGCCATAGGCCATGAATTATGGAGTCGCATATTTGTGTATGGGGTCGTTTTTAACCAACGACATCTATTCCTCACAACGTGGAGCCTTGTGTTGCATTACATTGACCCCCATATATCATATAGTTGACCATTTGCACATGGGCAAGGTTTTAACTGGATATGGGAGCTCATACTCTTTGCCTCATATAGTCAACCTGTGGGACATTTCATTGTGTCAATTAAAGATTTCATGGACATGGATGAGGTCGCGGCACATCATATTTGTAATGCCCCAGTTTGACCCTTATAATATTTTGGGCTATAATGTAAATATTGTATGCATATTATGAATGATTCCTAGCGTGGAGCTCAAGGCCAAGGCCCCGCTAGTGAACGCTCGACCTTGAAGAGACAAGTATTGGATATTATGTTACCCATGTGCTAGTGAACCATGGGAATTGTAAATATGCATTTTAATATAAATGCCCACAACTAGCTATGCAATGCAACAAGAGATGGGGGCATGATGTTTACAAGGAATTGGAGGGGGGGGGTATTCAAACCCTTGAGTCAATCAAGTCAAACCAAGTGTCAATGAGAGAACCCATGAACCCTCAACTACCCATGTTGACTTTTGTGCCCAATCATTTATTTCTCCCAAGAGTTGTTTGAGATAGTTAATGCCTTGGGGAATGGAGAGGTATGGCTATCCAAATTCAAGTATGGGCAAGCCACCCTTCCTAGAAATTCGTGTTTGGCTTCTTGGGCAAGAAAAGAGCCACAAAATTGCTTCCCAAGCCATTCTTCACCCATCAGTTTTGTTCTCTCACAAGTTGGGAGTCACTTGGGCGTTTTCCCTCCACGTTTTTCTATGTTTTCTCTCATTCTCAGCTGGGAGAAGGGCGTTTTATGTTGTATAACAGTGGGGAAGAAGGGGAATCGATTTGGGGTTTTATAGAGGCCATTTTGGCCCACTTAATGCTCATACATCTGTGGGAAAAATCGGTTTTCTTCCCTAGGGTTGATTCCTTCTTCCCACAATCTGTTTTGGGTGTGCAACGATTTGAGGAAAACCCATAGACCCTAATTTGTAATCCATTGTTGAAAATGTGTATCCATGCCCAGTTTTTGATTTTGATGTGTGTAAGAGAATGTTGGGGTTGAGATGGGTATTCATTGCTTTGGCTGTGCTGAGCTTGGGAGTCCCCTTTTCCTTGTAGATATCATGCCCAGCTCGGGGGTGGTCTCTGAGTGCTGAAAGAATATAAGTTGGGCAGAGACCTATGGTTGGGTGGAACGTTGCAGCGACATAGCTACTTGCTTGGGACAGCATTACAGTGAGATAAATATATTCTCTTATGTGTATTTATTTCTGCATTGTTTTAATTAATGGATGGTTGTTCTTGATATGGTGGATGCATGTGAAAAAGGTGTGTGGATGATGTCTTATTTCGCTGTGCATGTTTACTTGATTTGAATCTGCACAGATATGCATTTTATTTGTAATGCAATTGTTTATATTTATATGAATCATGAATGTTGAAATGGGCTAAGTTTTATAAAAGCCCAGGTTTTGGTATCATGTTCCCTTCCCTGCATTAGATCCACGGGAGGGGACATGACAGAGTGGTATCAGAGCTTATGGTTCAACACTGTGGCTATTGGGCCTTTCATAGAGATATAAATCATTGTGTGTATATGTATTTAGTATTTGGAATTAAAATGAATTAAAGAAACCTGAAGACCTTATGGCTTCTATTTGATTAGGATAGGAAATCACTCCCATGACTGTTTCGGGGATTATTTCAAAATTGCTTGCATTGATTTCATTCTATGAAAGTGAGGAAGGAGGGCGAAAATCCCTTTTCAGGTTGAATGCTTGCTTTACATTGTCTCTAATGCAGTAGCATTTTGTTTTTGTATTTGTTTACTTGCCTCCATGGAGGAGAGAAAGGAGGCGCAACCTCTTGCTATCTTTATATTATCTTGTTGTTTTATTTTTGACATGGAAGAGGTGCAATTTCTTGACATCCTTTTCTATTTTGTTATATGCGAATTATGATCTCTAAGCGGCTTACTTCTGTAAAGAAAAGGAAGAAAATTTCAAAAAAATTCTAAGTGTTTTTTTCAAGTTTTATGTCAAGACTGTGTCGGCGAGTTTAGCCATATTTGCAGCGAAACGGTCGGTGACCAATCGCTTAAAATCGCCAACAGTCGGCGGTCAAAGGTCGGCGGATTAGCGGTCGGCGGTCGCAGGTCGGCGTATTAGCGGTCCGCGGTCGCAGGTCGGCGGTTTAGCGGTCGGCTGATTAGCAGTCGCAGGTCGCAGGTCAGCGGATTAGCGGTCGCAGGTCGCAAGTCGGCGGATTGGCGGTCGACTATCGCAGGTCGATGGATTGGCGATCGGCGATGAAGAGCTTAAAATCGCCAAAACGGTCGGCGGAAATAAGACAAAAATCGCCGATTGGAAAAGAAAACCTCAGCGACGCGATCGACGCAAGAGAGCGATCAAAAAAAATGGATAGCAGGAGCAGTTGGGCTTAGAATCGGATGATTCCTGTGAGGCTCGAAGGCCATTGACAAAGGCCATGAAAGCATGAGAGAGGGTCCCAAACCCATTATGCTCCGATTTGACAGAAATTGGAGAATAGTGACTTTTGTAAGACGATGTCCCGAGGCTTGACGGAAAGTCTAATTGAGCTGAAATTGATATGGCGTGGCCATGGAGCAGGCACAATGTTAAGTTTGGAATTTTGGAGCCGAACTCCAAAGGATGTGGAGTCGAGGTGAGCAAGAAGGCCAAAAAGCACTGTTCCAGGCCACTTTTTCGGGATTTTGAAAAGCTTGTGGATAGTAAAAGTGACCCTAGATGTTGGAGTGGAAAATTTTACTAAACTCGACATTTCATCTTCTCATTAAAACAGACAATTTCCGCTAGATGAAGATTTTCCAAAAATGCATAGTTTGGAAGATAGTCATTTTTGGCCAAAATTTTGAAATTTTGGGGAAAAGTGAAAAGTTAAAGGTAGTTAAACCCAGAATTTTATAGGAGTTGACTGGTGAATCGTAACGGGGATCCGAAGGTTGCTGAGTGTTCCTTGTTATATGGACTAACTTCGCCCGGTAGAAAAGTTTTCATGGTTTTTCCTAGATTTGATTTTACAGGTGGCTAAAGTTGACATTTTAGGGTAATTGCACTTGTGTAAAAGTGCAGGAATTTGGGCAAAATTTGCATTTTTGGAAGAATGTAAATTCCATGTCCTGGATCAGAATGGAACACAGGGATAGACGTTGGAAAGCTTATCCAAAGGAGAACAAAGATGCATGACCAGAGTTGGAATGAGGTCCACATATATCATAGATATTTAGTGCAGAAGAGTGCCAGTGGTTGTTTTGACAAAGAAAATTTGTTGTCAATATGGACAATTTCTAGAATTGCATGCTTGGGAAGTAGCAAGCTGGAATAGTATGCATAAGTATATGTATTGAATTGCTACTAACGATTCCTCGTGTACTTGCTAGAGGCCAGGGATTCGGACCGACTATGATGTGGAAGAGCGATTCCATGCTACGATGAGGGATTGGAAAGGGAGAATTCCTTAACTCCTCTCTTGCTATTGTATTTGTATTTTACAAGTTTTATACGCATAAAAATTATGGCATGAGAATGTTGAAAATGCAAAGATATTAGATAGATGAAATGAATATGCGCTAGATGGCATATTAATAAAACCTTGCACAGTGCATGTAAAAATGTTTGTGTATGTATATGATATTGCATATTGGTAAAATAGTGAGGCTTTACATATGCAATGAGCCACTACGATAATCATTGTGGTTGCTAATAATTAGTTGTGTTCGCATTGGTTGTAGGACCAAAGACGACCAAAGCATGGCTAAATATGTACATGATGAAGTTGCATGTGACCAACAGCCTTATGAAGAAAGGTTGAGGGCAACAAATCCATGATCATGAGGTGGGTGGAAGGATGGTGTGATCCTTTGCAGGAGACCAACTGATCAGGTAACATCAAAGATGTTGACAGGAGCCATGCAGGTAATGGTTTAATTATGATCAATGTTTGAAAAATCGAAATCAGACTCAGAATCGGTCGAGGGTCAACTCAGAATCGGAATCGGTAATAAATCGGCCATAAATCAGTAGATTTGAATTTAATGAATCGGTTTACTCAAAAATACATAAAATATTTAAATTTTAAAGAAAACAACATTTTCAAGATTTTAGGGTTGTTGTTATGACCCAGACCTGTTGTTTGAAGGCCAATGAACACCTAGACTTGTTGTTTAGGGCTGATTTCATCCACAGTACTGCCCACCATTTATTTTATAAGCCTTAAAGGCGATTTTCATGACTAGCCTGGACTTGTTGTTTAGGGTTGCTTTCATCCACAATACTACCCACCATTTAGTTTATAAGCCTTTAAGGTGATTTTCATGACTTCTTACTATTGCAAAGGTCACAACAAGAACAGGTTTGCTTCAAAATTGTTGTACAAGGGTTTCAAAAAACTTCAACCTAAGTTGCAAAAAACGAAGAAACAAGGACGAAAATGGGAAATTCGAAATAGGGGAAACGTGACCCTCCAAAATTTTGGAAACGAGGAAACGCAATATATATATATATATATATATATGAGCAAGGACATTTAAGAAAATGAATGTGAAATATGAATCATCAATCATACATGTCATCGAATCATTGCCTATATTGCGATCCTATTCATCAATAGCACCCTATGCCTCCCTCCTCTAGGCTCTAGCCCTTGCCTCTAACTCGAATTTCAAAGTTGATCTTGCAAGAACATTAGTCAATGGCTCAACACTCTACTATTTTGATGAAACTTCCAAATCCAATCGTTGAAATAAGGTAGAAAAAGCTTCCCATGCTTAATATGTGATTTTGCATGAGTGAAGAATACATTTTTATTAAGGTCATGAGGGAGGAGTTCAGCAATCAACACCACCAACATCAAGGTACATATAGGGGTTGATGTGCTTGATTAAATGCCAATTCCATACCCTCATACATGATAGAATCTGGTGGACACCTTGCAATCCTGAAATCCTGAAAACTATTAAGTCTGCTGAATTCTGAATGGGATCTAAAATTCTACTTTTTGCATATGAAGTCCGATGAGGTTGGAACCACTCTCAAACATCCTAAAACAATTAATGGTAATGTTAAAAATTTAAGTCAAAGGATGGAAAATAAAAGATAAGGAGAATGTCACTTTTACTTTAAGAATTTAACATTACCATTAAAATCACCAAATACTACTGCACCATGGCGATATTGCTTTGTTTTTTTGAGTCCATAGGCACCCATGCAAACTGCCAGACAAATCGACCGATTTTTTACGTAAATCGGCCTATCAAACCGGTTTGGTACCGAACCGGCCGATTCGGTGTCCAGATTGGCTGGTTCAGTACCGAATCGGTCGACCGAACCGATTTGCAGACCAAGTTGATTCGGTTCCTTATCAAATTGGTAGATCGACCGATTCTGAAACCAGTTTGGTTGATTTTTAAAACTATGATTATGATTGCACAAGTACAAAAAGGAGATTGGGTAAGAACCCCCTTGAACGATATTTTGTAATTGTAGAATGCTATGTAGGAAAGGATTGAATGCATTTATATGAATGCCACACTATCATGGTATGGTGAGGTATGGGGTAGTAAGGGCGAGGAACCCTCTACCATGTGACTGTTTAAAATGCTAGAATGCATTCATATGAGATTATATCGTGCCATTTGTGTATGTTGGTTGTGAGTTAACAACCAAAGCAAGTAAGGACTTATGGTCCTGTCATGGTAGTGCATGATATGTGGGGTAGTCATGGTTAAGCCATAATATGTTTGAATGCATAGTATTCATGAATTAATGCAAGGTTGCATTGAGTGGATGCACATTAAAAGATTATGAGAGTGATGTAAACGTGCATGCATAGGTGTAGGTGCACATGTTGAGATGCATTGTGTCAATACGTGGTTGTGGTGTATGCGTTGTTGCAAACTAAAGAATGGATGAGATGATGAATTGAAGGCTAGAATCTACCATGTGCAAGAGCCAAAACTCATGAGAAGGGTCTCATGGTTGTAAAATTGAATTATGTACAGAACATGATGTCAATTTCAGATCTGAAAATTCTCTGATTTAAATGATATCATGGTTACAAAAATTGTTGTAAGAGAATAGATTTGCAAGTCTAAGATTTGGAATTTAGCAAGTAAATTACTAATGGATGTTTAGCTTATATGAATTGTGTCAGGAGGACATGTTGTAGGTGGATGTTCATGTAGGGTAGCAAGTGCAAAACCATAATGGACAGAGTAATACCACTTACAAGGGCCAAACAATATGAGGATAGCCTCATGGCTAAGCAAATCAATTTCTGTAGTAGGCAAAATTGCAAATTATTAATGCCATTGATTGGTTATGGAACAATAAGATAAGATTTGAATTTTATTATTAAATGTTGCTGATTGTTTGGCTATTTGATAAGCGTGTCAGGAAGACACATTGCAAGAAGACCATGTGTGATGGCCTGCAGAAGCCAACTTAATGGGAAGGACCCCATGCTTTGGAAATGGGTTTCGGGTGAAACGCCATTGCATATTTTAAGAATGACATCTCCGCTGAACTGCATGTTGGAACGCCATGTGAGTGAAATGGTGAAATTATGCCAAGAAGGCATGTGTGGGTTATGGAACGTGAAAGGATTGGGGTGGAAAACCGAAGGACTGTTGACTCAGAGAAGGGAGCCCCCATTCTTCGCAAATGAAGAAAAGATACATCTGTAAAACGGATAAGTATTATGTAACCCTAACTAAGGATATACATATCTGGTTATTAGATTTAATATGCAGAGCATGTTTTATTATTTCATTATTATTACAGATTGCTTGAGTGTGATTAAGGCCTACATGGCTCACATCGGAAAGGGGTGCACACCTTTCTCGTGTTGGGATATGTTAGCGATGTCAATATTGACTACACCCTAAGGGAATGGACACATTCCTGGTGTTTCAATACTTGATAGCGAATGTTATGAAATGTGGTTGTAATTTTGGGATGACAATAGTGATGAGCTTGCTTATCCTTCTTGTGCTATCAACTTACACAGATGCAATTTGGTGCTGCACACGGATGAAGCAAAATGAAAGGTTATTGTGAGGGGTTGTGGTGGAAGGGTTGTTGCATGCCTAATGAACCCAGTCGGTGTACTGGTTTGGCATTATTTGCTTGGATGTTGTGGAGGTATTGATGAAGGGTTGTTGCATGCCTAATGAACCCAGTCGATGCACTGGTTTGGCATTATTTGCTTGGATGTTGTGGATGTTGTGGAGGTATTAATGAAAGGTTGTTGTGAAGGGTTGTTGTATGCCTAATGAACCCAGTCGGTGTACTGGTTTGGCATAATTACTTGGCTGTTGTGGAGGTATTAGTGAAAGGTTGTTATATGCCTATGGCTCTGTAGTAGAGCTTTGACTTATAATGGTCGGTGGCGCAGTTTCCTTCCATTGGACGATGACCCAGACGGATGTGTTGGCTCGGCAATGGAGAGGGCCAACCATTTATGGGACTGGTTGGGCACCACAAATGCTTGGTAAATCCAGAAATTAAATTGGTTGGGCATTAAACATCCACCCCACAGGTGATCTAGGGCTTGTAAAGCAGAGAAGGAAACCTGTGGAATAGCAAGGAACTGCCCAATACAGATAAGTATTTGATTTTCATTCATTTTTTGATAATGAACAAGTCTTATGACAGCCAAGCTAATACACTGTTGTTTCTTTGTTGGAAACTTTGGTCTTTGCAGGAAAGCAAGAAGCCTTGAAGGCATCCTAGGGATGCATTTGGACACATGACTGTCCTAGAAAGCTCAGTATGAGCAGCATTGAAAAGAATGATGCTAGTGGACATGTGTGGGTCCTAGCAACCAAAGGTTCTGTAGGAAACAATGGGGAAGAATTCTCTGATGGAGGAAAACCTTAGACAGAGCTTAGACACTAAGTGTCATAGCCAAGAAAGGGCAATTCGAGCATTCACATTGAAGTGAAAGAGGCTAAGGAGCATAGAACCACAGTAATGGTGTGGCTCCGGATTGGAACAAGAATAATAGGGGGAAACTCTTACTCTTCTCTTTCCTTTTTGACTGATGCATCTTAGAAACAGAAAATTGTTGAATGCATGTCATGACTGAAAGTTGATTGTGTTTATTTGCTTGAATAAATCGTGAATGTTGAAAAAGCTAATTCCCTGTGAAATGATGAACATGAATGAGTTCATATGTATGTTGGGCAAGCATGAAAAGTGTGGAAGTCTCATGAATAAAGCATGGACATTCCATGTCAATTGGGAAATTAATTGACTAATTTTACTATTTATGTTATGCTTGGCCTAACAAAGAATTACAATAATGAATTTCACAGGTGAGAAATTGAAAGCAATTGGTTGCGGCCGTTACAAAAAAACAAGTGGTGCTAGTAAGCAAAGTGAGGGAAATTGTGCACATTGACCATGGCAGCAGACCAAGGGCTATTGGACTTAGCTGAAAGTCTTCTCCAAACAATCGCCAAGACCCAAGAAAATCTTGGAGAGATACTCAAGCTACAGAAGCAGCAGAATGCAATGAACCACAAGATTTTGCAGGACTCTATTCGTCTGCAAAAAGAGGTAAAAAGTATTCTGGGAGCAATCAGTAAGGGAAAGGAAAATGGATCAATGAGGAAGCATTCGTCCAATCACCCCATTAAGAAACGCCCAAGGTTGGATGAGAGCAAGAATGTTGACAAAGAAAAATAAAGGCAGTTACCTCCAATGGAATGTTAGGGATGTAGAGGAAGTCACCTCCTCCGCGAATGTCCAACAAGGGGTAGCAAGAAAAGCGACAGCCAGCAGGAGCAATGTGCAGGGGTTAAAGAACCTCATCTTGAAATCTCCAATTAATGAAATGCAGGACAAACCCGCCACATTTTGTGAATTTTGGACATGTATAAAGCGGGTATTTATTCCTAAGTATTGGAACACCGAGGATGGTGTTATTCCAAGGGGGAGGGGAATGTAATGTCCCCATTTTGACCCTTATAATATTTTGGGCTATAATGTAAATATTGTATGCATATTATGTATGATTCTTAGCGTGGAGCTCAAGGCCAAGGCCCCGCTAGCGAACGCTCGACCTTGAAGAGGCAAGTATTGGATATTATGCTACCCATGTGCTAGTGAACCATGGGAATTGTAAATATGCATTTTAATATAAATGCCCACAACTAGCTATGCAATGCAACAAGTGATGGGAGCATGATGTTTACAAGGAATTGGGGAGGGGGGGGTATTCAAACCCTCAAGCCAATCAAGTCAAGCCAAGTGTCAATGAGAGAACCCATGAACCTTCAACTACCCATGTTGACTTTTGTGCCCAATCATTCATTTCTCCCAAGAGTTGGTTGAGGTAGTTAATGCCTTAGGGAATGGAGAGGTATGGCTGTCCAAATTCGAGTATGGGCAAGCCACCCTTCCTAGAAATTCGTGTTTGGCTTCTTGGGCAAGAAAAGAGCCACGAAATTGCTTCCCAAGCCATTCTTCACCCATCAGGTTTGTTTTCTCACGAGTTGGGAGTCACCTGGGCGTTTCCCCTCCACGTTTTTCTGTGTTTTCCCTCATTCTCAGCTAGGAGAAGAGCGTTTCTATGTTGTATAACAGTGGGGAAGAAGGGGAATCGATTTGGGGTTTTATAGAGGTTGTTTTGGCCCACTTAATGCTCATACATCTGTGGGAGAAATCGGTTTTCTTCCCTGGGGTTGATTCCCTCTTCCCATAATCCGTTTTGGGTGGGCAATGATTTGGGGAAAACCCATAGACCCTAATTTGTAATCCATTGTTCAAAATGTGTATCCATGCCCAGTTTTTGAGTTTGATGTGTGTAAGAGAATGTTGGGGTTGAGATGGGTATTCATTGCTTTGGTTGTGTTGAACTTGAGAGTCCCATTTTCCTTGTAGATATCATGCCCAGCTCGGGGGTGGTCTCTGAGTGCTGAAAGAGTATAGGCTGGGCAGAGACCTATGGTTGGGTGGAATGTTGCAGAGACATAGCTAGTTGGTTGCGACAGCATTACAGTGAGATAAGTATATTCTCTTATGTGTATTTATTTCTGCATTGTTTTAATTAATGAATGGTTGTTCTTGATATGGTGGATGCATGTGAAAAAGGTGTGTGGATGATGTCTTATTCCACTGTGCATGTTTGCTTGATTTGAATCTGTACACATATGCATTTTATTTGTAATGCAATTGTTTATATTTATATGAATCATGAATGTTGAAATGGGCTAAGTTTTATAAAAGCCCGGGTTTGGGTATCATGTTCCCTTCCTTGCGTTAGATCCACGGGAGGGGGCATGACAATATTTTGGCATTATTTTATTATCTCTTGATGTATCTTGACCTTCGAATATGGATTGGTTAGAGGATGGATATAAAGGTGGCCTAACAAACCACTTATTATACATATTTTTTTACCATGTAGGAGGAGCTTAGGGTTTTGGTATCTTGGCCCTATCATGAAGATATTATTATTATTCTCAATGGAGGAGTTAGTTACTCTCTCTTCCTATATAAGAGACCCTCTTCTCATTGTAATCCTTGCTAGAACTTGGAGAATAAAACTCATTTTGCAACTTGTGCTTATTTTCCTTCTTGTGATAGAGTATTGTGTAGATATTGAAGTAAGTTGAAGTTATAGGTGTTTAATGTCTAGTATGAATTCTCCTACAAGTGGTAAGGCCTTGCATGAGAATATTGTCGTAAGTTTTTTACATTTTAGTCCAAAGATTTGCTGATTTTACTTGCAAGATAGCAGTATACTCAGCTTTTTATGTGTTACGTTTAGTAGGTTTTGGAAGCTTTGCATGCAAGTTTACTTTGATGATTTCAGATCTTGAATCCTACCTTGGATTAGAGGAAAAGCATATTTGGCTGTCAAAGACTGGGACAAGGGTTTGAGCTCTTCTACCCCCTTGTACTCTTTGATCACCAAAATCTTCACACACCTCCTTCATGACCCCATTGCCCTCTCTTCAAGCAACTAGGAACTAGTCAAGAGATTTAATTCCATATTTTAGCCACTTAAACAAATTAATTTATTTCATTTTTAAATGTTTTTTTGGTTTTAAAATTTGGAATTTATCTTTTATCACACACATAAGATTAGGCAACACTGAACAGACTTAGCTAGATCTAACCCACCTTAAGGGCTGCACTCCACTTCTCTCAAGTTTATGTTATTGCATGGTTGAATCTCATTTCATGGTAATCTTTTGCTTGCTGGTCATAAACTGAATAAGTTTGAGATAAATGCTAATTCTAGATTTATTTAAATTTAGCCGTGAAATAGTTTATTTCTTTTATACTTTGAATTGGTTAAATTCCTAACAGTTTTTTGAGCTTTTTTCCTTTGAATCATCTTCAGCGCTCTTGGACAGTTTTGTTTAGAAATTTTTAGATCTTGGGTTGTTTCTACATGGTTTATGGTATAAATCACTCCTAATAAACAGATCTGAAATTTATCTATTGCCGTTAACTTACAAAGCACAACATTTTCTTTATATGTTGATGGCATACACAAGTACCACTTGCACTTCACTCAATCTTTACCACTTGCACTTCACAACATATGGCTACGCGTTAACTTTCTAGCTTCTTTGCACTTAACTTCACTTATTCAAGTCACTCGAAAATTCTCATTGTTATTAACCACATAATTTTCTTTCAACTCTATCACTTGAGTTATTAACATTTTTTGTTGTAAGTTATTTCTTAAAATGATGGTAACTCTACTATAATAGAATAAGGGTTTGTGGTTTAATAAATTGTATTATCTCAAAAGTTATTTTCAGATTTACTTGCAATCTATTTCAATGTTTTAAATCAAGGTAACAAAGGATTTCATAACTTTCTTTGTTGGTTTAAAGCTTATCTCCCATTGCCGGTCACTAACACTTAACTCATCATATACTACAACAGCAATGTCACTTGATCTACACCATTTAATGAGATATATTTCACTTGTTACATATTACTTATCATTTACAGTTCTTGATCTAGTTCTTTTGGCAACAAGTTGTTTATCATTCATTTGGCAAATCACTTAAGTTTTTGGGTTGCTTACATGTAATTGCTTTATTCAAATATATTTTATATGCAAGCAATTTCATTGATTCATGGATGTTGTCATCAGATTGTTAGTTATCTCTTTCAATATTTAAGATTTCAGCTCTTAATAAGATTTTCTAATTCACAACCACCATCTTTTATATACTCAATCTTGCAACAAGTAATCTGCCTCATCTCTTAACACTTAATTGCTTTTAGGGAGTCACCCCTAGTGATTCATCCAAGTCACTAAAGAGAAGGGAAGTAATCGCTAAGGTGACAGTAGCATTACTTCCATAGTTGCACATAGCTACACCCTGGTGAAGACCTTGCACCATAGGGTGTTAGTTTTTGAGGCAACAAGCTTATACTAATTACTGCTAGTTGTGAACAAGTAATTACCTGTCATGGAACTAATGATGGATACTTATAATGAGCTATATTCAATTAGCCTATACTAATCACTGTTAATTGCGAACAGGTAATTACTAATAAATCATGAAGAGCATTTATAGAATCTAAAACCTAAGATAAGTGGCACAATAATTGACCTGCAAAACATAACTTTCATTATTTTTCGATATAATTTTCTCTACTGAGCCTTGGAATCTTTAAAAGATGCCATTTTCTGAAAGCTGGAAACTCGGGCCACTCCAAACCCTGTGAATTTTCCAATACATAATATTTCCAATCCTATGAGTTTAAGGAAGTCCTGCTTAGGGTGCTGTCACCTATGTTTCAATTACCCCTTTATTATTGATAGAAATATCCAGAAAGATGGTCTGGTTAATCAAAGCAGAGATGCTAAAATATAATCACGTCATTAATTTAAAAAGGAATATTATTTGCTGCAGTAATATCAAATGTGTTATTCCTAAGATACTGTCAGAAGCATCAAAGCAAAATCCACACACGAGATAAACATTTTTTTTCCAGGGGTAAAATGCAGACATTATGATGTTGCAGAAAATCATAAAGATGTAATATTTCAGACTCAATTAAACCAGCCATACAGAAATGACTGCCAAAATGTATTTAAACACAGATATCATACATACTATAGAGCTGAACTATAGATTTTGTAAAACATTGAGTTAATAAAATATATGCACGCTGCATTGAGGCCTGAAAACACATAATATGAAACAAACCAGAAGCAAGGCACATACATCGTGATCTCCACCTTGGCCCCCCTCACTTGGAATGCGTCCAGGATGATCAGGTGGATAAACAAGAACTGCAAGAAAGTTATCCCCATTCGAGTGAAGCATGTATGTGACATCTAAACTGTGTCTTCGGAACATTCCTTTTGGCAGTACTTTCTGGTGACCATTTAAATAGACATCTGCAGAGTAATTGATTCCTCTAAAATTCAGCCAAGCATGTGTGTTCACAGACTGTGGACAAGGAACGCCACATGTTAGAGAAGAAATTTCCCTGTACATGCAAATTTTTTTCATGACCTTTAAACTTTTCTTGTAGGAAGGATTGACTTTCAGGATCAAGCAAAAAAGATCTTTCCTTTTCTATCATTAGCATAAAACTTGCTATCAGACAATAATTAAAACAATAAAATGTTGACAAATTTTGTTATTCTGGTTCTATCAAGGATAGACAATGATACCATGCATCTGCTTTGTGCACAGTGGAATAAATATCACTGCTTTACAATTGATTAAACCAGTTTGCAAACAATTTTTTCCCCAATTTCATAAAGATATTTTCGGTATCTATTTTGAAAATGAAAATAATCTGTGATGTAGCAATCAACGGATAGGACATGCATAGAGTACAAGTATAGAATGTGTCACTATTGTACACAGTGGAAGAAATATCACTGCTTTACAATTGACTAAACCAGTTTGCAAACAATTTTTTCCCCAATTTCATAAAGATATTTTCAGTATCTATTTTGAAAATGAAAATAATCTGTGATGCAGCAATCAACAGATAGGACATTCATAGAGTGCAAGTATAGAATGTGTAACTATCTCTATACTTCTAATCTAAAGAGCCATAGTAAGTTTGAATGAAGCCTTGAGCAAATCAGATGCAATTAAAATTAAGGGATACCTTTTGATCAACACCCTGGTCATAGTGCAGAAGATGGCAGTTATGAGAGAGCTAATAACAGAGGTCAAAAGGAGCAGTTGAAGGCAGAGATGTGAAAATGATGCCAAGAGAAAAAACAACAGAGAAGGGATAGAAAATGACTAACAAATAATTGGTTAGAAAAATAATCACTTCCTTGTCTTTCCTAGAATAATATTCTTTTTCTTTCTTTTTTTAACTTTTCCATGTGTATTTTTGCATTTTCAGTATTTCGTTTAATTTGTTCATTTTTTTTAAATTCTCAACATATTGTTTAGAAGTAAATAACATTACTAAAAATAATAAAAAAGAATACTACAACAAGTCGTGGGAAAACCACAATAGCATATAATAGTAGACTCTATGGGAATAAAGGCCACAGTTAGCTCTGTAGAAGTCCTGGTAAGGGAAATTTGTTAGGTCTACGATAACAAAAGAGGCAACAAAAATGAATGAATTGAGCCCCAAGAAAGAATATTTTGCAACTTTGATCAAAAATAATAAATGGAACAATGTATCAGGGTAAAGAGATAATGACAAGATGAATAAATGAAGCTGCTGTAGGCCAGTGATGACTAAAATAACGATTGCAAAGATGAACACTGAATTCCTTCAGGATCTTACCTTACATTATCATTTTGTCCTTGACTTCTATAGTTTCTATAACTTATTTTATTTCAGGAATCTGACCTCTATTGAAACAAGGTGGCATTTGATCTTCAGTAATCATACATTTTCTGAAATTCTCGTCTAATGCTGTGGATTCATTTGCAGAAATAGAAAATGTGTGTGAATATAACGCATGGCAAAGAGATCAGATTATGTTTCAACCTCTGATGAAAAATAACAACGGATCTTTATAATACTTAAAAGAAATGAATAAACCACTAAATTCATCCACTCCAAACAATAAGATTATGAATTTGGAATTGTGATATCTCAAACAAAGTTTAGATGGAGTGAAAACCAGAGAGCAATACAGTGCTACTGTACCCAGACTGGAACTACAGCTAACTCAAAATTGAAAACTAAGAGTAACAGATATAAGAACCAAAAAAAGGAAAAAATACCGGTGGCACCTGCACACCCAATTGGGGGATTGCACCTACAAATCCAAGTAATGGAGGAAGACCTCTCCAATAAGCAGCAATAAGTTGGTTGATTATATCGATGTTAAGATGCAACATACATATGAAAGGGGGAAACCCCTATTTATAACAATTAATGATGTAAAACACATAGCAAAAACATAACTTATGACTTAAGCCACAAATAAAGTGATTAGGCCCTCATCATATAAAGGTACCACTTTTACAAATATACCATTATCAGAAATCATGACCTTACACAATGGCTCAGGTATATAGAGTCTAATACCTAATAAGGATGTCATGGTTAGATACGTGAGAAGAAAACCGAGAAATGTATCCGTTGTCCTACAAGTTACTAGCCAGTATGAGATTTGAACATATAGATCTAGGTACATAAACTAAAGAGATATATAGTGAAAATCAAATCAGCCATCAAAAAATTATGTAACAAATGAATATCATAGATCATTACACAATAAACTTAGAACGGAAGAGATAAGATAATAAGATAAAATAATTCCATTAATGTCCGACTAATGACCACAAAAGTAGGTCAATGGGACTGCCAAGTACAATGATGTCATTACAAAGCAGGACAACCAAAATGTCTCCTATAAAAAGCAATATGCAGAAAAGAAAGTAAATTAGAGAAGAGAAATTTATGCCAAGGCATGAGAAGCACTCGACCCTGAGTATGGGAGACCACACAGGGTTGGAGATATACAAGGGGAAAGGATCCAGGGGCAAAGAGATCTAGAATAAATGAGGTAGGTCTATCAAGGGATAAACCCATCTCTCCTAATATCCGAGGGCAAATGAAGGAAACTAAAAACAGTATTTTGTCCCGAGGAAGAGCTAGTGGAAGGTCTAGGCCACCCTCTGCGTTGTTGTCTGGAGGAGATAGCTTGCCACTGAGGTCTCGAAGATCTCGTCTGCCTCCTGGGGAGAGATCTAGTATGGTCATGCTGCTGAGATCTCAAAGGACGGGGGAAGGCCCCATGGGTCCGCATTGATTTGGAGTCTAAAACTGAACTGATGTCAGTCTGTCTCTTAGTGCCCCTCCCTAAGGGTAGCACCGTGAAAAAGGAAGTGATCCGTTGTGTAGAATCTGGTCTGGTAGGAGGCTAAAGAATATGGGCTGAAAACCTAAGGGCCTCCTGCATGTATAAAGCCAAACATCTCTAATCGGGGTATTTGAAGAATTCAGTGAGCATCTGGGTCCCTCTGAATAGGCAATGGAGCCTCCCTCTAATATCGTAGTAGATGGGGCAGTGCAACATGAAGTGCTCCTCAGTCTTGACCTCCTAGAGATGGCATAGTTGGCAGGTCGTGTTAGATCAGTCAACCTAGTGGTCCATCTCTAACCGAAGTCGATGAGAGTCCACTCTAAACTGCCCTAAGGGGATGTGAAGAGCATGGATGCAATGGCGAAGAGTATACTAAGGCCGAATAATGAGTCTGTCACTTAACTCTAAGAAGTGCTCAGCATAGAAGACCATCTTTGGGCGTAACCCACCCTGAGGGTTAACCTAAGTGATCTGGATAAACTGTCTATAGATGTCATCCCTGATGATCATGTTCAACTCATGTCTTAGGGGTGGGAGGTGGCCAAATGCATCTAAGGAATATCCGAATGGAGGGATTCAATCCATCTGAATGCCCACTGAGTCCAAAACATCTGAGACCCCCGCAAACCATCCTCGAGTTCGACCTGAGGAGATGGATGAGGCCTGTTGCCGCAGGATTACGCACCTGGTTAACGAAGCAGAAATCTTGCTACTGCTCACTGCGCCCTTGGGGGAAAGTCTCAAGTCAAGGCTGTCACCTAATCTTGATTCCTCCATTTAGGCCAAATCCTAACTGAAGCCAAGGGAGGCAGTCCCTATGGAATGTTTCTAAGGTTAATGGAAAGTTAATAAAAGATTGTTTTTAGGAGTTTTAGGGGGTATGATTAAACTGTCCAAGTTTGTTGCAAGAATTTAAGGAAGTGCTTTCAACAGCAAATAATAAACCACCACTAACATATAAAGATATAACAATAGCTTACTGATATTAAGCAAATATGAAATGATTGTTGTTGGAGATCAGTGCCACTGGAGTCAATATATAAAAATAGATGTTGTTGAAAGGGAAAGTTTTGCAAGTGTATCTTGGTTAGTTTTAAATTATTAAAGATGGAACTTGGTTACGGGGAAAAAGGGAAACTCTGGATATACCGTGATGTACAAGGAGCACTGTCCGGAAATTAAGTGAAGGTGGCTCCTCACAAAGACGTGTGGGTTGGAATGGAGTCTCAAGGGCGGTGTTCAACACTACACCAACAAGGGTGTAGCCTAACTGTGACCTGAGGTCACCTCCCAGTGGTTCCCGCTTCTTCTAAGGAATTTCCCCACGCAAAACTTAATGTTCTAAGTGTCGGATTTTCACTATGTTTGGGGTTGTTACTTTTATTATGATGAGTTTTTTAATTAAGTCTTGAGAATTAATAAGTTGCTACAACTCTTTATGATTTCCCCGGGACCAAGCAAATGCCCGCAAGGGGAAAGAGCATACTTTGAGCAATAGCAAAATGTATGTTTCAAATTGAAACTTGAATAAAAGATGCTAGAAAAGAAATGCAGAAAGATAGATCACCGGATCTATGTGTCACTTTCTGATCAACCGCCACTAATCGGCAATGCCTTTATGTGGTGGTGAGAGCATACTTCGTGGCAACGAGATCGATGTTATTTCTAATTTACTTGTGAAATATAAATGGAAAAACTTATAAAACAAATCAAGTATACGGTCATGCAATAAACGTGGTTTGTGTGCTTGTGTTCATTAGAAAAAATTATACCACAAAAAATTAACACTGCGAATCCCCCCTAGGGGGATGGGGTGTGGGCGCAGTGTATCCCACTTGCTCTCGTTTAATAAGTTTTACAATACTTGCTCAATGAAGTGCCTCTTAGTCCATTTAAACAAGGATCTAAGGGCTTACAATTTAAGAAAATGAAGTATTGGTAAAAGAAGGTCCTCAGAATGTGTTTTTGGCACTTTCTGGCGAAAATTGGCCATAGCTTCCTTCTCTTCTTCTCTTTTTCCTTGGACCTGCTAAAATCGGCAAGCTAAATATGCTAATTTTGTGGGTTAAACATATACAAATGCACAAAAAATTACAACTTTTTATACTCGGAAAAAAAAAAAAAAAAAAATTTGAGCAATTTCAAGTATGAAAAGACTAGATCTAGATCTACAATTTTCCTCAACTGCACCTATGCTTACTCATGCAACTTTGATTTTGATGGCAAGGTGATGGAATGGCTCTTGACATGTCTCTAGGGGATGGTACTTGATGTTGATGATCACGAAACAATTAATTGCAAGATGGAGAGGTATCAAGGAGCTAGTGGACTATTTGGCTTTGTCAATGCTATCAAAGAAAAGAGTATTCCGATGCCACGCAAGCCATCAAAATTTAGAATTTTAATTACATGTTTTATTTGAAAGTTGAGTTATGTTTTCTTTATTTCTTATTTGCCACTGTAATGAATTGTAATTTAAGTCTTTTTTCTTATTTGTTCTACATTTTTGGTGGCAAATTATGGTGCAAAAGCACCAAATTTACGAAAATTTACCATTCGGGCTCCTAGCCAAACCTATAACTCTTCATAATGCGCAATTGTGTACAAAAAAATATACTCAAAGAAGCAAAATAGATTAGAACTTTAACTAAGAAATTACAATTATTATAATTTATGGCACTCAAGACTCATTAAATTTATTATGACCCTATTTCAAGTTGGATTTCCCACATCTTGATTATTTGTATATGTCCACTACAATCTTTGAATGTGGGTGGGGCAATTGGAGAAGATACCTAATGTGGACATCATTTCCTTGGACAATATTAACATATTCTCTGAGTGGAGGACGGAGTACGAGATCCTTGGAGAAGATACCAAATGTGGACATTGTTGCCCACCTAATGTGCACACCAGCAGCAGAAATCTTTCGAAAGTTGTTTCTCAAGTGGGAAAGGTGTGGTCTTGGGGGCAAGCAAAGAGTCAAGTGCTATCACCTGATCCCGACTCCTCCGTTTAGGCAAACTCCTAACAAAGCCAAGGGGGGTAGAACCTACAAAGAGTTTCTACGGCTCTTGTGTTTTAAGTGTTTTTATGGTATGTATGATGCGGATGGGTGTTTTTAGGAGTTTTTTGAAGATTTACAATAACAGTTTATAAATTCCAAGCATATACTTGCAAAAATTATGAAGAAACACAACCACTGATGATGATAATTTAACAAGGCATCCACAGCATGATATGAATTTTAAAGGACAAGACAAGTGCTCCAGATAGATAATAAGCAAATAAATGTTTGAGTTTGAAGGACCAATGCCTTATGGAGTCAATTGTTGTGCTTGGGATGTTGAATACAAGTCTTAAAGTGCTTGAGAAGTAGAACTGTTTTGCAAGTGTTCTTGGTAAATTTTATTGTAAATTTTAAGATGAGTTGATTATTAAATGGGAGAGGGAATCTCCGAGATATACCTTACGGTACTGGAGATGTGTCCGGAAAATAATCTAAGTGGTTCCGTACAAAGACATGTTGGCTGCCCGAAGTCTCTAGAGCGTGTTCAACACTACACCAACCAAGGATGCAGTCTAACAGTGCCCTTAAGGTCTCGATACAGTGGTTCCAGCGTTTCCAGGCAGAATTTGCCCACTTTTGAATATTTGATGATCAATGCCAGATTTTCGTTGGTTTTCGGGAGAGTGTTTTATTATGGTTTGAGTGGATTAAGATGTGGAGAATTAAATAGTCTACAACTACTTCTGGGTATCCCACAAGTGGGCAGAGCATACACAGTGTAGTAAATTGTAAATTCCAATTTTATTGAATGTTTGGAACAAGAACCATTGTAGAACTCTCCAACAGAGAGCACTCTTGATCCGCCTTATGGTGAGATTCAAGATATTTATGAAATGAAAAAGTGTTTGAAATAAAGTCTACACTACCCAAGAGTCTCTTTCAGGTCTAAGACCGTACTTGGGAAAGCAAGGGGATTAGCAAAATAAACAGAAAAGGAACTCTCCGACAGAGAGCACTCTTGATTCGCCTTATGGCGAGATTCAAGAGATTTTAGTGATCTTTTTATGAGATTATATGAAATTGAAATTTGAAATAATGAAGTAAACTAAACTATGAACATCTATGATCTAGATATTATTTCAAAATTGAAGCTACTCTAGCAATGAAGTCTAAGTTACTTGCAAAAAGACAACTAAACTAAAAGCGAAAAAGGGACAAGAGACAACACAAGATTCCCCCAAATGGGGGAAGTAGGGGTGTGGGAGCCTTTATCCCACTTGTTTTTTATTAGTCTTTTACAATAATTTTTTGGTTTTTGTCTTCACTTGAAAGCACAATATAGGATGGGGGAATGAAGAATAGGGAAGTGCTTTTCAAGGAATGTGTTTGTATTGTTTGCTTGCTCTCTTTGGTCTAGCCTTTAGGCTTTTTGCTTTGCTTAGATCTTCTTGTTCACCTATGCATAAGAGCTCTAAACACACACTATATTAGGAGATTAGTAGAAAAAGAAATGCAACTAAGATCTATGACTAAAAGCTTTGAATGAACTAAGTGCAAAACTAGTTAATGAAATGAGGCTAGCATGCAAGTGTTTGACAAATTGAGATCTAGAAACAAAAAGTAAATGAGCTAGGTGTGACTAGAAACTAAGTGCAAGCCTAAAGATGGATTGTAAGACTAAATGCAAACTAATGCAATTAATTAAATTTAAAACTAGATGCAACTAAAAATCTAAATGAGAAATGAAAGCTTTGCAATTTAAACTAAGTATGAACTAACTACAAACTTAAGAAATTCTATGACTAAGTTACAAACAAAAGAAAAAGAGATCAAAGAAGGGTAAAGCAAGCACCAAGAACAAGCAAAGAAGCAGAGGAAGAAGCCAATGAGAACAAGGGTAAAAAGAGAAGACAAAAGGGGTAAGGCAAGAGTGAAAGAGGGCTGGAAAAAGTGGTTGAAAAGGGCAAAATCAGTCCCTAAGAGAGGGCTGGAAAAAGTGTTTGAATGGGGCAAAAACAGTCCCTAAAAGAGGGCTGCAAAAGGTAAGGAGATGGCTGGAAAAGAAGACAAAAGAATCAGAGATAAAAGAGGCTGAAAATCATGAAAAAATCAGCAGACAAATGAAGAGAAAAGAGGTCAAAGAAAATAGAAGAAGACAAGGGAGAAAGCTAGCAAGAGGTAAGACAGCCAACCAAACAAGGAAAAAAAGCCTACGAAAAAGAGCCAAAGACTGCAAAATGATAACAAAATTTGAGATCCAAAACTTTAGCCTTTTACCCAAGTAACCAAATTGAGAAAATTTGACTTTAAAGAGGAGGATAAGAAGTAGAATACTTAGCTCTTGAATCTTGAAATGATTTTGGATCCCACTTGATGATTGTTTGTTGGACTTTTGCTTGGCTCCAAGAGAAGGAGATGCAAACTAGCTCAACCTCCTACTTGATCGAATGGAGTGATCTGTAAACAAAGAACTCATACACTTGCAAACAATGGGATTAGATCATGTAATATCGATTGATTGAAACCAAAAAAGCATGAGCTACAAACTAGTAAAACAATGCTCTTGTAAATCTCTAAGAACAAATATGTAGATAGACAACTTGAGACTACAAATGTCTACCCTTATGTGCTTACTGTAATCCCTCTAAAGCATGAAATACTAACCAATGATTGACAAGCAAGAGAAGCATTTAGAATAATATCACCTCATTCACCAAAGCAATTTGATCCAAGTACAACACCACATGAGCCTCCAAAGCCTTTCTTTTATTCAAAAATTTGCATGAAAGCAAAAGAGCATTACAATATTTGAGCAGAGGTTCTTTACAAAAATTATCCACCCAAAATGGTTAAGCAAGACCCTTATTTATAGTACAAAAGAGCTCATGCGAATGAGGAAGAAGCTAGGGTGAGAGCTCAAGGAGGAGAGCGAATTGCCAAATCGGTGGAGTGATTCGTGGCTCAACTCAAAGCTTGGAGCGTTGAATTTTGAGTTTGGTTTGGTGAAGCTTGAGTTGGTAAGTGCGATTGATAGAGGTGGCAGCCACCTCACCATGGGTTTCAACACCCTCCACCTTGAAGCAATCATCCATCACATGGGAACCCTCGTCCAAGGCTAAGGAATAAACGCCAACCAAATCAAGAGCTAAATTCGCCCACGTGAGGAGGCCCACGCCTTAGTTGCTCACGTCATCTCTTTAATTGACTCGTACACCCAAAGCTTGGTTTATGACATGTTTTTTTATCACTTTGATGTGATCGTACATCAGTAATAAAATATACTCCATGCCCGAGCTCTCACGTGAGGGAGGCCACCCTTATCTTTTAATTAAATTCCACGTTGACCTTGTAACCTGTGATTTATCACATAAATGTATTCGTACACCTTACTAAACCACCTAGCCACCCTTTCCATAGTTTTTTTATCATATTTTGACTTTTTTTATTTTTGTCCTCTGGTGCATTTTGTCTTTTTTAGCAATTAAGTGCCAAATTGATGTATCCTTAGCCAAAATTGTTCCTAGAGGCGATGTAATCGCCTGGAACCTGAAGAAAGAGGGCACTAGGGTAAAGAGAACGCTCTGAGCGTCAAAATGAGCCTCCCCATGCCAAATTCTGCCTCCAGATGAGATTTTTATCACATTTTGAAATTTTCCAATTAAACCATTTAAAAAACGGTCTAATTTACGGGAAAAAAAAAATATATATATATATATATATATATATTTTTCAGAATGAAACAAAACTCCTAGGGGACCTAGTGCATGTTGATACGACTCAATCGAGATGGCTAATCATGTAAAAGTCCTAGACACACGACTCTAATAACCACCTTTGGTTTTGACCACCATGGTAAATACTCCAGCTCTGGAGATATGAGTGAAAAACTCAGGGATTATACTTCACTGAAGAGTAAAGCATAATTCCCAAGGAAAAAACACTCTAGAGTATCACCCTGATAGTTAAACCTAAGGATAGCCGAGTCTTTTATAAAAGGACCCAATTTAGACCAACTTTTTACAATTTCCCCATGGGGATATGAACATGCAGTTATTACAAATGGGGCAAAATTGCCCTAAAAATGACTTTTGAACTCTAAACACTGATGATGAACATGAATCATGTTCAATAAATTGATGGCTCAATAGAAGTTCAGCTATTGTACAAAATAGCTGGTAACAGACATCATTTTCCTAAGGATATAAGAATTATTGAATCTTACTGAGGTATAGCAGTTTTCATTGATGGAGTTGCGAAACTAATATCTTCCATACTATATTTGTATGCTCCACAGTTCTAGTTAGAGGTGCCGACATGTACCCACGATTTCCTTCTCTCCTGCATGTGATATAGAAATAGTACATTAATGTTAATCTCCTCCCATGAAATGGTGGAATTCGGGATAAAACATTCTTGCTTAGAAAGATCAACATATTTGTGTCAAAGGTCCTAGAATAAGTATGCATAAGAGATATTGAAGGCATTTCACAAAAAATTCATAACATGCAATCACGACGTTGGACTTCCTAAAAGTCCAAATAACACAATCTTTGGTGTGCAATTTGTAAAAATAATACTCATGAAACAAGTAAATACCACCCATGATCGACATCAATGAAAAACTACTAATCCTCAAGCTATGTATTATTGTTAAATTTCAAAGCACCAATAGATGAAAGAAATAGCACACAACATGTGCTAGATCTTGGTCATCATTAAATTTGAAAAATTGTTCCCACATATAATGAATTAGCTCCATTAAAATTGGGAGATTTTCTTTGCTATAGAGTAAGATTCTTTAATCTTATAGGGGATTACTTGAAATTGTCAAAAGTTGAAAATGTTTTTGTGGGTCCGCATCACCTACCTAGTTTGTGTTGAACTACTAGAAAGTTTTGTTTGCTAAACAGAGTACAATGTGAATCTCAAAAAGTGGAGAAATTCTACCACCTCTGCATCAAGAGTACAATCTGCTCTAATTTTCTGCTTAGGGCTATTCACTCTATTTTTTAGGGATGCCCTAGCTAAGGAGAAAGATTAAGTGTGATACAGTATGGTTCTCTTGATTTGCTGTGAAATCAGAGTTGAACAATGATGTATTGTTGGCTGTTCATTCAATAAAAAGGCTGCCCTACTTCGTCTATTTCGTTTTGGGTTTCATATTATGACCATTCTTTCTTTGTTCAATGGTTCCATGTTATTCTTGGCTATAATTCCATGGTTGTAATGGTGCATCTTATAAAAGGGCTGTCACTTATTCTTGCATAATCTGAAAATCTGTTTCGGACTAATTATGTAACATTAGTGAATGGCTTAATTACGTCTTCTCAGTTGCATTCGAACCATCTTGCTCTTTGTTCTTGACTCTATCAACCAATTGGATGGACACCGGTCTTGGTGCACCATCCTTTTTATTCTTGAGAACATCTTAAACATTATTTTCCAGGGTTTAACCCTTGTGCCAGCAAAGAACTGGCCTAAAGTGAGAGGAAGAGTTGTTGTGGTTCTTGGGTTTAATACTTAGCAGCAAATTAACTCAAATACATATTAAACGTATATCAAACCCCCGAAGGGACAATGGGAGTTTATAGTTTATACTCAAGAAACCCCCGAAGGGAAAAATTCATTCAATCAAACCATTCTCATGTGTGATTCTATTGTATAATTAGATCTTTTTCTATAACAATAGATGAACATAACAACTCTGTCATAATTAGATATTTAATTTAACAATCTCCATAGCTATCTCCAATAATCTCTCAAATCTCTCAACTGACTCTATGAGACCCTCATCCCTAACTTCTCTCCTTCTCCTTATCGTTGATTCATATTTCATACATACACTTTTATGTGTGGTCTACATCATTACAAAGCAATCATTTAATTTAGACAGTATTCATGATTCACAAGTAGGAATTAATCATTTAATGGTGACAGTGGGCAACTGTCCTAAGCCTCTAGGGTTGCACTTCATTCAGGGACTTGATTACCTTTCAGTGCAGGTCTAGAAGGTAACAACTCCATGGAATATAGATTCAAATGAGAGAATACAGAATATTTTGGAGGCTGGAATGTAGAGGGGAGGCACTTAAGCAAGTTTCCAAAATGGTGTGCTTTAGAGCTTGAAGAAAAGTATTCTATTGAGCCAGAAATACTAAATAATTCCACAATAAAAAAATAAAATGTAAGGTCCAGCATTTCTTTTTAAATGGAGAGAACTGAAGGTGTAATTACTTATGTTAACGCAAAAGCGTTTTAGGTAGCTCACAAGCACATGTCTACTGCTTTTGAGAGACACCTGAAGCTGAAATGTAGTTCTGAGCAATTAATGCTTGTAACATCTTAATATTTTTGCATGCTATGTTTTGATGCACTCAAGGCAGTTCTTTTTTCCCTTTAGGGTTGGATTCCAACTATGTGCAGCTATTGATAAAATAGCTATCATCAAAACTTCAGATGTGACCATCAAATCAACAGATTTCTTGAAACGGGATTATATTTTTGCTTGTTAATCGTGCATTACAAAACTAGAATAGGTAGATGACTACAATCTTGCATTGTATAGCTCATTACCATGAAATTTAAAGACAAGTATAATCAAATTGTTATAGCAAAACAATAAAGGAATGGAAAGGCATCAATTACAAGCTTTGAAATATCCTGCTAGGTATGAGATTTATTAACTCAAAATTAAATTGGTGATTGTTAAGATTACTCAAATATAACATTACAGAATTTTCAACTATCCACAAAGATCCCGATATTATGATTTATCGAATCAAAGAGAACATTAGAACTCGTTTCAAAAACAACTTAAAACTAGATATTTATTTCTTACTTCCCTGTAGAAAGAAAAAAAAATTGCATAACTGGCAAATTTTACTTAAATGAAATTTATGGCATGATTACTTACCATAGGTGCTTGGAATCTTGTGAAGAACCAAAATGTATAGTATTCCCTCCCAGAATCAGCAATATCAATGATAGTCTCGTTCACCAATCCATAGAAAGGATCTGCTATTAGATTGTTTTTCAAGAGGGTTCCCAGGACACTGTTAAAACAATATTTAATGTAAATAAAGGCTTCACAAACAATACTGCGATATTTAGCAAACAAAAACAATAACTACATTGATGACATGCTCCATTTTTAGCTTTATTATTTCTCTAAACATGTCATGGTAGAACCATTCTTGGAAGATTTAGTGGTGGTTATGTGATTAATGATCGGAATACATTAATTGACTAAAACTCCAAGACCCCCACTAGCTAAGTAAAAAATTGCTCAAAGCTCATGGAAGGTAACATTACTTACTAATAATGAACACTGTTCCACAGAAGCAGAAGTCATTCAAGGCAGGCTAAATATGTTGATTGCATGTTATTGGTTGGAATCTATATAGGTAATAGATATATAATTATTAGCTAACCTCATTATTATTAAAATAAAAATTATGTGTCAAGGAAAATTAATGATGCATTCTGAAGCAACTGCTTGCAGTGTGGAATTATATCTTAGCCATCATGGAGCACCGATCAACATTGTCAATCTAACAGAGGGAGCCTATGTTTGTAGCAGTAGGGGCATGAAAGTGGCAATGGAGGAAGAGAACGATGGTCCCAACCAACCGTCATTTAAGCAAGGAGTCACTGAATTCTGAGCTTTGGATGCTGAAGCCTCGAAGACTGGAAAATGGAGCAAGATAGACTGAGATTGACATGTTAAGTACACGGTAGGCCCTCCAAGTGTAAGTGTCACAACCAACCTCCCCGGAAGAAAAGTTCTCTTGTTTGCAGAAAGGGAATTGATTGCTGTTACTATACAGACTAGCATGTGAAATTAAAGTTGAGAATATCAATGCTAGCCCATGAGCAACAAAAAGGAAGGCCACTATCACCTCACCAACCCTGTTCGACGCTTTAAGTTGGCTCTTCTCCAACACAAGGGGGGCTTCCCTAAGATAGGATTTCTAAGACTATGATAAGGAGATTCAAGGTGATATCAAAAGATAGGTTAGCAAAACTCAGTTCTAGGATAAAAAAGTAAAAGAGTGATGGAAGGATAGAGAGATTAGTGCCTATACCAACAAGGGCAAATGGAATTAAGAAGCCAATCCAAGAGGGCAAATCCATGAATGGTTAAGACAAACAAGGGCCACTAAAGCATGCCACAAGAAGCCCTAAAATGTTGAAAAATGAATGTAGAAAACAGACTAGGAGGACCCAAAAGGTGCCACATCAAAACATTGGTAATCGGGTGTGACCTACACAATGAAGTATTACAAGAAAAAACACTAGAAGATGATAGGAGCAAGCTAATAAAATCATGCATAAGACACCAAAGGGAAATAGAGGGAGAGACTCCTCACATAAAACTCAAATCCCCATGGCTGATACATATAGACCTCTACCACCAAATCCCCGTTGAAAAATGCACTCTTCACATCCATCTGATGGACTTGTTATCACACAACTTGTAGTTGTCCCAAAAGGTGATCCTATCCAGGATGGTAGAGGTGTTGGACAACTAAAGAGGTGACCCAAGAGAGCCATGATTCCCAAGGATAAATGGTTGTCACGCTAATCGAGGCACTCTTCACTTTAGATCAAGACAAAGCATGACCAAGGGGGAGACCCTAGCTAACCAATGGAGGCTAGCAAACCTACTCTAAACCTTCTAGGGAAATGTAAAGTTGAAAAGAGAGAGATCAAGAGTAAGTGGATCTAGATCTAGGGAATATAAGTGGACATATGGAGCTAGGGCTTGGTTGAGGAGGCTTATAAAAGGGATAAATGCTCAACCATGCATTAAAGATGCCACTTATGAGATTAAAAAGGTAGATCTAGATAGATCTAATGCCAACTAAAAATACCCAAGTGGGGCCCACCCTTAAATTAAGGAAAGTGAGTAAAATGGGGTCCACAAGATGAAGTTGAAGCAGGAATGGCACTAGAAGGGTGGCTAAGTTATAGATTTGAGGTTTTAATGACAAAATAGCAACACCCAGATGAGAGATCTGGAAAAAGACCACTAACCCACAAGTGCGACCTCCCTTGGAGAGATCCAGTGCCTTAGATCGAGGGGTAAATGGAGTCGGATTCCCACCAAATTTGATCTCCAAGGTTTATTAATTAATTATGAGGTGGGTTTTAATTATTAAGCTCAGATAATCACCAGATCTATCAGATCTAAAAACTAGGGTTTTAATCAATGAGGGTTTGAAGTGACCAATGGGTAAAATGCATGAAAATCGATACATACATTGTAGATCTTACCTCAAAAGCTTGTGGTCGTCTTGCAAATTGATAATCTTCCCAAAGTGAGGCACTCAAGAGTGAGATCCAACTTCCCCAAGTAGAATCGCTATCCTTCCAGAGTGACCAATGCGCCCTTCCCTACCAAAAACGATCTATAATGAGAATCGATTCAAGCATGAAAGAAACTATACGAGAGAAAAGATGAAACAAGTAACATCAAAATGTCACGAAGATACAATAAAGATACTCCCTAAGACAAAGGTTGATCCGAGAGAGAGAGAGAGAGAGAGAGAGAGAGAGATGGGGTTTCCCCACAATGGCGCCCTCTTCAATTCGCCCTCCTCTTCTACCACACGGCCTCCCTACAGAAAAATGTTTGGAGAAACAAGATCCACAATGATAACACAGAGAAAAGATTGTATATTCAACTTGCAAAAGTACCCATCAAAGCCAAAGAAGTATATCTGCAAAATAGTATTTTTATTCCAAGAGTTCAAGAGCCCCAACGGTGCCTTTACAATGAGGGAGTCTCTTCCTTAAATAGGAATGAGAGAGACCAAAACCCTAACCACTTTATGAAAGAGTGGTGGAGATGAAAAGATAAACATAATACAATCGACGGCTATGATGAGCCGGAGCAATAACACATGGATCAACTCACTAAAGGGGGTGTGCACTCACTAAAGAAGCCCTAAGGGGGTCGCACCATATAAAATATGACTAGGACAAGTGTAAGGAGCACATGGTGGGGCTAGGAGGTATTATTATCCTTCACTAGCATCACCCCATGGCACAATGACATAAGGTATGACTCAATAATAGTACAAAGTGACCAAATGACCAAATCGTGCCCCCCCCCCCTCAATGATAGAATAAAACATCAAATAACAACCCGGAGAATGTGTGGACCCCATTGAATGTGCTGTAAGCTGAGCTGGAAGATGTGGGATGCATCACAAATTACCTCTGAACAAACCTCATGCCAATTCCTTGCCTCAATTGCCTAAATCGACTTCCTCAGTGACCTTTTTATCCCATTTTTATTCCTCAGAAAACCACCAAAAAATCATCGAAATGCATGTAACTCTTTGCCTAGTGTCCAGGACACAAATATGACTGCACCACAATGTCTGGAGTTGGGGTAATATGGTAATATGGTAATAACAAGTGGCTGGACCCCCCAACTCATCAATAGCGCCCTAGGAGAACGTGCTAGATCAATGCAACTGCTAGACAGGCCATTTTTGCATGGCAAAACTGGAGAAAAGTGGAAATCTGACCATATCATCACTGGAAGTGCCTGTAACTGATATCTGAGTGTCCCAATGGACTCAGAAGGTCCAAATGTACTAGAGATGAGTACTCATACACCCTGTGGAAACCTGTATGATCATCTGTAGTCTCAACCATACCCGGACAATATAAAAATAATGGTCTGAAAATAATAATAACCATAAAAAAATACATCAACCATCATATGAAACATGTGTCCGTTGTATGGAATCATCAAAGGTGTATCAAAGGAACATAAATCATCATCCTCGAACAACACTGGTCCAACTCATATCGGATCCCCATGGTTAACTTGGTCAAACTAGGTTTGACTAGGTTAAAACTGATCAATATATGACCCAGGGTAGAAATGCCTAATGCTGCAAGTGCAAATGGTTAAAGCATGCTCTTTTAATCATTCTAATAGCAAGACTTGAAGTAGTAAGCATCATTTCACTGGCGGTTAACTAATAATTATATAAAGTATAAGTTCAAATAATCATTTACTCAAAATAGAACCTCAAGAATATACTCATTCTGTACAAGTGAACATTTTGCTAGCAAAGGGTGAGGGTGAAGAATGCAAGGTTAGGATAAGGGGATGACTTGACTGACTCAACACTATGATACTTTGGATAAGGGAAAGGGAATACACACTTAACCATATGTTGGATAATAAACATACAAGGAATGGTAGTGTCTCACAAATGGAATAAGTTGTTTAGAGAAGTGCTTATTCAACCTTGGCAAATGTCTACAGCTCACATCCAAGCTGAAACAGCTCCGTGAGGATCGTTTCTAGAACCGCCATGGTTGGGTGCCCGGCTAACCGTAACTTGAGGTTCTAGGGGACACTTAGAATTAGTTGTCCCTTACTCCATCTCACATCACAACCCGTAGGCTCCGTGAGGAATTTAATCATTACATTTAATTCATGGCCAGCAGTCTTTGGATTTAGCATTCATTTAACCACTGTTTTTTTTAAGCCTTTATGACCCTTTTTGGATTTTGCATGTGCTTAGAAGCACAACTAGTTGCAACTTACATCCAGGGTACTTTAACATTTCAATTTCCATAGCCCTCTTTCATTGTGCTGAGAAGCACAGTTTTTTATTTGTTTCCATGGGCTTGCACAAAAGATAAGATAAGAGTTTCCATATGCATATAATGATGGTAGTACTATTTGCTTCAGATTTTAGTCAACACAACTCAAGCAACAACTCAGAGCCCAGACACAAACTAACAGGGATGTTATCCAACATAGAGGCAAAAGTGGGGAGGTCCTCCATATCACAGGCTGAGGTGTAAGCCAAGGTGAAAACCAAAGATGGGAGAGAGAACAAATGGATGGGGAAAGTGAAGGTGGTGCCTAAGCTAGCAAGCCATAAATGGTGGGAATGATCACATCCACACTACTAAGAGGGTAAAACCAACGAGTATAAACAGGATCTTCTAGTTCTGAGTAATAAGACCATTTAGATAATCATTAACAACAACATCCATATCATACATATATACCACCAGATCATGGCAACTAGATACTAAGTCAAGCTACTACGATGACCAAAAGAGCAAGACAACCATAACCAATGCACACTATATACCTGCTGGGCGATATACCTATACCTGCCATCTGGATCATCTATAACCACTGGATGCACTGATGTTGAAGCTATGGGCACTGCACTGCTCTGTATGGGATAAAAGGTCACCTCGGTCATCAAATCTGAGGTCATGAGGCTCAATCTTGGCATAAGGTTCACTATTGTCTAATCTGGGGCTGCTCTAATATGTGAGTGATCATCAAAAGTAATGCTCATCATAGGTTGATCTCATCAAAATTGTGTAAAGGCCTAGCTCAAAAATATACAATGAACTACTCTGCAATCATGGTAGCCCGGCTACTATGGATGTGATAACAGGACCTTCCAATCACACTATGTTGCCATGGCTAGCACTAGCTAGATGGTGCTCATATTTGTTGTAGGAGCAAAGGTGTCCTCATAATCAATGCCCTTTCGCTAAGAGAACCCTTTAGCTACCAACCGCACCTTGTACTTGTCAAGTGTGCCATCTGCCTTATACTTTACCCTGTACACACATTTGCAACCAATGGATTTCTTCCCTGGTGGAAGTGCTGCAATATCCCAAGTCTAGTTTTTCATCAAACTTTCATGTTTATCAATCATGGCCTTCTCCAATTCAAGTCTCCCTTTAGCTTCATCAAACACCTGTGGCTTGAACACTTCCTAAACATTGGCCATAAGAGCAAAGTTAACCATGTTGGTTTTCTATTTGTTCTTTCCTCTCAATGATCGTCCCTCGATCATTTCTCTTGCTCGAAGATAGCCAATGGTGTTGTGCCACCACTTGGGTGTCTTCTTGGGAACCTCCTCATCCAACAAGTCAATATCAAAACTAGTGTTAGAATACTAATACTTCAAGGATGGTTATGTTAGATCTTCAAACAATTTGCATTATATCACAATAACCATATACAATAGGATCACTGAAAGATAGGCAAGCACAGCATAAACAAGAGTACACAACAATTTATCGTGGGAAACCCTCTCGGGGCAGAAAGCCCAACAGAACTTCTTTAATATAGGTTCGTCAGCAAGTACAATGTCAATAAAGAGCAGTGGTTCTTTCACACAGAGATCCCAAGAATAAGATAAGATAGAAAACCCAAGAATAAGATGTCTTCACAATGCAGCTACTCTTTCTCCCTAACAAACTTGTTCTTCTCTCTCTACTCATGCGAACTTACTTAAGTGAGTGATGAATCCAAATGAACTAGGCGCCACACTTATTTATATTAGTGACAACATGACCTTTTTACCTAACTGGGTCGACTTGTCTTCCCTAACTGGGCTGACTTGACTAGGATACAATATAATATTACTTTCATGCTTTTTCTGGATTCTTCTAGGTCGGCTCAACTAGTAGGGTGTACATTGATTCTTTCAAGACTCTTACATGAGTAAATACAATATGAATATTCCCTGAAGAAAGTACAATAGAAATACAATAAGAATATCTTCCGAAGTTACATTCTTCAACACTCCCTCTTAACAAGGAAGGTATTCTTCTGTCGCTATCATCATCTTCACTGCTGCTACAACTATGTACTCTAACCATTGACTTCTGACATCTCTTGAATCTATACACCACTAGAAGTTCTGTGTGAGCAAGCCATCAAGTGGGAACAGCTTAGGAGCGCACATTACGTCGCCAAAGTGACCACCTGCGTTACCACACTATGTGTGTAGATCATCTTGTGAGTGTAGCCTAGGAGCACAAATTACATCACCAAAGTGACTACCCGGCTACCACATCAAATCATGTGGAGATTCGGAGAACAGCCCAGGAGCACAAATTACGTCACTAGGTGACTACCTGCGTCTTCGCACATCTCGGCAACACGAAACTCATGACTATAGCCTAGGAGCACAGATTACGTCATTGAAGTGACTACCCGCTATCACGTCACATCATGTGGAGAACAGCCCAGGAGCACAAATTACGTCACTAGGTGACTACCTGCGTCTTCGCACATGTCGTGTATGCCCGACATAGCACCAGCAGCCAGGAGACTCAATTACGTCACCAATGTGACTACCTACTGCATCTTAGTGAGTGTAGTCCAGGAGCACACATTACGTCACCGAAGTGACCACCCACTACATCACCTCAAGTGGAGACCCGCCCATGAGCACAAATTACATCACTAAGTGACTACCTGCGTCTCACACATGCTATGTCTCTCATCACTCCCTCTTTCAAGGAACATCGATCTGGAAAACTCCAAGCTTGTCCCTGAAGTACTCAAACTTCCCTCTTGATAGAGGCTTGGTCAACACATCAGCTATTTGCTCGTTTGTCGCCACATACTGGAGCTTCACTGCTCCTCTATGCACCATATCCATGATATAGTGGTACTTGATCTCGATGTGCTTCGACTTGTCATGAAACATTGGCTTCTCAGACAACTTCACACAACTCTGGTTGTCGCAAAAAATACAAGTTGTCTCTAACTCGAGATCGAACAATCCTGCAAGTAACTTCCAAAGCCATATTGCCTCGCAGCTAGCTGCTCAAGCTGCCATGTACTCTACTTCGGTTGTATTGAGTGCCACTCTAGTCTACTTCCTACTGAACCAAAAAATCATGCCTGATCCCAAACTGAAGTAGCATCCTGAAGTACTCTTCCTAACTGTGACACTACCAACCCAATCTGAATCAACATAACCATGTAGGTTGTTAATCCTCTGATCTGTCGCATATCTGAGCCCATAATCAATCGTACCCCTCAGGTACCTCAACACACGCTTTGCCGCAATCAGGTGAACATGTCTCGGCTCTACCATGTACTAACTCAATGTGTTCATTGCAAAGCATATCCGACCTCGTGTTCATCAAGTACATCAACGAACCAATCATCTGTCTGTATAATGTGGCATCCACTATCCCTGAAGAAGTATCACACAGCAACTTCAAATTCGATGCCATTGGTGTGGCCATGGATTTACAATCCATCATCCTGAATCTCTTCAGGATCTCTACTGCATATTTTCCTTGGCTAAGGAAAATCTCTTCTAGATTCTGCATACCTCAAGACCTAAGAAGTAGTGCATCATACCCAGGTCTTTCATCTCGAATTATGCGGCAAGTTTCTTCTTCGTTTCTGCAATGAGCTTCTTGTCACCTATCAGGAACAGGTCATCTACATACAAAAGTAATATCACTGGTTTTCCATCCTCAACCTTACAGTAAAGGTTGGAATCTGCTTTACACTTGGTAAAGCCCAAGCTCGTCAGAAATCCATTAATCCTACCGTACCACGTCCTGGGTGCCTGTTTCAAACCGTGTAAGGCCTTCTTCAATTTGCACACGTGTCTGCCTGCCATGTGTCTCAAAGCCCAGTGGCTGCTTCACATACACTTCCTCTTCTACTACATCGTTCAAGAAGGCAGTCTTCACATTCATCTGGTGTACCTCCCATTTCATTACTACGGCTATAGAAAGTATAGATCCAATCGAAGTGTATCTAGCCGCAAGAGCAAACGTCTCCTCATAGTCTATGCCTTCTTTCTAGGAGAAGCCATGAGCTACAAACCTTGCCTTGTATTTCTCAACACTACCATCTGCTGCATGCTTTATTTTGTAGATCCATTTGGAAGACACTACAAACTTTTCATCTGGCCTTGGAACCACATCCTAGACAACATTCTTCATGATCGACTGATACTCCTCGATCATAGCATCCTTCCATACTTTCTTCTCGACTGCTTATTAATAACTGGAAGGTTGTGCATCAATGATATCACATAGTAAAGCTGCATAGCTGGAATATGGTCAAGGTCTCTTGCTTTCTCTGAAAGTCCCGTCTGGAGCACCATACTTCTCTGCATCTTGAATAAATTCTTGTGCCCAAGCTGGTCTTTTCTTATGTGTGTTCACCTCTCGGGGTGGATCTACAGGTCTCTGTGGCTCTATCATATCATGGTCTCCATGTTCTTCTGGAGTCATCTCTTCCATAAGGGTGTCTCTAACTCTGGGAGCTTCAGGTTCTTCTTCATGTACTTCATCAGAGTGGATCTGCCTTGATCTACTGAAAGTTGAATCTTCATCGAAGGTAACATCTTTGCTAGTCTCGATCTTTGTGAAGCCTGGTATATAAACTCTGCAATCCTTCGATGTATCACTGTATCCGACGAAGATACCCTTCTTTCCTAAAGGATCCAATTTGGTTCTCTTCTCCTTGGGAACATGTATGTAAACTGGACAGCCAAATATTCTGAGGTGGTTGACTTCCAATTTCTCTCCTGTAAACATTTATTCCGGTGTCTTGTTCTCAAGTACACGATGTGGTGTTATGTTCTGTACATAGACTATTGTTTTCGTTGCTTTGGCCCATAAGTGCATCAGAAGATCTTGATAATGGATCATGGCCGTTACTGCTTCCATTATCGTCCTGTTCTTTCTTTCTGCAACACCATTTTGTTGTGGATTGTAGGGAGTGCTCATATCCCTCTTAATCCATGATTCTTTACATAAGATCTTGAAACTTTCTAAAGTAAATTCACCGCCATTATCTGATCTCAAAGTCTTTATCTTCTTTTCAGTGTGGTTTTCTACAAGGGCTTTGAACTCTTTGAATTTGCTAAACACTTCATCTTTGGTTTTCAAAAAGTAAATCCAAGTTTTGCGAGAATAATCATCAATAAAGGAAACATAATATGCATACCCGCTTAGTGAGTTGGATGACATAGGTCCGCATACATCTGAGTGTACTATCTCCAAGATCTCCTTCACTTTGCTATCACTACTAGGAAATGGTTTCTTCACATTCTTCCCTTTTGCACATCCTTTGCATATGCCTTCATGTTTTGTCTGGATCTCGGGTAGACCAGTCACCATTTTGCTTACAAATGGTAAAGCCTTGTAGTGTATATGTGCAAACCTTCTGTGCCATAGTTCATTTGGTTCCACAATGTCATGAACCAATGCTTGTTCTGGTTGGCCTTTTAACTTGTACAAGCCTCCCTCGTGCTCTCCAATTACTACTACATCATCAAAAGTTTTACCTCTTGGCCACATGAGTACTTGGCCATCGACAAATGCAACTCGGAATCCTTTCGCATCTAAGGCTGATATGGAAAGAAGATTCTTCTTCAATCCCGGTACATAGAGAACATCTTTCATCTTGATGGGCTTTCCTGAGTCTAGATTGTAGGATGCTTCTCCTACCCCTTTTATGGGATATTGGTAATCATCGCCAAGTTTCACCTTGTGAGGTGAGTCCTTTTCTGTCAAATTGGTGAGAGAGTTCTTGAAACCTGTCATGTGCTTAGAAGCACCACTATCAACAAGTCAATTATTGCTTCCATGAGTGACAGTACCTGTGAGTGCTGAAATCACGACAAATTCTTCATCACTTGAGGAATCTTCCCTTGCTATCTTCTTAACTGGTTATCATCTTTTGCAGCATGAGCATGATGCCTCTTCTTCTTTCCTTTCTTGTTGTTGCCTTTGTTTTTGGGGCAATCTCTTGCAAGGTGTATTTTTCATCACAAGTGTAACATCTGTAGTTTGAGTAGTCCTTATGAGGTCTATGATTCTTTCTTCTAGGCTTCTGGTGAGAGTGTTCTACTTTCTTGCTCTTTTCCTTCTTTGCATGAGCTACTAAGGCTTGATTGTCTGCTTCACCCATCTTCTCTTCTCTAGCTTCAATACTGGCTTCCTCTTGAGTACAATCCCCCATAGCCTATTGAATTTGGTGAGCTTCCTTCTAGAACAAATCCCTTAAATGAATGATTCCCATGATCTTGGGAGACCATCTAATGTAGTCATTACCAATTCTGCTTCTTCAACATTATCTCCAATAGCTTCTAGTTGTTTGTTGATTTGGGAGCCCAGAAGTTATCAGCTCCTTCAAGCTTATCCTCAAGCTTGGTGTTGTTTGTCAACTTGATAAAATGAAAACCTCAAATGGAAATAAAGATAATAGTGCTTACCAATAGAGATGCTCCAACCAAGTGCTTGCTTTAATGCCTTCTGAAATCTGCTCCCTGATTGACCTAGGGTTTGTTAGAGAAACCCTAATTTTCCAACTTCAGAATCTTGCAAATTTGAATTGAGAGAAAAATGCGCCTCCCTAAGGCAAGTTGAGAAAACCCACCCTTTAGCCAAAACTGTAGACAGAAATATCAAAAATTCGATGCCCTAGTTTTCCCGAGCAATAGTGACTTGGTTAAAATTCAAAATTCTCGGATACGGAATCTTCCTCCACAGAAAAATGCACCCTCCTAGGGCAAATTGATTTGTCCTCCTTTTCAGGCCAATCTATGGTGAAAAGCTTCCTGAACAGGAAACCCTAGTTTTCACTTCCATTAGTTTAAGTTGCACAAAGTCTTCATTCAAGCTAGCTCTGAAACCATGTTAGAATATTAATACTTCAAGGATGTTTATGTTAGATCTTCAAACAATTTGCATTATATCACAATAACCATATATGATAGGATCACTGAAAGATAGGCAAGCACAGCATAAACAAGAGTACACAACAATTTATCCTGGGAAACCCTCTCGAGGTAGAAAACCCAGCAGAACTTCTTCAATATAGATTCATCAGCAAGTACAATGTTAATCAAGAGCAAAGTCTCTTTCACACAAAGATCCCGAGAATAAGATAAGATAGAAAACTCAAGAATAAGATGTCTTCGCAATGCAGCTACTCTTTCTCCCAATCGAACTTGGTCTTCTCTCTCTACTCATGCGAACTTACTTGAGTGAGTGATGATACCAAATGAGCTAGGCACCACACTTATTTGTACTAGTCACAACATACCCTTTTTACCTAACTAGGCCGACTTGTCTTCCCTAACTGGGCCAACTTGACTAGGATACAATATAATTTTTTCTAGATTCTTCTATGCCGACTCAACTAGTAGGGTTTACATTGATTCTTTCAGGACTCTTACATGAGTAAATACAATATGAATATTCCCCGAAGAAAGTACAATAGAAATACAATAAGAATATCTTCTGAAGTTACATTCTTCAACAACTAGAACCTGGGTTGCATGTACCTATGTCACCCGAATGCTGATTCGGGCTATGTGGATCAAAAATTACATGACTAGGTCTGGGAGACTCATCATAATGTTCAGAATATTCCTCCCTTCCAGATGGAGCTAGCTAAAGCTAAACAATTGAACCATATGCCATGATGGACGGCTCAATGGTAATTTTTAACTCCGAAGAATAAGAAATGGAATAGTCCAACATCCTCGTCAACTACGACATCTCTATTAAAGCTCAATTGGTTTCCACATCAATCAACCTATAGGCTTTATGAATGTTGTTGTACCCTACAAGCATCAGTTTCTTACTCTTAGGTTCTAGCTTGGTTCTCTTTTCATCTAGAATCCAGGCATATGCAGTAGAACCTGTCGTCGCCTAATATGCACCTCGGGTAACGTGGCAGAAATCTTCAAGCCACTAGATGCGTCCTTGGGGGAAAGTCACGGATCAAGCTTGATGTCACTTGACACTTGACTCCTCTGTCTAGGCTAACTCCTAATGAAGCCAAGGGGGGTGGTCCCTAATAAAATAACTATGGTTGTTTAAGCGAAGTTACAAAAATGAAAGTAATTCTAGGAGTTTGAACAGATACTGAAGCAAGAGAGCAATAACTCATAAATTAAAAATAGTAACTGTTATCACACAATAGTAGCAGGGCTACTATTCTTGTACAGCAGATATCTGCACAGTCCAGGGCTTCCTTTATTCCAGAGCATGGTTATATATTTCGGATCACTCATGATCAGAGCAGTACATTATTCAGATTTTATGACCTTGTGTCAAGGCTGAGCCTTGAGAGTTCAGATTTGATGACTGATGTGACCACTTATCCCATTACAGTTTCAGTTCAGTGCCTAGAGATGTATTTCAGCAGTATTTCAGATGATGCATGATGATGATTATTATGATGATGTTATGGATATGTTCTCACTGACTGTAGATTATTATCTTGTTGATTTAGTCATGATCATGGCATGTGCTTGGTATATTATTCCTGATGTGGCAAACTATTTAAAATGAACTGTAAATCATAAAATGGACAATTGCTTGCACTTTTAGGTCATTTAACAAAACTTACTGGTATTTCACCTTACATAGACATGGTCTTTCCCGACACTGGTTGTCTGCTAGTGTAGGCTCCATATTCACTTGTCTCCATCCATACATGACCTTCCTGTTTGACTTTAAACCCTGACTTGTCTCATTTGACTTTCTGATACCGAGGACTTCCCCATTTTTCTACCTCTGTGTTTGGACCGCATCCCTGTCTATTCAGTGTCTCGGCTCTGAGTTGGTGACAGAACTTGCCTTTGGTGAGTTGGATTGTAGGCCTAAATCATTCTGGTCGGTTGTCCCGATGTTTGGCATTGGCTCGAACTCCCCCTAGTCACTTGAGATGTTGTTGGCTAAAACTGAAAGCTCATGTTCTACCTATGGAAACTAAAAAATTCGCCCATGGAAACAAAAAAAAAGGGCAAGAGCAATGAAAAGCTAAAAATACTCCTCGAAGAGTATAAGAAAGGTCCAAAAAGCAATGGTTCTTAAAAGTTATATCTAAACAATTGCTGACCTTATAAATATGTGAAAAACATGCCCTGGATGCAAGCTGCAACTAGTTGTGCTTCTCAGCACATATGAAATCCGAAGGGTTATGTAGGCCAAAAAGGCCATGGAAATAAAATTGAATGATCCTAATGAACCTGGATCAACTTGATGTAGACATGATGCCTAAGTTGAATAAGCACTCTCTAAACAACTTATCCATTTGTGAGGCACAGCCATTCCCCGTGTTCTTTTGTCCAGCACAGAGTTTGTAGCTTCCCCCTTTTTCCCAGTCCTAAGTATTTTTGAGTTAAGTTAGACAAGTCAAACCCTTGGCCCAACCTTGCTCCTAGCCTTCATCCTTCACTAGCAGTTTGACCATGTCCAATGGGTGAGTTTGTCATTTGAACTATTGTGCAAGTAATTTTATATAACCACGGAATATGTTAACTTGATTAATGCCAATGAATGGAATTTATACTTTGAGCTTAGCTGTGGGAATGATTAGAGAAACATTGTCTTATTCTACTGATGTGATTTATCCTTGATTATATATTCTTGGGATCCGTGATGATGTGGGCCATGTATGGATGATTATTGATGATGATTTATGGTCCCACATGTTTGATGATGATATCATATGATGGACATATGATGCAGATGATGTTTGATCCAGTTCAGCAGGTTTATTATTATTTCAGATCAGCAGATTATACATTGTCCATATATGGTGGACCCTACAGCTGGCCCATTAGGGCAACCCGTGATGTATGAGTACTCATTCCTAGTGGATTTGGGTCTTCTGGATCCATTGAGACACTTATCTTTCAGTTCCGGGCACTTCTGACAGTGATTGATGCAGTTTTACACTTGTTGACCAGATTTGGGGCTGATTTCCCAGCCTGAGCAGCAGGGGCCCCGAGAGGCCAGTTCACCTAGGGCACTGATGATGGAGGGGGTGGTCCAGCCACTTGTTATTACCATTTATCCCCCCTCCCGAAGAGCCTGGTGGGCTCAGATGGACAGCGCTAGCACCCTAGGGGGCAGTTTTGGCACTTTCACAGTTCCCGAGGCAGTTAAAAAATGGGATAAAGTGGTCACTGAGGAAATCGATTTGGGCAATTGAGGCAAGGTTTTGGCATTTGGTTTTCACAGAGGTCTTCCAGGGTGGCATCACTACCTTCCAGCCAGTTTTCACCATGTGGGTATGCCCGGATTGATCACAGGAGGACATTTACTGCTTGACTGTCATGGATTTTGAGGACAGTTTTGGTCATTTTTATTATATTGGACATATTTTATTATTTTTATTGTGCCTTGGGGATGAGCTAGTAAGGATTAAAACCTCCTAGCCCCACCATGAGCTTATATTGTTATGTCCTAGTCACCATGAGGTGGATTGTGATGCTTATATTTTCTCTTGTGGATGACGTCACCCCTTATTGTACCTTTTTAGTGGGGGCGCTATCATTATATGGGTGATCCATGTGATATATGGTCATGATTTATTGTTAGCCATTGATTAGATCTTGAGATCTTTTAATCTTAGCCACTCATGTAAAAAGTGGTTATGATTGTACTCTCTCCCCATCCTATTTAAGGAGGGAGCCTCTCATTGTAAAATTCATCTAGAGATTTTTGGCTCTTGGCTCTTGGAATAAAATTTCTATCTTTTGGAGTACATGCTTGGATTGGAGTGGATGTTGGTTGTTTCGATTGTAAATGCTATTGTCCATTGCACTGGAGGATCTATTGTAGCTATCTTGCATATTTGCCATACTTTATTTGTAGGTGAAGAGGGCGATTTTGGACAAGGGCGAATTGGTGGGGAGGCTTGCCCTTCAATCTTGGAAGAAGTCGCTTTGGTCTAACAGGGAGTAGTTTTGCCTTTGCGTCAACTATTCTATGTTTCTCTCTCTCTCTTGCTTGTATCTACCTTCAATTTGTTAAACTGATTGATGCTTTGCTCCTTGGCTTGACAGGTTAGAAGGAATCACATGTGGCTTGGAAAAATCAATTTGGCAAGAGGGCTTCAACAATTCTCCATTTGATCTTTGGCAAAGTAATCCTCGTCTCAACTAGCATTCATCTCTTCATCCAGGTATGTTCCAAGAGGTATGATCTTCTCTTCCTTGAATCTTCCATAATTTCTAGATCATAAAAACCCTAATCAAATTAAAACCCTTATTTTTGAGATCTACTTAGATCTAGCCTTGCAATTGAAAAGATATCAAAAACCCACCTCTATAGGATCCACCCCTAGTTGGATCTATAGTTTGGTGATGATTGGCTAAAAATTGACACACTTTTCAATGCAAAAAGCCTTCTTGAGCCTAAATCGATTTTCCTAAGAGAAGCTTGTTGGGTTAGATCTAGCACATGGGTAGGTGAGATCCCACTTGATTTGAAATCTAGACACTTGATAACCTATACCCACGTCTTTACTTTGGTGAAAACTACCTTGTGGACATCTCTCCATGTTTTAAGGGGTTGAAACCCCCTTTTGATCTTCTTGGTACCTTAAAACTTAGATCTACTAAGATCTAGCCACTTGATTCACTTGAAATTTTGAACATACATAGATCGGGACACTGGCATCTCGGATCTACAATTTGGTGGCCATTGGACTTGATTTGGTCCACCAAACCCATTTTTTTACCTTCCTTGGGCAAGTCGCACCCCCTTGAAGATTTGAGTTGGTCCACTTCTAGGAGGTGGGTGTTGGAGATTTTCGTGGATTTGGAATCCCCATGCCTTGAAACCTAGGTCTACACTGTCTGTTTGTCAAGATCCGCCTTGGGGATTGCATTCCTTGTTTTAAGGGATTGTGGTCCACTTTTGGTCATCACTTAAAAACCTAGATCTAGTAAGATCTAACCATTGGATCTCATTCAACCCACTTGACTTGGCTTCTAGGTGTCCCGATCTATACTTTGACATCCTTCTTGACCCCATTAGCCCATCCAACAAGGCACTAGTCCTTCTTCAAGCAAGTCGCACTCCTTGGGATTTGTGTCAAAACCTAGATCTAGTACATGGGTAATCCTAGAACCAACTCAGACTTATAGATCTAGCCTAGATCTAACCTATAGTACCAACCTCATACCTAACTTCACCTTGTGGGTTCACCTAGAACCATTTCACGCTTCCCAAGAAAACAAGACCCACTTGTGAAAACACATGGTACTATACCTAGTAATCATACCCCACCATGTGGCCTAAACCATACATAGGTTGAAACACTAACTATCCATTACACCAACTTCAACCATTCCTTAACCATTAGGTCCACTTAGCCTTGCATTGGTTTCCGTAACTCATCATTTACCTACCCTTAGAAACCTTTGTTTGGGTCCAATCAACTGTGATTGGGGTATAGGGTCTCCCCCTTGGTCTAGTTACACCTTGACCTAAAGCGAAGAGTGCCTCGGTTGACGTGACTCCCGCATTGCATTGGGAACCGTGGCATCTCTTGGGTCACCTCTTTAGTTGCCTATCTCCTCTACCGTCCCGGATGGGATACCTCTAGGGGCAACTACAAGTTGTGTGATAACAGTAACATATGAGACAATTTAATCCACGACACAAATTATCTTAAGCAAATGATTGTAAATGGACCAGTGCCTAAAAAAGTAAATAAAATGCTGCTGAAAAGAAAGCATTGCAATGCTTTTGGTCAATTTTAAATTATTATGGATGAGTTGATTAATGTGAGTTTATTCTTGGTTTGGCCCACTTAGACTTTTATCCTCACTAGCAAGTGCAGAGCAACAGTACCAGGTGTCCAACAAGGTGAGACATAATCTACTTAAATTACCCCCTGACTCTATAGTATGTCCAATGTGAACTGCTTACTATGACAATAAAATTTTGGGTGGATTCCCTATTAGTATTAGCCGCTAAGTATCCCCTTTCTGATTGTTGACCACGGATAAAGCAAACCTGCGATGATCACAAGAGCATACTGAGGGATAAATAGCCAATATTCAATTACCTTAACCTAAACAGGAAATGGAATGCAAGTAACTAAATGAACTAATCTAGTACAATGGGTGCAGAATGTGATTAATCTACTTTGAGAAATTGAAATTAATCTAAGGTTAGCTAATCAAAACAAAACAGAAAGCAGAAAAAGTCACTCCATGAAAATGACACAAATCCCCCAGGGGGGATGGAGTGTGGGCGTAGGTAGCCCACTTGCTTTTATTATGATTTTTACAATTTTTGGGTGGATTCCTTTGGTCCCCTTATAGATCAGGATCCAAAGGATTACAAGTTTCAAAGTTTTGACTCCAAGAAAAGTAGGGTGCTCCTGGGGTCTTAGATGGCCTGAATCTTCAGTTTTCCGGCAACACTTCCTCTTACCTGTTCATCAAAAATGAAAAACTAGCTGCCAACTTCGCACCAAATGTGCTAGATAAGTCGTTAAAAGCATAAAATTTTGTCAAACCTTAAGTACTTCGAAAGATAGATTTCTTGATAAACTTAAGTACTAAGTTAAGAAGCTAGATCTATTCTGAAAAATAATGCTTTGAAACTCAGATCTAGTTAAGAGAATGCATACTTATCAAACTAGCTAATGATATTCTCTAAAATAACACTACTTTGAAGTAAGCATGCATAATAGTGACCAATAACCAAGAGAAATTTAATTTAAAAGTGAAGGAAAGAGGGAGGAAAAAGTTGAAAGTTAGGGAACTTTGGGCTGTGGAGTCTGTTGATGGAGAGCAAAGGGACTATGCTCTTCGGAGATGTCTAAAGACGAGGAGGATACTTACTCGCTCAACCCCTTCTCCACACTAGGCACCTACAATTACTTAAAGACCCTTGCGCACATAAATGGTTAAACAAAAAGGTGTTGTCGACAGCAGAAACTCGAAAATCATGCAATTAATTCAAAAATACATACACTTCTAAGAGATCTACAACAAATAGACAATAAGAGAATAATCAAGCTAGAAATTCTTACCCTACTGGGAGATAGGTCCCTTTGCAGACCCACAGCTAACCAAACATACACAAGAAAATAAGCAGTAAAAAAAGTTATCTCATAAGCAAACCAATGTTCATCCACACACATTGATGCCCTACACCACAGGTTTGCCTCCAAAGCCTTTTATTCCAAGAAATAATATGAATTACAATAGAAGAGCTTAAGCAGCCTTTCGGTCCTCTGACCATGCCAAATACATGAGAGAATGCTTGCTTAAATAGCCCATGGGAGCCCACGGGGGCGCATTTCCCAAGACAGGCGCATTGACAAGTGTGAGCAGAGTTGAGTATGAAGAGGAGTGAACTGAGGATGGGTTCGAGTTAACTGATTAATGTGGGTGCCACCTTGCAAGAGGTTGGCCACCCCCTCATCACAATGCGCCACCACTTCAAGAAGGAATGCGCCCCTCTCTCCAAGAATGCGCCCTCAACCTCATGAAAGTCGCCACCTCTTTCTTGGGATTTTCAATCATGAATTCAATCAACAAAATTAGCTCTCTTCAACTCGACTTGAACTCAACACTCAAATGCCACCATTGATTAATGACCGAGACATGTCAAAGACATGTTTCCATAAATCATGGGATGCTGATTTTTCCCATTTATTTGGTCTTTTTTTGCTTTTTCAAGAGAAAATCATATTTAGTGATTAAAAATCACTAATTTTACTCTCAAAGTGAGTACAAGGGTAAAGTGGGTGCTCTAAGTTAGAAAACGAGCAAGGCCAAGCCTTTTACAATAAGTCATCATGCTATGTCAAAAAGGAAAATTGGGCCAAACAATGGCCTGCTGGACTTCGGAACTCTGATAATAAACAATTGACTTGTTCAATCTTTGGTGCTCACTGAAGGTCCATCAAGTGCAACTTGGTGGGTAACAGAACCAAACACCTTAAGATTGCTAACTTTGGGCTTCCTCCGAGAGCATGCTTCCCCAAGGGTCTTTGCTTCACCACCATTGTTAGAGATATGTTCAGCAAATAAACTGTTGTGAACACTTCCTCAACCCAAAACTTGTTGGGAACAAGCATGTTCTACATCATACATCATGCCATCTCTGTGACTGCGCAATTCCGCCTCTCAACCACTCCATTTTGTTGTGGAGTGCGTTGTCGCCTAATACGCACCTCGGGGTTAACGTGGTAGGAATCTTTAAGCCACTAGGTGCGTCCTTGGGGGCAAATCACAAGTCAAGCTTGTTGTCACTTAACACTTGACTCCTCTGTCTAGGCCAACTCCTAGCGAAGCCAAGGGAACTAAGGTTGATTACGTTAAGTTAAAAGAAAAAAGAAATCTAGGAGTTTGAATAAAATACTGAAACAAGAGAGAGCAACAACCATACATTTAAAGTAGCAGCAGATAATATGATTAACCACACACATAGTTGATTTAAGCAAAAGATTGTGAAGGGCCAGTGCCAAAATAATTAAGCGATTGTTGCTGAAAGGAAATGTTGTGCAATGCTTCTTGGTCAGTTTTAGATTTTTTATGATTAGTGGATTAAAGTGGGTTAATTCTTGTTTGGCCCACTCGAAAAGTTATCCTCTAGAATGAGTGCACTGCAACACTACCAGGTGTCCAATGGGGCAGTCTACTTAGAGTAGCCCCTTGACTCCATAGTATGTTCAATACAACTACTCGATTTTTTAGGATAGATTTCTAATGGATTTCCCTATTATTACTAGTCAAGTCCCCTTTTTTATTGTTCCAAATGATCAGGCAAAAAGCCCGCAGTGGACAAGAGCATACGAGAGATCTAAGTCAAAATTCGTTAATCTCATTGCGAAATAAAAGGAAAACTGAAAGGAAACTAAATTAAACTATCTATGCAAATAAGACTAAGCTAACGGTTAGTAAATCCAAACATAAATAAAGCAAAAGAGTAAAAAAGGTCACGCCATAAAAATGACGTAGAGCCCTAGGGGGGATGAGATGTAGGCGCTGAGTAGCCCACTTGCTTCTTTTTTTTACAAGTTTAAGGGTGGATGCCTTTGGTCCTTATAGATTCAAATCCAAAGGCTTACAACACTTATGAAACAAAACAAGATCGAGGTATGTTGCTCCGGGAGGTCCTGGATGGCCTAGATCTTCGATTTTCCAGCAGCGCCTCCTCTTACCTGTTTGTCAAAAGTGTAAAACCAGCCACTTGAAAGCACTCAAATTGCTAGATAAGACATTTAAAAGCATCAAAAAATTACTAGCTTAAGTACTTCAATAGATAGAAAACTTAATAAGCTCAAGTACTAAGTTAGGAAAGTTAGATCTATAAAAAAATAAAGCTTTAAAACTTAGATCTAGTTAAAACATGCATACTATAGTCAACCATTGATATTCTTGAAAAAAAAATTATTTAACTAAGCATGAAAGAACTGTAACCCAAAGAAGGAATTTAAATTTAAATGTGAAGGAAAGAGGAAAGAGGACGTTGAGAGCTTGGGAACTTTGGGCAATGGAGTCTACTGGTGGAGAGCAGAGGGACTGTGTCCTTTTGAAAGTGCTTGAACGACGAAGGAGTCAAACAAGATCAACCAATCCTTCAAGCTAGACAACCTGCAAAACTAAAGCTACTTGCAATAAGAGCGTCAAATCCGGTGCTTCTCATGCCAGAGATCATAATAGTATGCATACAAACAAGTACAACATACAAATCCTATATCGCAGTGCATAAGTAAGAAATAAATGAAAACAAACTAGAATCATTTATCCTATTGACTGGTAGCAGTCTTTCAAAGGCCAGATAAACGAAAAATGCAACAAGTAAACAAGCTACACTACAGTTACCTCATAAACCATTGACATTACATCCACACACATAGAGCCATACACCAGAGATATGCCTCCAAAGCCTTCTTTATTCCAAATGATAATACAAATACAAGAGCAAGACTTCAACAACCTTTCAGTCCTCTAGGCTCTGACCATGAGCAAAACAAGAGAGATCTCTTGCTTAAATAGCCACAAAGAGGAGGGGGGCGCATTTCCCAAGGATGAGTAGCTAAAGTGAGAGAGGATATCTCTTGAGTTGGTTAGAGCTGATTTACGAGTGATTGTTGCCACCTTTTACCTAAGATATGCTGTAATGTCCCCATTCAAATAAGTGCATAGTAAGACAATCCCATCAATCCTACTAGTTTCCTAGGTTGGATGGGCACATGTGGGATGGTAATAAGGAAACTAATAAATGATATTTAGACATTAGAAGGGTTCAAGCATTTAATAAATATGATGAATAAATAAATTCAAGAGAAATTCTAGGTGGCAAGTGGTTTTGGAGACATATGGAGGTGGTGGGACCCACACTAGCTTGATTTTTCAATGACACATGGCAGCTCTCTCTTGCCAATTCGAATTCATGGGAAGGTGAACACTCTTGGGTGAGTTGGTAAGTCATAACACATGGCATTGAGCATCTTAGGTCGAAATGGGATGGAATAGTAACCTCCATGGGAGAGGAAGAGTCAAATTGGAGACTAGTGGACACTTGGGCTAGATTCCCTAGTTTTATGACAACAATAATGAAGCATCTATGACATTTATGACAAAATTCAGACCTGACTTCTTACACCTAACCATTATGACATGTCAGCCCCAAAAATAGGCTCAAGAAGGCGCTCATGGAGTTGGAGGAATCTAAAGAGACTCAAATTCGAATTTGAGAGAAGATGGAAGGTTGGAACTAGGAGACAAGTGGCAAATGAGAAATATTTTCTAAATGGAAAATTATTGAATCTATTGAGAGGATTTCGACCCCTTGAAGGCTAATGTTGGTTATAAAATGTAGAAATCAAGTATGAGAATGGCTTTTGATGATTTGAGAAAAATTGCATTTGTGAAGAGAGAGCTAGTGGATGACTAGTTTCTTGCCTTAGCCAATTTCGAGGGTGAAAGATTCCCATCCAAGTTGGTGTTTGGAGAGGCCACTCAGGTCTTTCATGGTGCTTTAATGGAGTTTGTATTTGCAGGTAGCAACTACAGGAAGTTTCATGGTTTGGTTTAGTGCAGCACTTTCTCTCCACTGTTTCCAGTTTTGAAGGCATATTCGTGCTCCTTGAGGGAGGGCGTTTTTGGTGAGCACTTGTGCTTCTTGAGACAGCTTCTCATTATATATTTCTGATTGTAATAGCTTCATATCCTCTGTTATTAATATTCAGAAAGTCTCAGTTCGAAATACCCACTGGTTGTATGCAAAACTATTGATTAATGAGCAAACAATGTCCATTTCCCCAATGCATTGATGTATGACACTATAATGTTGATTATTTTGAATGGATGGATGATTCTCTGATATATTTGTGATCAATATACTGCCATGGATGTCTTCTACAAGTTTCATGTACTGTACTTGAGCATTTGAAACATTTTTACTCAATTTAGTTGTATTGGGAGGTGAAATAGTGCCATTTCCCCAAGGGTCGAATTGGGGGTTTTTGCTGTTGAATGTGAGAGAGTTAGAACAGTAGTAAAAATCAATTAATGGTGCATATGAGACCTTAATCACATACTTAACATGTTATATACCTCTGTTCATAAATTTGTGGGAGTTTGGAGGCATTTGGAAGGCCATTTGCAGTGTTACCCAGGGGGGATTTGATGCACAAATTACTAGTCAAAATTACATATATTGATCAGAATACAAATCAAGTTTGCAGCAGTATTTGGAGGGCCATAAAACATCCCTGAACCTAATATTCAAGTCTAAATACCATTCATACACTCCTACAGAAGATTTGGGAGCATTTGGATTGATTTGGAGGTCGAAACAGTAAAACTAGTCAAAGGTCGAAATTGAGAAAAAAAGTGGAAAATTGGGCATTTTAATAAAATTTGAAAAAGGGATATTACATATGCGCCCCCTTTCAGATGGGAACACATCACACTCAAGATATGTGCCCTCTCCTTCATGATGCGCCCCTCTTCACATGGAATGCACCACCTTCACAAGGAGATTCACCAACCAAATCAGAGCATGAGTTAACTAATCATCAGGGTGCCACCACTCCAGCTAACTGGGATCATGTTCCAGACAAACTTCCTCAATCAGTGGGATTTGATTTTGCCTTTATTTTGTCTTTTTGGCCATTTATTTCATCTTTTTTCCTTTTTCGAGAGAAAATCAATTTTAGTGATAAATAATCACTAATTTTCTCTCAAAAGTGGGTTTAGGGGTTAAGTGGGTGCTCTGGGTTAGAAAACGAGCACCCCCATGGCCAATTTCACCTTCTAACACCACTTTTATGACTTTTTATTTTTACAATTAAATTATTAAAAAATTCTCCGTTTTTACAGGGAAATTTTTTACTGACAGAAATTAAAATAAACCTAGGGGGGGCCTAGTGCATGTTCATAAGACTCAAAATTGATGACTAGCATGGTAATATACATTGACACCTAAACTTTAATAACCTCCTCAAGCCTAACCACCAAGACAACTACTCCAGCTTTGGAGGATTGAGTAAAAAACTCGGAAATTATAAGTCGTTGAAAAGCAACAAATAATTACCAAGGGAAAAACACTCTGAAGTAATGCATTGATGACTAGTCCTAGGAAATCCAAGTCTTTTAAAAAGACCATCATGCTACGTCAACTTATGACAATTTCCCCGAGGAGTATGAACATGCACAAATTTTGAAAAGGGTCAGAATTGGCCTGCATGGACTTCTGAACGATGATTATGAACAAGAGACTTGTTCACACTTTGGCAGCTCACTGAAAAATCCAACTAAGTACAACTTAGGTGGTAACATAGTGTAAGGTACCATTGTTAGAGATACGTTCAACAAATAAACTGTTGTGAACACTGCCTCAACCCAAAACCTGTTGGGAACAGACCTCTTCTACATCATACATCATGCCATCTCTGTGACCGTGCAATTTCGCCTCTCAACCACTCCAATCTGTTGTGGAGTGTAAGGTGTAGTGTATTGTCTTTGAATCCCAAGTTTAGCACAAAAACGTTTGAAGTTGTTGTCCTCCGAAATGGCATGTGTGTCGTTTTAAAAAAAAAAAGCCCAAAATGCAACACACCAACCGAAATGACAACTCTCTCAGGAAAGAGGCCAATGTCACCACACTCCTCTCCTCTTCGCTTTAGGTTGGCTCTTCTCCAACACTAGGGGGGTATCCCTAAAATAGGATCGCTAAGGTAGATACAGTAATGGGCAAGGTGAATGGAAGAGGCTGCCTTAGAGAAACGGGGGTAACGAAAGATAATTTTGGATGGCTGATGGAAAGGAAAGGAAGATCAATCCTCAGGGAAAGACCAGTGCCAGTATCAGAGAGGGGCGAATGGAGTCAAAGAAGAGCTCTAATAGGACCTTGTTGCCACGTGAAAGTAGTAACCAACTAAGAGCTCTTGCACTAGAGCATACCTGAAAGCCGCAAAACTTAAGAGAAAAACATGGGTCAAATAAAGTTGTGCTAGATTGTTAGCCTTCCATTCAGATGATCCCAGCTTAAAAGTCGAAAGCAAATAGCTAAGAGAGGTGTTGCCTCATACAAAATGAAAGATGGCATACAAATAAAAATGGCAAACAAAGGACGAAAGAAGTCTCCATTTATCCAAAGAATCCCATCATGATATTTTCCTATTAAGCTCACTGGAAAAAACTTCCAAAATTCTCCATGGTTACAATGAAGGAGGATCTCCTCTTTATAGGCCAAAAAAGGCTCTAGAATAAAATAATAAATAAAAAGACAAAAAGGTGGGTGAGATCCACCTTTTCAGCTCCACTAAAATCTAAACAGACTTTGCATAATTAAAGTAAATCATTCAGTTGATTTTATTAAAGCGAACACTCAGCTGAGGCTATGGAGTGAGTCATGAGATGGGTCTCCATGCAAATAGGTAGGCAACGATGAGAAAGCAAAGGTGGGTCAACCGAATGTAAAACTTGCTGCTCCAAGGCTCCACGTATCAATGGAAACATCCTCAAGCAGCTACACCTTCAGCTGACAGTGAACACGTGATCCTGGGTCGACAGTTGCCCAAACTCCATGTATCGGCTGCCAGTGATAGAAATAAACCCCAATGCAATTAGAAAGGCTCGAGTCAGTGTTTTCAGGTACACGGGCTCCACCAGTCTTGATACTTTTCACGCAGAGGTAATAGCAAACAGCAGGGGCTCACTGTTTATCAATCTTCATCCAATAATTTGACTGACCAAATCTTTCGAACACAATAAAAACCAATGTAACTCGAGCTGACGCGGGGGTATCCAGGATTGACGCGAAGAATTGCTGCCGATCGAGTAGAAACTGCACCGATGCCATATGTGAGCACCACGAGAAAGGAGTGCGCTGAGTTTTTTGACAGTTGATGGGCATGCACCGGTGGAGAAACCCGAAAAAACCAAAAATCGGCGTAGCTGGCTGCTAAAAACCATGATGAGTTTGTCAATGAAACCGGCTCCCACTTGTAATCGGCTGCTAGGAATGCATCTTCAACTCCTGCTGAAAACGCGGATGACTCGACCACCGTGTTGACTAGTTCATTGAGCACCGAGCCCTTCCACGACGGCTGCAGGGGTAGGTAGAGGTCCTGTTGAAAACCCGAGCCTTCAAATTGGCGGAGGCCTCAGCGTAATTTGAGACGTGTCATTTCAATAAAAAGAAACCAAACAGTTGTCGAATTTGTGCAAGAACACAATCTTGAAACCGGATGGCCACCATCAGCCCTGTATGAACACGACTTCTTCTTTTTTTTTAAATTAGCAGTGGCCCGAAAATTTACTGACTCAGGTCGACGATGGCTGCTAAAGACAAATGGTGCTGGCCTAAAAATTGTTTGACTGTGTGCAAGCACCATCCCAAGCTCAAACGAGGCCCGGATCCAAAATTCGATTTAGGAAATGGTGATTACAGCTCTTCTTCATTAAAATCCATATTAAGTTACTGCCATCACGTGCCGGGGAAATGGATGAAACGGCCGATAAATGCGATCCAAGCTCAAAGCCTCGACTGTCAAGGAGACTTCGACTGTTTGTAAAAACGCGGGTTTCTTCATACCTCAATCGAACGGCGATGACCAGCGATTCACCGATGTAATTGGGTTCCATAAATCGCAGTTCTGGCAGCTGCAATAACTCGGGCATACACCACAGATTTATGGTACAATTCATGTCTTTAACCGAACTCGACCTGACAACGGAAAATTTCCATGCAACCGGCTGAAACAGGGTCATGGATAAAAACTTATGTGGCCACGGCGATACCACCAAGCCACTGATTTACAGTGAATATTCCTTGGAAGCACTCAGTTCCAAAGTGGTAGTCATTTAAAAATAATATTCTTTGCAGAACCATTCATAAACCCCTGTAGAAGAGCAAACTGGTAAATCTGTTGATCAATTTGCACAGATATGAAAACTGTATGTCCTGAGCTGCTAGCTGGACCAGAAGATGACCCAGGTTGCTCTCTTTTTCTTCGACATCATCCTCGGAATCCTCGGTAGAATCCCAATCATTCTCACTAACTGAAGTATTATCACTTTCTTCGTTAAATGGGGTGCTTTGATGTTCACTGTCTTCTGCAGGTCAAGATCTGTCAACCACCTGAGATTTCTCTCATGCAAAATTTCTGCTAATGAAAACATAAATTTTAAAAGACTTCAAACACACAGATTTGGCCGGGCAGCTCTATGTTGAAAAATTTAGCACTTCATGCTCTGCCCCATTACTTGTAAGCTTGAGATTTTTATATCAGTGTCAATTTCTTCTTTGATTTGTTGTCACGGTATCATCTTCAGCTTGGAATAGTGGGTGGTCCATCAATCAACAGGTTCTTCTTTTGGACTGTTTGCAATTTCCGGTTCCGGAAGCTGTCAAAGATTTGTTAGAAGACATCCCTGTAACATTGGGGAGGTAACAGAAGTCTTTGGAGCAAAATTCCCCACCATTATCAGACCTAAGAGTGGTCATAGAACAACCAAAGTCTTTTTCTACTAATGCTTTAAAATTTTGAAACTCATAAAACAATTAAGATTTTAACTTCAAAAGGCACACCCACATATTCCTACTATATTCATCAACAAATAGAAGGAAATACCTGGCACCGATGATTGATGCCATGTTCATTGGTCCATATATGTCTACATGAACTATTTGAAGGACTTTGCTTGATCTCCAAGCTTTTCCTTCATCAAATGGTGCTATGTGTTGCTTTAATGGTTGGCAAGCTTTGCATACTCCCTAAATCTTCTACTGGATGTCCAAAAGTCCATCTACCAAATTCTCTCGAGCCAATTGAGAGAGGTAGGTGAGGTTGATGTGCCCATAACGCTAATGCCAAAGTGTATTGATGTTTGATGCACTCTTGGTTGCCTGTGTGACAAAACCATATAAATGTGCCAACATGGGAAGAAATAACCCCCTTGCACTAGGAAAAAGATGTATCTTAGAAAAAACTGCACCATATACTCAAATACATCTTGTATAACATCTAGTAACCACCTGAACACCCTCTAAAAAAGGAGCCTTTGCCAACTGCTCTATACATATGCAGTTGGCACCAAGAAAGCAAGAAGGGTTAAAGAAGGTTTTGCCCAGTGGACCCCAAATTCAGCCTCCTTAAATGGATTTGAGCCATTGAGAGCCAGAAATGAAGCATCCCTGCCAACTGTGGGCCAAATCAAGGGCTTAGAGCCCAAGAAAGATCCCAACCACTGGGCAGCAGGCCAACCGAGTGCCCCAAAGGATATAGCAACATCAAATAAGCAACCAAAGGCTAAAGGCAAGAGAGGAGGCGATAGGGAAACCCCACCTAAGTACTAGACATCCCAAAAGAGTTTGTGCATCTAGACAAGTACAAGGTGAGAGAGTAATCCAACACCGAAGGGCCTTCACCTGAGAACAGGAGATAACCAAGTCATCATTGGACGAGTTAAGCATGAAAATGGCACAAAAGCAGGTCACACCATGATACCTCTAATTTAGTAAAGTATATGTCAATATGAGTACTAAAGTGCGAAATCCATACACTACAGTGATAATATTGAAAATAACAACAAATTGAAGATGAGATAAGTATATTGTCTCGCAGAGGAATGGCGGCAATAAAATCTACAGAATTCCCAAATAAAGAAGAGTTAGAGAAGGAAAAACAAAAATATATGTGATCCGCTGAAAACTAAGAAACAAAAAATATTATATAGAAGGACTACAAAACCTTAGAATTTGAATACAGATATCGAACACTTTTGCTAAAATTTCGTCCAGTAAGCCCCATATCAGACTAGCAAAGGCCAGTTACTACTTTTCAGCAGAGCTGTTACGAGTAGTTGTAATAAGATGTGGTGTGTGGTAAGCCGAGTACTGTAGGCCCTAAGGCAAAAACAGCGCCCTTCACTAAGGGCCATTTTGTAGTGGTTGATAAAATCGAGCAGGGCATGTTAAACAATTTCGATTAGAGAAGTTTATACTCAAACAGTTTAGATAAGCTGCGAACTACCTTAAGACTCACAAGATCCAGTGCATTTATTATAACTAAAGGATTGCTGAGCAAAAATACTTTTCAAGGCGGAGTGTTATTTTAAATCAGTTTGAATTATACATCAGTCCGAATTGGCCCTGACATAAATAATTATGTAAATCCAATAGACGATATTTGCATGAGTGGAAGATGATACAGAATTTAATCTATCCAAAACACAAATTTTTCAAGAAATGCAAATGTATAAAAAGGAATAATTCATACGTCCCAGGTACGACTCCCTCCATCCATGGCTTTGTAGGTTGTGAAGGAGGATGAGTTGTGGTAAGCTCCACGCCTGATAAACTCATTTCTGTGGACCGCGCAGCTAGCCATCCCGAGTCCAACTTCAGTTCCCGCATTGTAACTCTTATTTGACTCAAATAAATATACTTCCAGTTTCAATACCAAACTTAACGATTTCAGTTTTTTCCCCTAAATCATACCAAACTTAATCCACTCCCTCGACCCCATTCGAGGCTCCGAGCTTCTTTGCACGGGAAGCAAATGCTTATCCGTATTAACAAGACGAGATTTATAGATAGAAGGCACAATTGGTGCTACTGCACATGGCTCTCCGTCAAATTAACCACAATGTGAGCAAAATAGAATATTCCAAAAGGGGGTTCTCCGTACTATATATTGAGAATGAGATTAAAGCTCGTTTGCAGTACTCATAACTTCATAAGTCAAGCCTCGACGCCACGGGATTCGAACCAGCTCTACTAGAGTGTCCAATCGTTTTTGTTCCGAAACGACAGCTACGCGAATTTATCTGCTCCTTCGCATTTCCCCACTACAATCAGCTGCTGCCGAATCCCCGGTGACTTGTTTTCCGTCCAATCCAGGCTTCAAATGTGAAGCCTTCAGGGCCCGTCAGAGGCCATTTTACCTGTCATAGAAGGCCTCCACGAATTTTACCATTTTACCTGTCATAGAAGGCCTCCACGGATTTTACCATGCAAAAAAAATTATTTTATGCCAAGCCCGTAAATAATGAAATTAAATAAGCCTCTGTAAGTCTGCAACAGAAAGGCAGCTCCAAATTTCGCATGGGTTTTCAGTAGGAGACTCGGGACTTGGGAGTCGGAGTCTGGAGACTGCCCACGGTCCCCGTGGGCACGGTGGGCTAGGTGAGTTGGTATTCGGTTACTCTCCATGAGCTAAGTGAGTTGGTACTCGGTTACTCTCCACGGGTCACCTAACACTAACGGATCATGGCCCATGGTTTGAAGTTTGAACGCTTCTTAAGTTCTTAGCTGACGTGTTATCATGGTTCATGGCCTGAAGTTTGAACGCTTTTTAAGTTCTTCGCAGAGGTGTTAGCACGTGCGTGTTCCACGTATTTAATAAAGTTAGTGGTCATGGTTCTCGTCACATCAACCACCCAAATCTTGCACATGACCAGTAGTGGTCATGGTTCCCGTCACATCAACCACCCAAATCTTGCACATGACAAAGCAGATTAAAAAACATTAAACAACTTATTTTTGCACATATATATATTATATTAAGTCCAAAATAGGAGTAAAAACTGATTGGGACCAAGCTCACAGTATTCAGTCCATTTAATGCCAACATTAAAAACCATCCAGTCCAATTGAGAATCCACTCTGTCTTGTCATTAATTACAAATTAAACATCAAAAAACCCTCTCAGCCTCAATCTACTAAGTACATCCTGGGCATCACATCAGCCCTCATGAACCACAACTGGAGAAGCAACAATCAAGCAGCAGGATCCAGTGTTCCATCACCCAGTACCACCTGCACACTGCAAGGGGAAAGGAGGGTCAGCATCTGGTACAGAGTTATTCAACAACTCACACATGCAACCTCAATAAATGCCCCAACCCACTGAAAAAATCAAATCACCCATTAAAATTCATGAAATCCAAAGGAGCTACCAACCTCTACGAATGCCCAAAAGCAAAAATGCATTAAACTCTACAAATAAAAAAATCTTAAAAATCCATTAAACCATTAGATCAGCAAACAGAATTCCAACTGCTGTCCTCTACGAATGCCCTCATAGAATTCGAACTGCCATCCTCTACGAATGCCATAAACTCTGCAAATAAAAAAATTCATTTCATCCATTAATCTGAACATCAAATCAAGCATTGCACTGAACCCAAGCAGCTGTCCAGCAGCAAAGAGCACATGGATCATGCAAACCCAAATCTCTAGCCATTGGATCGGTGCCAAATCAATCCCAGCCTCCCATTCCCAGAATTAACCCTTCAATCCATGTCATTTCCCCTATGCAATCTTTTTCAACATAAAAAACTATAAACCAACCTCTTTGCACACAATTGAACCCATTTGCATCCATTCAATTCATCAACAGCCCAGCAGTGCGTGCATGTATCAGCCAGGACTCAGCCAAGCAGTGCGTTTATCAACCAAGCAGTGCATTTAACAGGCAGGACTCAACCATCCATCAATAGCACAAAGGTTGTGTGCACAGTGTCAGCCATACATCAACAACCCAGCAGTGTGTGCACTGTGTGACAGGTATGTACAGTAACCTACTTGTTGAAAGGAACATGAAAACTATTTCAATTACTTTTAATATCCATAACAATATGAAAATTATTTACATAATCTCTATGCTTTTGTACAGTTCCATTGATATCCTGACTTTCGAAGCAGTATAGTTTACATAATCTCAAAGCTTTTGTCAACAATAGTATCATGGCAATAAGTGCAATAAAACCAAAATAGACTATGGAAAGAGTGAAAGCATCAGAGCAATTGATGATCAAACTCTTATAATTAATAGTTCAGTGACATCTATGAATAGTTCAGTAGCTAAAAAATGAGATCACGGGCAGTATATTAAGAGACTCAGGCGAGCAGAGCAAGGGTGAGTTAACACTGGGAGAAGCTATATTCATATGAACATTTCAATACCAGCCAAGCAAACATTAAAATGGCCACAATCAACATACAGACATGATAGCAGTGTGATAGTAGTGTTACTCGCTTCTCTTGAACAAGTCCACATTTTCTCAATTTTCAAACCTGATATTTCACTTAAGAAGCAGAAATATAATACTAATAAGATCTATACAGGGGTTTAACAACAACTCAACTACAGGGAAATATTCAGTAGCAGCAATGGCAACCCTACTAACAGTAGTAATAGTAACAATAAAATCACCAATTGAAAACCAGTTTGTAACCCCAGCCAACAACATACAGACATGATAGCAGTGTGATAGTAGTGTTACTCACTTCTCTTTAACAAGTCCACATTTCATAATTTTCAAACCTGATATTTCACTTAAGAAGCAGAAATATAATACTAATCAGATCTATACAGGGGTTTAACAACAACTCAACTACAGGGAAATATTCAGTAGCAGCAATGGCAACCCTACTAACAGTAGTAATAGTAACAATAAAATCACCAATTGAAAACCAGTTTGTAACCCCAGCCAACAACATACAGACATGATAGCAGTGTGATAGTAGTGTTACTCGCTTCTCTTTAACAAGTCCACATTTTCTCAATTTTCAAACCTGATATTTCACTTAAGAAGCATAAATATAATACTAATCAGATCCATATAGGGGTTTAACAACAACTCAACTACAGGGAAATATTCAGTAGCAGCAATGGCAACCCTTCTAACAGTAGTAATAGTAACAATAAAATCAACAATTGAAAACCAGTTTGTAACCCCAGCCAACAACACATAACTAACATCCTCCTTTGAATTATTATAGAGATATTGGAAAGAAGAGAGTCCTAAACAACTTACCTTAGTTCTAGTATTTTGGGAGGACACATGTAGCTAAATCTTAGGAGATGCTGGCTCAAATCTAGAGAATAGTTTCCTCCTCCATTGTTAAGCAATTGACAAAGTGAAAATTATTAAAACCACGAAAACTCCATACCAGACTCAACCATTGCGTTACTCAATATTCCATCTTTGTTCTCATTTGATCAATCACATTTCTCCAATCTTTCAAAGCATGCTTCCCTTAAAAAATGGAATCCCCAGATAAGTGCAAGAATTTCATTCAGCATTGAAATCTTAAACATGAGCAATTTTGTGGATTTGTTTGTAATTCCATTGCATAAGGATCTATAATACTCACATGTTATTTATCTGGATGTTGCAGATTCTCATAGCCATGCCAAGAGTCAATATTGCAAGTCGCACAAGGAACACAAGGAAGCGGGGTACCCAGATACAATGCACATCATCGGATGACGAAAGGGCCCGTGTTCCAAATGACAACATTGTTACATCAAATTCTGAGAATGGTCCTGTGGAAGATGTAGATGCTGTGGTTCCACCATCAATGACAGAGCCATCGCCACCAACAGTTCCAGCATCGCCCATTCTCCCACCATCTTCCACAGTGCAAGGTGCCATTTCAACGAAGAAAATCAGTGCAATTAGAGGATGGACCAAAGAAGACATGCTGGCTGCAATTGACGATGTCGAATTCAAGGGGTTTTCTGTTAGAGCAGCGGCCAAAAAACATGGGATTGCACCCACGTCAATCCATTACTGGATAAATGGCCTGACCCATACCAAGAGGAGAGGCCCTCTTACAGTCATGACTGAACAAGAGGAGGAGGAGGTAGTGGTGTGGTGCAAGGAGATGGCCGAATTGGGACATGGGCTAGAGTTGATACAACTGAAATCAACTGTTGCTCAAATTTGTCAGGGGAGGCCAAACCCATTCAAAGATGGGTTCCCAGGTAAGTCTTGGTGGGCTGGTTTCAAAAAAAGGCATCCAGAGCTAGTGCTACGAACTGCAGAGGGTTTGGACAGAGATAGGGCATTGAATCTACGCCCCACGGTTGTTTCCAAGTTCTATGACACTCTTTATTCTGCATATGAGAAACACTCTTACAGTCCAGACCATATTTGGAACCTCGACGAGACAGGGTTACAGGCAGGAAGGAATTGTGGCATGCGGGTCATTGCAAAGAGAGGGAGCAGGAATGTGCCGAAGATTCTGCCCAAGAGCAGGGAGTGGATAACCATTCTATCATGTGTGAATGCAATTGGCTCAGCAATCCCGGGGTTTTATTTGTTCAAGGGCAAAACTCGGCTACAAAACTATATCCAAAACTGTGAACCTGGGGCGTGCATGGCTGCACATCCCCATGCATGGATGACTAAAGAACTTTTCCTGAATTGGCTTTTCCACTTTGCAACATCCGTACCAGGCGGTGTCTCGCCTGAAAACAGACACCTGTTGGTTTTAGATGGCCATGGCAGCCACATTGCTGTGCAAACCATCGAGGAGGCAAACAGGTTGGGAATTGACTTGTTAACACTTCCTGCTCACACCACTCACAGGTTGCAGCCCCTGGATGTGAGTGTGTTTGGGCCTTTCAAGGCTTATTTCAGGTCGGAACGTGCTGCATAAATGGCTCAGAACCCAGGGGTAGAGGTAAAGAGGTTTGAGTTAGCTAAGCTTGCAAGCAAGGCTTTCAAAAGGGCTCTCACACCCTCCAATATCAAGGCTGGCTTTAGGCGAACAGGTATCTGGCCATTGAATTATGATGCTCTTATGCATGACACTCAGTGTAGCCAAGCATTTGATGTGGATGGCCAAGAAGCTGGCGAAGATCTTGAGGATGTCGAAGACCAATTGGATGGCCAGCAAGAGGCAGATGCTGTGGACAACATCATGTCCCTTTCTCAAGGAAATTGCGAAGGAGTTGGTGCTTCTGACCATGATGAACAGGTCTATGAAACACAATTCGATGATGATGCAGCAGAAGATAACATGGGTTTAGGTGGTCCAGCCAACACACAAGTGGATGCTGGGGCAAATATAAATGTGGTCGATGGTTGTCGTAGTCCAGGCAGCCCCAATCACACATTGTCAATGCCAACCCAAGTATCTCAACCATCATGGATGGCAGAGGCCATGATGAACTTGAACAGACACATTGGTGATTCCACCAGCGATGAAAGCATGAATATGCCTTCGCAGCCAAATGAGATTGTCCATTTTTATGTTGATGGTGGGTTGGTAGCAGATCCTAGCATAGACAACGAGGATGCAGCTGAAGAATATACCGCAGCAGAAGAACCTCTCATAGCTGAAGAACCACTGCCAGGGAACACACCAAGGCTTGGCAGATTCCTAAAGTTGCCAATGGAGAGAGTGTCAACGCAAGGAAGTGAAGGACAGACAGACATTCTCCGATTGGGCCGGAGTTCACAACTGCTCACTTCAGAAGAGTACATGAGCCTCTTGGTTGAATCTGAACGAAAGAAGAAAGATTTGCAGGAATTAAAACAAAGGAAGAAAGATCTTGCAAAGGAAAAGAAGGAAGCAAGGATGATTGCAGCTGGGCAGCGGGCACAGGAAAGGATTGCAAGAGAGGTTAATCGACAAGAAAAAGCGCACCAGAAGCAGTTGGCAAGGCAAGCAAAGGAAGCGAGGAAGGTGCAACAGATGAACCAAAATAGTGCATCACAAATGGAGGAAAGGAATGTGATGGCTGATACTATTAGAACAACCAGTGAAAGGGACATGATGCAAGGATCATTAGAAGCGTTTGCAAGCAGTGCACGATTCTACCAGGATCTTATTAACATTCAGATACCCCGCTATAATCCTGCAGGTTTACACCCCAGCTCTATTCCTACTACTGCAGGGTCCCATCCTATGTTAGCTTATCGAACACCAGCAAATATTCCAGGGGTCCCATGCACAAGTCAGGCCTATGGCTATTCAATTCCTCCTTGGTTGCAAGGAGTAAATTGGCCTCAATCTGTTTCCACCAACCCCACCCTTCCTAATCAAACATGCTCGGTAAGATCACCCCACTTGTCCCAAGCTGGAAACCCTACAGAAAATGATGTGGGAGGTGACGAACCTCTTCAAGAATAGGGTAGAAGGTGTATGGACCAACCAAATGGTATTCTGTGATCAATTTATTTTCTTTTTGTGCAGCCCCAATCAAGCATGGTGAGGGCTTGATATAACCTAAATCCCAGTCATTGACATCTACTGCAAGCAAAGGCATTGTTTTGACTTCTACTTCAGACAGAGGCGGTGTATAGACCAACCAAATGGTAGTTTGTGATCAAGGCATTTTCTTTTTGTGCAACCCCAATCAAGCATGGTGAGGGCTTGATATAACCTAAATCCCAGTCATTGACATCTACTGCAAGCAGAGGCATTGTTTTGACTTGTACTTCAGACAGAGGCGGTGTATAGACCAACCAAATGGTAGTTTGTGATCAAGGCATTTTCTTTTTGACTTCTACTTTCAGACAGAGGCATTGTTTCGACATCTACTTCAGATAGAGTTATTGTATTTGTATTTCAGTACTATTGCTATAAAGTGCAGTTGTTTAATTATAAATGAGCAGTTCTTATTTATTTATGTTTTTTTCCATAAACAAGGAAGTTAACCATAAGCATTGAGGTTGGTGTTACACACAACTTGACATTGTGGAGAGCACAAAGTAAGGTCTAATGGAGAAGTTGGGTCAAATTCTCTATACTCATATGCCATTTAAGTAGATATACAACATGAGCATACATCATTCTACTTTGTCTAAAAAAATTTCATTGTAGATTCAAGTCTAATAATGCCAAAATAGTAGGTCATATATGCTCTAATAATGCCATTCTACTTACTATGGGAAACAGCACCGAGGTGGATAACATTGCACAGGGTGGTAGAGCAGCCCGGGCAAAACGTGAAAATGCCAACCCTAAACCTCACGTAAACCCTAAAAAGTTCCCAACTCATGTGCTGGACACGAGTCGGAAGGGAATGGGCACCTGTCATACAGCGAACGTGGACTGCCGGGTGTCCGTTGGCGTGCTCGCGTGGACCCCGCACCACAATTGGTGTCCCTCCCATAACAGTCACTCAAAAATCATAAATATTCACTAAAATATCTACTTATTTTGCAGCCTCAAACAGTAATATAAAGATGAATGTCAAGTTCAAAAACATACTACTGCCCAATTCCCAGAAACATAACCAAAATCATAATTGATACATAATTGAACCAACATTCAACCAACAAACATTCACACTATATATTACAGCGAGCATAACCATAATTGAACCAGCTTTAAACCGACATTCACACTATATTTCAAATCCACAACATTTTCATATCCACGAGGGGCCATGCCAGACCGAATATCCACATACTCTGCTTATCTTGCAGCCTCAAACAGTAATATAAAGATGGATGTCAAGTTCAAAAACATACTGCTGCCTAATTCCCAGAAACATAACCAAAATCATAATTGAGCCATAATTGAACCAGCATTCAACCAACAAACATTCACACTATATATTACAGCGAGCATAACCATAATTGAACCAGCTTTAAACCAACATTCACACTATATTTCAAATCCACAACATTTTCATATCCACGAGGGGCCATGCCAAACCGAATATCCACATACTCTGCTTATCTTGCAGCCTCAAACAGTAATATAAAGATGGATGTCAAGTTCAAAAACATACTGCTGCCTAATTCCCAGAAACATAACCAAAATCATAAATGAGCCATAATTCCCAGAAACATAACCAAAATCATAATTGAGCCATAATTGAACCAGCATTCAACCAACAAACATTCACACTATATATTACAGCGAGCATAACCATAATTGAACCAGCGTTCAACCAACCAACCATTGCAATTTCCTCTCAAGCATAAGACTACATAAAGGACATCGATTAAGACGAGTGTGGTTGCATACAGTTCCCATAATTCCCAATGGTTGGGCCAAACCCTATTCTTGAATATATGGTGGTCATGCACTGCAAATAAAGATGAATATCAAAACCTAAAACCTACACTGCAAATTTTTCATATCGGCAAGCAAACTTACACAATAATTCAACCAGCAAACTTACACAATAAGCATATCCATAATTCAACCTACAGTAAGCATATCCATAATAACACATACGAAAGCCTGCAAGGCCAGATATACCCAGAAACGAAACCCTACAGTAAGCATATCCATAATAACGCATACGAAACCCTGCAAGGCCAGATATACCCAGAAACGAAACCCTACAGTAAGCATATCCATAATAACGCATACGAAACCCTGCAAGGCCAGATATACCCAGAAACGAAACCCTACAGTAAGCATACCCAAAAACGCCAGATATAAGCTGCAACTGAAAAACGCCAAATATGTGCCCAAAAACGCCAAATATGTGCCCAAAAACGCCCAGAACCGTAGCAACTTCCTTAGAACCAGAGACACCCAAGGGGGGTTTGAAAAAAGCACCGTATAAAAACAATAACCAATAATTGGGTCCGAAAAACTAATCTAACAGTAAACTGCCAGACAAACCCAAGAAACCACCGAATATGCAGAGCCGAGGGACAAACACAAAACAGACAAGCAAACACATCCAACCACCGAGAAAACGAGCCGCAGGGTTAACGACATCCTTGAAGCGAGGTGGAGTGTTTATAAACACTGTTCAGATGCCGGTAGGGAAACCCTACCTGTATGCCTGCCGAAGGTAGAAACCGCCGTCGCCAACCTTCACGACCCCGCAGCTGGCACAGGAGGATGCGAACATTGCCGTGATCAGGATCGCCAACACGGAGACTGGTGCACCAAGGAGAACGCCCACCGAACGAAACCACCAGCCAAACAACTCTACAAACCATCCCATCTGAACTGGAGTAGGAGGAATGCCGACCAAAACGGGGACAAGGGCGCGCGTCGAAGGGTTCACACCAGCTTCACTGACAGCAACGAGGTCGATAACCATGGACGCAGGCCTGCGCGGGCAATGGAGCCCCGGCGGACCACTACCGGGGTGCCGAAACGGCCACACACCGGTCCCGAACAACATTGCACAGGGTGGTAGAGCAGCCCGGGCGAAACGTGAAAATGCCAACCCTAAACCTCACGTAAACCCTAAAAAGTTCCCAACACATGTGCTGGACACGCGGCGGATCCGAATGGGCACCTGTCGTACAACGGACGTAGACTGCCGGGTGTCCGTTTGCGTGCTCGCGTGGACCCCGCACCACAATTGGCGCCTCTCCCTTAACTTATACTCAAGACTCACATGTGTTGCTCGCAGCTGACTTACATGCTACCAAATTAACATTACGTGACTTATTGTTATGAATCTTGACTCCGTGAGTTGTTAATTATTGCGAAGGCGTTTTTTTTATAAGAAAATGTTTCTAAACTTTGTAGCTAGGGGAGGGACGTCAATAGTGGCGTGGGGCCCACTGCGCCACCTCGAAGGACAGCTGGCAGGGTCCTTTTTTGGTACGACACGGGTCGACACGATAGTGCCACGTGTTAGGCACCTGCACAAATTTATGGCTAGGGTTTTTTGGGGTTTTGGAGGGTGAAACGCCAATTTGTCGAGGCTTGTCATTCTCCCTGTGCATTCTTGTTTGGGCCCGGTGTGTGGCCGTTTCAGCACCCCAGTAGTGGTCCGCCCATGTTCCATTGCTCGCTCCTGCCTGCGCGCCCGGTGGTAGGCCGCATACCCATTAACGGAGCACCGGGCAACCTCATACTGCGCGCAGAGGTCGTTGTTCTGGGCGGTCTTCCCGACATGATAACTCGTTTCGGTCCGACCTTTGCTCGGCTCTGCATTTCTTTGGTTCGTTGCACTCCCTGTTGGCGTTCATTGGTGGCTCGGTTCGATGCATTGCTCTCCCTGTTGGCATTCGTTGATGGCCCGGTTCGGTGCGTTGATCTCCCGGTTGGCGGTCGTTGGTGGCTCGGTCCTCGGCTCGTTGGTCCCTACGTGTTCCTGTGCCGGCTACGGGGTCTTGGTGGTTGTTGGTGGCTCGGTCCTTAGCTCTGCATCCTCGACGAGCCTCGGCTGTTCATCCGATAGGGTTTCCTACCAGCATATGCACAATGTTTTTTAACACTACTCCTCCTCGTGGATGATTTCGTTAAGCCTTTGCTCGGTTTCTCTTTGGTTGCTTGTGTTTGTCTTGCTGCATTGTAAATTTATTCGTTTTGTGCGTTGCTCTCCTTGGTGGCTCAGTCCCTACTCGGCCATTGGTGGCTCGATCGTTGGTGGCCTCGACTCTGCATCTTGCAATGGAAGGGATTTCCTACTAGCATCTCCACAGTGTTTTTTAACACTTCACATATCCTCATGGATGATTTCGTTAACTTTTTGGCTCGGTTAGGGTTGTCTTGGTTTCTCTGTGGTTGCTTGTGTTTGTCTGGTTGTTTGCAACTACGATTATGGGTGGGTTTTGATTAGTTTTTTCGGACCCTGTCTGGTTACTGGTTTTCTACGGTGTTGTAGCAATTGTATAATGTGGTTCCAGTTACTTTTGAACAGTCAACTTGTTAACACCCATTGGGTGTCTCTGGTTCTAAGGCTAGTGTTTATGCTTGACATTGTCACGGTTCTGGCTCTGCGTGCGTGATTGTAAATTGGGACAGGGTCCAAAAAAACCGATTCAAAAAATTTTCCTGAATTGGCAGCCACCGATTTGTCTTTGGGTTGGCTTCCACCAGTTTATCTGAATTATACAATTGTTAACATGTTTTTTGTTTAGGGTTGGCGGTGGAGGGTTTCGTATGAGATTCTATGTTTTTCTGCATCTTATATTTGGCTTTTTTTAGGCATGTGCGGTCATTAGTTTGTAAATGTGGTGGTTGAGGGGTTTGGTATTTTGGCATGGTATCCAATATTGGGTGGATGAATGAATGCAGGTTGCTTTCGGTGGTTGAATGCTGGTTGCTTTCAGTGTATATGAAATTGATTATGGTAATTTCGGTCATTTGCAGCAGTATGTTTCTTAACGATGTGGATATGAAATTTGCAAATGAAAATGGATATGAAATTTATTGTGAATGTTTGTTGGTTGAATGCTGGTTGAATTCTAGATATGCTCACTGTAGATTATTGGTAATTGGGAGCAATATTGGTAAACCTAGCCTAGATTATTGCAGCATGGGTAATTGGGAGCAATATTGTAATATGATTTTGGTAATTTTGCAGCATTAGGTTTTAGAACTTTATATTCATCTTTATATTATTGTTCGAAGCTGCAAAAGAAGAAAATGATGTGGATATGAAATTTGGCATGGCCCCTCATGGATATGAAATTTGGCATGGCTCCTCATGGATATGAAAATGTTGTGGATATGGAATTTAGTGTGAATGTTTGTCGGTTGAATGCTGGTTGAATTCTGGATATGCTTACTGTAGATTATTCTAGTTATGCGATATTGTAATAAAATTATGGTTATGATTTTGGTAATTTTGCAGCAGTAGGTGTTAGAACTTGATAGTCATCTTTATATTAGGTGTTTGAAGCTGCAAAAGAAAAAAAGGATGTGGATATGAACTTATGTAGTGAACTGATGCAGAAACTTTGACACAGTTTAAGCATTTGTTGGTATACAGTTTAAGCATTTGACAAAGTATAAGCATTTGATACAATTAATGGAGTGAATTTTTGTCAATATTAATTATGGAATTGAGTTTATGTGGAAATTTGAGATGTGTACTTATGGCTAGTTTGTGCATGTTCATTTGTTTATGGATTTGAGTTTAAGTGGAAATTAGAGATGCTACTTAAGACTTTTGTTTGGCTAGCTTGTGCATGTTAATTTGTTTATGGATTTGAGTTTAAGTGGAAATTAATTGTGACTTAAAATTGTAAACTTAATCCATCAAAACTGATACTATGTAACAAACAAAAAATCCATTTGAGAGAGATACCATGCATACCAATTTAGGGTGCATTTTAGAGTGATTGTTATGGTTACCTTTCTTAGGTGATTGTGCCGCCCTCTTCCTAAAAAGAGGGCAGAAAGGAAATTGTGACTTAAAACAGTAATCTTAGGTGATCAAAATTAACACAATGCAACAAACTAAAAAATGCAAGTGATTAGGTACAATAATCAACTTAATTGCAACTTTGACAAAGGATCAAATTTTAGGGTTTTCCTTTTGCCTTATAAGCCACCTTGAATGAGCTTGTGAAAGGAGTGTTGCTATGAGTGTGGAAAAAAAAAATAGATGAATGAGCTTGTGAAAGGAGTGTTGCTATGAGTGTGGAAAAAAAAAATTAGATGAATGAGCTTGTGAAAGGAGTGTTGCTATGAGTGTGGAAAAAAAAATTAGATGGATTTTGAAGCTGTTGTGTTTTGTAGGCATGAAGGAATGGTCAACATTCATAGAATGGAAACAAACATAAATAAATAAAACCTGCTCATTTATAATAAACAGTTGCACTTTATATTAGTAGTACTGAAATACAAATACAATAACTATATCTGAAGTAGATGTCAAAACAATGCCTCTGTTTGAAGTAGATGTCAAAACAATGCCCCTGTTTGTAGTAGATGTCAATGCATAGGATTTAGGTTATATCAAGCCCTCGTCATGCTTGATTGGGGCTGCACAAAAAGAAAATGCCTTGAAAACAAAATAGCATTTGGTTGGCCTATACATCAGATATACTATTCTTCAAGAGGTTCGTCACCTCCCCATCATTTCTTGTAGGGTTTCCAGCTTGAGACAAGTAGGGTGACCTTACTGAGCATGTTTGATTAGGATAGGTGGGGTTGGTGGAAACAGATTGAGGCCAATTTACTCCTTGCAACCAAGGAGGAATTGTAAAGCCATAGGCCTGACTTGTGCTTGGGACCCCTGGAATAATTGTTGGTGTTGGATTAGATGACATAGAATGGGCCCCTACACTAGTAGGAATAGAGGGGGGTGTACACCTGCCTGATTATAGTAGGGTATTTGAATGTTAATGAGATCATGGTAGAATTGTGCACTGTTTGCTAATGCTTCTAATGATCCTTCCATCATGTTCCTTTCATCGGTTGTTCTTGTAGTATCAGCCATCACATTTGTTTCCTCCATTTCTCTTGCATAAATTTGGTTCATCTGTTGCACCTTCCTTGCATCCTTTGCTTGCCTTGCCAACTATTTCTTGTGCTCTTTTTCTTGTCGATTAGCCTCTCTAGCAATCCTTTCCTGTGCCCGTTGTCCAGCTACAATCATCCTTGCTTCCTTCTTTTCCTTTTCAAGATCTTTCTTCCTTTGCTTTAATTCCTGCAAAGCATGTTTCTTTTGTTCAGATTCAACCAGGAGGCTTATGTACTCTTCTGAAGTGAATAGTTGTGAACTTCGGCCCAATTGGAGAATGTCTGTTTGTCCTTGCCTTCCTTGGGTTGACACTCTCTCCATTGGCAACTTTAGGAATTGGCCCAACCTTGGTGTGTTCCCTGGCAGTGGTTCTTCTGCTATGAGAGGTTCTTCTGCTGCAGTATATATTATTCAGCTGCATCCTGGTTGTCTATGTTAGGTTCTTCTAACAACCCACCATCAACATAAAAATGGACAATCTCATCTGGCTGCGAAGGCATGTTCATGCTTTCATCATTGGTGGAACCACCAATGTGTCTGTTCAAGTTCATCATGGCCTCTGCCATCCATGATGGTTGGGATACTTGGGTTGGCACTGTCAATGTGTCATTGCTGCTACCTGGACTGCGACAACCATTGAACACATTTGTATGTGCCACAGAATCCACCTGTGTGCCGGCTGGATCACCTAGCCCCATGTTATCTTCCCCTGCTTCGTCATCGAATTGGGTAGCGCAAACCTATTCATCATCATCAGAAGCACCAACTCCTTGGCAGTTTCCTTGAGAAAGGGACATGATGTTGTCCACAACATCTGCCTCTTCCTGCCCATCCAATTGCTCTTCCACATCCTCACCATCTTCGCCAGCCACAGCTTCATGGCCATCCACTTGAAATGCTTGGCTACACCTGGTGTCATGCATAAGAGCATCATAATTCAATGGCCAGATACCTGTTTGCCTAAAGCCAACCTTGATATTGGAGGATGTGAGAGCCCTTTTGAAAGCCTTGCTTGCAAGCTCAGCTAACTCAAACCTCTTTACCTCTACCCCTGGGTTCTTCTCCGTCCATGCAGCACGTTCCGACCTGAAATAAGCCTTGAAAGGCCCAAACACACTCACATCCAGGGGCTGCAACCTGTGAGTGGTGTGAGCAGGAAGTGTTAACAAGTCAATGCCCAACCTGTTTGCCTCCTCAATGGTTTGCACAGCAATGTGGCTGCCATGGCCATATAAAACCAACAGGTATCTGTTTTCAGGGGAGACACCGCCTGGTACGGATGCTGCAAAGTGGCAAACCCAATTCAGGAAAAGTTCTTTGGTCATCCATGCACGCCCCAGGTTCACATTTTTGGATATAGTTTTGCAGCCGAGTTTTTCCCTTGAACAAATAAAACCCCGGGATTGCCATACCAATTGCATTCACACATGATAGAATGGTAATCCACTTCTTGCTCTTGGGAAGAATCTTTGGCACATTCCTGCTCGCTCTCTTTGCAATGACCCGCATGCCACAATTCCTTCCTTCCTGTAACCCTGTCTCGTCGCAGTTCCAAATATGGTCTGGACCGTAAGAGTGTTTCTCATATGCAGAAAAAAGAGTGTCATAGAACTTGGACACAACTGTGGGGCATAGATTCAATGCCCTATCTCTATCCAGGCCCTCTGCAGTTCGCAGCACTAGCTCTGGATTCCTTTTTTTGAAACCAACCCACCATGACTTGCCTAGAAACCCATCTTTGAATGGGTTTGGCCTCCCCTGGTAGATTTGAGCAACAGTTGATTTCAATTGTATCAACTCTAGCCCATGTTCCAATTCAGCCATCTCCTTACACCACACCACCACCTCGTCCTCCTCCTGTTCAGTCATGACTGTAAGAGGACCTCTCCTCTTGGTATGGGTCAGGCCATTTATCCAGTAATGGATTGACGTGGATGCAATCCCATATTTTTTGGCCGTTGCTCTAACTGAAAACCCCTTGAATTCAACATCGTCAATTGTAGCCAGCATGTCTTCTTTTGTCCATCTTTTAATTGCACGGATTTTCTTCGTTGAAATGGCACCTTGCATTGTGGAAGATGGTGGCAATATGGGGGATGTTGGCACTGTGGGTGGTGATGGCACTGTCGTTGATGGTGGAACCACACCATCTACCTCTTCCACAGGAACATTCTCAGAATTTGTTGTAGCAATGTTGTCACTTGAAACATGGGCCATTTCCTCATCCGATGATGTGCATTGTAGCTGGGTACCCGGGTACCCCGCTTCCTTGACTTCCTTGTACGAGGTGCAATATTGACTCTTGGCATGGCTACGAGAATCTACACAATCCATGCATGTAACATTTAATAGGGTATTATATCCATTCAAGAAACCTGTGAGTATTATATATCCTTCTACAATGGTCAACCTGTGAGTGGTATAAGCTAAACTAGTTAATAGAATGGATATGTGATTGGAATGGACTGTCAATACCTGAAACACTGCATAAACTAATGGGTTGTTGATGAATGGTTGAGTCCTGGTTGATCAGGAATAGTTTTTTGATACAATTTATCAGTGTGTGCACAGTGTTACATCCCATTAGTGGATTAGAGACAATGGATCAGGTTTAGGAAATACTCTTTTCAGATTCTAAAAGAGTGGATTTAGATCTTTGAAAATAGTTACTACACTAGTATAGAGAACATGAAAGATGGAATTTTAAAAATAGTGGAGGCCAAAAATATTGTAGTTTTCTTACTTTAAAACTTGTAGTGATAAATTCTCATAACTTATATCAAGGGTAGATAGCATGAACAAAATATAAATTAATTAGAAACTTAAATAATTTTGACCCAAAGGCTATGTGCTACTTGCTCGTGGTGTCATCCTTCACCAAAGATTTTGTCTCCATCTCATGGCTGGTAGATATTTTCAAGAGTAATTGCAATGGAGGGAGATTCACATGATTTTCAAGGAGGCTAAGAAAGTTCCTAATAATATAGAGAGGTGCATTTAATTCATTTGTGCACCCTCTTACAAAGGGGAGGGAATTCCTAGAATTCTATTTACGTTCATGAAAAGCTAGAATGTGATAAATGCTTCAACACAAAAGAAGTCATTGCCTTTGTCAGTGTCACTATGCCTATACTTGAATTGAGATCTTTGGATATTTGATTTCTCAATTCTTACAGACATGGTGGTCTTTGTAATTGTTATCTCATTTGTATCCCCGATATTATACTTGATGGAAACAAATTATTTGTTGGATGACGTACAGGTACTCTTGGTATTAAAAGTGGGTGTTAATTTTTATATACATCATGCAAACCAGTACTATTGGGTTTCTACTCTGCTAACCTCTTATATATAATATAAATGTTACAGTTTACTAAATGTTAACACTGTATATGGATTTAGAGACCCCCTTTAAAGGGGCCAGGGTCTCTAAATCCATCTACATTGTTAAAATTTAGTAAAATATTGTACAAATTCATTATCAAAATTGTAATTTTCCATTGTTAGTGTGACACAACTAAAAATGACTAACATAAACGACTAATTCACATTAATCATTGTTAGCTAGTCATATTTATATTCCCGTGACTAAATTAATAATTTATGTTAGTCATTTTTATTTTAGTCACTTGTTATCTAGTCATATATTTTATCCCGTGACTAAATTAGTCGTTTATCTTAGTCTTTTTTTGTTGGCTTCTTTAAAATTGCTCAATTTTAGGTGACTCGTTTTTTTAGTTGCCTAGTCACTTATCTATCATTTTGTACTAGTGAACCTAGAATAAATGGTCACTAAAATCCAATAATAACTTATCGTAATTTCAATAACAAATGACATTACATTACGAGACTGTGAATACCTGAAACATTGTGCAAATGACATTAAAAATTTAAATCTGATTGTAAAGGAAATCTGATCTGCTATGCAAGGAGGCTGTGAATACCTGAAACACCGTGCACACTCTATTTGGGCTGTTATGAATGGTTGAGTCCTAGATGACTTGTGATAAACACTGTGCACACACTGTTTGGGCTGTTATGAATGGTTGAGTCCTCGATGACTTGTGATAAACACACTGCTTGAATGATAGATGAATCCAAGGAATGAATACCTAAAACACTGTGCAAATGATATTAAAAAATTAAATCTGATTGTAAAGGAAATCTGATCTGGGTGCAAGGAGACCGTGAATACCTGAAACACCGTGCACACACTGTTGGGCTGTTGATGGATGGTTGAGTCCTGGAGGACTTGTGATAAACGCATTGCTTGAATGATAGATGAATCCAAGGCGTGCAAATGGATTCAATTGTGTGCAAACAGGTTGGTTTATAGTTGTTTTTATGTTGAAAATGATTGTTTAGGGGAATTGACATGGATTGCAAGGTTAATTCTGGGAATGGGAGGCTGTGATTGATTTGGCACTGATCCAATGGCTGGAGATTTCTGTTTGTATGATCCATGTGACCTTAGTGAGTTTAATGGATGATTTGATTTTGGGCAGCTGGGAATTCGATTAATGCATGTTTTTGTTGATCCATGTGCATTGGTTGAGTTTAATGCTTGATTTTATTTTGGGCAGCGAATTCTGTTTTGTTGATTTAAGAGTTTAATAGATGATTTGATTTTGGGCCTTCGCAGGGTTTTGCAGCTCCTTTTGATTTCATGAATTTTAATGAATGATTTGATTTTTTCAGTGGGTGAGTGTCATTTATTGAGGTTGCATGTGTGAGTTGTTGATTAATTATGGACCAGATGCTAATCTTAATTCCTCTTGCATTGTGCAGGTGGTAATGTGTGATGGAACACTAGTTGTTGTTGTTTGATTGTTGCTTCTCCAGTTGTGGTTCATGAGGGTTGATGTGATGCCCAGGGTGTACTTGGTAGATTAAGTATGATAGGATTTTTTATGTTAGATTTGTCAATACTGGCAAGACAGAGTTTGTTCTCTATTGGACACGATGGTTTGTAATGTTGGCATTAAATGGACTGAATATTGTCAGCTAGGGTTCTAATTAGTTATTAAATGTTTTTTGGACTTAATATAATATCTATTTATGCATAAATATGTTGTTTTATGAATTTTAATTAAGTTGGAAATGTTCAAGATTAGGGTGGTTGATGTGACGGGAACCATGACCACTACTGGTTCCCACACAACAATAGGAGTCTCTCCCCTAAATTCCTTGTCTATCAAACGAATGGAATTTCGCCATGTGTATAAACTCCCCAAAGTTCTTTCCTCCTTCCGCAGTCGCCGTTCATTTGTCTTTTCTGCCAAATTCACCAATGTTCCATCCTCCATTGGCAGTTGCCCTTGATTCGTCTCTTCCGCAAGATTTTGTCAAAGCTCAATCTTACGGCATTTGCAGGAGGGTCTGGAGATTTGTACCGGCAAGGTTATGGTGTCAACATGAGAGAGATTTGTACTTGGTTGTTGCAGGATATCCTCGAGAATTCCCCAAGGTTATCCACTTCAAATGTACTATTCAGGCGGCGAGCCTTATTAAACAGACACACTCGCCATTAAGGCGACCCTGTCTAGTGTCAGAGCCAGGGGCATCCATCCATAACATCAATTGGCATACGCGCTATCCATCTTTCATGGCTGCATCCATGATACTTCTCCGGTAGCTGTCGATTGGCCATTCCGTTGACGGAAAACTTCTTGGTCTAATCCACTTAATTCTATCCAATGATCACGGCATACGCGCTGACCTGATGTTCGGACTGATGCCTCGTACGCCTGCAGAGAACACTATCAGCTGGAAGATCCAATTTAATTTAATTGACTAAGATCCAATTTGAATTTAATGAGCGGGCAAATTTGAATCCGAGCGGGCAAATTTGAATCTAGTTTGTGATGCTGAGATTTTTAAAAGCTGCAAAAGTTGTAAAATTGTTTTAGGGTGTTCTGCATTCTTTGTGCAGGAATGTATGCATTGTGGAAAACTCCCCCTTCCACGAGCCAGACTATCTCAACTTCCTGTCGATTCTTCTAGACTTTTTTATATATAAATATAGCTTCCCATTGATGTTATGCGTAGTTATAAAGGCCAGTCTCCCGATCTTTAGCCATTGTATTTGCTCTCTGTTATCCATATCGACAGTTATAGAAGTAAGGCGCTCAGAAATATCAATCCCTCTCTTGTTTTACGGGTTCGAATCTCTGAGCTCATTCTCAATCATGTCTGAGGCGCTCAGAAAACGCAGCCGTGAGCCCGAGGCTATGCCGGACTCCATTGGCGTCCAGGAGCCGAAACGTTTCCGCGACGAAGAAATGGAAGGGTTTCTTCATCTGTCGCAATTACACGAAGACGACGATGAAGAAGAATGTGCTCCCAGTGAGGAGCGCGTAAATGGAGTCATGAAAAACCTGGAAGAAGATATTGGCTCGTCGTGTTCATCTTCTTACACCCCTTCCAACTGTCTAGATAATTCGACGGGCTCCGTTATTTCAAGCGGCCAGGGCGGTCAAACCCTAGGTTCGGAATCGGTGATTGATCTGTGTTATCTACTGGAAGCTTCAGATGACGAGCTTGGCATTCCCCCGAGCACTGTTGTGGATTCGAAGGACGAAGTCTATAGTGATTTGTCGGAAAATGCCGATTTTAAATATTTGGGCGAAAACTGGCACTTTGAAGATGATTTTGAAAGCTACGAGCAGTTCGTGTTCGAAGATGCCCGGGATGCGAGGCAGGTGCAGGACTATTTATCCAAGGATTTTGCCGGCCAAGGGACGTTTTACGACGGCAGTGTTTCTGCGGCATGGAGACTAGAAGCTGCTGGCGGCATTTAATCAATGGAAGTGCTAGTTTTGACCGTGTAGCCTGGACTTCCTGGAAGGGCTCGTTAAGTCCGTGTAGACTGGACTTTAATTTTGTGCCGATGAGATATAGTTGTTGCATAAATTGAAAGAATCAGTCCTGGAATTGTATGTGAGATGTGCTGCACAGTTTTCTCCATTGTTGGAGAGTTGTATATTGTACCAATTGTGAAAAATTATACGGTTTCTACTGTTGTGACAGTAGAAATTTAAAATCTTTTCAAGAACTCTCTACTTTTGCTACAGAACAGGGAAACTGTGTTGCAGAGTTTCCTCCATTGCCGGAGATTTGTATATTGTACCAATTTTGGAAAAAAATGTGATATATGAAGTTCATCTTAAATTGTTTCTACTGTGACAAGAAATTTAAGAATTTTTCAAGAACTCTCACAGCTGATATTCCTTTGCCAGAGCAGGAATTACATTTTATGTAACCAATTATTTTAATTTATAAGAACACATCACAAAATATCTTAATTTAAATAAGAACGCATCATATGATCGAGACAAGGAGTTACATTTCATGTAGCCAAATATCTTTTAATTTAAATGACAATAATTCAAACGTTTTCTTGAATAACAAAATTACTATTATTATTTTTATTTCTGTATGGAGTCTTTTACATTATTACATTTTTTGAAGTTTTAAGATTTTGTAAATTTAATTAACTGTTTTGAAAATAAGGTTAAATTTTATTATTTTAGTAAAGTTTATGATTGTGTATATACAATTTAATTAACAGTTTTGAAAATAAGGTTATATTTATTATTTTGGTAAAGTTTATGATTGCGTATATACAATTTAATTAACTGTTTTGAAAATAATATTAAAACGTGTTTTTGTGGGTGAGTATAATTTTTTCTTTCCAGGAGAGGCTTTACTTTACTGTTGCACTTTTTTGGTTTACATGAACAATAAAGGTAAATAAAATTATTTATATAAAAAAGAAAATTAAAATTAAAATTTTAGAATTGAATTACTTGTTTTATCTAGTTTGCTTTAAACATGTCTGTATAGAATTTAACAGGAAGCAGGCTTTGTTCATGGAGATGCTATGGTTGGTTCTATTTAGCGAAATCAAGACTTGTGATATACAAATTTTATTGACAATTTAACAAGTTATATGACCATTTTTAGATTTTGGATTAAGTATAGAATTACCAGAGAGATTATATAGATATTACAGGTTATATATATTGCTTGAGCTTATAACTCCACCTCCAGCCAGATTTCAGATGACCGTGTTTATTGAATGTTTTGCCACCTGTTATATGATCATTCTTAAGGCTATAGATATGCACATAATTACTGCATATTGAATTTAATGATGTTATAGGTTATATTTTATAATATAAAGGGAATTATTATTTGATGAGGTTACAGGTCATATTTTATACCATAAAGGGATTTGCCAGCTTGTATACATGTAATACATTGGAGGAGCTTATCAGTTTTTATACAGGGAATAAATTGTAGGAGCTTCTTTTCTGCCCTCTTTTTTCTCTTTGCTATCTGCTTTCCAATTGTGCATATATGCAGAAAATGAAATAGAAGCTACCAAAGCTGGAGAAGGAAGAAGTCCAATGTGCATGTTTAAAAGTTTAATTCTAGAGCATATTATACTCGTAACAAAATTTATTCCTGGATTCAAGATGAGGACTGATAAGTTGTTACTGATGAGGTATACCCATGAGATATTGTAGGATTAAAATTCTAAATGGACTAACTAATGCTTTTGGTTAGGTTGTGTCGATTCTCAATGAGGTATACGGGTGAGATATTGTAGGATTAAAATTCTAAATGGACTAATTAATGCTTTTGGTTAGGTTTTGTTGATTCTCAATGTGACATGAAGAGCAATTGGACTTCAACAATAAAAAGGAAGGTTGTAAGTGTAACTATCCAAAGTTTAGCTTTTTAAGGATATTTTTAATTAGGGAATTAAGAAAACTTAGAAAGCAAAGGATGATTTACCAACTAGTTAATTTATCAGATCTAGTTAGAAATATGATCAACCAAAATAAAATGATAGATGGAAGGCACACACTTGGGCAGTAAAAGGTTTGAAGCAGCTTTTGAAATCAACTAGAGTTGAAGAGTTGATCCTCTTGCCATGCCTCTCACAAACCTTTCATATTATTCCACATTAAGCTTTGTGTTGATGAATCATTTGGCCATATGCCTTTGATCATAGATAAGTCCTTATTATAATAGTGGCGTTGCTAAGTTTCCTTGGAGAGGGATTGAGATGATCCAAGAGAAATCTACAAGGGAAACCTTAGATACAACCAAAAAGACAAGTAGGAATCTCATTGAGAGTCTTTGTTGTGAAAGAGTTGGTCAAGGCAATAGTAATTTAAAGGAGCCATAGTGCTTAAGAGAAAGGACAATGTAATCCCAGTGAAAATCCAACATAGTTTTAGGGGGGTTTAAGAATAAAGTTGGAAACCTTTACAAATATGAAATGGGGGTATTTATATACTAAATGAATACATGGTATTAACTGTAGGTATTCTATCTCTTTTATGCAATAAATTTGCATTTTTGTTTCATTTAGATTCCTTCTAGAGTTGAGTTGAGATGGATTTATGCAGTCTAGATTGTATATATGGCCTACTTACCATTTAAAATTTGAAACTCTATGTTCTATGTGAACAATTTTCTATTTCATTTGATTTGATTTGATTTTAGATGTATTAATATGTCATGTTTAGTTGTTAGTGATGAGAGTCATCATGGATTGATCATCACAATAGTATAAATTTTCCCTATTTTCTATTCTAAACTTTGTTTTTAAATAGAATTTTCTAACCATCTTTCCAAAAAATAGGAAATTTTTCAAAGGCCCAAAATACCTTGTATTTGGAATGTGGGCATAGTGCAACAACATGAACAAGCTAGTCCTCAAGTAGGAAAAATAGAGTATATAAAAAAACCACTAATGTCATAAAATAAAAATAAGAGGATATCATTATTGGAACACCACTAGAACATTAGTTTGAGAGTTATGATTATAATGCATTATTCATCTTATTTTCTATGACTTTATCTTATCTCTCTTTCTTTCTAAATAAATCTTCATTTATGTTGTAAAGTCTCATTTATATTTGTTTTGATAACTCTTAATCTAGAGCTATCTCCATAATCAATCTGTTAAATCATGTATCTATTACACATCAATATTTATTAAAAAGATCCATCTTATTTTTTATTATATTGAGAGTTTAAAGATGAATAAAAAACCTACCTTGCTAAGCTTGTTCTCAACCTTCTTGATAATTTCAAGTTCGTTAATGAATGACTAAACTTAAAACTTTAGTCATGACCATTGATACTTATTATAATAATTTTATTCATGTTTGTGGAATGTTATAATACTTTAACTTTATATAATTTAGCAATATATCAAAATGTTAGATATTCAAATATTGTATAAGTTTGAATATGGTTTAATTTTAATTTAGAAATTTAATATGGATGGTGTGATTATATTTCATACAATTTTTTTTTGTTGGTTTATTTGATGATATGCAGTATATAATTTATATTAATATTAAGTGATATACAACATATAATTAATATTAAATTTTTTAAAATTACTTATATATTTTTCTTTCCATTTAAAAAATGTGTTCCTTATTCATAGATTGAATCAAGAAGACAAAATGTTACAAAGTTGCTTTCTAATGAACTTCTAAAAATATATAATCTAACATTTTACACTCCGGCAAACATGAAGTATCAATTCAATTCTAATAATGTAAATCTATAACTAAGCCCAATACATAGAAACTAGCTTCACACTAGTCTACAGCCTCCAATGCTAATAAAAAATAAATCCCAAAAACAATGGCAACAAGATTACAATTTGTTCCAATGACACTGAAAGAAATAATCCCTCACTCACTGTGATTAAGGAATCCTGAAAAAAGCATGGTACTGGTATCTAAAAAAAATAAACACCAGTAAAAGTTGTTGAGGGATTGGAATTGTTGGCCAAGTATGAAATATGGATAGAAAATTTAAAACACCTTAAAAGTATCTCTCCTCACCAAAGAGTTGAAATTTCTTCCATTACTACCTTATGATATGGATAGAAAATTTAAAACACCTTAAAAGTATCTCTCCTCACCAAAGAGTTGAAATTTCTTCCATTACTACCTTATGATATGGATAGAAAATTTAAAACACCTTAAAAGTATCTCTCCTCACCAAAGAGTTGAAATTTCTTCCATTACTACCTTATGATATTTTGTAGTTGTATTAATATTTGAATGGTGTTGATTATTTTTATTATTTTTGAATTTAAAAAATAATTATTAATCTTTTTTATAAATTTAAAATATTAGTTTAAAATTTATATATAAAATTAAAACTCATATTAAAATAAATTTAAAACTCATACATGTAATAGCTAGTAAATTAAGGAGGATTCAAGATAAAAATTCAAAAATTAAATCTAATTTGAAAGAGTCCAAAAACATGTGAATCTCAAGAATTTTTAAAACTAAAGTATATAGAATTGAAAAACAATTCAAATTTTTAAATATAAAAATTAAAAATTAATCATTAAAAATAATAATAAATTTTTAAAAAATAATCATAATAGTTATAAAACATTAATCATAATAATTATAAAACATTTTAATAATCGTAATAATTATAAAACATTATAATAATCGTAATAATTATAAAATTAGATATTGTTATTTTTTATTTATTTAGAAATTAAATATCAAAATATATTAATAGATTTATTTTATAATAAAATAAACTATTAAAACATTAAATATAATAATTATAATTTTTTATAATAAAATAAACTTCATAAAACATTATAATAATAATAATTAATTTTTTTATAATAAAATAAATTAATAAAATTAATTGCATTCATAATTCAATTCAAAAGAATGTTAAATTTCTTTCATGATTAAGAGTTTATTAATTAAAAAATAAAGATATTTAAATATAAAAAACATATATAAGATATATAAAAATAAATTTATGTTTATTATATTTAAATTAAGATAATTTTATGTTAGATTTATTTGACAATAAGGTAAATATTAATTTTCAATATTGAATAACATTTATTAATTTTTATTGTTATATTAAATGTATTTATACATAAAATATTAATATAAAATTAATTATATATTTATATAGATCTATCTTAAACCTTAATTTATTAAACACTCAGAATAATCTTAAATTTTTTACACATTAAAAAAAAAATTTACACTTTATAATATCTGAACCCTTTTCATTCTTGATATATTTAGGTTTAAGATCAAATTAATATAATTTTGTTTGTTTGTTTAATTAACATTATTTACATTTTTTTAATATGAAATACACGTTACATAAAGTTACAACATCTCCCTTTAATAAGTTGTCAATACCTCGATACTCTTAATATATAATAAACATACAATTATTTAATTGATATATACCACATCAACATTATATTTTATTTTATATATAAATATAAAATAATTGTATGTAAAACACTAAATTTATGACTCCAAAATTAATAAAAATAATTTATATATATATTTTTAATAATGATAAACTCCACCTATCACCATTGATGCCATTTCTCTCTTTACCCCACACTTACATATGCCACCAATACTCTCTTCCAAAAAATATTCCAAAATATTTACACAAGAAATTAGTAAATCAAAAAATACCTTTATGCTGCAAAACACCCACAAAGATGCACACAAAGATGCAGACGGCTTCAATTTCAATGGACTCTACACTGGCCTTCTCAAACGCCTTCTACAGGAGCACAATCTCCTATGGTGGCTACTCCTCTGCACTCCACCAAGGTGGGCACATATTCAACGGCCTTCATGGTTCTTCTTGTGGCATTCCTAGAGCTCTTTTCATGCACACGCATAATACCTCATGCACTGACAGTGATCTCTCTCTCCTTTACGCAGAAAACCTCTACCACATCACCGTGGCTCTTCACTACGGCCTCTCAGCAGAATTACGGCGGCCTCTATTCTGGGCACACATTGGGCCTTCACTTCTCCAAGAAGAGCCTTCACGACTACTGGTCTGTCTCGGCCTTCCTACTAGAGGCTCATGCTGGGTATTTCACCACCAGCGTCAGGGCCTCTATTCTTAGCACGACGGCTCGTTCCTCCAGGCTCGGGCTCTCTCGACACGGGACTTGTTCCTCTACGCACAGACTGGAGCTTGGTAGGGCCTCTACACCTGCACGAAAAGGTCTTCACCACGACTCTCAACCGGGCTCTCTTCTATCACGCAGAAATGCACCACTGTTCACGTGGGCTTCAGGCTCTTCTTCATACGGTTTGAATTCTCCTTATGCATAGGCAAGAAAAAGAAATGGAGGCTAGCAACGCTCTATGACGGCTCCTCCCTCAGACCTACTCTACTTCATGTGGGAATATTTGCTCCTCTTGGCTCTTTCTGGCTCTTCCATTGGACTGGCTACAGGATCCACGAACGCTCTCTACCAGCGTTTGGAGCGAGCACGTGCACTTAACAATGGCCTTAAGAGCTTATTCAACACTTTGATCCAAGATTTCAAAACAGAGTTTATAAATACTGTATCTCCATCTAAGATCAATACAAAGAGGAAACATAGTTTTTTGAGCCCAGTTAGTAAAAAGAAAAGATGCATTAGTGAGTCACATTCAACGAAAGATATGCAACAATTCCAAAGGGTTGGATGAGCTCGTGCAAAAAATAAAACCATGGACAAGATAACAAATTTTTCTAGGAAAGAACAAATAAATGTGCATGAAACAGTAGGTCCAGTCAAACATCATGCGCCATGTAATACAGGTATTTCAATTTGATATTTTAATTTATTTTTCGTGAGATTGCAAGTTATATTATCGACCCCATTATGAAATGTTCATGACATACATTATATTGTTGACTTGAATGTAACAATAATAGTATTTTATTCATTGTTTTCATAGTCGAGAAGTCCACATTTCATATGAGACCTCTTGATGTTCGACATCGTCAACTTCGATTATTTTATGACGATGTTGTTCAAGAAAACACAGGTATTTATATTAGAAACATTGTAAACGCATGCGAGTTATAGAATTAATTGTTGTTTATGTAACATGTTATAGAACCAAAACATTGCTAAAGGTTATTAAATGGTGTATGATGTTACTTCAAGGAAATGATCTAGTGAAAGAGGTGGACTCAAACATGCCAACAAGATCATTGATTCCGGATTTGAACTTATGAGGTATGTTGAATTGTGGATTAAGTTATAAAGTTCAAATTATGCTTTAATTACTTTTGGAGAAATTGAAATCAACTATAAGTGGCTTTTTCATTCTCTTAACAACAATGTTAAAAGCAAATTGAAGAACCAACTAGATCAATAACAATTTGTTGGAACTATGTTGTGATGGTCATGAGAAAATAAAATCCACCAACAATGCTCATGGTTCCATAACTAGAGCTCATGGTTCCATGGACAGTATTCATGGTTCCACCAGCAATGACCATGGTTCCACAAATAGAGCTCATGGTTCCACCAACAATGCTCATGGTTCCACCAACAACGTTCGCGGTTCCACCAACAACGCTCATGGTTCCATAGCTAGAGCTCATGGTTCCACCAATAATGCTCATGGTTCCATTACTAGAGCTCATGGTTCCACCAACAATGCTCATGGTTCCACCAATAATGATCATGGTTCCATAAATATAGCTCATGGTTCCACCAACAATGCTCATGGTTATGCCAACAACGCTCACAGTTCCATATCTAGAGCTTAGGGTTCCACGAATAATGCTCATGGTTCTGCCAACAACTCTCATGGTTCCACCGACAACACTCACGGTTCCACCAGCAACGCTCATGGTTCCATAGCTAAAGCTCATGGTTCCACCAATAATGCTCATGGTTCCACCAACAATGCTCATGGTTCCATAACTAGAGCTCATGGTTCCACCAACAATGCTCATGGTTCCACCAACAACGCTCACAGTTCCACCAACAACGCTCATGGTTCCATAGCTAGAGCTCATGGTTCCACCAATAATGCTCATGGTTTCGCCAACAACTCTCATGGTTCCACCGACAACGCTCACGGTTCCACCAACAACGCTCATGGTTCCATAGCTAGAGCTCATGGTTCCACCAATAATGCTCATGGTTCCACCAACAATGCTCATGGTTCCATAACTAGAGCTCATGGTTCCACCAACAATGCTCATGGTTCCACCAATAATGATCATGGTTCCATAAATATAGCTCATGGTTCCACCACCAATGCTCATGTTCCAACAATAATGATCATGGTTCTATAAATAGAGCTCATGGTTCCACCAACAATGCTCATGGTTCCACCAACAACGCTCACGGTTCCACTAACAACGCTCATGGTTCCATAGCTAGAGCTCATGGTTCCACCAATAATGCTCATCGTTCCACCAACAATGCTCATGGTTCCATAACTAGAGCTCATGGTTCCACCAACAATGCTCATCATTCCATCAACAATGCTCATGGTTCCACAAATAGGGCTCATGGTTCCACCAACAATGCTCATGGTTCCACCAACAATGTTCGTGGTTCCACCAACAACGCTCATGGTTCCATAGCTAGAGCTCATGGTTCCACCAATAATGCTCATGGTTCCATTACTAGAGCTCATGGTTCCACCAACAATGCTCATGGTTCCACCAATAATGATCATGGTTCCATAAATATAGCTCATGGTTCCCCCAACAATGCTCATGGTTATGCCAACAACGCTCACAGTTCCACCAACAATGCTCATGGTTCCATAGCTAGAGCTTAGGGTTCCACCAACAATGCTCATGGTTCTGCCAACAACTCTCATGGTTCCACCGACAACGCTCACGGTTCCACCAACAACGCTCATGGTTCCATAGCTAGAGCTCATGGTTCCACCAATAATGCTCATGGTTCCACCAACAATGCTCATGGTTCCATAACTAGAGCTCATGGTTCCACCAACAATGCTCATGCTTCCACCAATAATGATCATGGTTCCATAAATATAGCTCATGGTTCCACCACCAATGCTCATGTTCCAACAATAATGATCATGGTTCTATAAATAGAGCTCATGGTTCCACCAACAATGCTCACGGTTCCACCAACAATGCTCACGGTTCCACTAACAACGCTCATGGTTCCATAGCTAGAGCTCATGGTTCCACCAATAATGCTCATCGTTCCACCAACAATGCTCATGGTTCCATAACTAGAGCTCATAGTTCCACCAACAATGCTCATGGTTCCACCAACAACATTCACGGTGGAACCATGAGCAATATTTATGGAACCATGAGAATGGTTGGGGAAACCATGAGCTCTAGTTATGGAACCATGAGCATTGTTGGTGGAACCATGAACATTGTTGGTGGAACCATGAACATTATTGGTGGAACCATGAGCATTGTTGGTGGAACCATGAGCACTGTTCATGGAACCATGAGCTCTATTTATGGAACCATGAGCTCTAGTTATGAAAGCATGAACATTGTTAGTGGAACCATGAGCACTGTCCGTGGAACCATGAGCATTGTCCGTGGAACCATGAGATTTATTTATGGAACCAAGAGCTCTAATTATGGACCCATGAGCATTGTTGGTGGAACCATGAGCTCTAATTATGGAACCATGAGCATTGTTGGTGGAACCATGAGCACTGTCCGTGGAACCATGGGCATTGTTGGTGGAACCATGAGCACTATTTATGGAACCATGAGAATGGTTAGGGGAACCATGAGCTCTAGTTATGGAACCATGAGCTATGGAACCCATGAACATTATTGGTGGAACCATGAGCATTGTTGGTGGAACCATGAGCACTATTTGTGGAACCATGAGCTCTTATTATGGAACCATGAGCTCTAGTTATGGAACCATGAACATTATTGGTGGAACCATGAGCACTCTTTGTGGAACCATTATCATTGTTGGTGGAACCGTGAGCTTTATTTATGGAACCATGAGATTTGTTGGGGGAACCATGAGCTTTAGTTATGGAACCATGAGCTCTAGTTATGGAACCATGAACATTATTGGTGGAACCGAGCATTGTTGGTGGAACCATGAGCTCTAGTTATGGAACCATGAACATTATTGGTGGAACCATAAGCACTGTTCGTGGAACCATGAGCATTATTGGTGGAACCATGTGCATTATTGGTGGAACCGTGAGCTCTATTTATGGAACCATGAGAATTGTTGGGTGAATCATGACCATACATACTTAATATTGTATAAAATTATAATGTTTTGATAAGTATTGAGATTATAGTGATGATGAAGATGTTGATGATGATGGTGATGGTGATGAAGATGATGATGATGATGATGATGATGATGAAGAAGAAGATGATGAAGATGGAGATGTTGATGAGGAACTTAGAGATGACAATGATGATGAAGATGACAGTGATGATGATGAAGATGGTGATGATGATGGTGATGGTGATGAAGATGATGACGAGGAGGGTATCCACCTTCTCTTTATATTCGCAATTATCCAGGTCCCTATAGAACTCTCTCCCTTCATTCGCCCTTAATCACTAACCCTATGTGCCTTTATCCCTCCCCCTTCCCTCTCTATCTCACCTTGTATCCCTCCCTCCCTATATCTTTCTCTAGATCTATCCCTGGATCTATCCCTCAATCCCTTTACCTCCCTCCCTCTATGTCGCTTTCTCTTCGTTACACCATCTTCGTCCGTGCCACCCCACTGATTCCTCCTTCCCTGCTCTAGTTATGGAACCATGAGCATTATCCGTGGAACCATGAGCTCTATTTATGGAACCATGAGCATTGTTGGTGGAACCATGAGATCTAGTTATGAACATTGTTGGTGGAACCATGAGCTCTATTTATGGAACCATGAGCATTGTTGGTGGAACCATGAGCTCTAGTTATGGAACCATGAGCTCTATTGATGGAACCATGAGCATTGTTGGTGGAACCATGAGCTCTATTTATGGAACCATGAGCATTATTGGTGGAACCATGAGCATTGTTGGTGGAACTATGAGCTCTATTTATGTAACCATGAGAATTGTTGGGGGAACCATGAGCACTGTCTATGGAACCATGAGCTCTATTTATGGAACCATGAGCACTATTGGTGGAACCATGAGCATTATTGGTGGAACAATGAGAATTGTTGGGGGAACCATGAGCTTTAGTTATGGAATCATGAGATCTAGTTATGGAACCATGAACAATATTGGTGGAACCATGAGCACTATTGGTGGAACCATGAGCTCTATTTATGGAACCATGAGCATTATTGGTGGAACCTTGAGCACTATTCATGGAACCATGAGCTCTATTTATGGAACCATGAGCATTGTTGGTGGAACCATGAGCTCTATTTATGGAACCATGAAAATTGTTGGGGGAATCATGAGCTCTAGTTATTGAACCATGATATCTAGTTATGGAACCATGAACATTAGTGGTGGAACCATGAGCACTATTGGTGGAGCCATGAGGACTATTGGTGGAACAATGAGCTCTATTTATGGAACCATGAGCATTGTTGGTGGAACCATGAGCACTGCTTGTGGAACCATGAGAGCTAGTTATGGAACCATGAGCATTATTGGTGGAACCATGAGCATTGTTGGTGGAACCATGAGATCTATTTATGAAACCATGAGCATTGTTGGTGGACCCATGAGCTTTAGTTATGGAACCATGAGCATTGTTGGTGGAACCATGAGCTCTATTTATGGAACCATGAGAATTGTTGGGGAACCATGAGCTTTAGTTATGGAACCATCAGCACTGTCCATGGAACCATGAGCATTGTTCGTGGAACCATGAGATTTAGTTATGGAACCATGAGCTCTATTGTTGGTGGAACTATGAGCATTATCGGTGGAACCATGAGCATTGTTGGTGGAACCATGAGCACTGTCTCTCGAACCATGAGCATTGTTGGTGGAACCATGAGCACTGTCTGTGGAACCATGAGCTCTAGTTATGGAACCATGAGCATTGTTGGTGGAACCATGAGCTCTAGCTATGGAACCATGAGCGTTGTTGGCGGAACCATGAGCATTATTGGTGGAACCATGAGCACTATCCATGGAACCATGAGCATTGTTGGTGGAACCATGAGCACTGTTAGTGGAACCATGAGCTCCAGTTATGGATCCATGAGCATTGTTGGTGGAACCATGAGCATTATCGGTGGAACCATGAGCATTGTTGGTGGAACCATGAGATAAATGTTTGTCATATTCACAAGTACAATCCTCAACACTTCGTCTGTCATGCCAACGGCCTACAGATTGGGCGTCGGGTTAATCCTCTAATAACATACGAAGAAATAGAATTGGGGCAGCTCTATTTTCTTCTTCCCATGGCCAGGCTGAACTCGGTGCTCTTTGGGATAGACATGGCCGACCTTGCATTCAAGGCCAACGCCGCCATGAAAGCTGTAGGTAGAAGCAGCTCCAGTGCCAGAATACTCCCGCTCTTTGGAGATCTCATGTGTCCAAATTAATCAATGCCTTCCCAGAGAGGGGTAGAATTCAACGATGGGACTGACCTCGCAAGCCCAAGAGGCGGCTCACAATATGGGTGGATTTGGATCACAGAAGATGATAGATGCTTCGGCCTGCGGTGAGGGATTCAATGTTTCTATTTTCTGTAGAAATGTTCTCGCAAGATTGATATTCGGATGTCTTATTGACGAAATGTCGCCCAAAAGTGACCAGGGATCAAAGATGTTGGAAGAACCCCTACTGGTTGCTCAGCAACACTTCCGTCAGCCTCAACACGTCTTATATAGCTAAATCCGGTATCGTCTCAGTCTCATAAAAGAATAACATGTAATAAAAAATTAAAAAATATTTTAAGAATTGTTTTTTAAGATGTTAAAATGATAATAATGTTTTGATGTGTATAATTGGGTTGGTGTAAGTTAACATGACATATTAATTGTAATAGAAATCTAGCATATGTAAGAAATATAATTAACTTCTAGAAATAACTTGTATTTGTCTAAAATTATATAACTAAGAAAAATTCCTTATCTTCTATTGAAATTTATTTATTTATATGTTTTGATATATATTGAAATTTTAAAATCTATATTATGTAGATTTCATTCATGCTAGAGTTTTTATAGCCCTTCTCATTTAAGAAAATTAATATGATATAATAATATTGTTTGATCATGTTAAGACACTCAAACTTTACATTAACACTTGACCTTATAATTTCAATGTTATTATGATATTTATAATTTTTTAAAAATATATAATTAATATTAAATTTTTTGAAAAAATAGAGATACATAATGACAAGTGTTCCTTATAATTGTACAAATAATTTTATGAAAAATCCATCCTTAACACATTCAACTCCTCATTAAGAAGATCATATACATTGTATTTTGTATGAAATGTAATATATTAATATAAGAAAAACTCAACTTTCATATAATATGCAAACCTCCATAAATAAAAATTACAATTACATATTAATTTGATTTGTTATATTTCATTTTCTTACATTATATTCGAGATATGGTCGTTTTTCCATACTTACATTACTACTAATAAATCATAAAAGAATATTATTAACTTATATTCCCTCAAATACAAAATAAATCATCAAAACTAAGAGTTATTACATTATATTCAAGATATGGTCGTTTTTCCATACTTACATTACTACTAATAAATCATGAAAGAATATTATTAACTTATAGTCACTCAAATACAAAATAACTCATCAAAACTAAGAGTTCAAATATAATAGACAACATCAAATTAATGTGAAAATTTGAATTCAAACACTATAGTAAAATGAAACTCATATTATAAGTTGAACCATCAAGCTGGAGGCATGTTTTTTAAAGTAAAATGTTACCAGAAAAATCTAAAAAATGGCTTCAAATTTAATTACTAGTTTGATTATTATAGTATTTATATGATTTCAGTGTTAAGATTATTTGTTTTTTCCTAGGAAATTATAAATTTTTGATAGACAATAGATAATTACAACTAAGTAGTTAACGATAACTTGTTTATAGCAATTAATTTATCACCTATAAGTGTGGAGAGATAACTTGTTGATCACTATCCGAATTAGTTTTCTTCACTCCAACAAAATGTGCATATTTGGTTAGCCTGTCTACCACAACTAGTATTTTGTCTTTTCCATCTGATATGGGTAGACCTTCAATGAAATCCATTGAAATTTCCTCCCATTTCTTATTTGGAATATGTAATGGATGGAGTAACCTCGGACTTGAGATATTCTCAGTTTTATTCCGCTGACAAATGTCACAATCTGCAACATACTTGTGAATGTTGGCATACATACCCTTCCAAAATAATGATTGCCTTGCATTATAATAGGTTTTAAAAATTCCTACATGACCAGCGGCTGGGCAGTCATGTGACTCTTTAAGCGCCTTGGTCTTAAAACTAGAATTGGAACTTAAGTAAATACATCCTTTGTACTATAAGAGATCATTCTTCCATTCAAACTTTGGATACTGATTTATGTTGTTAATTATGGGGCAAACCTCTGAATTCTTGGCATATTCCTTACAAATTTCGTCCAAAAATTCTGGTATCACCATGGATACGGCGTAGACTTGTATCTCTTCATCTTTCCTTGATAAAGCATCAGCTACTACATTGTCCTTTCCCCTTTTATGTAGGATCTCCATATCGAAGGTAGAGATTTTCTCTATCCACTTTTGTTGTTCGGTTGTTAATGTCTTCTGTTGTAACAAGTGTTGTAGACTATTATGATCTGTTCGAATTGGGAATTTACTTCCCAAAAGGTATTGTCGCCATTTAGTTAATGCATGCATGATGGAAAGCATTTCCTTGTTGTATGTAGACTGTAGGTATTCTCTTTTGTTCGACTTCCTGCTTTCAAAAGCGATTGGATGACCTTCTTGCATTAGCACAGCTCCTATCCCAAACCCTGAAGCATCACATTCGATTACGAATGGTTTTGCAAAATCAGGTGTTGCCAAAATGGGAGTTGAAGACATAATTTGTTTCAACGTTTCAAAGCATCTTCTTGCTTCATCATCCCATTGAAAAGAATTTGTTTTTAGGAGATTTGTTAGTGGGGCAGTGACATGTGCATAGTTCCTGATGAACCTTCGATAGTAACCTGTTAATCCCAAAAATCCTCGCAATTTTGAAACATTCTTTGGTTCGGGCCACTCCTTCATCGCATGGATCTTCTTTGGGTCCACCTTAACTCCTTCCTTTGAGATTATATGACCGAGATACTCCACTTCTTGCTTCCCAAATGTTCATTTTGAATTTTTTGCATAGAACTGGTTTTCCTTCAGAAGAGATAGAACCTCTTCTAGATGCGTCAAATGTTCTTTCCATGTCTTGCTATATATAAGGATGTCATCGAAGAATACTAACACAAATTTCCTTAGGTATGGCTGAAACAGTTCATTCATAGTTGCCTGGAATGTGGCAGGGGCATTGGTTAACCCAAAAGGCATTACTCTGAATTCATAATGTCCTTCATGAGTTTGGAAAGTAGTCTTTGCGATATCCTCTAATCTGACCCTGATTTGATAGTACCCTGACCTTAAATCGAGTTTCGAAAAATATTTGCATCATGAAGTTCATCCAGCATGTCATCGATGAAAGGGATTGGAAACTTGTTCTTAATTGTTATTTTGTTTAATCCTCTATAATCTATACATAATCTAAACGATCCATCCTTCTTCCGTACTAGTACGACTGGAGCTGCATAAGGGCTTCTACTCTTGGTGATGACACCACAATTCAGTAGATCTTGAACCAACCTTTCTATTTATGTTTTGTGGTGGTGGGGATACCTATATGGTTTAACCTTGACAGGATTTGACCCCGGTTTAATCTCGATTATGTGTTCTATACTCCTTTCTGGTCGTAGTTGCATGGGTAAGTCTTGAAATATGTGTTCATGTTTCTGGAGTAATTTTTGGATTTCCTTCTTGAACTCATTTGGTTCCTCCTCCTTTCCTTCCAGTTGATGACATTGTATTACGTATGCTGATGCCCCTTTTCAAATGAGTTTTTCCATATGCTAAGATGAAACTACCTTTGTGTTTGGTGGATGAAAACCATATAGCTTAAAATTTTTCCCTTGCCACTTAAACTTGATGAAATGTTTTTGATGATTGGCAGAATATGTTCCCAATGTTTGTAACCATTGGACTCCCAAAAAGATGTCTACTCCTCCCAACGGTAAGGTGTAGAGTTCTGATTCCAGTTTGAAGTCTTGTATTTGAAGTATCACCTTGTGACACTTTCCAACTTTTTCGATCTTCTTTCCATCTGCAACCATCACCTTCATGTCTGGAACTGGATGTACGAAAAACTTGAGTTTTCGTGCCACTCTTATATCAAGAAAGTTGTGAGTGCTTCCAGTGTCTACTAGCACTGTAACATTCTCATTTTTTATATGCCCTTTTAACTTGAGAGTCTGTGGTTGACTAATGCCTGTCATGGCTGCTAGGGATATTTTGGGGGTCTCGTCATTCCCGGCTGCCATATTTGCGGTTTCCTCCTCTTCATCTTCTGGCTCTTCTTCTTCTGATTCACTATTCTCCTCTGCTTCACAAGTATATAATTTCTTTGAGCTGTCCTCAGGGCGACACCTATGTTTAGGATTCCATTTGTCTCCACATCGTCGACATTTTCCTTCCCTCATACGTTGATTCTCGAGGCTCTTCCTATCGTCCCTTCTAGGCGGAGGGATGTATTTGTTTGTATCATCCTTTGGAGTCGACTGGATGTTTCTTTGTGAGTATGACTTCCCTTTATTTGATTGGAAACTGTCAAATTTGGCCTCAACTGCTTTTGCTTTTCGTCTTGCTGCCTCGACATTCGTTATGTCATGCATTTTTAACTCTTTTTGTATGTATGGTTTTAGTCCTCCCAAGTAGGTTTCCAACCGTTGTTTGTCGGATAGCCCAAATACTCTGGTAGTGAGGGATTCCCATTGATGCGTGAATTCTTCGACGCTTCCCCTTTGTTGTAATCTGGTAAGTTTTGAGAAGAATTCATCTTCAGTGATTCCTTGAAACCTTTTTAAGAAATCATTCTTGAATAAGTTCCAAGTGTATGCGAAGTTGTCTCCCTTCCACCACATATACCAGTTGTAGGCATATCCTTCAAGGTGCATTGAAGCATACTTGACCTTTTCTTCATCCATTGTAATGTTATATATGTCAAAATACTCTTCTGCTTTATTCAACCAAGCGACGCATTGGTCTTCTCCTCCATTATATTTCGTCATTTCTATTTTTGCTCTCGATGGGTACATTATGAATGGTTGGTATTGAGTACCTTTCGTCCTGTTGCATTCTGGTGACTCAAAATTGGAAGATGGGGTAACCGACATATCCGAGCCATGTTGTTTATGATTTTTTTCCTTATCATCCATTTTTTGTAATATCGCCTGGATACCTTTCTGGCTCTCAGTCACTTTTTGATCTAACATTTTTTGTTCCTTGCTCATAATGTCAAACTTGTCGTCTATTTTCTGCTCCATTACCTGAATGACTTCATCCTTAATTTCTTTCTTAAGCGCTTCCTGGATCTTGGTGATCATTTCCTTGAAAGTTTGGAAATCCTTCTCTATTTTCGCAATTTGAGCTTTTAACTCCGTCGTCATGCTTCTTAAGTGTGGTGGTGAATAATTGGACCCAATTTTGGCTTATGGGATTAAGGACAAATAAAAATAAAAATAATTATCTTTAAAAATAATTTTTATTTTTATTAAAAAAACAATATAATAATAATATTGTTATATTATATTATTATAATGGAATAATATTATTATATTATTACAATAATATTATATTGGAGTGAATAAGGAGCGTTATGGCTTTACGAAAAGGGGGTGAGATGGGCGGTGATGGTGCTGGGCGGAGCTGGGGATGAGAAGCGTGAGTGCAGAAAGGAATGGTGGCAGGTGGATGGGGGAGCACGCAGTGGGGAGTAGGAGTGGAGGCGCAGCAGCGGGCGCAGGTGGATGGGGGAGCACGTAGGCAGAGAGGGGAATGGTGGGAAGGTGGATGGGGAGCACGCAGTGGGAGGGACGACACAGGAGTGGGAGGGACAGAGATTGCAGGTGATGGGCGAGCTGCAGGAGGAATGGTGGTGCAGCAGTGGGAGGGACAAGAGAACACGGGGTGAAGGGTGAAACAAGGGGGGTGGGACGAGGGGAGAAGAAGCACGGTGGATATGGAAGCGAATTGGAGGGAGAGAGATGAGTCGGAATGGTGGGTGCAGTGAAACGGAAGAGAGGTAGACGTGGAGTAGGGCAGAAGAGTGGAATATGGAGGAGATACGAGAGATGAATGGAGTGGAGGACGCTGGACAGATCCTTGCACTAGAAACTTCACGCAGTGAACATTGGAGCGAAGACTTGCCGAGAGCCGAACGAGCTCTGATACCAAATGAAACAGAAAAACTAGGACACGAAATCCATATTGAATAAGAAGATATATTATTGAATTGATAAGATGCTTAACGTTTTACAAGAGCTCGCCTTTTATAAGGTTTGAGCATTCTTAAGAAGGGTTACATCCCTTCAATTAAACTAATTAATAATTTACTGATTAATTTAATACAATATTTAATATTCATAGCAGGGAGAGGGAGAAATGGCCACAAAGTGGAGCACATGGAACAACTGCACTAGTTCCATTACAAATATAAATTTAATGTCAAGTCGCAAATCAAACTCGGTCTCTATTTAGTGAAATAGATCCATATTGTGTAGGCCCCCCTTTTTTACTTTACAAACAATCAATAACATATCATGACCTAGGTACCCATAATGAATTAGCGAGGAAAGTGCTAGGTCAATGAAAACATTTAGCGACACACAAAATATACATAGTACCAAAACATGATTTGCAAACAACAAAAGAGGATGCCGAATTACCTTATTTCACCAAAATCAAGCTTCCTAAACTCTCTATAGTTTGTGACCCCCAATCCTTGTTCTGCAACTTTTCTTTAGCTTTGTCGATAAATAGGAAACAACAATGGTGTTTTAAAGGGAAAAATGGATAGTTATAGTCGAGGATTAGTTTAATGAGGGTAAATTATCCATCACAAGGGCCTAAGGTGGTCGAAATGGAGGTCGAAATGCAGATGAGGGAGTGATTATGGTGCAAAAGGTGGTGAAACTCTCCATAATCCAGATGAATAGTCAAGTTTAAGTTTTGACAAAACCCTTCACAATCAAATTAATTCCATCTAAGAATGGTACCGTGGAGTCTGAGGTGGCATGCATCTAGGTGGGCGACCATTCATGTTGGCAATTTTGAGCATGAACAAATTAATTAACAAATCCTAGTGAAGTCCTTCACAATGTTAACATTCAATGCCCAAGACCATTATTAATCCTGTGCAATATGTAATACAATGTCACCAGTAGGAATTTAAAACAAGATTCATATCTTACGTACTACCAATAAAAGCATACCTTGGGACTATATTAAGGAGAGTACAATTCATACATTTTCATTTTTTCATCTACCAATGTAGCATATCAACCTTCCACCACTTTGTAGTACACCATTATATCAATGTTCAGGCATATTTTTCCATCCTACATTATCATGCCATCCATTGTCACCTTCAAAGTGACTTGCTATTACTTTCATCTAAATTGTAATCCATCCTACGAAAATATATTTTCCAAACTCATTTATATCACCACCAATGATCCACGCATGTTAAAGGTCTCAAGGACATCACATTGTAGTGCACAATGAGACTATCTGCATGAAACTTCTTGAAGTATCATAATGCAAAAACTGTGATATATCCATAACATGAAAACATATTCAAAGGAATACAAGACTCTTTTATGGAATAATCATGGTGTTGGAAACACATAACTAACCAATCATCCAATGAAACAAGACCCAAAATTGTGCAACCTCGTCACTAAATATCTCTATTGTCTCCCCAAGGTCTAGAAAAATGGAAAAACGCAAAGAAGAGTATAGCCCTTGCTCCACACCTACATGGGGTTTCTTGGTAGGCCCCATCTAACAAACCCCAATCCTTTTAATAATCTATGCTAGGCTCTAAAATTTTAAGGTGAGTCTTTTATAATGGTTTTCAGCTTCCTTCTAAAGATACCCTTATTTTATCTACTAATCAGGCAAGTGATAGGACAATATTAGAGAAGATCGTTTGAAATATATATAGATAGATAGAAATTCCATTTTGGATGATTGATAGGAAAAACATTTATCACCTCCACCCAATTTTAAATTTTGATTATCACATGTTTTTTTCTTTTTGAGCCTATTGTTGATTGATCCTCTCCATGAGTCATGAGGAATGTCTCACCCTTTCTTATGGGTTATAGGATGAGGTTTTGGCTACACCGATTTTAAATCTTGATGGTTAGCTCGCTTGGTTTTATGCTAAGATCACAGGGACAAAAATTTAGATTAGATAATTTCCTAAAAGAAAATGAAGACTCTCGATCTTTGCTTTTCACATATAATGTGGCTGAAGATCTTTAGAAAACTTGGGTCTCGAATACAGCTTGGCACAAGACAAAAGTGTAACCAATAATGGGTAAAGGAATCATCTTACTCAACACGAAGCAAGGTGAGAAGTCTATTATGATGTTTATTATGTCCCTAGTTTGGAACACAATTTGCTTAGTGTTGGGAAGCCAATTGAAAAAGGCTATCAAGTGGTGTTTGAAAACAATGTATTATTTATAATAATGCTAGTAACATTGAAGTTAATGTACAAGTGTTGATAGAAAACAATCAAATGTTATATGTTTAAACCCTTTCAAGTGAAGAAATGCGTATAAATTCTCAAGCAAACATAACATAATCAATGGATCACATATAATACATAGTGGTTTACATTGCTTTTAATTGGAAATAAAAACAAAACATAAAGTGGCACCTCTATCTTTTCCATTTTATGTTCTTAATTATTCACCATAAAATATTTAGTTATTCAGTGCCTCCCCCAAACTAATGTAGATACTATTGAATTTTTGCTTAGCCTAGCTAACACTTCATGGATGAATGCATAATCTACATATTACAACTAATGTTTCATAAATGAATGCACAATTCAAATGTTGTAGCTAATAACTTGTGGATAATTGCATAGTCTATATGTTGTAGTTAATGTCACATGGATGAATGTACATTCCACATACAAAGAATATTATAACACATATCCCATAGATGTTTCTACTAAAACTTGAGAGTGGAATCCCTCACATATGAAGTTTAGACATTTAAATTTTCATGGTTTACCTTACAAGAAACATATGGTGAAAGGGTTATTAACGATGGAGAACAAAGATTTGATAGCATATAAAGGTTGCGTTCTTGGAAAACAACACAATGATAATTTTTTAATCGGAAGAGCATGGAGGGCCAAGGCATCTCTGCATATATATATGTGGCACAATGCAAATGCCAATATAAATACAAATGTTGCATTGTTTTAATGATGATTTAGTATAAGAACATAGCAGTTGTTTTTAATGAGAAAACAGGAGCTTCCTGTTTTTTCAAGCTTTCAATCGATTTAAGACTATTGCAAAGTAACAAATCAGATTGAGTTGCATACAAAGAGAGGGGAAATCTACCTCAAGCAATTTGCATTATTTTTGCAAAGAGAATGGAATAGAGAAGAAACTAACTCCAAGTTATACCCTCAACAACCTGGGGTGGCAGAATGCAACAATAGAACAATAGCTGAAATGGAGAAGAGTATGATTAAGGCCGAGGGACTTCCAAACTCTAGAATGATGTACCTCAATACATTGAGCAACAATTGAGGTCTTTACTACAAATTATCGATTCACTGATCCGTATTCTGTCTGCTTCAAGAAATTTTACTGGGCTCAATTGAAATATTGGTTACTTTCATCTGCCGAAGATTTGCAGGGCTCAATTGAAATATTGGCTACTTTCAAAAGCAACAATCAAAGGAAAGCATTGCCACTTCTAATAAGATATGGACACCGTTTTTGCATCCAGCAACAGAGCAAACAAAATTACATTGCATACAGCACACAACCAATGTTTCTTCTGCGTTGGATACACATCATAATGACTTTATAGAAACTGAATTGTTCCGCAAGGATTTTTGAATTTGTTGTGGACTTGCAGAAGCTATCAAGTCATGGAAGGGATCTCGATTCTTAACAGGTCAGTTAACGATTTTGAATCATAGATTGTAGCTGTTGTCGTGATTTCATTTTTAGAGCGAAATTAGTTCACATTTCATAAAACATGAGATTTTCTGATGGAATGCTACTGAGAAAACCCTGATTTAATGCTATCTCACGGAGGAAGACCACCATCCCCATTCACCCATGTTCAAATCCTATGGTGGTATTCTGTACGTGAATAGTTAACTCCAAAAAAAAAAAATTGGATGAACAGCAGTTTCCAATGGGATGCCAATAAAATTTAAAATTGAAATTATTGGGATATTAACTGTTTTTCATGCCGGCTTAATAATCAAATACACAATCCACTCTGCAATTCTGGCACTACATATTCTCTTTTACACAGTCAGGAGTAATTGCTAATCAATTAAGCAACCCCTTCGTCTTCATGCATTCCACAGCGTCATCAAAGATCTCGTCGATGCCAAATTTGAAGGAGAAACCGCTCTCCACCAACTTCTTAGACGAAATGTTCACCCTTGGTTTGTCTGGCACATCCTCCAACCTGGACGTATACACACGAATACTCAATTGCTCAATAATCGGATATACATACATATCCACACAATAGAAGACTCAGATTGATACTCACTGGGTTGGGACATTGTACTGCGAATAGCCATCATCATCCTCGTTTTCTTCAACCGAGATACTCCAAAAATCCAGCAAAGTTCCAGTTCCAGATGGATGAGAACTCTACCAAAATCAAGTTACCGAATTCCGGCCACGTCTATTACTCTTTTCAATTATAGATTCTTAGAATGCCACATGTGAGTTCTCGTTAATTCACTGCATTCATACGATTTATTTGAATAAAAACGAAATCATCAAAAATATCCAGCAATGGCAATTAAATTTGCTAATTTCGTCTTATTTAATAGCCATCAATCTATTTCATAACGCAAAATCCTAGTGTCAGAAAATTACAGAATTTGCACTATTCTCATGTCGGCAAAATTGAATTCACTCTTGCTGGATTTGCAAGTTCCTCAAGTACAAAATAGTACCCAACTTAAAGACCATGGACGGATTTGTGCACTCTTCATGTTCTTCACTCCTCATCGTCCACTATCTTCTTGGATGTCCTTTACAGAAACAAATCCGCCACCATAACCAGACGTTGCAAACTTAAATTTATGAACCAGAAGGATAAGAAGACTTATGAATTGCCGACGCTGGCCTAGGAATTGCTTAATTCCAGAAATCGCTTTGAGCAAGAGTTAATCTAAGTCTGTAAATTGTTTGCCTTGTCAATTCCGATAGAAGTAATATGTGAGCTAGAAGTTGTAGTGCGGACTGAATACACGGAAATATCTGGTAATTTATTACAGAAGGCTCTTGGATGCAGATAATTAGGGGGAGTCATGACAAATAAACTGTTGCTACCGACTAGTCCGGCCGCTTTCGCTGTGGCTTCAAGAGAGAGAGGGGGCCGCTTTGCTGCTCTTTTCGATGGGAAACCCGCCGTCATAATTGTGATCGGAGCCCTGTTTCTCTTTCGCGACTGCTTCTTGCCAATGAAAGTATTCATCGCCCGAATGGATCTCTGATTATTACAGGATCTTGACAACGCCTCAGCGGGCGGGGTTTGTGTCCCCGGAGCCTCAGATTGGCTCTCCATGGAATCCAAAAATTCCACGCTTGCGCTTGCTTTTGCTTCGACGGAGGCCTGGGAAGGGCCGCCCGGGTTGCAACTGGACATGGACGACGACACTACCTCGCTCGTGGTACTTCCCTCGATTTTTTCATTTGAATTCTCGCTGATGACTCCTTCGTCTAGTCTAGAGTTCAATTCCCTCACCAGCGCTCTGATTACGATTTCCATGTCGCGGTGGGAGGCCTGGAAGATCCACGCAACGTCATCCTCCTGGTCTTTGGTCGTATCAGAGAGCTGGAAACAGCAGGCATACAAGGCTTGTTCCCTCAATACGCCTTTGCTTCACGTCCATCGTAATTGCCTCCGATCTCCAAAACATCGCCATGATTGTTCTCTTCCTTCCGTCCTCAGTCATTTAGCTCTCGCATGCTCCGACCTCCGTCGCTGAATCCAACCTCCCTTCGCATTTCTTCGTAATTCATTCTGCGGTCTACAATGTTGCCACATGCCCCCTCTAGTTGTCACACATGCATCTCTCCTTTTATGAGATCGCTCTGCGATCACTTATTGAGAATACTGATTTTTGTTGACTTGCTGCTTGCACCAATGGTTAATTGATTCTTACCAGGTAAGAATAAGATTAAGAAGTTGCACAATAGCATGAACCCGCTCAAATTCAAATCCAGATGAATGGAATGGGCGGGCGTTATCCTACGCGGGCGTGAATACTTCGTTTCAAATTCAAATTTAAATTTTTGTGATTGACGTACCATTTTCATCTCTGTGTTGTCCTCCGATCAACATTAAATAGTGTCAGGTGGATTGGACATCAAATTTTTCCGTCGCCGGAGCCCGTGAATACCATGAACGTCCATACCTCATGCGATGGATGGGTGCTGCTCATACCATAGATGGGTGCGGATGGTCTAGCACCTGACAGGGTCGCCTTAATGGCGAGTGTGTCTGTTTAATAAGGCTCGCCCTATTCAGGCACCGTCGGTGGGAAGGGTGTGAATATTGAATTTGACCGCCATCGTAGGAGCTGCCCCTTGGGTGGGAGAGACACCGTAGGAGATATGTGAGGCAGTCCTCTTTGGGCGACTTTACTTCCTAAGTGATTTGTGGCTCTCAATATCTCACTCTGCCAAGGACTCGATACGGCGGGTGCTCTACAGAGACGTTATCAAGAGACTCAACGCACATGTATCCATGAGAAAGATTCCTGTTACTATAGAGAATCCATGGAACACCACTCATGCCCTACGCAATCCCAACTTAATTTGTTTGGGCCAAAGTTTTTATTGGGCCTGGACTGTAAAAGCTTAAAATACTGAATGATTTCTGGCAAACGATGAGATGTGATGTTGTATTATGTTGTAAACATTTGATGCTTGGTGTCTCCCCTATGGGTGTGTTGTCCACTCGAGACCTTACGGCGGACGATGAGCATGCTCATGTTGTATAATGTTGTAAAGGTCAGTTGTCGGCTAATCTTGTGCTAGAAACCCAGGTTTGTTGCTCGCCATCATCCCCTATGGATGTCGTTTGGTCGAGTCCTGTCGTTTGGTCGAGTCCTCACAGTGGGCAATGTGCATGCTCATGTCACTAGTAAAAATAGTACCTCGTGAAAGACTTTGTTTGGTCTTTTAGGTTTTTGTGAAGGAACCATATTGGATATGTAACATGGTTTTGAATGTAGAACACAACATCGAGACAGACTTTGAACAATGGCAGGCAAAGTTCCATTGGGTTTACGTTGGAGAAAGAGAGTACCATAACATTGTTGGAGGATATTCCTTCTTGGTTGTGTGTTTTTCCCTTTTTAATTTTGCATAACTTACAAGATCAAGGAGAATTTTGCACTATTTTGGTGTGTATATAAAGTGAACTTCGGTTCATTACGCCAATAGGCATCCTAGAATATAACAGGACTTTCTTTTAATCCAAATCTGGAAACGAGTAGAATCGATCGAAGATGATGGAAATATGCTTAATCATATGCAATAAGCACGGGTCAAGATTGATTCCATTAACCTCCACACACTTATTAATCCAAGCATTGGTGCTTTCTGCCACATTACTAAGATTTAAGTAGCCGCCATAATGTTTCATAACCAGGTAGGTCTTCATGGCCGATGTGAAGGAACCGAATTGGCGCACAATTGTGGCCAGGAAGAAAGAATTAAATGACCGCAATCCAACAGCTAAGTATTCTACACAGATCGCCTGTTAACTCTTCTTTACCTTACCTTCACCATGGGGCTACACAGAGGTCTAAGTCTAGTGCAAAGAGGAGTAGAATCGGTCAGTTCCAGGAGGTCAGATCGTGCTAATGGTAGACTTGATTCCTAAAAATCGGTGGTTAGCAGATTTGAATATGGGTGCCAAAGGAGTGTAGAGTTCCATGCATGCAAAAGTATAATACTAAATAAATGTTCATGCATGTTGAGAACAACTCATTGTAATCCATGATCATTCCAACATTACGAGAGGCGAGACAACGGTGTCACAGAAGAAAGGAATATAAATCGTAAAAGTTGAACGCTCTTGACATAGTTGAAAGTAGAAGACAATGGCAGTGGCAAGAATGTAAGGTTTTACCCAGCAAAATCATTCTACGGAAATTCAACCCGCTATCTTTTTTTGGCCATAAACAATATTAGTAAATTGAATATTGATTCAACTCAAATAATTATTGAAAATAAGTAAAGCGTGTTCAAGTAATGTACTATATCAAATTGAAAGCAACGATTAATCATCAAGCAATATGGAGGATTTTATCGAGGGATGGAAGGTATAGCACCTTAAGGACATCGAACTTGAAATGCCATAATATGAAATAAATTTACTTTTATATGAACAAGACACTTCACAAAAACTAACTACGTTGTTAAAATAAAAAGAGTGCTCTGGTAATAAATACTTAACTCTGCAATTAAAAGAGTGCTACGATAATAAATACTTAACTCTGCAATTAAAAGAGTGCTACGATAACAAATACTTAACTCAAGAATTATGGTATGATAGATCGAAAGAGTGCTCTCTTCTCGTCCGCGCAGTGCCATGCTTGTTTGATCTCAAGCTAATATATTTTCTGTGCCATACCACCTGATCCCAAATCACTGGAAATAACAAGACAACATATGATTTTACAATATATTCAAATACAAGAATAAACCACAAATTCTAAATTCTATCAAGATGGATTGAAATTGCAATTACTCATTCACATAGTGACAGACATGTAACTAACCAGCCATCCATGGAGCCCAATTAAATAATTTCAAATTTTCGGAAACAAAGAAAGAAGGGAGGAAATGGAAGAAGGAAGGGAATGGATCTCCTCCATTCCTCTACTTGATTTGTTTATGTTGATTGTAATCTCCCCTCCTTCGCTCTCGGTTATGACAAGTAACCATATTATGTAAATGGATTTCACACTTTCAAATATTTCTATTGCATTCAGATTACACAATCTCAACAACCTATAATAATTATTCTATTTTTAGAAAAAATTACCAAAAATCCAAATACTAACATGTTTAGATTATTATAATTTCAATGGATATTGAAATGTCAACATGTGGAAATTATTATTTATTATCATTGACAATGTGCATCTAAGACATTTTTTGAAAATTGACATCAACAAACTCCTTAATGCATTAGTCCTTTGTAAAATCATTAAAGCATTGTGCAAGGGAGGATCTCGTATTCTAATTATCAACCATTTCACTAACGGTAGTTTTGCAATGGATCGGTTAAAACAGTAATTAAATCTATAATGTTTATTAGATAAAGTTGGTGGTAGAAATCTCCAGAAGGAGCATTAATTATGGAAGTTGGAACAGTGGTCGGCGAGTCGGCTCGAGCAAAATAGAGATATCTAGAAGCAGTGTTAAATGGGCAGTTGGAACAGTGCTCTCCCAGTCAAAGTCGGTGCAGAAATGTCCAGAGAGAGATCTTTCTAGAGAAACTTCTAATCTACATTGTAAATCTATAAATTCAAATGAATACCAAGCAATGAAGTAAGGCGCCTTCTAGCTCCAGTATGTATCCTGTGTGTTCTTGTATGTCTTTAATCACTTTTCTCAATATGGTATCAGAGCCTGGTGTTTGGGCTTGACTCCCTCATGAGAGTGCCCAAGATCATGAGAGAGAAGTAAGAGTAATCTTATCTTGTAGGAGTAGATCCATAGGAGAATAGAATGTTTTGTGATAATTTGGCAGTGTCTATGTGTGTTTTGTCCTGATGAGCCAAGTGTTATGTTATCCACTAAATTGCACTTAGTGGATTCCGAGTGAACCGTCGAATACTTGAACAATCAAATTGTTCATCATCAGTGTTCTGAGATCCATCCTTTTTCAAAAATTTGCATGTCCATGCCCCCATGGGGAATTGTAATAAGTTGGTCTAAGCATGGTCTTTTTGTAACAGGCTTGGATTGACTTAGGTTTATCTATCAAGGGGATACTCTAGAGTGTTTTTTCCTTAAGAATTATGCCTTGCGCTTCAGTGACGTATAATTTCTGAGTTTTCACTCACACCTCCAAAGCTGGGGTATTAACTTTGGTGGTCAAACCTTGGGAGGTTATTAAAGCCTAAGTGTCTATGTATTTTTACATGATATTCATCAGTAATGAGTCATATGGACATGCGCTAGGTCCCCTAGTAGTTTGAGTCAATTCGGACAAAATAATTTTTCCCGCAAAACTTAGACTATTTTTTAATAGTTTAAATGGGAAATTTCAAATTGTAATAAAAGTGTGGTCTAGAGGCGGGATTTGGCGTGGGGGTGCTCGTTTTCACACTCATAGCGTACCCTTTATCCCAGAACCAACCTATGAATGATAGTTGAAGTATGTATAACTAGTAACTCATTTAACTAAAGAAGGTAATAGGTAGCTGAAACATAAAAACCATGTGATTACAACTAAGCATATGATTACAAGTTATGATGGTAAAGTCCACTTATGTTTAATACTATGATGAATTGTTGAATAAATATACATTTGTGTTTAAATATTAAGGGATGATGGTTACCACTATTAGTGACTAGGATAATTGTCGTGATAGATTGATAGATGTTGAAGCTTTTAACTTGTATACGTTGAAGCTTTGTAAGTTGCATCAACCCTCATATGCTCTTCAGCTTCACACATCCGTTTGTGCTCAACGTCTTCAAAGATCCCAATGTTTCCATACTTCTTTCCCGTGCATTTAGAATGGACCATCTACGGCCTTACCACATTTTCATTTTCGGTTTCATATTTTCGGGGTTTCCCTTCATCATGCTTTTTGACCATTTTCCCAAAGTCCCTAGCCCAATGGTTTTCCACTAAATTTTGGTTGACCTGTTTGAATCTAATGGTTCGCTTGCTAAACACACACAAATAAATAGAATCCAACTATTAGATAGAGTTAGTTAATAGACAAACCATAGCTTTTGACTATGAACAAAATTGGGTGGCTACGCACAGTAACTCTAAGGATTATGCATTTTCTTAATGATCTAAAATATGTTGGCTGCAATAAAACCCTAGAATTAAGCGGTCAATACTGAGAGGATAATCTCCAGTGTGTCTTCATCTTCTCGTTTTATTTGCTCTCTCTCACAAAAAAAATCAGTGCCTAGAGATACAACACAATATTCACCAGGGTCTGTCTCAATGATTAACAAAAATCTTTGCCAAGTAGGAACGCAGATGAATAAAAAATCAGTTGATTATCAGCTACATGGGACTTCATATGCAAATGTATTTAAAGCAATCAATGCTTTAAGGACAATAAATTTTTCTTTCGGTGATGAAACACTACCTGAAATACAGGTACCAATAAGCGGTTAATCTTTATTTCCTTTCTAAAGAGGAATAATAGTTATAAATTATTCTCAGATTGTATAGCGATTTTAGTATGGAGTGGTCTGTACGCATTTCCATAATACATAAAACTATTATATAATCATCTCCAGAGTCCGGACTGAGGTAAGTTAACTTATAATACTTTTATGGGGCAGTCATATTTGCTTAACCTGATTTCAAAGATAAGGTTTTCTAATACTCCTTTGAAGGTCACAACCTATGTCCATTATAAGCAGTTAGTTTTGTCTCTATGTTTTCTATATGAACTCTCATTGCACAACCAATGTATTGTTGTTCTCAGAAGTTCCTCTTATTCCAAATCAAAGAAATCAAATTTGATATGAACTTCTGTCTTCTGCAGTCAACTCTTAGAGATCCCCCAAAGGAAAATGTGTACAAACGTGTTTCAACATCATACATTGTTGTCATTTTAAGCTACTAGATAATTGTGTTTGTTTCCTATTGGGCATTTGGTTCAGATGTTGAATCATATATTTATTGTTCGGAGTTCCTTGACAACCCCATGATGGGCCATTGTTATGGAAAAAGTATTTGTTGTGATTCATATTTCAAGTTGTTTTCAGGTAAATACCTAGCTATATGTGTTTAGATGTAATCATGTAGTGGGCGAGAATGAATTCCAATGTAGTTATTAATTAATTAATAGCCTAATATGTATTTGGGTGAAACTACTTTGCAGATATATTACAGGCCAACATATGCCTATTTTGAGGAAAATTTGATACCAAAAGATGAAGGAACATTTGCTCTAAACCACTACATCGCACGCTTCATTTTGATATGAATATACCTGATATTGATTACTTTGATTGTTGTTGCTATTCCATTTTTTTGAGATTTTGTTGCACTTTGTGGTACAATTGGATTTACTCCTCTTGATTTTATATTGTCTGCCATGGCTTTCTTGGAGGTTGGAAGAAGGCCTGTAACATACCCCTTTGCTGAAACATTTTATGTTTGAAGAAAACATTATCTTAACTTTTATTGTAAAGTTTTATATTTGGCCAAGTGGCCAAGGATGACTGTAATTACACAAGATTATTATTTAATAAAATAAAAAAGGAGACACTCACCCAAAGAGACTGTTGAAAGAATGTTTACTGACCCATTAGGTGGAATGGAATTTGGGGTAGAAGCCAATGGACAAGTGGCAGCATCAGGAACTCAGTAACTAGCTGTTGTTATGGGACAACTCCCTTGAATTGTGGTCAAAGTTCCCTGAAAGATGGGACTAGAGCTTCAGGCTCATTTATTTTGGAAACTGACCACTAAAGACCTAGGCATCTTTATAAGCCATCGAATTTAAGCAGAGGCTCACACTTTTTCTGACGAGAAAATTTACCTTGTGGTTCTGCTGCATGCACATAAGAGATTCGATGAGGGGAAGCTATGTTTTGAGTTGTAGTGTAAGTCTGTTCTACTTTTGCTAGATGCAGAGTTATTTCCTACTTAGGGCAGAGGTTTTGAGGTGTATTGCAAGTCTCTACTGATTGCTGAAAGTACAACCTGAGTGCCTTGCTTCTACACAGAGTCTTCTACCTACTGGTTCAATAAACAGGCTCGGGGGTCCAAAGGAGAAAGTGATATTGGCTGCTTCTTCTGGAGAAGGTTGGGAGGAACAGGCCTCTTTGGATGTTTGTCCACCCTATCTACATTTGTAGGTTCTACTTGTTATTTAAGTTCCTAAGTAGTTATAATCTAGTTTCTGTAGCTGTTGATTTAGTATTCATTAGTTAAATATTGATAGTTATCATTCTACATAAGTAAATGTTTGATTTCTGATCTGATTATGATTCCGTAGACTGTTGAATAAGTATATGAAATGATAGAATAAATGTCTTCCCTGTATTTTTCCACGTACTATTTTTTGTACCGTACTCTAGTACAGGGAAGGAAGATTCAAATAGATAAATGATATGCAATGAATATATATACTAATTCTATTATGTCTCTCCTGAAATTTCCCTTATCTGCTATATTATGCAAGTTAAATTATCTTATGATTAGTCATAGAAAAACATAGCAACACCCATACTATTCAGACGTTATAATATCTTTACTTTTGCAAATACATTATAAAATAAGGTTTAAACTTTTCTATGTTTCTAAACCTTTGCAAAAGACAAATAATATTCATAGCCTCTTACTATTTTATCTTTCCATTCGAACCTCCTAGTAAGACTATTAATCAATTCTATATTATATTTATATAGTATCAAAACTGTCATCAACATTTATGATTTGAAAACAACTACCGAAAATAAACATACTGAGTAAGCAGAACTATTAATCTTATCATCAATACTATAGATCTTTAGGCAAACAAACAACTCTGCTTGTGGACGAATGTCCCATTTGTCAGAACCCTAGCTACCATTAACATAACATTTTAGTAAACATTTTATCGTTTAATAAATCAAATAGAACTTACAAGACAGAGCTCAACTATATATGGATTTATCCATATAGTGTACACCTACATGTTACATTCGAAACCCTTAAGAGTACCAAAATAACCTTAGTATCGAGATGAGTTCATAACCAACCTTACGGCTGAACCCATGACATTTCTAAACACTAACTCAGTGTGACAGGGTTCCAAACAAGATACATTGCACATGCTCAACATTAAATAACACAATCACATTTTCATCTACCCATACAAAGCCAAAACCTAAACGAAATAATACATTCGACATCAACAATAAACAGCTGAATAATTTCGAGATCGACTTAAGCAAAATCACCCTTCGACAAGACAGTAGATATACGAGACTAGGTATCAACATTTTGGTTGTCTTCACAAAACCTTCGAAGTTATCCTCTAAACAAAACAATTTTAGGGTTTGAAGTTACAAAATGAGGCATTTAGCCTATGGCTCTCAGCCATTAACAAAACACAACATTTCTTAAACAAACATTGAATTAAAATATTACAGGTTCCTGGAGCATTGCTCTCAGACACAACGCACTTAAACAATATTAAGTCACAAGTACCAGAATCCTTTCATTTATCAAAATAGTTGAGGGTTGAACCCTTTTAACAGTGACCATTTCTACTATCCATTACTCGAACTAAAAACACATATGCCCATCACACAATAATAAAACAACATTCCTAAAACAACAGTGAGTTAAAAAACTGTAACATTTAATATCTTAATCAAACTGCCCAGGGTTGAAACCCTTTCTAAACCGATGTTACAATTTTCAACAAAACGATACACAGTAAACACTGTAGAGCCAACTTAAAGATGGGTCCAGGATTCAATCCTCCTTGCACATGCTTCACAACACACAAACATTACAATGACAGCCACATCCTCTGCTAGACCAAAAAGCTGAAAGCTTCGGCTAAATCTAAACAATGGCCATTAAGTTTTGCCAAGTCGAAACCTATAGGAAAAACCACCGAGGCTTACCGGTAATCAAGCTTTTCCACGTAGTTGCAAACATAGAAACCCAAAACTCGAAGAGGTACCTGCCATTGACACACAACATGGTTAAAATAGTATCGTTGAAGCTCGAAATAAATTACAGATAGCTGCTAACATTATATAAACAATCGTAAGTAACAAGAAGGTAATGTATGCATTACCTTTCCAAAAGAACCCTGTTCTGAACATTCAATCCTGTAACCGATGAGAGCACCAAAATATTCAACAACCACCCGCAACGCAGCCAAAGAGTGGTTCGGCTCTGAGAACCCACAATGGAAGTTGTTGAAGTAATAGGTCACGGGTTCGAAACTTGGAGAGATGCCTCCAAAATCTTGCTACTAACCTTAAGAACTCGCAGGCCTGTCGGCCTCTCCACAAACCTACTCACTACATAATGAAAACCTAATTTATGCCTTCGTAACAATAAACACCGGGAAGTTAATGCAGCACCTCAACCCAAGAAAACTCCACGTGAAAGTTAACCATGGTGGATGCCAACAGGAATTCCACCAGCAGTGCTTTTAATGCACTTTAATATGCATATCCACCACCAGTACGTCCATTGCAATATAGTTTGGGTCTCATTATAGCAAAGGTCAACTATCTCATATAATTCACATCATACCCTGGGTTAAAGTCTTGACCATCCACTATGGCGGGACTTATAAACATTATGCTATGCTAACATTTCATCAACACCAAGCTAGTGTGGCATGTTGCCAATCCATACATATAACAATTTAAATAATACGAAAACCACCCTTGTACATAGTATATAAACTATAAAGACCCTATTAATACTATTGTTTAGTTACAATGCTAAATATGCTCTAGGCACTATATTATTAATGGTACAAACTATAGAAAAGGCGCACATAGCAATTAGTTTATAACTATAGATACTATGACCATACTCTAGCATTAAAATAACCATTACATTATGGGTTAAACATATAATGCATAGGATCAAAGGATAGACTTAGAGTTACAATAAGGATATTCAAACTTAGAATATGATCCTCGTACCATAGACATTTAATACTTATTGTAATTCCCTTGAGTAGTATTTGCAATATTTAATATTGTTTTCGATGCTCAACATTGAACAAATACTTGTGCGTTAAAATAACATAAATACTGAGAGCATAATGTAATGACTATAATGTCATATAAATAACACATTAAAGATTTTTAATTGAAGAAACAACCGTAATGGATCTCACCCTAACATGTGTGCAAGATATGCTATTTTTCTCTTTTAAAAACTTGAAAGATAATTGACGATATTTAGGACCTCCGTATTTCACTTTCGAAGCACTATTTTTCTCTTACCTGTGGTCTGCGACAAGAATGTTCAAATGCTTTAGCTAATAGCTAAGTAAGCCTTGGGGTGCCCATAGGACCCCTTCATCATCAATAAGAAGAACAATAGTCAGCACATACAAACAATAGTAAGTAAATTTTTTTAAAGCATCGACATCAAATTCTAGTAATCATAATTAATCTAGGATGCACGATTTAGGCAAGAAAACATCCATCAACATTCTAATGAAGACATAAATACATCTCACACACATCGTAAAACAACACACATGCATGATCGTTATAATAATCTATTGCAGCATGTCGTGTAAATGAACAAACAAGCATATATTATATTTCCGCACAACAAGTATAACAATTAATGTTACGTTGAAATTTTTTTAAATTTTGTGAATTTTCGGGATGTTACATGTGGTATCAGAGCGCGAGTTCAAACTCTAGGCTTGAATTAGGCTCACGCGCGCAAAACAAAGAAACGAAAAGAGAAAATTTAGTTACTAACTTTTATTTAATTTTGTTTATGTACATAACAGTTTGACGTTTAAATTTCAGGTATGGACATACAGGAGTAATCAACAGAGGACAGATCTCCTCATAATGAACATAATAATAACGAACATGAAAATATTAATGAAGAAATCTACGTAGAAGTTAATGACCAATCCTCTGAATTATTACGTACTGTTAAGGATTTAAAAACTGAAATAAAAAGTTTTAAGGAAGAAAATGAAAGGATTTTAAGAGCGCAAGAGGAATTAAATCAGATTTTATGGGATAAATACCATCAAGATGAAAAGGATAAGAGAACAGAAGTAAAAACTGAATCTGGAACAATGTCCTACAAACACAGAGATAAGAAAGCAAAAGACTATAAAACTGAAAGTAACTCTTCTTCTTCTGAATCTGATGATAAAACTTATCGCATAAAATATATTTGTGATCAGGACAGCGGTGACAGTGACTGTGGTTCTAAGAAAAGACGTAAAAATTATGAACACATTTTAGGAGAGTTTAAAAAGATAAAACCTCCAACTTTCAATGGCGAAAATGAAAAGGGAGAGGGAGCTGAAGCATGGCTATCCGGAATGAAGAAGTATTTTCAGATTTATAATTGCTCATCTCAATTAAAAGCTAAGATGGCCATATACAATCTGTCCGGAAGGGCAAACATTTGGTGGCAAGATATCAAAAGAGTTAAAAATCTTAAGGACAAAGACATAAAATAGAGTACATTTAAGAACATGTTTAAGAAAAAGTTTTTATCCGAACAATACTACGAAGATAAGTCAAAAGAATTTTATGATTTAAAGATGGGTTTAATGACCATGAAGGAGTTATGTAGCAAATTTCTCAGCTTGTTATAAACCCTTCCACATAACGGACATAATTGAATATGATAACCCTTCAACTTTAGAAGAGGCCACGAGGAAGGCTAATTTCTATTTTGAACAAAACAGAAAAAGAGAAGGAATATCTGGCTGGAGAAGTAATAAGTCTAATAATTTTGAGCATAAAAATAAAAGTTTTAATCAGAATTCTGGAAGTTTTAAGAAAAAATTTAATAACAGAAATTTTTCGAGTAATAATTACAGGGGTAATGCACCGTAGAATTTCATAGCTGCAAGGAATGTATCTGGTAATAATAACAATAATAATAATAGTAATAATAATACCAAACCACCTTTAAAATGTTATGACTGCGGTGGACCACATTCTAGAGCTAACTGTCCATGCAACAGAAAGATAGTCAACAACATTCACATCATGCAAGCGGAACCGACAGTTGGTGATTTAGCAAGAGAAATGCCCAGGATTAATGCAGCGCTCGAAAATCGACAAGCAAACCATCAAACTTCTATGGTCGAAATCGAAGTTATGATACAAAACAAATCTATTTCAATTTTAATAGATCCAGGTGCAAGTTTGAGTTACATAGCCCCTGATTTAGTGAAAAGTTGCAAGTTAAAGGTAGAAAAGTTTGATAATTCGTGGTTAATTCAACTAGCAACAGGCACTAAATTTTTTTTTACAGAGTTTGTAAACAGTTGTGATTTACTTATGAGTCAGCTGAAAACGAAAGTTAAATTGAATGTTTTTCCATTAGGGTCATATGATGTGTTAATTGGCATGGACTAGCTTGAACAACATAGAGTAGTACTTAATTGTTATGAAAAGTCTTTTACTTGTTTGAATAATGAAGGTAATACTGAAACAGTAAAAGGAATTCCTAGGAAAACATCTGTAAGTCAAATTTATGCTTTACAAGTAAAGAAAGCTGTAAGAAAGGGCTGTAAAATGTTTACCGTGAATGTGATTAATGTTGAATGTTCATCTAAAGAAGATAAGATAAAACTGGAAGACATACCTATTCTTAAGCACTTTTCTGATGTATTCTTGGAAGAAATTCCAGGACTACCTCTGAAAAGGGAACTTGATTTAACCATTCGGTTAGTACCGGGAGTGGTACCAAACTCAAAGGCTCCTTACATAATGAATATTATGGAGTTAAATGAACTAAAATCTCAACTGAAAGAATTGATAGATAAGAACTACATAAGGCCAAGTGTGTCTCCTTGGGGAGCACCGGTTATCTTTGTTAAAAAGAAGGACGGTACTTTGAGACTATGCATAGATTACCGTCAACTTAATAAAATGACTATTAAAAATCGATATCCCTTGCCCCGCATTGACGATCTATTCGATCAGGTACGTGGAGCAGAGATATTCACTAAAATTGACTTAAGTTCTAGATATCATCAAGTTAGAATAAATGATGAGGACATTTTCAAAACTGCTTTCAGAACTCGTTATGGACATTACGAGTTCATAGTTATGCCTTTTGGGCTAACTAACGTGCCGACAGTCTTCAGGTGTTTAATGAATAACGTTCTACATAAGTACATAGATAAGCTTGTAATTGTGTTCATTGATGATATTCTAATTTATTCAAAAACTAAAGAAGAGCATGACGAATACTTAAGAATAATTCTGCAAGTTTTAAGAGAACATCAACTTTATGCCAAGTTCATTAAATGTGACTTTTATAAAGATAAAATACAATACTTAGGTCACATAATATCTAAAGACGGAATTTCTGTCGACCCAGATAAAATAAGAGCAATTAACGAGTGGCCTGCCCCTAAAGACGTAACTGACATACAGTCATTTATGAGAATAACAGGTTACTACAAAAAGTTTATTGAAGGATTCTCTAGAATTGCAAATTCCATAACTTATTTGCAGAAGAAAGGGAAGAAATTCGTCTGGGATAAAAAATGCGAAGAAAGTTTTAAGAAGTTAAAAGAATTATTAACAACAACACTATATTAAAAATTGATGATCCTAATAAAGACTTCGTTGTATGCACTGATGCATGTAATGATGGACTTGGTGGGGTCTTAACTCAAGAAGGTCATGCTATTGCTTATGAGTCTGGAAAGTTAAAAATCACGAGAAGAACTATGCAACTTATGATCTAGAGCTGACAACCATGATACATGCACTAAAAATGTGGCACCATCACTTGATTGGAAGAAAGTTTACACTAATGATAGACGATAAAGGCTTAAAATACTGGTTGGATTAAACAAATCTTAACGCAAGGCAAGCTAGGTGGCTAGCTTTCCTTAGCGAGTATGATTTCGAAATTCAACACATTAAGGGTAAAGAAAACAAAGTTGCTGATGCCTTGAGCAGAAATGCCAAATTAAGTATTGTGGCAGCAATCAACACATTTAAGACAGATATGGAAAATCAGATTGAAGAAGGAATTAAGCAAGATGAAAATGATAAAAAAATTACATGATAAAGTTGCTGAAAATTTATTTGAAAATTTAATAACATATTACATCATTAATGAAAAAGGCTTAATGACTTATAAAAACAGAATTTATGTACCTAATGTGTCAAAAGTTAAATTGCTGATTTTTGATAAAGTTCATTAAAGTTCTTATTCGGGACACCCTGGTTATTAGAAAATGATAACTATGTTAAGGAAGGATTACTTTTGGCCCAACATGAAGAATGAAGTGACTGAATACATAGCTAGGTGTTTTGAATGTCAGACAATTAAAGCTGAACATCAACACCCAGTTGGCCTAGTTGGCCTATTGCAGCCATTGCCAATTCCGGAATGGAAATGGGAAATTATAAGTATTGATTTTATAACAGGTTTACCTAAGAATCAGAAACAACATGACTCAATAATGGTGGTTGTGGATAAACTTAGTAAATCTGCTCATTTTATTCATGTTAAGACTACTTTCAAAGCTGCTAACATTGCAAATGTGTTTATGAAGCAAATCTTCCGCTTACACAGAATTTCAAAGGTAATTATTTATGATCGAGATTCTAAGTTTACTGGAAATTTCTAGACAACATTGTTTAAGGGTTTAAATACTAAATTAAATTTCAGTACTTATTTCCATCCACAAACTAATGGATGGACTGAAAGGGTTAATCAGATTTTAGAAGACATGTTAAGAATGTATGTTAAATATCAACCAACTAAGTGGGAAGATTATTTGCATTTAACTGAATTTGCTTACAATAATCATTATCAAGCATCTACTAAACTTAGTCCATTCGATATTTTGTATGGAAGAAAATGTAGTAATCCTATTTCTTGGGATAACCCTGTTGACAGATTAATGTTAGGACCAGATTTGTTAAAAGATATGGAGCTAGGACAGATTATTGTTAGGACCAGATTTATTAAAAAAGTTATGCAGATCTGAAACGCACTGAAAGGGAATTTCAGGTTGGAGATCATGTCTTTGTAAAGGTAAAACCCAAGAAAAGTTCTTTTAAGCTTGGGAGTTGTGCTAAACTAGCACCAAGGTACTGTGGAACATTTGAAGTCCTATCAAGGATTGGACCTGTTGCATACCAGTTGGCTCTGCCATCTAATTTAAGAATCCATAATGTTTTTCACATTTATGTTTTAAAGAAGTATGTGCACGATGCTAATCATGTGTTGAATTGGAATGACATACAGGTGGAACCCGAAGGAGATTTTCAGGTGGAAATAGAGTGTATTCTCGACAGGAGGGAAATTATGCTCCGGAATCGTACCATAGGGCAGGTAAAGGTGCAATGGAAACACCTTAGCCCCGATGAAGCTACCTGGGAACTGGACAATAACATGTGGGAAGCATATCCAGTTCTGTTCTAGGGAGGCTCTGATGAAGAATAAGAAACATCGAGGACGATGTTGAGCTCAAGTGGGGGTGTTTGTAACATACCCCTTTGCTGAAACATTTTATGTTTGAAGAAAACATTATCTTAACTTTTATTGTAAAGTTTTATATTTGGCCAAGTGGCCAAGGATGACTGTAATTACGCAATATTATTATTTAATAAAATAAAATAGGAGACACTCACCCAAAGAGACTGTTGAAAGAGTGTTTACTGACCCACTAGGTGGAATGGAATCTGGGGTAGAAGGAAATAGACAATTAGCAGCATCAGGAACTCAATAACTAGCTGTTGTTATGGGACAACTCCCTTGAATTGTGGTCAAAGTTCCTTGAAAGATGGGACTAGAGCTTGAGGTTCATTTATTTTGGAAACTGACCACTAAAGACCTAGGCATCTTTATAAGCCATTGAATTTGAGCAGAGGTTCACACTTTTTATGACGAGAAAAATTTACCTTGTGGTTCTGCTGCATGCACACAAGAGATTCGATGAGGGGAAGCTATGTTTTGAGTTGTAGTGTAAGTCTGTTCCACTTCTGCTAGATGCAGAGTTATTTCCTGATTAGGGCAGAGATTTTGAGGTGTATTGCAAGTCTCTACTGATTGCTGAAAGTACAAACTGAGTGCCTTGCTTCTACACAGAGTCTTCGACCTAGTGGTTCAGTAAACAGGCTCGGGGGTCCAAAGGAGCAAGTGATATTGATTGCTTCTTCTGGAGAAGGTTGGGAGGAACATGCCTCTTTGGGTGTTTGTCCACCCTGTCTACATTTGTAGGTTCTACTTGTTATTTCGGTTCCTAAGTAGTTATAATCTATTTTATGTAGATGTTGATTTAGTATTCATTAGTTAAATATTGATAGTTATCATTCTACAGAAGTAAATGTTTGATTTCTGATCTAATTATGATTCTGTAGACTGTTGAATAAGTATATGAAATGATAGAATAAATGTTTTCCCTGTATTTTTCCACGTACTGTTTTTTGTACCATACTCTAGTATAGGGAAGGAAGATTAAAATAGATAAATGATATGTAGTGAATATATATACTAATTCTGTTATGTCTCTCCTAAAATTTCCCTTATCTGTTATATTTTGCAAGTTAAATTATCTTATGATTAGTCATAGAAAAACATAGCAACATCCATACTATTCAGACGTTATAATATCTTTACTTTTGCAGCAACATAATAAAATAGGGTAAACTTTTCTATGTTTCTAAACCTTTGCAAAAGACAAATAATATACATAGCCTCTTACTATTTTATCCTTCCATTCGAACCTCCTAGTAAGATTATTAATCAATTATGTATTATATTTATATAGTATGAAAACTGTCATCAACATTTATGATTTGAAAACAACTACCGAAAATAAACATACTGAGTAAGCAAAACTATTAATCTTATCATCAATACTAGAGATATTTAGACAAACAAACAACTCTGCTTGTGGACGAATGTCCCATTTGTCAGAACCCTAGGTATCTTTAACATAACATTTTAGTAAACATTTTATCGTTTAATAAATCAAATAGAACTTACAAGACAGAGCTCAACTATACATGGATTTATCCATATAGTGTACACCTACAGGTTACATTCGAAACCCTTAAGAGAACCAAAATAACCTTAGTATCGAGATGAGTTCATAACCAACCTTACGTCGAACCCATAACATTTCTAAACACTAACTTAGTGTGACAGGGTTCCAAACAAGATACATTGCACATGCTCAACATTAAAGAACATAGACACGTTTTCATCTACCTGTACAAAGCCAAAACCTAAACGAAGGAATACATTCGACATCAACAATAAATAGCTGAATAGTTTCCAGATCGACTTAAGTGAAATCACCCTTCAACAGGACAATATATATACGAGACTAGGTCTCAACATTTTGGTTGTCTTCACAAACCCTTCGAAGTTATCCTCTAAACAAAACAATTTTAGGGTTTGAAGTTACAAAACGAGGCATTTAGACTTTGGCTCTCGGCCATTAACAAAACACAACATTTCTTAAACAAATATTGAATTAAAATATTACAGATTCCTGGAGCACTGCTCTCAAACACGACGCACTTAAACAATATTAAGTCACAAGTACCAGAATCCTTTCATTTATCAAAATAGTCGAGGGTTGAACCCTTTTAACAGTGACCATTTCTACTATCCATTACTCAAACTAAAAACATATCTGCCCATCTCACGGTAATAAAACAACATTGGAAATTACAGTAACAACACGAGGTCGAAACCCAACAGTACTCCTAAAACAACAATGAGTTCAAAAACCGTAACATTTAATATCTTAATCAAACTGCCCAGGGTTCAAACCCTTTCTACACTGATGTTACAATTTTCAACAAAACGATACACAGTAAACACTATAGAGCCAACTTAAAGATGGGTCGAGGATTCAATCCTCCTTGCACATGCTTCATAGTGCAAAAACATTACAACGATAGCCACATTCTTTGCTAGACCAAAAAACCGAAAGCTTTGTCTAAATCTAAACAATGGCCATTAAGGTTTGCCAAGTCGAAACCTATAGGAAAAACCACTGAGGCTTACTGGTATTCAAGCTTTTCCACGCAGTTGCAAACATAGAAACCCAAAACCCGAAGAGGTACCTGGCATTGACACACAACATGGTTAAAATAGTATCGTTGAAGCTCGAAATAAATTATAGATATCTACTAACATTATATAAACAATCGTAAGTAACAAGAAGGTAATGTATGCATTACCTTTCCAAAAGAACCCTGTTCTGAACATTCACTTCTGTAACCGACGAGAGCACCAAAATCTTCAACAACCACCAAGAACGCAGCCAAAGAGTGGCTCGGCTCTGAGAACCCACAATGGAAGTTGTTGAAGTAATAGGTTACGGGTTCGAAACTTGGAGAGATACCTCCAAAAACATGCTACTAACCCTAATAACTCGCAGTCCTGTCGTCCTCTCCACAAACCCACTCACTGCATAATGAAAACCTAAGTTATGCCTTCATAACAATAAACACAAGGTAGTTAATGTAGCACCTCAACTCAAGAAAACTCCACGTGAAAGTTATCCACGGTGGATGCCAACAGGCATTCCACCAACAGTGCTTTTTATGCACTTTAATATGCATATCCACCACCAGTACGTCGATCTGCCAACCAAGCAACAAGGATATCATTTGGTCCTATATCAGGTTGATCATTACCATTGCAATATAGTTTGGGTCTCATTATAACAAAGGTCAACTATCTCATATAATTCGCATCATACCCTAGGTTAAAGTCTTGACCATCCACTATGGTGGGACTTATAAATATTATGCTATGGTAACATTTCATCAACACCAAGCTAGTGTGGCATGTTGCCAATCCATACATATAACAATTTAAATAATATGAAAACCACCCTTGTACATAGTATATAAACTATAAAGACCCTGTTAATACTATTGTTTAGTTACAATGCTAAATATGCTCTAAGCACTATATTATTAATGGTACAAACTATAGAAAAGGCGCACATAGCAATTAGTTTATAACTATAGATACTATGACCATACTCTAGCATTAAAATAACCATTACATTATGGGTTAAACATATAATGCATAGGATCAAAGGATAGACTTAGAGTTACAATAAGGATATTCAAACTTAGGATATGATCCTCGTACCATAGACATTTAATACTTATTGTAATTCCCTTGAGTAGTATTTGCAATATTTAATATTGTTTTCGATGCTCAACATTGTACAAATACTTGTGTGTTAAAATAACATAAATACTGAGAGTAGAATGTAATGACTATAATGTCATATAAATAACACGTTACAGATTTTTAACTAAAGAAACAATCGTAATGGATCTCACCGTGACGTGTGTGCAAGATATGCTATTTTTCTCTTTTAAAAACTTGAAAGATAATTGACGATATTTGTAATGTCCCTAGTTTGACCCCATGGCATTAACATTATAACTGATGTAATATTGTTATGAAATCATGGTGAGGAGCTCAAGGCGAAGGCCCTGCCATCGATTTAGTGATGCATATGGTTTGCGTGCTAGAAATGCACATTGGAAATTCAAATATCATGTAATATGCATTTTAATAAAAATACCCACAACTAGCTATGCAATGCAACAAAGAGATGGGGGCATGATTTCGCAAGGAATTGGGAGGGAAAACATTCAAACCATTGAGCCAGTCAGGTCAAGCCAAGTGTCAATGAGAGAACCCATCAAACCCTCAACTACCCATGTTGACTATTGTACCCAACCATTGATTTCTCCCAAGAGTGGGTTGAGGTAGTTAATGCCTTGGGAATGGAGAGGTATGGCTGTCCAAATTCAGGTATGGGAAAGCCACCCTTTATGGAAAAACGTGTTTGTCTCCTTGGGCAAGAAAAGAGCCATGAATTTCTCCCCCAAGGGAGGATGGATGATCATTCCTTCTCCCTCACGAGTTTAGAGCTACCTGAGCGTTTTCCAGGCATGTGGGCTGTGTTTTCCTTCATTCTCCCAGTAGAGAAGGGCGTTTTTGTGTTGTATACCAGTGGGGAAGAAGAGGAATGGAACGGGGGTTCCATAGAGACCGTTTTTGTTGTTAAATGCTGAGAGAGTTGGGGAGAAAACATTTTTTCCTCCCTGTGGATGCATTTCCCTTCCCACAGCTCGTTTTGGGTGAACCACGATTTGGGGAAAATCTATGGCCATCTTGTTTGTGAATTCCATTGCTAGAAATGTGTATCTATGCCCAATGTTTGTGCTTGCTGTGTGAGAAACGAATATGTTGGGGTTTGGGTATGGGTATTCATTGCTTTGGCTTGAGCTTGAGAGTAAGCATCCAGGGTTCAATGGTAGCCTGATAAACCCAACTATGGACTGGCTTGGCTCAGAGGGAATGATTAATTGGCTGTGAATGAGTTGGTTCCCCTTTTCTTTGTGAGAATCATGCCCAGCTTGGGGGTGGCCTTCGGACAGACTCGGTATAAGCTGTCGAAGAGCCTATGGCTGGGTGGAACGTTGCAGCAACATAGCTAGTTGCTTGGGACAATTGCACAATGAAGTTAAGTGTTTTCTGTCTATGCATTTACTTCTGCAAGGCATCAATTTGATGACTGTTTTGATATGCTGGATGGGCATGAATTGTGTGTGTGGATTAGATTTAAATTCCGCTGTGCATATTGCCTAATTTGTATCTGCACACCAATGTTTAAATTCTTATGATTCTAATTATTATGGCTGAGTTTTATGAAATGCCCAGATTTTAGTGCCTTGTTCCCTTCCTTGCAATGGGTCAGCAGGTGGATACATTACAATAATTAGGACCTCTGTATTTCACTTTCGAAACACTGTTATTCTCTTACCTGTGGTCTGCGACAAGAACATTCAAATACTTTAGCTAATAGCTAATTAAGCCTCGGGGTGCCCATAGGACCCCTTCATCATCAATAAGAAGAACAATAGTTAGCACATACAAACAATAGTAAGTAAATTTTTATAAAGCATCGACATCAAATTCTAGTAATCATAATTAATCTAGGATGCACTATTTAGGCAAGAAAACATCCATTAGCATTCTAATGAAGACATGAATACATCTCACACACATCGTAAAACAACACATATGCATGATCGTTATAATAATCTATTCCAGCATGTCGTGTAAATGAACAAACAAACATATATTATATTTCCGCACAACAAGTATAACAATTAATGTTACGTTGAAAGTTTTTAAAATTTTGTGAATATTCAGGATGTTATAAGGCCTACGAATAAGTTGCTCTTCTTCCTCTTATTCTTTCCGAATATTGTCATTATTGTGTGGTATTCAGTAGTGGAACTATTGGGCTCTATTGGAGCAGTTAGATTCATTGTAATCGATACAAACACATACAAGTTCTTCCATGATATGTAATTTGTAAGTATCATATTTCCTTCCGAGCGTGAATCTTATGGAATCAAGATTTTTTTGTGGTCTGGTCTTCACTTTGGTAGCCACCAAATGTTGTAATTTGACCACGATAGGTTTGTTTATAATGAAGTCTTCTAAACAATGTGATTAACAAAATTCAAAGGTTCTGCACTTTCTAAGCAAGATGGGATTAATATTTTTCAAATGACATCTTACTCATAAAGCTTTTGGAATTTCAAGTAATATGTTCTATAAAATTTCTCTATATGCTAATCATAAGATAGGTGGATAAATTAAGGCAAAAACATATTGGTATCTTGCCTCATATGCAAAAACATATTGGATCTATTTTGTCCAAGCAACAAATCAAAAGAAAGAAATTGAGAATGCATTACCATGGCATGAGATATCTTTAAGCCATTTTTTAAGTGGAGCTTTTCCTTCAGATGCAGAGTCAACAATCATGGATAGTGTGAACTCAAGGAGAGCTCTCTCCCAACCCTTGCATTTCAGTGGTTGTAAAACAACATAAGTGATTATGTTTAAATTGTTTTAAGAACTTTTAGGAAATATCTCTCCAAAGATAATATCGAGTTAATACTAACTGCCAAATTTCTGAATCATTCATTCTCCCAATATTTTACTCCATTACAATGAGCCAACCTTTACATTAGAAACCAAGAATGAAATAGAAGAAGCAAACCTACCCTAATTTCTAAACTTCATCTCTCCATAGAGTAGCCTTTCAAATGCTTACATTCACATCAAATAGATAAATGCAGCTACATCTAAGCTCTGGACCTACATTTACATCAGAGAGCAAGAAATCACCTTTGTGTATCCTTGTATGACATGGTAAGTTATATTCTATCATACCATCCATATCTAACTGCCTCTTTGCTATATTTATCCATAATCAATCTAACCTGCAAGAAAAAAAATGGGAATTCATCCGCAACATAGCAAGTATTAACTGGTATTATCCTGCGTATTTTATTTACCTAAGAACTACTATAGCATTGATTTAATATGTAGACTCACCAACATTACTGTGAAGTTGGAACAGAGGATTGCATACAGAATTTTCCTGTACAAATTATTTTCCATTGCTTTCATTTCTTGTAACATGTTTGTAATTAGTCTAGAAACACCCATCCAGAGCTTGGGAAACATCAATCTGATTTCCCTCAAAGGATTTTCTTCATCTTTCAATTTATCCCTTTGCCTTGCACTTTCATTTGAATTCAAGTTCTTTCCAATGAAAAAAGGAGCTACTATTGCAGGAGATACCAAGATCAGTGTTGCAACCCTTTCATGAGCCTCAAAGTATGCATTTGCTACTACAAGATAGCCTATGGAATGCCTGGCGACTCACAAGGTAATTCACATGCAAGACCAATTCTAGGCACTATCACAGTTTCCTCTTCTTTGCAATAAATAGAATTAGAAAAAAGTGCACCTCACCTCACATCATAGTGGCAAATTTCATCCAAAAAGATGCGTTTTCATGAATTTTGCAACTCTTTAGCTAAGTGGATCATTCAATCAAATCCGTGGAAGGACCTTCATAGGTTTTTTCAATAAAAAAGGACCACATCTTATTTACCATTCTGCCATGTGAGTTTCCTTTCAAAGAAAATGGCCATCCTAAACAAGAAAATATGCTTCTTCTATTTTTCTCTCTGGATTCCAAGTAAAGAAAATAAAACAACTAAGAGAGACACACAACAACAATTATTATAATTTTTTTGTGTGATTTAAACAATTATGAAGACATGTATTGTTTAAAAATATGTTTGTAGTTTCTATTGCCAAACAATTCTCAATATTTTTCAAATTTTTCTTAAAATTCTTCACCAGAAAGAATTTGTCATTTTGTTTTGTAGTGGTAATTTTGTTTCAAAACAATGCCAATCTACTAAAAATTGTTACAACTTGTGTTATATGACTTAGAATGCTAACTAACATCAAACCGACCTTCAACCTATCCTACTGTGCTCACCTTGGCAAACAAAATGGGCATTCATAGATTGAAATGGATATTCATTGACATTCCAAAGGAGCTTGTAGATAAACCTATTGCAAAGCCTTAATTTCCATAACATTAAATGACACTCTCTTGCTCTTGCTTCAGTTTTTCAAATTTGTATAGACTCTATTGATCACAAATGGTCAACCACTTAAAAGGGTCAAACTTAGCTAGGCTGCAAAGCCACAACAAAGGTTAACTGTTCAACCAAAATCACCCAAGATTTACACTTAGCACGAACAAGACTCCCAAGAATAAGGGACCTCCCCTAACTAACAAGCCATCATCCTCACCATTGAACAAACAACCTATTGACTCTTTCAAAACATTTTTGATGCTACTAAGGATCAAAGCCAAGATTTTGTGTGTGTCACATTATGAATTCTCGGGTCATTAACTACTAGATTAACAACGTGAATAAGAACATGGAATTTATTCAAAACAAAAAAATAAATACTTAGTGAGCCAAGTATGGGAACATAATAATTATGAATTGCACAACTCTTAAAAATAGGAGTCTTTTCTGATAACCCCAAATGATAACGATATTAAATAATTATAGACAACATGGTGTGACTGATTATAACAATCTCTTATTTATACTAATTTTTGAATCATCTATTTGTCATGCAGGAATTCTAAGCCATTCCTTATGTAGGCCCAATTTTAGTAAATGTTTGTTCTTAGCTAATGTACTATTTACTTGCACAAGTTGTCTCTTATACTGGGGAAATTTATCACACCAAAACCTAGAAATTTAACTAGATATTTTACTACCCATCTCTGAATTCAATTATGACCTCCTTCACATTTCAACTAGGAGTGGAAGAGAGCAAAAAAACAATTTTAACATTTAAAATGGCAATTAGCTTTCAACTGCAACCCAAAACTCAATTACTTGAAATCACCATTTGCTTACCCAATCAATATGGTTTTCTAGGACTGCAAAATGTCTATAAAACTCAAAGTGGTCGCAACTGGAAATCCGAGAGAATAAGGATTCATAGTGGGCAATTTCTCATTTTTATGAGAAGCATGGCCTGGCAGCTGGATTCTGGAATTCACCCCATATGCAAGCCTATCAAAAGCCACCACTTTCGACCCAACTACCTTGGCCAATGGTTTCAACACTTGGTTCCATGGGAAGACATATGCTCCAAACCTATGCAACATAATTGCAAGAATCCCAATTGGAAGGTTATTCTGTTTCGTAATGTCAGGGATCCCATTGTCCATGCCCTCAGTGCCCACAATAGAAATCTCAGTAGAAGAATCCGCTAATTTATGATGGAAATGAACCCCATTGATGTTGATAAAAATACTATCTAGATCAGCTAACATTAGGGGATCCACCAAATCATACTGATCTACTCTAGCTATTATTTTCCTTTAGGATACCTGCAAGGCTGCACCAACAGAAGTTGCAAATATAGAAACATAATTGTCTTATCATGAAGTGTCTCTAAAACTATTAAAGCCTGACGAATATAATATCATAACTAAAGAAGCTACTACATGGGAAGACTATATTTCCAATTTCGAAGCGTCCAGCTAATTTTAATTGTAAATATCATTTGTATCTTCTCATATGTACAACACTAAAATAAAAACTTTGCCTACTATTCTCATTTTTGCAATTTCACCAGATAACAAACTCTTCCAAGGCTATATAGTGGTGAACCAACCCTTTTTGCTGTTCATCTATTCTTCTTTGTCAATGAAAACAAATTTACCTTCTTGAGAAACTATTGCAGAAATGTTTATATGTAATGTGTACTTTTCAATAGATATTATTGGGATTCATTTTCTCTAAAAAACCTAAATGCTTGTTCATATTTTTGTGACAGTGCTATATTTTACTACGTTTTTAGTTCAATGCTCTTCAGTTTCCTTGTTGGCAATGGCTTTTCAAGCTAAGCTCATAATGGATTATCCCAAGCAGTAGTGATATAAATATTTATCTCAGGTCATTTGTAAACTGTGTACTCTCTTTTACATTCATCAAAACAAAGTAGCCAAGCAAAGCGACCTCTCCTCATCTACCTCCACGTTGAATAAATACAACCTTTCTATTGAGAGCTACGACCACTCCTATTGTGTTGTAATTCTGCATTTTATTGTGATTTGTTGTGAACTATCTATATTGTTAGAAGATGTGTGAATCCTTTATGCAGTGAGATTCATTGATAACCAGTTACTTTCCTTGGTTTATTAGTGATTTTCAGAAGATTAATTCATATGGTGACAGGTCTGTTCACACTTACATGCCTCAGAAGCATGTAAATTTTTTATTGTGGACTTGAAATCCTCAATGAGAAGAAAGAAACATATTTGGGTTTCCCACTGTATCTTCCATTCTTGAAGCAAGCATATCGAAGATTAATTTACAACTTAGATTGTGGCACTATCAAGAGCTGGTCCATGAAAGAGTTCTATACCTATACTTGTATATGGAGATTCCTAAATTTATTGCTACAGCAAATGGCGTGAAAGCAAACTTTTGTTCACAAGTAGTTTGTGTAGTTTATGAGCTATTATAATAATTGTTTTCATTGATATTATTGCAGAATTATTTTTTCAAATTGCTTATATATTCCAGATATAATAGTAATCTATAGTGTTGAGATTACTACTACGGAGATTGTGAGAAAAACAATTGTAGTTGGCTCACTGTGTTTATGAACTTAACATTACTTTTTGTTATGGGTTGAGTGCCTATGTCTTTGTAATATGAGATTGTTACAAACTTTGCTCTTTTCTTACCAGTATCCTTCACTACCTGTGCCTATGTTTTTGTTCCTTCTAACTTTCCTTTTTTCCTACCGACGTTCATTTTTTCCCCTCAAGGGGCAAATGCTAGTATATAAACAATAAAATCTAGGCAATGTAGGTTACCAAAAATGTAAACATATCCTCCTCTGGCAGTTGAACTGATGCCATCAGAGTACTAATATTGTGCTATCTTGTGAATCACTCCACATCAATGATTCACAGTTCATTGATTGGAAAATGCAACCTAATAACCATTACACCAAACCCACTTGGTCTTAATTTTATAGTCATGAGTTGCCATCTCAAAACAAAGATAGAGGCAACGAAACCCTCTAAGTTGCAAGAATACTGCTTTGCATTCCATTCGCCATCTGCAGACTTGCAAATGAATGTGTAAATTCCCATTCTCTATTGGATACAAACCACAAACTCCTTAAAAAGTAGGAACGTAATTCATGGTAGGAATTTGATACTATTATAGGATATTTCTAGAGAGGCAACAAAGATAGTCTGGGTCGCCGTTCATTATTCTCCAATGTAAAACCATTGAGTCTCTTGGATTTGCTTCAGTGTAAGACCAACCATTAATAGAATCCTTAGACTTGCCTTCATTATCCCTTTCCTCAAACAAACCTTCATGTTTCTTTCTTTTGCAATTCTCAGACCATTGGCAGGGCTACAATCAATACCCACATCAAGTACCTTGCTATGATTAGAATATTTGAAAGAAACACCCCTGGGAAAGGCATATTATACTGTGGAATCACAGAGAGAAGTATGTTTGATGCCTTGAAACTTGCAACATGCACAACAAAATGGCTGACCAGGATGTGGGCTAGGCCCAAAAACACTTATTTTAGTGTATCAATGGCATCTGCAGCTTAAAACCACCATACTTTCCTTCATTCGCTTCCTCCATCCACTATTAGAAATAAAGGTTCGAGGCCAATGATGTGGAAGAGGCACTATAATTGCATAGACCTGCTCATCGAGCCGTGTATCCAGTTTACTACTGCGATCAAATAGAATTGCAAGAAGAGACCCCCGCGGACCGGATAGAATCCGCATGACCGAAAAATAACCAAAAACTTCGAGGCACATATTGAAAGGAAAAAGGGAGAAGATGCATGTGGCGAGATTCCATTCGTCTGAGAGACAAGGAATCTCGCTACAGTGTTTATAAACAACTTCTCATTGTGAAAATCGAATTCACAATGGCGGAATCTCCCCCACAGTGTTTATAAACAACTTATCATTGTGAAAATTTTGGTATCATGTTACCTGGTTTCCTATCCACAATTTCGCGGAATCCATTTGTCTTTTTCGTTAAGTTCACTAATGTTTAGTCCTCCGTCGGCAGTCGCCGTTGAGTCGTCTCTAACGCAAGTTTTTGTTATAGCCTGATCTTGCATCATGTGTAAGAGGGTCTGGAGATTTGTAGAGACAAGGTTATGGTGTCAACATGACTGAGATATGTACTTGGTTGTTGCAGGATATCCTCGAGAATTCCCCCAAGGTTATCCACTGCAAATGTCATGTTTAGGCAATACCTTCTTGTAGATCAATTTTGGTATCTCCTTAGAATTTCATAACAATGTAAGAGGTTTTGATTATTTAATTGATGACCTAGCATCATGGACTTGTAGATCTATTTTCCAAAATTTAAATCTAGTGCATATTATATTGATAAAGTCTTTATTCTTGAATTGTTGCAATCTGGTTTCTGATAGTTTCTATGTTCTTTATCATTTCGTTTGAGTGGGACAAATGGTACTTCTGTAAATAGTTTTGCACCCCACCTTCAGTTACAAGTTCATCCCATATTTTTTCCTTTTGTTTCCCTTCCCATTTTGCTTTGGAATCTACCAATTTTGTAGGCCAAAAGAATTATATTATTGATATATCTTTGAAGAGAACAAGGAATGCTTCATTATTTTCTTTTACAATGGTGTCATTATGATCATCTATTCTATATCGCAAGAAGTGTGAAGAGTGGGTTTAAAACCATGGCCTAGAAATTGAGCCTTTTGACTAATGGGGAATCAACATAAAAAAACCCTATTATCCATCTTTTCAATAGTAGATACAAATAACTAATAAAAAGGCTAGCCTCTCATAAGGCCTTTCCTCTACAAATATGAACTATTTAGTATATATATGAGAGCCATTTCGATGGGCGTGAGTAGATCTTTCCATGGCCTGAATGTGAAAACCCCTCAATATCAATACTGATAATTAACTGAGTTTAAGGCTGGGCCTTTATCCTTTTCATGGGGAAGAGTATGAGTTTTTTTCCTCTGTTTATCTTTTGAGCATTTAAATTTTTTGGACTGATGTTTTCAGGAAGCAGCCACTAGCGATCATAGTCTACATTGGGTTCGATTTTTTCCTATCATGAACTGGCAACAAGCCAGTTGCGTCATTCCACTAGTGGCAATCAGATGTTTCGGGTCTTTTTATTTTTCTTTTGTCAAGTTAAACAGTGGCAGATTGGAAGGCGCAACATTTTCCTGAGTGAGTCTATTTTTCCATTGTTGGCATATTTGTGGTGATTCCCAATGGGGGATCCTGGCTAGGTTCTTTGTATTTTGTGGCTAGGTTTATCGAGAAAGTAAATGAAAAATCATAAGAACATAATAAAATTTAGAAGAGCAGGTTTCCGGATTATCTATGGTCGGCATTTTGTCTGTCGACGTTTCGAATCTAATTGAGGATTCAAAACGTTGATAGATAAAATGCCAACCGTGGATAATCTGGAAACCTGCTCTTCTAACACCACTAACCACGGAAATCTCAAATCTTTAATAATAAAATTTGTGACAATGATTAGTAATTGTCCTCCAATTTGGGACTCCAGGTTAGTCATCATTACCTGCCAGTGCCACCGACTTGCAAGTTGCAGGAACGCTTCCATTGCTAGTGCCACAGGACACCAACTTGTAAGATGCAGCTACCATTACGAAGGTGATGTCCTCCAGGATCCGCTGGTAAGTCTTAATTATGGCTATCTCTGCAACGAAATATTGAATTCAAGCCTTCAATTATAGGGAAACACGAGACCAATTCTAACTGAGATTTTGAAAATCCTACCAATTTGAACAGGTTAAATGATTGGGCACCATGGATGGCCTTCAAAATAACTGAATTAGCATTAGCTCAATGGCAAGTTGGCTACAGAACATATCAACCCAAAACATATCAACCCAAATCTGAAATCTTGAAATATGGTGAGTTTGCTTTCAAAATCTTAAGGATGCAAAATGTCAAAAGCTTTCGGAACCGCAATTCAAATATTTAGTGAGAGCCAGAGGTGTTGGTTTATGAATAAGAGAAGTTAAACCTATTGAATCCAATTTGGATTCGCACATTTTATTATAATTTTATTTGGTTTACTTATTATAATATATTTGAGTTCCCCCTTGTGTAACCAGGTTCTCCCCCATCTTAGTTTTCTTCCAAGTTCTGAGTCAGACACTGTCTCCCTCCACTTTTGCGTTCTTCACCCACATGCACGCTTGGTAACGACCTTGTCAACCCGTGTGTACTCTCCAGTCTCCTACATCCATATTTCACCCTTAAAAATGGTATGGTGTCCATCAATCTTCCCATATTGATGCTCTGGCATCCGCTCCTACCAGTTGTTGTTAGAGGGAAATTAATTATTCCTCCCTCCCTTTATCTTTTTGTTAGGATCCTGAAGGGCGATGCTAATGTACTTAGTGAAAATCAGTTCATGAATTTGCTCCTCCTGGGCTATTTTGTAGGAGGTCACTACTATAGAAGAATTTAACCCTATGCTCAAATGAGTTCCATCGCTCTTCCCAGAGCGATGCTAATGTGCTTAGGGGCATCATTTCCCTCTGCAACAAATCAAGATAATTTGTATTCGAGTTATTTCCATTGCACAAAATTTAATTTACTCAATCCAACGAAAATCTTCAGCACCTTTCTGCTTCCCTTAAAGTTGCTAATGTTCTGCGTTTAACACATAGATGATGATTTATGCTATCTTGAAAAGTCAACTTCTAATTTACTTGGAGTTTTAAATCTTCCAAACAACTATGGTGAGAGTCATTTGAAGTTTAATGGGGGCAGCGATAGTTATCAGATTGTACCTTACGCCATTTTGAATTGTTCGAAGCATTTTAGGAACCCATTTTAATAGGTATTGAATATTATTGTAATGGTTAAAAGTTGGACTGCAATGGAGCCAGCAAGTTAACTGTAGCTTCGCTTATGCAGAAAAAAAGATCACTGAAATTAGTTATGGCAATTCACATTGGAAAGTGGACTTTCTGTGTTTCTCTAAAGTTATGTTTTACTAATAAATGCCTCATGTTCATGTCGATCATGAAAGTGCAAAATAATATTAATTTTGGCTTTAAGGATAAAAGTTTGCCGATCATGAAAGTGCAAAATAGTATTAATTTTGGTTTTAAGGATAAAAGTTTGGATTGGAATGGGGCTAACAAGTTAAATGTATTATTATACTGGTTAAAAATTGGATTGGAATGGGGCTAACAAGTTCACTGTAGCTTCATTGATGCAGAAAAAATATCAATAAATTATAAAATTAGTTATAGCACTCCATACTGGACTGGAAAGTGGATTTTCTTTTTATCTCTAAAGTTATGTTTGACTAATAAATTCTTCATGGTCATAGAGATAATGAAAGAGTAAAATAGTATTGATTTTGGTCTAAAAAATATTTAGGATGGTTTTCCGGAAAAGGTGAAGCTAGTATAGTAAAATATGGTCTAGTTTAGCTGTAAGTTCTAGTTCCTTGCTGTTAAGAAATTTGATGAAAGATATACTGCATTAATGTTATTCAAATTGATAGTTTCTTTCCCTTCTTGAAGCATCTTTATATGTACTGAGAAAGTTAAACAAATTTGTGCTAGTTTATCTAATTATTTAGACTCACATTTATGATATATTAAACCGTACTTGTTGAAGCTCCTCAAATAGGCATGTATTTATATTTTCATCGTCAAGGTGCCAACTGTTTTATTTAGAGCATTTTATGTTCAGAAAAGCTACACTCAGATCGTGGTAAACATAATTTACAATATTGTTCATTTGAATTTTACAATATTTTTCATTTGAATTATCGAATCTTATTTGAGATTATTTCTTTTCTAGCTAAAGTTTATGTTTAAAGGTATCAAGTTGAAAAAAATTGGGTTTCAACATAGTAAAATAACATAGAATTTGTAGTTATAAGCATTGTAGCACACTAAATTGAACATAATGATTTATTTATAAATCACTCCGTTCAAAACATGAAAATTGAGTGTTTAGGTTGCAAATAACCACAAACAATTGTTAATGAGTAGTTTTTAACTTAAAACTTAATTATGGAGGTTGATTTTTCAGCTAAAACTTCATTACGGAAGTTTTAATTTCCTATCAAAACTTCAGTGTTGAAGGACAAAATTTTGGATAAAACGTTTTTCGATGGGGAGCATAAGAATAAAGAACGTAAAAAAGAAATTGTACAACGAGTAAAGATGAATACAAATTCTAACCATGGTCATCAACTAGATGAAAAATCAACATTATGTTCACAATATGAAGTGAATAAAAGCATGGGAATATAGGATGAGGTAACAAGGAGTTTGTGTTATCTTCAACATCATAGAATGAAGGACTGTGCAATTTTGATTGAAGTAAGAGCTTATAATGAGGTTAATAAAATATAAATTTTGTATCAAAATGCCAATATTCCTTACGGTTTCGAACCGTAAGGAAGTGGGTTTCGAACCGTTTCCCCAGATTCCTTACGGTTTGCTCATGCGCTGCCCCCGAAATTTGCCTCCTGAAATGATGACGGAAATGCAATTTAAGTGATTAACTACAACAAAAGAAAAATAGTAAATGCGCAGAGAATGGGAAGAGCTCTGCAAACTAAAGGAAAACAACTAATCTACCAAGCATAAATGAATCTAATTCAAAGTACAAGCAATCTAAGCATTTATCAAACCGAAATTAACAAATTGAAATGCAGGAAATCAAAACTACTTATTTGACAAACATAAACAAAGACGAGCATGATTTGATCCGGATCACACACATAAATAGCATGCAACCTTTGGTGGGCCCCCAGAGTCACAGCCTCAAGCTATTCTACTTCTTCAGATGGGCATAACAAATAAACCAACTTCTATTACAGAGAAATTCTAAATTACAGAGTTCTCATAAAAATGTGAGCTACAGCAACAATGACAATAGCTAACACTACACTTCTCAGCCCTATGGGGCTCTATTTATACATAAAAATTCCAGTGGGGAAGGATAGAACCGAATCCCCAAGTCCCTGAGCTGTCAAAACTAATTTCTATTTTTGGAAAACGGCCAACTACATTTTCTGGAAAAGTTGGTTTTAGAGAACCACGAAGTGCTCCCAAATGACTTTGAATTTTGACAAAATCCCTTGGTGGGACCTAAATGGACCCATTCTACACAAAACCCATGTGTCGGAATTTCAAATTTCGCCTCCATTTGCCCATAAATCAAGCCCGAAATTTTGCTGTCTGTTGAAAACACGTTTTTGACAGAATCGAATGAAGGTCCGAATGGGCATCCATATGAACTGTAATGGAAATTAGTTCATAAATCCGATTTCTGGGCTAAATTTATGCCGAGTTGTTGCATGATTTAATTGCTAGGTGCTAGGTTCAAATTATGCTGAGTTCTATTTATTGTAGAATCATGAGATCCATTGAATGCCTCCCTCCTTCTCATCCATATTATTTGTGCCCTCTTCATCCTCATATGAACTTGCATAAGAAAAAGTCCGTTAGTTTTAATGTAATGGCCATCAATCCGTTATAATATGAAGTGATAATAAATCCAAGTTTTCACGTCATAATCACTTAAAGGGCTTTTAAATAATCCGATTTCATTATATCCCTTTCATGGTTTTAATGTACAACATATCGATTTCAAAAGCCACGTAATAATTTTTCATGCCATGGTTAAATTTAATTACTTGCTTTTTGAAGTGGCATATTAAGTATAACATTATTATGACATTATTCTAATATTAAGTATACCATTATTCTTGCCTTTGACCATTACTTAAACATGTTATTTATAACATTTTATTTATAAGTGTTTCTTTTTAAATTTAAACAAATTCTAAATGGGATTAGTATATGCTATTTTAAATAAGATAATAATCCTTTTTAATGTTTAATAGTTTTCATTTGTTTAAATTTAGAATAGTGTTTAAAACTTACTAACAAAGCATAATTTTAATTTTCATGTGCAGGTATTACAGGACTATCAGGTATTACAGGACTATCGAGAAGTAGAAGACGAGGATATTCAAGCTAGTGAATTGTTTGGTGAAAATATTAAAGTCCGGATTATAGTCCAAATGACAGTCCAGATGACAAAAAATGATATAAACTATGAAAATAAGCGAACTAAATGATTCTAACGCTAGTTGGTTTATGCATACTAGTCTATGGTGCAAGCAGAACAGTAAATGAACTGTTTAAATTGAAATAACAAGAAGCAAGCTCAGTTAAGCTAGTGAATTGTTTCATTAAGCTCAGTTACAGAACTTAGTACCGAAAGTAGGGTCGGATGAAGGACCAGATGGAGTACCGAAATGCTTATGATTTGCACAATATTGCATTTAATACATTAAAAATAACATATTAGGCTCACTTTACATTTACGAGATTTTAATTAATAAAACAAAGTAAAATATAGCCTTATTGAACATAAATGTATTAAATAATGGTAGATACGATGAGAAATTAATGTAAATAACATCATTATAAAAGACAATTCCGGAGCCCAACATTCAAAAATTGTTTTTTTAGAGAATTGTTTTTGCAAATAACCACAAACAATTGTTAATGAGTAGTTTTTAAATTAAAACTTAATTATGGAGGTTGTTTTTTTAGCTAAAACTTCATTACCGAAGTTTTAATTTCCCATCAAAACTTCAGTGTTGAAGGTCAAAATTTTGGATAAAACGTTCTTTTATGGGGAGTATAAGAATAAAAACGTCAAAAACAAATTATATGACGAGTAAAGATGAATACAAATTCCAACCTTGGTCATCAACTAGATGAAAAATCAACATTATGTTCACAACATGAAGTGAATAAAAGCACGAGAATATAGGATGAGGTAACAAGGAGTTTGTGTTATCTTCAACATCATAGAATGAAGGACTGTGCAATTGTGATTGAAGTAAGAGCTTATAATGAGATTAATAAAATATAAATTTTGTATCAAAATGTCAATACTTCCCTCTCAAGCAATCCTTGCACATTCTTCTTGAAAATAATATTGTGGCAAGAGTAGGGAGTATAAATTATCCTTGGTCTACAAGGAGTGATAATAAAACTAACATATCCCCTTAACAAGGAAGGGGAACACTTAAGGGAATTTGGGGATGGTTATGTTGCACAAGGATGTGGTAGTACGATCCAAGGTTGCATCAACAATATTTGAGACTTTGAATAATGGAAGGTGGAGTTCCGTTGGGTTTACATTGGAGAAAGACAGTGCCATTGGAGAAGGAGTAGGCCCTTGGATAACAGGTGAAGTCATGGCTACATAGTGATGGGAGTTGATGCTTTATTCCTCTTGTTGGTTACATTCCTTTTGGGGAATCATTACATTCCTTTTGGATATCAATGCGTATTTACTCTTTGCTTACTCTATGTGAAGCCTGGTTATTTTGAAATAATATTAAGGAGAAACTTCCTTAATATGTTGGAAACATTATTAATATTTTTTCCAAGGAGAAAACATTGTACCTTATCTTTTATTCAAGGAAGCATTTTTACACTTCAGGATAAAGGTATAATTCTTCAATAGCCAAGATAATATTGTATTTTAATTTCTAGGAGGTTTGACGAAGATTGATAGAAATTTGTCGAGTGCAATTATTTAATTTGATAAGCGGTTTAAAAAGTAATGTTTTGAATCTTTTACATCCCCTTGTAAATGCTTATTTCATCAAAATGATATTTGATCTGCAGTGCCAAACATCAATGTTTCTAAGACATAATCCACAAAAAAATTATATGTGTTTGAAACCTTTTATGTTACCGTATAAACAGTCATCTATTGAACAGTACTTGATAATCACCAAAATCTCCACTTTACATGTAAATATTGGGTACAAATTGTATATACCATAAATCTCGTTGATTGCCTGGCAAGTGCAAAATGATACTTCCATGAATTATTACGAAGATGCACGTGCCGAGGTTCCATTCATCCAAGAGACGAGGAATCTTGCTACATTGTTTATAAACAACTTCTTATTGTGAATTGCCAGTTTACGATAGGGTGAAAACGCGAAGTTGGGTAACACTTCCGTGAGAATCGAGTGCCCGAGCAACATAGCAGAAGCTATTCGGCCGAATAACTATAGTTATTTGGCCGAATAATCGATACTTTATTCAGCCGAATAACGTTTAACAGTGAACCGTTTAGATTGACGGGGACCTCGAAATATGTGCAAACACATAGCCGGCTGGTAATTTTGACCGGTGGTTCTATGTTTATTCGGTCGAATAATTATTCGACATAAAAGGTAGGCTGCGGCTCGCATTTTTCATTTTTCGCTCTGCAGTTGGCTGGTCCCCGCCTGTCTCCCCGCTAGCCACTGCCGGACCCCGATTGTCACCTCGTCTTTTGTCGCTACCTGTCGTCCCTGTGTGTTGACGTCGTGGAGATCTACCACCCTCCCAAAGTGGAGATCCACCACCTTATCTCTTATCTCGACGTGGAGATCCGTCATCCTATCGACCTCCTCTCTGCGTGGAGAGTCGCCACCCTTCCGGCCTTCTCTCGGCGCTATTCTGTCGCCCCTTTCAGCCTCCTCTCGACGCTGTTCAATCACCCCTCTCGGCATCCTTTCGGCCTAGTTTTGTCGCCGCTTTCGGCATCCTCTCGGCCTGGTTCTGTCGCCTCTTTCGGCCTTCTCTTGGCCTGGTTCTGTCACCCCTTTCGACGTCGTTTTGTCGCCTCTTTCGACATGGATCACAAAATTGGTGTGGTGTGGAGTCTACCAGTTCGTGGATTTGGACAGTGTCCACTGTAGGTAATGTTATTTAATTTTTTTTTCTTTTTGTTAATTTTTATATTTTCGGTGCTGTCAATGTTATTTCTAATTTTTTTACATTGTTGGCAGGTGTTGTTTCATTTTTTCCGTGCTCGGCTTCGTTTTGCTTCCTTTGTTGTTCGGCTTCGGTCTCTCGTGTTCGGTTTCATCGGTGTCTTTCAGCAGTGAAAAATAAATAGGTATGCCTTCTATTAAAAATTAAATATAGGTTTGCTGAACTCAATTAATATGTCAATTTAATTTATGAGAAACGATTTTTTCAGCTGGTGAGTGTTGAACTCTGTCCACATGGACAAAGTTCATGGACTCTATCCATGTGGGCAGATTTCATGGACTCTACCCAGATGGACAAAGTTCATGGACTCTGTCCATGTGGGCAGAGTTCATGAACTCTGTCCATCTGGGCAGAGTTCATGAACTCTGTTATCATTTCTCAGAGAGATTATAGTAAGATTTACATTTCCTACTCTAATTAATCTTCTATCATTTTTCAGAGATGACTACCTCAAACTTAATTAATATGCTATCATTTTTCAGAGCGATTATAGTAATATTCACATTTCATGTTTAGATTACCCATATAAGGATCATATGTAATATGGACACAAAGTAAGCACTAATGTGAACAACTTTTAGTACAACTATAACACCATATATTATGTATACAACTGAACCAATGGGACTAGTAGTAATATCAACATATAAGGATAATTAAGAGTTGACAGCTATAAGATCAATAAGAGCATATAATTCAATGAACATATACAAACTAAGAGCCTTAAATAACATTATTAGTAATTATACCAATACTGATGTAAGGATTAGCATAGCTCACTTATGCTTGTTATTCGATATAAGACCAATATGTGACATCAAGATCACTAGCTGGTAGTACTGTAATTCATATAATAATTGTATACGTAATTAGCTAAGTTCTATCATCCTGTGAATACAAGACTCATCTTAACTACCTATGTAAGCTCATATACTAATGGACTTACTTCATATATATGTCATAAGCCGTGAGCTTTATTTTGACTCTGTAATTCACAGCTTGTTAACTATAACAACTTCTATAGCTTGCAATGTACTCTGCTTTAATGGGATTCAGACTAGTTAAGTACTGGTTTTGATTGAATATGTTGATATAAGTAAGCTATCGTAATCATTGGGCTTTAATAGAGGTTCAAGATCAATTTTAATATGCATTATAACTCTAATATGGAAACAATAGAAGTATTGTCATTGGTTACTAATTACACTAGTTATCCAAAGTTGATGAGGTAATGAGCTGCTCACATATCTGTCATTTAACCCTAACTAATGGTATTAGCTTATTGAATTGAATTCAACAGCTTTACCTGTGTAGTTACATCATCATGCTTAACTTATGATTACTATTGTTTAGTGTGTTATGTTATAGCTATAGTATCCCATAGATATGAGTAAGCTTTGAACTATCATATATTATGGTAATTCTTAATCTTTGTTGTAATCATATTAGTCTTTATTAGAGGTCTAATTTATGAGCTATTATGGCTAGGTTGTTTCTATAGAATTTTTTCTATATGTTTCAAAGTTAGTACATTATGACCATGTTTACATTAACATTTAAGAGATGCCATATTTAAACTCCTTATTATATTGAAATAATATCTAGTTCTATTTGTGGTACTCAATATAACAATTAAATTTAGTTCTCTAAATTATTTCAATGAGCCAAAAAAAACACAAAACAAAGTAGTGAGTGAAGAGTTCATGAACTCTGTCCATGGAAAGAGTCCATGAACTCTGTCCATGGACAGATTCCATGGACTCTGTCCATGGACAGAGTACATGAACTCTGTCCATATGTCAATTTGCATAATTAATCTATGTGTGTTTATTTATATGTTTACTTTTGATTGTTTCATAATGGAATTTAGAGGAAAGGAAATTGTTAAAAATGAATCTTTGTTTTGAAGTCAACCGTCACAAGTTTTTGGGGTTATAATTATCAAACTAGTTTATTTAGTCAAACTTATTACCTTACCAGAAAGATTATGAAAAATGAAATTGTAATATTTAAACAAGGTACAATTATCAAACTAGTTTATTTAGTCAAACTTATTACCTTTCTTCTTTGCATTGACTTAGCCACTTTCAACTCACTAACTGTAAAAAGGCTAATAAGTGTTCGCTAGGGTGAAAGATTATGAAAAATGAAATTGTAATATTTAAACAAGGTACAATTATCAAACTAGTTTATTTAGTCAAACTTATTACCTTTCTTCTTTGCATTGACTTAGCCACTTTCAATTCACTAACTATAAAATAGCTAATAAGTGTTGGCCAGGCTGAAAATCAAGACTACTGGCAACACTCCTATTGAATTGAGAAACTAATTGAGGGAAAACGATGGTCTTGAGTTTTAGCCTGGCAAAGGTGACGATTCATGGTATTAAGTTTTTCTTAGGTTGCAACATGGCAAATTCGGGAAACATAATACCATGAATCATCACCGTTTCTAGGCTGAACACTTGTTATCTTCCGTGAGACAGAGTTCATGAACTCTATCCTCATGAACAATTTTGTTTGATGATGATATGTACAGGTATGTAGAAAAAATTTAATATTTTGAAAAAATAGTTAGTGTAAGTTACTTTAGTTAATCACTTAATGAAAATATATTGTATAGTCCAAGCTCTCATTGTGTTTAGAGCTTTTTGCTTTTGTGTTCATGGAAAAATAAGACTTTTTTAAAGTAAAAAGGTACCAGTTTCAAATTGAGAACAATATTTTATGATTCTTTGGAATAATGAAAATATTTGTAGATATAATTTATGTTTAAATTATTGAAATATCAAATAAGTTATTAATTTAAGATTTAAATTAAGATTTAACATGTTCATGAACTGATTCCTTGACATAAATAAATGTAACCTTCACTTAATATTTAACCATATTGGTTCCATTAATTTAAAACATAAAAAACACTTAAAAGATTGGCACATTAATTCCTTATACATCCAACGATATTAGCTATACTCATTTTAAAAACTATTAGATGATATTAGGTATATTTAGGTCCTTATTAAAGAACTTAGTTTCTTTAGTAGCTAGGCCTTAGAATTTGTAGAATTAACATGTAGAATTTATATATGTTATGAGTTGATAGTTGTGTAAGTGTAGATATCATATCAAATGGAAAGAGAGGAGTCTTTGAGGCAAAAGCGTAGGAGGTCATCACATTCCTCAGGAGTTGGTGTCCCAATTGATAATCAAAGGTTGTCGATTTCACCTCGAGATTCAAGCTTATTGTACAGTTCACATTCATCCGATTATCGATGAGGCAATAGGAGTACAAATGGTTCTCCTTTATCTTCTGTGGGAGAACATCAATCGGTATGAACATTAGTCTTTTAATGCATGTATAAATTGCATTTTTATGTGTACACAGTTTGTACATGTTTACACCTAACTTTGTTTGTATTTGAAGCAGAGAGGGAGGAAGATCGAGCAAGGGAGACAGACATGGGTGCAGAGCAAGGTCCCCAAGAGGCTCGTCATTCTACACAGGGTGACGAAGGTCGAGCCAGGACGCAATTTGTTGAACTAGCTGAGGGTTGTACACCCGTAACAACTTATCCATCTGATTTACCTGTTGAGCTTCCATGGGAAAGTGATCTTTCACAAACAACCCTTGAAAGTTGTAAATCTCACTATGACAGGCTGCAACGTGATCTTTCTTGTTTGGATCTACTTCTAGAGAACAAACAAAGTTTAGAGATGGTTTTGGGATCATTACAAAAATTCATTGAGGTATATGAGGATCTTGGACCAACAACAGATAGTTTTGCTGACTTGATGCGGAGAAGAAGGGCCCAAGTGATGGGTCCAGATAAGTGGGCTGTTGTGAAGGAGAGAGTGACCAAAGAATAGGCCATGGGAATTTTTAACTTCAAAGAGGGCCTAAAACGAAAAGCATTGAAAGTGCAATATTTTAAGCACCCTCATCTTGCACATCATTTATATGATCGGTTGCCATGGAATGATGAGGTTTCTAATTATTTTTCCATATTTTTTTATGTCGATTTTTTTTTAATATGAAGCCAGACTATACTGATATTCATTTCGACTTTTACGGAGTTGGAAAGGAGCGAATATACGATAGAAAAGGTGCTCTTAGAGATACCACTACTCTTCGACCTCCACCTCAGATATCTCGCCCACCTAGGCTTGTGACTTACAAATTGGAGATGGAGCCCACATCAGAACTTGGGACAACTGCAAGGCATGTTGTCGCTGAAGGTTTAACTTTGGCATTTGTAGGAGTTGATGTGGGATTGATTCGAGAGAGAGATCGAGCCACTATTCAACAAAATTTTGTTTACAAAACAAACGATGAGTTATATGGAATGAGCATGGAAGATCTCGAGGCTTATGCTAAGGTTTGTCCTGATATAGATTCGGATGTCCTGTCCAATGACACATCGAGTTTATGAGAGGTTTGTGTACTTTCAATCTATTTGCTTTTTTTATTCATTTTGAATTGAACTTTTTGTTACATTATATCTATGTATGATATTATGCCTGTTTTGATGTATAGTAATAAATACATTACGTAAATGTTTATTGGTTGCAGTTTTCTACAATGTTGAATGAACATAATTTTCGAGTCTCCACTAGTGAAAATGTTGAAAATGTAGTAAATGTAGAAGAGCATCTTGGAGAGACATATTTATTATTCACATATTTATATTTATGTTTGAAAGATATTTTATCATTTTTATGATTTTTAATTTAACTATGTATCTTATTGTTAATTTGACTTATCCATGCAGGTTTCTTTAGATTCGAACTTTTTAGATGATTTTCCATCTATTGTGAGCTAACGATTTTAATTTTTTTTGTTTCGGTTTTAAGTTAATTACTTAATTTTAATTTTTTTTACTTGCATTACATTTCATTTATTAACAAAATTTAAATTTTAGGGAAGAGAACATATGGAAATTGGCGGTCAAGATATAGGTTCCTTGATGCATGTGGATATTGACACCGAGGTAATTTTGTTCATAATTGAACTGTTCTCTGATATATAAGTTTAATATTTTAATTTTTTGAATTTAGTTTAAAATAGTTTAAATAATATATGAGATTTATAAATTGCTTTTATACATGTTGCAGCTTGGGTCTCTTGCATCTCTTCAAGGCAAAGGGAAGACTCCAGTGGAGGATAGTGGTGGACTTCCATTTAGAGAATTTGAGGTAATTGAATTGTTCTTTGATATAAGTTTAGTATTTAAATGTTTGAATTTAGTTTAAAATTGTTTAAATAATTTATGATATTCATAATCTACTTTTATACATGTTGCAGGTTGGGTCAAGTCCAAGGGAAGACCCTAGTGTGTTGATGTATTTGTAACTTTGGAATATATTTCACATATGTATATTGTATTCCTATAGAGATGTTATTATTCCTCTATACATAAGTGTCGTCATTTATATTGTAAGTGTCGTAACTTATACTTGATGGGTTATTAGACCACCTTGATGGGGTCGGCCTTGTATAAGTCATGTGGGTTAAAGGGTTATTAGACCACCCTATTGGGGGTCGGCCCTGTCAGCATTATGTTAAGTGGTTAAGTTGAGGCCAACCTAATAAAGTTATTAGGCAAGTCAAGTCAAGTATAAATAGAGTGCGGGAGGCACTCTATTTGATCATTCACTTTCTCACTTATACACTCATTGGAGAGTGGCGCACTAGTGGAGGAGGAGAAGTTGCTGCTAGGAGACTATCTCTTATGCTTGGGTTTTGTATCATTGCTCTATCTATCTCTGAGGAAGTTATTGGGGTTTTTCACCTTTATGATTTTCCCCAAAGAAACTCTGTGTGTCTATTGTCTCTTGTGATTGCGTCTTGTGATTGATATGTTGCACATGTTATTCTCTTAGTTAAGATCCTAGATCATATTGAATTGATGCTAAAAAATTAACATGGTATCAAAGCTAACCTGAGAAGAAGACACTGTGCAGTTGCGGAAGCTAGGGCTTCTTGTTTATTGGGTTTCTATCCACAGATCTTGAAAGGCAGGAGGCTATAATGACTCTCCTCAAAAAGGTGCATTTTTATGTCGAAACATAATTCAATTCTGAGCATTTTCAGTTTTTGACCTAAAAATTAGGGTTTCCACAAAAAGTGGAATTTCTGAAATCTGAGACCATGGCTGGAAGCTCCTTGAAAAAATCGAAGTTGAGAGCTTTGGATCGAACTTTTTGGTTGGGTGAAGCTCCGGGAAAATCAAACCCTAGTGTTGGGTCCTGTATAGTGAAGCCAGAAATTAGGGCTTCTGCAAAAGTTGGAATTTCTAAAATTTGAGACCATGGATGGAAGCTCCTTGGAAAAATCAAAGTTTAGATCTTTGGATCGAACTTTTTGGATGGGTGAAGCTCCAGGAAAATCAAACCCTAATTCAAGGTCCTCCTTAGTGAATCCAAAAGTTTGAAAAGCAAATTTGAGGAATGAAACTTTGCAGTTTTCAAATTCTGAATATACCAACTTGATCAGCTCATCAAGGCGCATCTTTCTATCCTTTCAGAAGTTTGAAATTCAAAGTTTGAATTTTTAGGGTTTCTCTAACAAACACTAATCCAGCTCTAGATCCAGATTTCTGCAAATCAAGTGGTAAGACTTAAATCTTTTCTATTTCCATTTGAAGTACTCTTTAATATGTCTCACTACACCAAGCTTGAGGATAAGCTTGAAGGGGCTGATAAATTCCAAGCATAGAAGGATAGGATTGGGTTAATTCTAGAAGAGAGTGAGTTGAACACTTACATAAGTGAAGGGGTTCCTATCCCAAAGGGAAACGAGACTAAGGCCTTACACAAGAGGAACTTAGTCGAGGATAAAAGGATCATTGCTGATTCTATCAAAGACCATCTCATGCCACATATGCAATCTCTGAAGACACCTAAGGATATGTTTGATTCCTTGACCAAGCTATTTGAAGGGAATAATATAAATAGGAAGATGACCTTGAGGAATCAATTGAAGAATATCAAGTTCCAGAATGCGGATACCATGCAGTCTTATTTCTCAAGTGTCTCCCAGATAAAAGAACAACTTGAAGCTGTGGGAGAAGATATAGAGAATGGAGAAGTGGTAATGACCACTCTTAATGGCCTTCCTAGGTCATGGGATTCCTTCATCCAAGGAATTTGTGCTAGGAAGAAACTTATCACATTAAGTAGGTTGTGGGAAGAATGCTCACAGGTAGAAGCTTGGATTTTAGCTCGAGAAGAAAAGATGGGGAATGAAGATCAAGCTCTCACAACACATACCAAGAAGAGGACACTTTTCCTCAGATTGTCCTAAGAACAAAAGGAACAACAACAACAACTACTACAAGCAATCTGACAGGTATGACTTATAGGTATGTTTTGAAATTTGTTCATGATTAAGTTTATAATATGATTGTCTTCATGTTATTGAGTTTAGTAATAATCTTGTTTAATTTTAGACTTGTCTTATCACCCTAGTAAAAGTACGAATGCATGATAGAAGACATTCATTGATTAGGGTTATGACACTTATGATTGTATTATGATTGTACTAATGCACTGTGGTGTTCTATGAGGAGAATGTTATCCGCTAACATGAAGGTACAAATCAATTTTTAGATCAAGACCATGGTGACATGAAGATAGAGACTCATCCATAGTCATGGATCACATATATGTATGTATAATTTGGTTCTACAATGGTTAAATTATGAGTTATGCAAGTCATTGAAGAGAACAAGAAAACATTGCTAGACATAACCAGCAAATATGATGACCAGGTATGTTTTCCTATATCAAGTTAGAATCCTACCCTATGTAAGGATCTTATACTTTTGTATGATTGATAATGATTACTCGTGAAGTTACAAGTTTAAGTAATCTAGGGTTTATGCATATTATGTTCCTTACTTTGATTAATGATATGACTAACCAGAAAAGTCCTATATAAACCTTAAATACTAATGCTTATTATCTGTATTTGAAATGATCATGACTATACATGCTTAAGATTATTGTGTTTTGATAGAATTAAGGTTATACTAATAAATGCATGATTATGTATGAGATCTCGAGGATAACACAATGATGATACTAGTAAGCATGCATAGTGATCGAGGATGGATATAAGTTCAAGGACAGGTAATCCAGGAAGCGAAGATCAAGAGGGAGCACACTCCAGTAGTTCCTACAATGAAACAAAGGTTGAGAGGGAGTCCACCCAACAAACAAACAAAGATAAGTATTTGAATTGTCATTTCTTGTATATTTGATTGTTTAAATAATACTATTCAAAGATGTATATACTTATGTTCCTGGACTTAGGTTGTGTATTATGCATATTAGAATAATTGCATTAATGAACAGTATACTACTAATATGCATTTAATGGGTAAGTGGCCTATGGAACTGTACAACATTCCATTGCTACTTATCTAGAATGAAACCTCTTTGCTGACATGTTGGGAGTTGTGCACACTCTTAACAATGTTCTGGTAGAGATTGGAAGGCATCTAGAAAGTTGCGGGATATGGATAAATGTTGTATTGAAGCATTGGCTAAAATAATTGCATGACTGTATGACATATTTATTTATGTGTAAGAATTTGTTCTGAAAACTATGAGATGTTTCTAATCATGCAATTTAACTTGTCTTGTAAGAAAGATCATATACCATCACCTACAAAAGAAGGACTACAACATTTACTCCATCCACAAAGCTATCTATTGAAGAATCTGAAGTTCCCAGGATCCGAGATGAAGTAATGATCGAAGAGTACCAGTCGATCATGAAAAATGATGTTTGGGATGTGGTCCCAAGACCTGAAGGGAAGTCTAGTGTGACTTCCAAGTGGATCTATAAGATCAAGCATGCTGCAGTTGGTAGCATAGAGAAATACAAAGCGAGATTTGTAGCTCGTGTCTTCTCCCAGAAAGAAGGGATTAATTATGAAGAGACTTTTGCTCCTGTAGCCAGATACACTTCCATTAATTAGAACAGTACTTGCTCTGGCTGTAGTGTTGAAATGGAAGGTACACCAGATGGATGTCAAGACAACTTTCTTGAATGGTGTAGTTGAAGAGGAAGTGTATGTGGAGCAGCCACTCGGGTTTGAAACACATGATATAAGGACTCATATGTGCAAACTGAAGAAAGCCTTGTATGGTTTGAAACAGGCACCCAGGACCTGGTATGGCAGGATAGATGGCTTCCTATCCAGTTTGGGATTTACTAAGAGTAAAGCGGATTCCAATCTTTACTACAAGCTTGAGGAAGGCAACCTAGTGATACTACTATTGTATGTGAATGACCTGTTTATGACAAGTGATGATGGATTGATTGTCGATACGAAGAGGAAGCTTGCTGTCGAGTTCGAGATGTAGGACTTGGGTATGATGCACTACTTTCTAGGCATGGAGGTGTGGCAGAGTGTGGATGGAATCTTTCTTGGACAAGGGAAGTATGCAGTAGAGATCCTAAAAAGGTTTGGGATGATGGACTGCAAGGCCATGGCCACACCTATGGCATCGAACCTGAAGCTTCTATGTGATGCTTCATCTGAGCCGGTTGATGCCATGATGTATCATTAGATGATTGGGTCCTTGATGTACCTGACAAATACGAGACCAGATATCTCCTTTGCGGTGAACACCTTGAGCTAGTACTTGACAGATCCGAGATATGTTCACCTGATAGCTGCAAAGCATATTTTGAGGTACATGAAGGGTACAGTTGATTATGGGCTCAAGTATGAGGCGAATCAAAAGTTTAACCTGGAGGGTTATGTTGATTTGGATTGGGCAGGAAGTGCCATTGATCGGAAGAGCACTTCGGGGTGCTGCTTCAGTATGGGATCTAGTATGATCTCTTGGTGTAGCAGGAAGCAGTCCTGTGTGGCACTGAGTATAGCCGAAGCAGAGTATGTCGCAGCTTGTTCGGCTAGTTGTGAGGCAGTATGGCTTAGGAAGCTATTCTTTGATTTGTTTGATCTCCAGTTGAGTGCTACTTGTATATATTGCGACAACCAGAGTTGTGTGAAGTTGTCAAAGAACCCGGTGTTCCATCACAGGTCGAAGCACATTGAGATCAAATATCACTATATCAGGGATATGGTGCAGAGAGGAGAAGTGAAGCTCCTGTATGTTGCGACGGACAAGCAGATAGCCAATGTGTTGACTAAGCCGCTAGCCAGGGTGAAGTTTGAGTACTTCAGAGAGAGACTTGGTGTACTTCAGATCGAGATTCCTTCCAAGGGGAAGTGATGAGTTCGGAGACACAGATGCACATGAGCCATTCTAGCATGGTAGAAGTGTGTCTTCCCATGGCTGAGATATATAGGGCTGGAGCCATTCTAGCATGGTTGAAGTGTGTCTTCCCATGGCTGAGATATAAGGGTTGGGGCCATTCCAACATGGTTGAAGTGTGTTTTCGCATGGTTGTTGATATAAGAGTTGTGCCAATCGAGCATGGTTGAAGTGTGTCTTCCCATGCCGTAGATATAAGTGCTGAGCCTTTCACGGATGGTTGAAGTGTGTCTTCCCATGCCAGTGAATGTAAGTGCTGTGTGATGTGTATCTAGGTTGTGCTCCGTGGACTATGAGGTGATCTAAAGATGATGAGGTGATAGTATGGTACACAGGTTTTGCATAGGCATATAATTGGTCCTGAGATGCTCTTGCAGGTTTTGCAGAGGCAGTGTAATCAGTCCTGGGATATCTTGCAAGTTTTGCAGAGGCAGTGTAATCAGTCCTGAGGTGTACTTACTTGATGGATTGCTCGCAGAGATGATGAAGACCTACATGGAGGCTAGGCCTACATCCATCATGAAAAAGGGCTGGCTCTGTAGATGTGATACATCCAGCATGAAAAAGGGCTGGCTTTGTAGATGATGAAGACCTGCAGGTGGCAGGCCTACATCCAGCATGAAAAATGGCTGGCTCTATAGAACTTCCTATAACGAGTAGATTTGAGATTAATTGAGATAGTAGCAGCAGTGACGATGACGATGATTCGATGACGATGATCTAGTGATGATGATCCATAGAAGAAGACTTGTGCTAGCAAATCTGTGTCGAGAAATACCTTCCTAGTTAAGAGGGAGTGTTGATGTATTTGTAACTTTGGAATGTATTTCACATATGTATATTGTATTCCTATAGAGATGTTATTATTCCTCTATACGGAAGTGTCATCATTTATATTGTAAGTGTCGTAACTTATACTTGATGGGTTATTAGACCACCTTGATGGGGTTGGCCCTATATAAGTCATGTGAGTTAAAGGGTTATTAGACCACCCTATTGGGGGTCGGCCTTGTCAGAATTATGTTAAGTGGTTAAGTTGAGGCTGACTAGTAAGGTTATTAGGCAAGTCAAGTCAAGTATAAATAGAGTGCGGGAGACACTCTATTTGATCATTCACTTTCTCACTTATACACTCATTGGAGAGTGGCGCACTAGTGGAGGAGGATAAGTTGCTGCTAGGAGACTATTTCTTATGCTTGGGTTTTGTATCATTGCTCTATCTATCTCTGAGAAAGTTATTGGGGCTTTTCACCTTTATGGCTTTCCCCAAGGAAACTCTGTGTGTCTATTGTCTCTTGTGATTGCTTCTTATGATTGATATGCTGTACATGTTATTCTCTCAGTTAAGATCCTAGATCATATTGAATTGATGTTAAAAAATTAACATAGTGGAGGATATTGGTGGACTTCCATTTAGAGAATGATTTATATTTTTTTTTTGTTGATATATATATATATATATATGCTTACTAGCATACCCTCACTTACAGACTTTGACAGAGGGAGTCCTCACCTTTCTGGTGCAATGTTATACCCAAATGGGCAACTTGCAGAGCATACGGGCTATATATATTGTAGTTTTGGACATCGAGGAGCTTTATTTTTGGGTTATATATATGTACATTCAACTCACATGTTCATGAATATTTTTTTTTGGATTATATATATGTACATTGAACTTACATATTCCGTGTGGTAAATGTTTAGAATATGTTTTTGCATGTTTATGAATGTATGTATTATTAAATTTATGTATGTATGTAGATGTAAAAAAATTTCAGTGTTGAGATGTAAAGAATGATAGGAATGTTAGGGATGAATGTTAGGAAGTTTTGATAAGAATGTTAAGAATAAATGTTAGGAATGTTAAAAATGAATGTTATGAAGTTTTGATAGGTGCAATATAATATTAGGAATGTTATGAATGTTAGGGATGAATGTTAAGAAGTTTTGATAGGAATATTAAGAATGAATGTTAGGAATGTTAAAAATGAATGTTAGGTTCATGTTAATAATGAATGTTAGGAAATTTTGATAGGAATGTTAGGAATGCTAAGAATGAATGTTAGAAAGTTTTGATAGGTGCAATCTAATGTTAGGAATGTTAAGAATGAATGCTAGGAATTTTAAGAATGAATATTAAGTAGTTTTGATATGTGCAATTTAATGTTAGGGTTTAGATAGAATTTAGGAAGTTTTTATAGAAGAATGTTAGGAAGTTTTGATAGGAATGTTAGGAATGTTAAGAATGAATGTTAGATTCAAGTTAAGAATGAATGTTAAGAAGTTTTGATAGGAATGTTATGAATGTTAAGAATGAATGTTAGGTTCAAGTTAAGAATGAATGTTAGGAAGTTTTGATAGGAATGTTAAGAATGCATGTTAGATAGTTTTGATAGGTGCAATCTAATGTTAGGAATATTTGTAATGTTAAGAATGAATGTTAGGAAGTTTTGATAGGAATGTTAGGAATGTTAAGAATGAATGTTAAGTTCAAGTTAAGAATGAATGTTAGGAAGTTTTGATAGGTGCAATTTAATGTTAGAAATGTTTGGAATGTTAAGAATGAATGTTAGGAATGTTAAGAATGAATGTTATGAAGTTTTGATAGGATATAGGAAGTTTTGATAGGAATGTTAAGAATGAATGTTAGGAATGTTAAGAATTAATGTTAAGTTTAAGTTAAGAATGAATGTTAGGAAGTTTTGATAGGTGCAATCTAATGTTAGGAATGTTAAGAATGAATGTTAATAATAGAAGTTAAGAATAAATGTTAGGAAGTTTTGATAGGATATGAAGTTTTGATAGGAATGTTAAGAATGAATGTTATGAAGTTTTGATAGGTGCAATCTTATGTTATGAATATTTGGAATGTTAAGAATGAATGTTAGGAATGTTAAGAATGGATGTTAAGAATGAATCTTAGGAAGTTTTAAGAATGGATGTTAAGAATGATTGTTAGGAAGTTTTGATAGGAATGTTAAGAATGAATGTTATGAAGTTTTGATAGGAATGTTAAGAATGAATGTTAGGTTCAAGTTTTGATAGGAATATTAAGAATTTTTTATATGAATGTTTGGAATGTTAAATTGAAATTTGTATAAATGATTTATATTTTCAATTTTTAACTAATGATTCATATTTTCAATGTTCAGGTACATTTTGTTAGTTGGTGAACTATAGATGCTGCTGAAATCATGGCAAATGAAGATTTAACGATTTTTTGTTTTTTAATCATAAGCAAAGATTACAGGATTGTAAAGTTTATGCTAAATTAGAGCAATGATTTTAGACAATAATTTGATGAATTTTCATCGATTTGTTATAAATAATTATTGCTCTAATTTAGCATAAGCTTCACAATCCTGTAATCCTTGCTTGTGATTAAAAATCAAATGATTGTTATCTCCATTTGCCATGATTTCAGTTATGTGAACTTACACAAGTGATATTCTAAAAAACTCGTGGATCATATTTATATGGATTGTTCAGGCCACCACAAAACTAGTACTGGATCAACCCATTTAATGGATCAAGAATAATAATTTCCCATTTATTAAGTACATTAAAGAAGCATGAAATGGATCAGATGAATACAAAATCTAGTAGGTTTTTTGGTGATTTCTCACTTATATCATTTAGTCAAAAGTAAAGATTCCAGGCGGAGTGTGGGGACATCCACATCCATTATCTCATCCCTTAAGTGGTCTAATAGACATATGGGGACCCGAATAAAGTACTTTAAACAGAATTTAAGACGAAATTACGCGTTCAAATTTTCATTACCAAATAATTTTTGAATTCATTTCAACATACTAAAATACAATCATTTAAACTCTTATTCTAGTTCCCATTCAAGATCATAGTCATAGTTCAAAGAAACAAATATATTGTACACAACATTTGACATGGATAAAAACATCGATTGATTCATTTTTGATATAGTTAAAAACATCGCAATGGAATGTCGTCCTCAATTATCCGTTCATGGTCATATTTGGATAGTTTCAATTTTTTAGTTTTTAATTATTTTTTCGATGGAACTTGTACCAATTTTATTCGAGATGCACATACTAAATGACTATATTGACAACATATAACATCAGGTTCATAATCCTTAAAGTAGACATAATTTTCAGTCATATGGGTCTGCTGAAAAAAATAGCCTTTTAAAATGATGGATCCTCTCTCGTATGTATATCCGTTGTCATTGTAGTCCTCCAATAACTTCATCTTTCCTTCAGTGCATCGCATCAAATAATACTTCACATTTTCGTTGTTGTCTAAAGGTGCAATCATAGCGAAAACATCACCTGTGCAAATTACAATTAGCGTTAGGGTTTTGAAATCAATTAAATTGACTATGCACATAAGGTGATGGACAAGAATGAACAATCGACAAAAAAGTTGTAAGATCATTACTTTCTCTAACAAGATCTAAAATTCTGTCACCATCAGATGATATTGCTATTTCTTTTGATTCTAATTCTTCTACGCTTGCAAGTGGCATTTTTCCTTTACGATTAATCTCTGTGTGTTGTATGGTATTGATTTATTTATATCTTGGACCCCAACAAGCCAAAAAAACCTACACAATAACTGGTAAATCACAAATGACAACTTTTGATGTTAGTGTACATATACTTAAATGTCAGTGTACATTTTTTTAAATTGACAGTTAATATAAATTAAAAAATCATGTACATACCTGCGCACATCTTTTGATTGTTGATTATAATCATGGCTTAGATGTAATTTACACCATTGGACAACCTCTGCAGCTGAATGAAATCGTGCAAAAGAATGATTCATTTTCCATCTTCGAAGTGCTCTTTTTACGCATGCTCCTGCACCATCATGTTCACCTTTTCCATGTCCAATTTCAAAGAAATTCTAGCGATGTTTAATGTTCAATTCTTTATGAAGTCGACATAACCAATAAAATGATCGCGAAGATTTAAATTGTCCCGCACATCTATCCGACCTTATCCAATGTTCATTGAATTTAAATTCACGTGTTTTTAGTGAATCGTAGAAAATATTTTCAATACAATGCTGAACAAAATGTGTATCGTGTGTACGATCATCATTGATATAAAAGTGATATTCTTTAATCACATCTCGATTGTCACACGTGCTTTCAATGCCATCAACATCCTATTGATAATGTCTATATAGAACATGGACAAATATCGAAACTTGGTAAGAATGATGGTATTCACTCTGTATCTCTTTTTGTGCAGCAAATGTGTAGTTTTCTGCAAAATCAACCACTGACAAAATTGTTCCTGGTGGAAAAATTTCACGAGACTGTTTGAATTGAAGGTCTTGCCATCGTGCTCTATGTGAATGCTTGGTGTATTTATAAATTTCACTTTCAAATTTCTTGAGAAAATCTATCACACATATTTTATCTTCTCGCAAACCAATTCTTTTGGAATGTGCATCACTATAACTTTTAGCACAATTGATGTATTCATATCTTCTTCAATCAATGGTTACATATGACAGCGACTGATCATTATCGATAGGATATTTATTGTGGAATAAAACCAGATTTCCACAATGATGAGAATGTTTTCCATTGACACATTTCTTATTATAAAATACTTCATCATGATCTCTCTCACATAGAGTTTGAGATATGAATTCACGTATTGTGGGCGGAGGTGGTGAATCTGTCCAAAACATTTTACCAAATTCAAGAAACGTGTCGTAATATAATTGAAATTGCACATGATAACGGAAACAACATGTGTTACGTATAGTAATAGATCTAACATACCATGGTTTTTGTTGCACAAATGTAGTGATTGACACATTAATTCCATGATTATCTTCTTTGAACTTATTGAACAATTGTACTTGTGTCATTTCCATTATATGTTTTGGACTGCTTTCATATACCCATCGTGATACTCTTTGTCGTACCACATCCCTTGAATTTGGTGAAACTCGAGCATGTGCCAACCAATATTCTCGTACAATATCTTTAACACCTGCTCCCATTCTATTTTTGTAAGGCTGTTTACAAATAATTACCCAGCAAGCAAGTTCATCATTTTCATCTATTTGCATTCTGAATTTGCTATGTTTGTATAATGTCTTTCTTGAGGTTCCAACTGCTTTTGCTAGTTGTGTTGTCAAATGATTTTGTCTAGTACTAGCTGAAATAATTGCTGTCTGAATTGCTCTACGTGCAGCACTGGTATCTTTCTTCCTGGATTTTCTAAATTTTTTTATTGCATCACCTATAATTTCTATCACATTATGTTTCAATTTCGACTCTTTTGTTGCCTTGTGAATATCCAATATTGACGTAGCACTTTCTAACTTCTTGGACACTGATAAACATCTCAAAATTTGTGCTTGTCCTGCTATTGAATAATCCTTTAGAACATCACCATAAAATTTTGTAGCACGATATCGTGCAACATGTTCGGGTATTTTTTTCCATATTTGTTGCAATCAATGTCTTCTAACATTTCATCATCAATGGTGAAAGTTCCTATACATCAAGTTAAATTTAATTTAACACATATCCAAAAATACAATTAATTATAAAAAATGAATTTGGAAAATACATGATATATACATACCAGGTCCAATTTCTGGAACTTGAACTTGATCTTCAATATTGACTTCATTGACATTAGCATGTAAATCATTATTTACATCTTCAACAATGATCTCTTCAACTTCAATTTGTTCTTCTTGTACTTTGTTTTCAATTTCCATTTCATCAACATTATCATGTAAATCTATATTTATATCTTCAATAATTGTCTCTTGTGTTTCTGCAAGCCTTGCTTTTTTGGCATGATATCTGAATTTTTATTTTTCTCTATTATCATCATCATCATCACGTTTATGATTACCTTTTCTTTGACGATTTCTCTTACTGCCCATGATTGTTTAATCTATAGATGATAAATTAAAGAATCATCACTTTATAGTAAAAATAATAATTTAAGATTTAAAAACAGTTACGAAATTTATAAACACATAAATTGAAATTTATTTCACCTTATCAAAATCTTGTAAGAGTTTTTTAAAGAAAAACTCATTAGAAAGAAATTTCCTTTGAAAAAAACCCTTGAAAAGAAATCTCATTTGAAAAAAACATTCTTGGAAAGAAATAAGAACTCCTTGATAATAACTCTCATTTGAAAAAACCCATTGGAAAATAATAATAACACATTCTAAATAAATCTTTTTTGTAAAACCACTGGAAAAAAAACTTCTTTGAAAAAATACTTAGGAAAAAAACTTTCTTTGAAAAAACTACTTGGAAAACTACTTTGGAAAAAAAACTCCTTTGCAAAAATATATTGGAAAAAAATTCTTTGAAAAAACCCTTGCAAATAAATAACTCCTTTGCAAAAATACTTTGGGAAAACAACTCTTTGAAAAACCCCTTTCAAAGAAATAAAAAGGAAAAAAACATCTCCTTTGCAAAAATACCTTGAAATAAAAGCTTCTTTGCAAAAATACCTTGGAATAAAAACTCTGTAAATGCACCCCTTGGAAAGATACATTTTTTGAAAAAACCACTTGAAAAAATTATTTGTAAAAAAAAACTCATTTGCAAAAATATCTAGGAAAAAAAATACTTTGAAAAAACCTTTTGCAAAGAAATAACTTCTTTGCAAAAATACATTGGAAAAAAAACTCTTTGAAAAAACCATTTGCAAAGAAATAAGAAGTGCAAAAATACCTTTGAAAAAAACTTTTAGAAAAAACCTCTTGCAAATAAATAATTCCTTTGCAAAAATACCTTAGGAAAACAACTCTTTAAAAAAACCCCTTTCAAATAAATAAGAAGAAAAAATACAACTCCTTTGCAAAAATAACTTCGAATAAAAATTTCTTTGCAAAAATACCTAGGAATAAAAACTCTTTAAATGCACAATTTGGAAATAAACCTTCCTTGAAAAAATACTTTGTTAAAACAAACTCCCTTGCAAAAATATTTTGGAAAAAAATACTTTGAAAAAACCCATTGCAAATAAATATTTGCAAAAATATATTGAAAAAAAAACTCTTTGAAAAAACCATTTGCAAATAAATAAGAAGAAAAAATATCTTGCAATAAAAACTCATTTGCAAAAATGCCTTAGAAAAAAACTCTTTGAATGTACCCCTTGGAAAGAAATAAGAAGAAAAATACCTTGTAAAAAAAACTTATTTTGCAAAAGAAATCTCCTTTGAAAACCTCTTCAAAAATATTTTGACTAGAAATATGCGAAAATAATAAATCCATTTAGTTTTATTTATAAATTTATAGGTAACGTCGTCTTTTTTTTTTTTTTTTTTTGCGTTTGGTTCTTCAGTCGAATAACCTTTGTTGTAAATAACGGTTCTGTTATGGAAAAATGTTATTCGGCCGAATAATCTCTGAGACCTGAAAACTTCATGGTTCTGCACAATTTTGAGGTTTCTTTATTTTCGGAAGGTAAAAACAATTTCTTACACTACAAAGCGACTGTCGGACTTGATACCATTAGTTTCATCATTGAATCTACTTTTCGTATGTATAGATTTTGTTGTGTATAGGTAAGATCTGATATTTTGAATTTTTTTTTTTTTTTTAAACATGTGTCGAGTTTGGTTTCATCTCTTTCAAAATGCGGTGAAATAAAAAATCCATAGCTTTAAAAATACATACCAAAAAAATTGAAAAAATATGGTGTAGTTAATTGGCGTGTTTTCTTCAAAAGGGTACTCGTAGATTTTTTAGTTTTATAGTCAATTGAGAGAAAAGTTTTGCAACACAAAACATGTTGAAAATCGACAAGGCTTCCCCATTGATCGAATTCAAAAAAATATAATAATTAGTATATAGATCCATTGGTTACAAACTTATAGTCATGTAGTAGTATATTGTGTGTAGATTATCGTAGAATATTTTGTTTTTGCAAAAAACAAGTTTAACAATAATTTTACGTTTGCAACAAAACATGACTATTTTGTAGTCGTTTCATTTTATAAGAACACACTGTCAAACATTTGCCAAATCGACATATCAAATCTCAATAAAAAAAATTGAAAAAACTATGAATAGAAAGCTAACATAATTTTCTAAAAGTTTTCTTTTTACTAAAAAGTAAAATTCTAAACAAAAATATCACTTTTATTCGCCCAAAGTTGAAAAACATGAAAAAATCAAATTTATTTTCTCACAAGACCCCCCAAAATAGACACCCATCTTCATGGATTTACCCGGTAATTCGAATTTATGGGTTGATGTTCTGCAATTCGGAGCTAGGTAATTTTATTAAACAATCTCTAGCATGTGTTTTATGATCATTGGTTCATTTCTTGAGGATTAACTTGCTTAAGTAAGCAGATTGCTTGTAGTCCATCTTTGAGTTAGTTGTAATGCTTGTGTCCATATCAACATGAATATTTCCACCTTAATCTCTTATCAGCTTCAAAAGCCTAGCATTAAAATTCCTAATGTTCACCATAAAAGCTAGAAAGATAACTCCCAAGTCTTTCGCTTGGTGTTGCATGTATTTGACTATTTAAGAATAGATAATAATAAAGTAGAAATAGAACATGTGTTTCCTCTTAGGAGGTCATACATTCAAATTCGGAGGGGGGTAGGATATGTAGACCTCTGTAGAGTTTAGCTGTGACCTTAAAAATAGATTATTAATATTATTATATAGAATTATTTGGGTTAATCATGTCTGTTGGAACAATGCTTATAAGGGTTTCGCTAAATTTTGAATCAATCCAAATCATCAAAAAATTGATTAGAGTTATAAATTAATGCCAACTTAACTTTTTGTATTGTTGGATTTCCTCACCTATACAAGCTAGTGAAAAGTTTATGTAATGCTACAAGGTTTCCTTTTAAATTAATTATGTAAGATGCCGGTTTGATTGTCAATTTTCCCATTGTCCACTTTAAATGAATCATAGCCAATAAAGCTATGGGGTATAACACTTGGAGATTGTAAGCTAATGTGTTTTCAATGCAATTTATCTTTGAGCTAAATAGTTAAATTGACATTGAATTTTTACGTAGCACGAAAAATAGGTGGAATGTTTCAAACCATGCAAGGATGGAAGTGCATTGAAAGAGGTGGCACAAATATGAGGAAATAATTTATAAATAAAGATAATCTTGAAACTCGAGTGTTGCTTAGAGCCCTCGGTGTGGATTAAATTTACAATCTTAGTCAAAGAAACTATATATATTAATGAATTGAATAATACTATCATGGAAAGAATGGAAAAGCGTATCATGGGTAGACATAAAATGTCTTTAGGAGTCTTATTTAGAGATGTTTAGCGAGGTTAAAAGGACCGCATGTATGTTTAAACTTTCATTTATTAAAAACCCATTATTAAATGAATTAAAGAATCACTAATTTTTAATTCTCATCCATGATATCACCTAGGCGACTTCTAGATATCTATAGAATACTATTCCCAATACAACGATGGTGATATCAAATATGATTAGCTCAATGTAAAATATAGCAATGGATGGGAATGTAATAAAAAACTTCTCCTGCTTTTCCTAGTGCACCTATTTACTCACCATTTAAATGTTGAATGTGAATTTGGATGGAAAATTTTGAGATTTGTTTAGGCTAGAGATGTGTTTCCATGTCCATAAATAACACAATGATCTATTTTTCAATGAGTAAACCTATAGTTGGGGAAGCATACATACAAAAAATACAATTGGTATTTAATGTGAAAATAATAATGAAAAGAATAAACCTAAGCTTAGAAAGCAAAGTCAATTGTAGGAGTGTTTATATCTTATTATGACTTGCATCACCTTGTTATCTTTCAAGGTTACTTTGAAAGTGTTTACATCATGTTTTGGGGGTGCTTATGTTAGTTAGTCACAATTCATACTTCAATTGTGATTTATTTTTTCAATAACATTGGTGTAATTTGTTTCCTAGAGTCTAGTCAAACTGCTTTTCCTTCCTTGAGCTTTTTTCCTCTCGGCATTCCTTTTTCCCCTCATGGAGCAATTGTTAGTTTAGTATTCAATGTGCCCCGAAATTGGCATTTCGAGAGTCGGGACTATGGGCATTTCAATTTTCATGAGTGCAACAAATTCCATGTACCACAATCTGACTTTAATTTTTTTGGCCTCCATAAACTTCTTGAAATCCATACTACTATCCCTACTCCACCGTCGTCAAGCTACTTCCAAGTTCCACCTACCCTAATTACTATCTCCTCCAAGAGAGTTTGTAGAGCTAAGTTGCCACTTCCATCCGGGCCATAAACATATATAAAGGAATATGTTGTCTTAGAGGAGGTCAAGGATGACTGAGTTGCTATGAATTTTGCATTGTGGATTTACAGGTATGTGCAGCATTTTATCCATTCCATCAATAATTTAATTTTTTTGTTATTTGATTAAAATTGTGTTATATAAGAGTCAAGACAGATCATTTCACTGCCCCTATGCCCTGAGTGCAAAGAAAAGTGAGTCTGTTTATAGGATAGGTTACGCGGGTCACCCGAGTCCCCACTCCTCCTAAACTCACACCCCGCCTTCCCCACTCCTCCTGACATTTTTTCCCTACCTTGCTTCCAACCATTTCATTGTGTTGCATCACTGGTTCCGCTCACTGCAAGTGATCTTATAGTCGTTATCTATCTAGTTACAATACATTGCAAAACCCACCACTACAGGATGACACGTTGTGATTTGCATTTGTTGTCAGCGTCTTTTATAATGTTTTGTTGTCTAACTCCAATTCTACTAGGATTTTAATGAGTTTTCTCCTCTAAATGAATTTAGAGGATGTAAGTGTGCCCCCTTTTATATAATTTCCAATTTGCTTGATTTTCAAATAATTTATACACTATACGGAAACATTGCAAAAAACCTTTTTGGAATTTGTGCTGGTTTAAAGGGTGTCATCTCCAACAGAAGCCAACAAACCCGGATCACAACCTTATCAAGAACATGCATTTTCCTCTTTAATCCATGAATCTGCCACCATCAATAGAGTTTCAAAACTTATATCGATTCTTATTAGAGCATATGGATTTTGTTATAGTCACATGTTTTTTAAGTTTTTGGGCGGGTTATCATTATAAGCTTTGAAGCTTTATTTGTAGATGTTTTTTCCAAATAACATGTATTAAACAAACAAATCAATCAAGATATTTTATTGGTTAAAAAAATGTAATTGTCTCTTTATCATATTTGATATAAATAAAAAGGTAAATATTAAAAATAAATTCGCTAAACACTCACTTTCAAAACCCTTAGGGGTACATTGAAATGGTCCCGTAGAGTTTTGTTTATGAGGAAAGTGGTAGGGTAAAGCATTGTTATTTTAAAATATTTCCATGGTACTGCAGAGCACTATTTACAAGGAAAGTGGTAAGGTAAAGCATTATTATTGTAAATTACTGTGAGGTAGAGGATATAAAGTGGTAGGGTAAAGCATTGTTATTATGTTCCTGATATTTATTTTTCAGTTGAGTAGATTAAGGTTGAGTAGATTAAGTGGGGATGGCAAGGGTAGATAGCGGGCGATTTATAAGATTGGCACAAAGGTTTTATTATTGGGTATTTTTTGCGGGTCTAGAAATTGGCATTTTTTGTGGCTGTGGTTTGTGTCATGCACAGTGACGTATTCCTGGGGCTGTGTGCCCCAGGTCCCGATGGCAGGGTGTCGTCACCTACTTTCAATGGTGCTGCCAACTCTGGTTCCTTCTTTATTGTTCGAGTATGGTCTGCATTGAATGCGACTGGAAGCTTTGGTTCCTTCTTTATTGTTCAAGTATGGTCTGCATTGAATGCGATGTAAGGTATGTCTTCCATTCGCTGTGGCCATGGGATACTTCGTCCTAGTTCAGTGCCCTTGTCACATGGTATGGTATGTCTTCCATCCGTTGCGGCCATGGGATCCTCTATCCTGGTTCAACGCCCTTGTTGCATGGTATGATGCTTCGACTTCAGTTTCCTGTATGGTAGAGGCGGGGTGTCCTTACCTGTGGTTGTTGTTTGGATTGTTTATAGTGGTGGGGTATTGGAGCTTTGGGGGACAAGAGGTCCAGTGTTCGAGAGATATGGCAGAGAGGGTATGTAGATATACAATGTTGGGACAACGGGGGTCAGTTGTAATTTTCAACGATTTGGAATAGTTATTGCTTTGTCTGCAACAGGTTTTAATGGTGTGCTAGAGAGCGCGGGTTCTATTTTCTGGGATGGTGTCGGTTTTCTGTGGTTTTCTCCTTGGATTTTTGGTCATGGATTCTACCGGTGGGCTCTCGCCTTTGCACTTGTGGATTTTCCTACGATTTCTAGTTCAGTTGGTAGTATCATTTTCCTGGTTGTTCGTGCAAACAACAAACCTGTGCTGGTTGTTTGTGCAAACAAAAAATCTGTGGTAGATTGTTGCGAGAGAATGGACATTGGTTCTCTTGTGTTGTCAAGGTGCTTGGTGCCCAGGTATGCTTTTTCCTTTTCCCCCTTGCTGGTGTCTTGTCTTAGGGATTTTTCCAATTTTTTTTGCCACTGATATTCAAAGATTGTGCTTACTGTGAGAGGTTTTAGCAATGGCTTCAATTAAGGTTGCCATGGGGTTGCACTTGTCCAAGAAAAGGAAGCACACAAATACCATTTTAAACCCAAGCCAAATTCCAAGGGATGAGGACGTAAGTATATTCACTAGGCGTATATGCATGAAAAATGTTTAGGCTTTGGAATTAGCCCAAGTGCCTTCCATATACCAAACTAGTATGCCATTTCAAATTACCAGAATGTCGTTGTCAATCCACAACGAGGTAATAACGCTCAAGATCACATCGTCGGCCTGTTTGACAGCCCTGGGTTGACAAAAAATAGGGAGTTGCAACAATAGTAAAATAAACTGGTTATTAAACTGTAAAAAAACATGTGTACGAGAGCCATGGCATTAGTACTCTTATTCTTCCTTAAAACATAACATCGAAATCTTCAAAATTTCCATTTAATGGCCGAGTTAGGATTGAGTTGACTTCTATTTTCCCAGCAATCTGCTTCAAGCCTAGGGATTTTGCAGCAAATTCAAATGTTGCTTCTAGTGTTGCATTTTCTTCCTAATGCATGTACCCACAATTCGAATCCCAGCTAAATCGGGAAGCATAAGTGCCAAATGTCCAAGCCAAACCCTGTGACCAGCTGTAAAGAATATATTTTCCGGACCCTATGCTATGTGCGCATTCTTGTCCCAAAGATACCAATGTTTCCATACCTGGCAGCTCTTCGAAGAGCACACACCATTGCAAAATGACTATGGACTGAACTAATCGTCCCACACAACATAAACAAAATTGTGACTCATAGGGAATTCAATAGCAAAGGAGGCCGCGCGTGGGTTTCAAACAGGAATGTGGCCATGGACAAGAGTTTTAGCAGCAAAGGAGGCTACATGCAGGGTTCATGCCAATAGGAAAGGAGAGTAGTTCCCAACAATCCTACATGCACGAGAGAGGGAAAAAAAGGAGGGCCTCCCCTTGGCTAAACAATGTTATAAACTCAGACATACGCAAATCGTTGGAGATGGAATGTGTCAATCATGCACTGAGTGGTCACTCAATGGTTGTAGGTTTAGGTGTTTTAGGCTTGCACTGAACTCACTAGGTGATGAATGCGTGGTTATAAATGGGCTTACTTCTCTTCGTCGCGTGTCAAGATATGATGACATGATATTATAAGGAAGGTCAAGCTTTAATCATATATTTTATTATTATTTTCATTTCCACGACAAATTTATACAATGAAAAACTAGCGCGTGAAAACCATATAAATAATTCATTTTTGTGGAGTCTTGCACTATTCTTATTTAATTGTGGGTTTGTGGGAAATCAAGGCCTATATCACGATGAAGGGTTCAACAAATAATATTATATGGATGGGGATCAGAACCTTTATGTCTTAAACTGGCTATTTATTTTCGAAATGTCATCTCATTCACTTTTTAATTAAGGCCTACTTTGCAATTATTCACACTCCTGTGAAAGCTCGCTTTTAGGATGGGGACCTTGCGACCCACGTATCAAAAAAAAAATCAACGTTAATACTTTTAAAATTTAGTTAGGTAAAAAAACAACAACCTCGAGATATTTCGCTTGATAGAACCTCGTTGACTGTCTAATGCAATTTGAGGTTGGCAATTTATACTTGAATGCAAATTCTACTAATTGCACAATCTTTCACTAAGGATATAATCATGAAATCTTGATGGAGCTACCAGGTGTTGGTGTTATCACCCAATTATTTATTGCACCGAGTGAAACGAGGTGCTCTACAGTCTAGTATGGGGGAGATCCTGTAACGTTTGTCCATGTTTGTCCTTATAGTCGGCCATAATAAATAAAGTTTGTCTTTAACATAATAATAATAAAAATTAATATTATGTCCGCGATTAATAAAAAGATGTGTATTTTCGTAAGAATTAAATCCTAGGCTATACAATACATGGACTTGTATTTTCGTTTGAATTAAATCCTAGGCTATAAACATTTGTCTTTATTATTTTCGACCATTAATTAAAATGTAATGGAAAGTATTTAATGAAAAGTAAAAAAGTAAATGTAATGAAAAGTAAAAAAGTAAAATGTATTGTCACCCATTAATTAAAATGTAAAAAAAGTAAAATTATGGAAAGTATTTAAAAAAAATCCATGTCGGCTCATAAAATAAAATATTATGAAAAGTAATTAAAAAATAGATGTTAGTTTATAAAATAAAAAATTAAAACTTAAACCTAGATCTATCAATCAAGAGAGATTAAATTTCTTGAGTTTAAATTTTAAAAAAGAAATACACCTCAAGAAATTGGATCCCTCTCACTGCTTGATAGATAGGGATTTAAGATGGATCTATACTAGTCTGGTTACAATTACATTTTCTTTCAACCGTAGATTATATCTATATGTCTTTTATATATTCTAAAAGTCACATGCATAATGATGTAAAAAAATTAGAGCAAACAAATGATGGAATAAAAAATAGGGACGCAAATCTTTTTAGTTTCATTTTCGTTCACAAAGCCATGGAGAATTCAGTGTTAGATTATATTTATATTTCTTTATATATTTATAAAAGTCACAGGCAAAATGTGGGGAAATCAGAGCAAATAAATGATAGAATAAAAATAGAGACCACAGAATTTATTTTTAGTGAGATCTTTTATATATATATATATATATATAATATGCAATTGTTTGTGGTCATGATCTAATCAAATCTGTTGCACTATTATGTGAGAATATTCAATTCATGTTCGTGTACTACTATGCATATTGAATTTAAAGATTCGATTCTACGTATAACTAAGTATGCTTAACTAAGTATGCTTATAAAGTGGAGCATAGTGTAATTGGGTAAGGGATTAATCATAATTTCCAGAACATAGATAGTTTAATTAGTGGATTATAATTTGATAAAAAAGAAAAAAAAAGAAAACACGTGGTCATCTTTGTTTTCTTAAACCTTAATCTCTTGTAAATAGGAATGCATACAGTCATAGTATTTTTTATACCAAGGCTATAGTGGAGTTGGATTACTGGTAGTTAAGATTGGCATTGGCAGGAGTCGATCTTGGCTAGAGGAAATCAAATACTACTTTGCATAATATAATTAATGATTGATAGTTAAGATTGGCATTGGCAGGAGTCGATCTTGGCTTGAGGAAATCAAATACTACTACTCTGCATAATATAATTAATGTCATGTTATTAATTTTTTAGTTGAAGCCAATATTGAGATTGATTTCTGAATGTTATAAATTTATTAAATGATCCGATTCTATGATTCTAAACTTAGTTTTAGTGTAGTTCTATTTTTCTAAGAAAATCATAAACAAGAAGGCTTTAAATAAAGATTAATTTAAAACTATCTAAAACATATAAACAAGAAAGCTTTAAATAAAGAAGAAGGCTTTAAATAAAGATTCATTTAAAACCATCTACAGCATATAGTGGTGATGTTGTAAAACTAGGTAAATAACAATTTATTTCATAAAATGTTTTTTTTTTCTTAAAAAGATTTGTAATTTAAGAAATAGTTTTCATTTAAATAATTTTTGCTTTAAATAAATATTATATTTCAAAATGGTGTTTAATAAAAAAGTGTAAATTTTGTAACATATAATTTGTAATTTTGGAAACTTTTTGTTCAACATCATATACCAAAATGTTATAGTTGAAGCAACCAAATAAGAATAAAAAAGACCTAATGTTGTCTTTAGGCATCACATGTATTATGGCTTTAAAGTACGTTCAGGTTCAAGGCCTTTTCAAAGAATCCTATTTTGAACTTTCTAATGTTTCATCCCATAAGAAACATAATGAATTCAAATTAGATTGCATTTCTTATTAAGAAAGCGGATAATCTGGTAACTAATTTTTTCTCACTTTTGTCTCCTCTTTCTAGATAAAATTCCTGGTCATAAATTAATGCATTAAATGTTCATGCCAAAATTTAAACTGTATAAGTTGAAGTTACTTCCATTTTCTTTGTATTACTAGTTAGATATATGATAAATTATATCTCTTGTGCAATTACTCTAATTATAGACTGTGAACAATGCACAAGAACAACTACATGCACTGTTTAAAACACATTTTTGGAAATGGAGAAAGCTCTGACTCAACTACAACATTTTTGGTTTTTTTCCTTGTTCGCATGCATCCAAACACAACAAATTTTTTAATGACAAGTGAAAATGGAGCGTTTTGCACACATGAAAAAAGAAGAAGATGTTGCAGCTCTGTTTTTTTGGGGGATCCACTTTCTACACATTTGCATAATGTGCAGTGTTTAAATGATTTTTGTAAATGGAGAAAGCTCTAAATCAACTAAAACAATTTTTTGTTTTTTTTCCCTTCTTCATACATAGACTATTGGTACACAGTTTCAGACACTATACACTTCCATTACAAGTGTTTGATCCCATCTATAAAATTGGTTATAATGCAGTTTTAAAATTGTAACTCCATTTCACAAGTACTACTACAACACTATGGTTTATGATACCTGCAATATAAATACTTTCTTTTGTCTTTATCAATCATTATCTGATATGTTACATGCATTTGTCTATTTGATTTACTCAATGTTTTTCCTTTGGTCACATAAATAATCATTATAAAAAATAAAATAGTAAAAAAACACAACTTTTGTTTAGTGTCTCTAATTAATGTTCTTGCTTTTTGCAATTCAAAACATATATTTCAGAAACAAATTCTTTGCTGTCATCTTCTGACTTTAGTCCTTTTGCAATGTTGTTTAAAATCCATGCAAATGTTTTCTTACACAAAATAATGTATATGTCTTGCACTTCATTATGGTATCTAAACATAGACAGAGTTCAGGTCCAAAATAGAGGCAAAGAAAACCTTGGTACAACCTTTGTTTTAGAGTTGATCACATCCTATGTTTTTGAGTGAGGTATGTTGATATGTACTGATTTTTTGGGATTTATAGCTAGCTATGTTGTTTTGTTACCGTGTTTTTTCTTAAAAATATTTTGATTAGAATATCTTGCATTTGAAACTATAGTTATTAGCATTGTCTCCACCACCCTATAGTATTTATCTGGTCACCATAATTTTATATACAAGAATCACAATGGCATCATTCATGATTTTTTGAATTGTTGATCAATTTGATTTACTACATTGTATTTTAAGTATTCTCAATAACTAAATCATAATATCAACTTCTAATGGTTTATATTTGGCTTATTGACCTTGTTGTAGATGAAATGGATACTGCCACAACAACTACCAAATGAAAGGGTGGTTGTTACAATAACATAAAGTATTTCTCTAAAATGTTTAAAAGGGATTATATGCAAATTGCTTATTTTTGTTGAATGAATTGATTCATTGCAATTTTCTTTATATTTTTTTAATTGTTCAATCATGTTTGTTTTTAGCCTAGCCACTGAGAATATCGTGCCTAGTTAAAAACAAGTCCATACCCCATCTCCATATCAATTCGTCTTTTGTCTAAGTGAATTCATTGTTATGGACTTATAAGGATTGCTAATGCAACAATTCATGTTGCATGGTCCATGGTGATAGTCCACACAAGTAATCATTGAGTGATATGTAATGCTTTATATTAACTTCTAAGGTAATCATGTTGTAATTGATTAAAATTATTGTTAAGCTGTAATTAATTATGTTTTTGAAACATCAATAGCATGTTGTTGACCCTGTATTACCTAGTTTTGGCATTCTTGTTATGGCTAAGGTTGGCCATGATGAGTAGGTATTATTTAAGCATGATATGATTAAATTTTTTGATTCAAAGTTGTATTCAAAATGTGTTTGCATTTGTAATTCATTTAATTTATTTTTTTTGTTTCCAACCTATTATCATTGCCACTAGACATGCATCTATTGTTCCCTCCAAGGTTATTAAGCATTTGATTACATAGGTCCCAGTCACGACAAGATTTATATATGCCATTTCTGTATGATCAAGTTTCATGCTTTTCTAAGTAAGAACATTTTTTATTATTTTTTCCCACAATGAACATTTTTTATTATTATTCTAACTTATTGCGGATATATTTTATAGTATTTAAAATATTATCATGATCGTGTTTTTGTTATGTTTATGTGTACTAAAATGGATCAATGTTCATAGAATACTTACAATATAACATCAACAACCCTCACCCTACCAAATTTCATTATCATGTTAAATGTAATGATACCTATGACACTATACATGTTAATTATTGTTCATATTCGCTTCCATAATAACACTTGTTGAAGATCTTCAAGCAAATTGCAAAAAAAAAGGAACTAGCCCAGATGACAATGTCAGGGACATTGCCACCTCGTGGTTCTTGTTGTAAATTATTGTGAGGTAGAGGATACAAAGTGGTAGGGTAAATCACTGTTACCATAATGTACTACCAAATATAAGATGTTTTTATATTCTTGATTGCATAAAGAAAAATAAAAACCCAAGTTGTTATATAAATAAAAAGCACCAGCATAAGTAAAGTACAATTCCATTAATGGGAGTTGATTTTACCAAATAGTTAATGGACCACAAACTTGCCACAAAATGATTTTGTTAACATTCTTCAAATTTTCATCCTAAACTTACAAAAAATGTTTTCCTTAACATTCTTCAAATTTCCAATTTTCATCTTGAACTAGTAAAGTTTGAGTAAGTTCATAACTCAAATGTAATCTTATGTTGGTTGAAATATAATTCTATAGTTGTAGTATTTACATTTTTATCAAGATCTAATAAATCCACACTCACCCTTGCTTTTAGTTTTAATTTCATCCACTGTAAACATGTTTCACTTATTTATTTATTTTTTCTTTTTATGGCTTCCAAAATTTATGTGACATAAGCTCCAAGAGATTGGTCTATCCAAAATGAAGTAACAAGGTTGTTATATTTGGTCTTATTTATTGCTAAAATGAACGCCTTAAGATGATGGAAGTCTCCCCTTATTCAATTATCTATTGGTTTATCATCCGATTTTATTTCTTACTTGGAAAACTTGTTCACTCACAGGCTTATAAAAAAATTACATTTATTTATTTTTAAAATTTTATATTTATAGATTTTTGAGAAACATACTCGATAGTGAATTTTATCATTCACAAAAAGAGTAATTTCTAAGTTACATGTTCATCTCGAGTAGTTTAGAAGGAATTTTTGGAACACCAACGAGTAATTGTTTTAATGGAAAGAAATGAAGCACTATATTTTAATATGTCAACGGAAAGTGTATAAAATTGTGTCACATATAAACTCTTTTTGGGTGGATGGTTTATAAGGGAAGTTTTTAACCTAATATAATATAGCGTAAATGGATAAAGATTTATGTAAAAGATCTTTCATATTTCAATCACATGTTAATGGAAGGTAGAGAGTTATGTCGAAAAGATGGTCCAAAACACGCAAAGAGCATTTTAACTAGATAAACATAAAAATAAATTCTATACAAACATAGTTTTCGCTCTTTGTCCTCAGATATTAATTACTCTCTATGAAGTCTCTTGTGCCAACCCTACTTTTAGGTTTATTGGGTACGACCATTGCAACAACGATAAGGATGTCCATGCTCCGATTTCTTATTTTAAATTCTAGATACCAGTGTTGTGCCTTATTAATTGATCTTTGAGAGTATTTCCATGCACTCTAGCAAGGAGTGGTGGATTGAAAGTTCTTAGGAAGTTAGGAGTCAGTATATTTCATTTTCTCTCTCAATTGGCGACTTGTATGCTGAATTTTCCTTTGGTTGGAAGCCTGTCCAACTGGTTATTGATCCCTTGCATTTTTAGTTGTGCATTTAACATTCTTAGGGGCTGGTGCATCTTCTTGTCTCTCTGAAAGGGTGACTTGTCCATTCAGTTTTATTTTGGTTGAATTCCTCTCCACATCATTATTGGTCCCTAGTCCCGACACTCCTCTCCCTCTCATGTAAAGAATTTAAAACAATAAAATGACTTATGCCAAGAATTGCATATATAGAATGATAATACAATTGATTTATTTTTAATCTAGACATCATAACATCACACTACCCTCATTTATGTGACATCTTAGGTTATTTAACTATCCCAAATTAAAATAACATTGCTTATTAAAATCTATAGAGTGAAACAATGCAAATATTATCAATATATTAAGAAATTCGATTATATTGCTTTTAATGAATAATGAAATTCGATTACATTGCTTTTAATGAATAATGAAGTTTTAATGTACTATTACATTTTCAAGTGAAAAAAATTATTTGTTTTTAAATGTCAGCATTGAAGGGTTCAATATCTCACATCCCTTCAAAGTGAAATGGCACCCTACCCTTCAAATTCGATCTCTGTTCGCGCTGAACTTTATCTTGGTTAGATTGATTTACCCACGTGCAATGACCCCTTGCAAGTTTCGATGACGTGAAATTGAAAATATTTAGTCTCATAAATACATCGATAATTTTGCCAACCATATCTGTCAATTTGATGGTGAGGGCAAAGCAAAACGAAATCCAATCGCATGGAGAAGGGTAAGGCCAAAAGGGGCTTTGTCTGTGGTTAGCCTGCGCACATGGTGGTGAAAAGCACGCTAGAACGCGCTTAAGCATAATAATGAGAGCTTCATAGCCCATCGTAGGTCAGCTGACAGAAAGTATGGAGAAAGCTGGACAATCGTAAGAATCAACCTTAATATCCAATGAACTTATGAAATATAATTCAAAATTCAAATTTGATTTGAGGTTATGGTATTTTCAGCCCTCTACATCATTGGAATGGATACACTTTCTTTAAATAACCATGTGCACGAGAGGAGGGTTTTGATCTTTATCACATCATCAAAACTACGCTACAGAGGGCCCCCTCTTTACTCCATGTGAGTCTAGATGGCCGAGCCACAAACAGGCATGTGGTCATGATTCTAAATGCCTACGAAGATTGAAGCACACCGTCCTCATGCCGCCTAAAACTATCTAGATGATGTGACAATTTGTCATTAATGTTGTCCTCAATACATAAGCATTTATAAATCTTGCGACATGTCCACAGCTCCTCGTGAGCACTCGGATGTAGCATCTACTGCTTGCACCGAACTGGAGAACATTTTTAGTGCTCTATAGCCTCTATGTGACTCTCCATGGCAACATGTTTCCACTCCACCCACTAATTGACGAGGCTTTGTTGAATGTTGGTGGGGTATATTTAATTAAAACAAACTTAAAACTAGTATATCTCCAAGATGGGAAAATGAAACGCCGAGAAGAATTTCAATATGTTGTAAAATGAGAGAAAGTTGTGTGTATTTAGACAATATAATTTTTTGTGTTTGAAAGCAAGTCTAGATAATATATGGTAAGGATTGTAGTCAATGAAATTGAAAGGAAAACTATGTTGCAAGTACTAATAAACAATAAATAGAAACCCATGTAATAGATGAGAAATAAAATGAATTGTACATTAATTTGTCATACCAAAATGAAGGCGTAGTAAAATAAATATATTTGGTATTTTGAAGGCATGCCTATTGTTTTTTACGAAGTGAGAGATATGAAGTGTCTTTCATCTTTGCATAGCGTTTTAAGAAGATCATAGGTTGGTAACTTAAGAGAGGTATATCCATGTGTGTATACAATTTGCATGACCAATCCAAGTGCACCATTCACTAATCCTAATTGGACCCATAAATTGTAGGATAACATTACTCACTTCCCTATACATAGCAATATTTGTTTTGCTAGTTGATGGTCATAATATTTCATTTTAACATTTTCTGGTTTAGTGGATATTCATTGTGCAATTTGTGTTTATATGTTGGATTGGGTTTATGGTTTTTCTTCATGATGATAAATAGTTTCTTAATGTTCATTTTGTTGATAAGTCTATTGATCCCTACCCGGAAGCATGTCTGCAGATGCTAATATAGTTTCTGTATTTTTTAATTGGCTACCCATAACGCATTTTTGTCTTTCTCAACGTTCTTTAAGGGAGCGGTTCCTCTAGCCGCTTTGTCGTCTATCGACGGCCTATGAGGAGCCGCCCCCTGTCATTAATCAACAAACATGACACGTCATCCATAATTGCTCCTAATCGTTCAAGAATTCCCAAACCAAACATGCATTGATGGATTAATAGCGAGAAATGAAGTCCCATCTTGTTACTGACAGATCCTTGGGACTCTTTATGGCAATTGAACCAGGTGAGGTTAGCACGCAACCCTTCCATCAATTTATTTGCAAAACATTGAAAAAATAAGACCAGGTCATAAATTATATCTTTGTCCTACATTAATGTTCAAGTATCTCAATATTCATTTGATACTAATGACTTTAATTTGCCACGGTTTAAAAAATTGCATGTACTAATTCATTTGATACTACTTCGTCAAAGGTTTCAATTGATACTAATTCCTTTAACCTGTCACACTTTACAAGATGATCATGGAAACGTCTACACCAAATCAAAGTGCCATTATTCTTTGACGTTCTTATTAAACCACAATGTAATTAGCCACAAATTGATGAACACAAACAACTGCAAGTATAAGCAATAAATAGATTGGATATATCATTTGATAATTGACAAAAAACAGAATGATAATAACGTAGTGACCACAACTTGTATTATGCTATTTAAACTATCTATTTTTTACAAATATGTCAAAACAAATCTTGCACTTTGTTCTAATCTTAGTATGGCGCAAGATGAATGACAAGATCTACCTATGCAATATGTTTATCTTTTGTAGCTAGTAGAAATCAAGCTTTGTCTCGTGCACATACACACATACATACGCTCCATATTATTCTATATATTGTACATGTTGCATCTATGCGGTCATCCTACAACCAAATAAATGAAACAAAATAATTTAAATAAATATTTTTACTTAAATATTGAATGCAGCATGAAAATTACAGTATGCGAAAATGAGATACGAAACTCGTTCAAATTGACAAAATCAATTGTCACTATAAAAAAATGACATACAAGATATGCTTTCATGTGTAACTTTAATTTTATTGCCATTGAAAAATCACAATACTCATAAGACCTGTGTAATCACGATCATGTAATTATTGAATTATGAGTATTTTAAAGGAACTAAACTATGTTCAATAATTTATGTCCCTGAGATTATTGATCTATTAGAAATAGTGTGTCTAATCTTCATAGCTTTTTAACAATGAAACAAAAGATTATGCATACCTTACATACCACATATAAAATGATAATAGATTTATTAGAGTTTCATGGAAGAAAATCATTACATGTGCCCCCTACATTGCACACATTTAAGATAATAGTGTATTGGAGTTTTATATATATCAAGATTTATTCTGAAATGAGCCTAGATCCAAACCCTAGGCTCTATCAAGTACCGAGAGGGATCAAATCTCTCGAGGTGCAAACCTCTCCTTGAATAGCTCCTTGAGTGCAATACCTGAGCCACCTAATCCTAAGCTCTAAAGTCTCATATTTACTTTTTACTTTGTATTATTCTTTTTTGTTTATGGCTGACATAATATTTATTACTTTTTACTTTGTATTATTATTTTTTGATTAATTGTTATTGGACAAACACTCTAAAGTCTCATATTTACTTTTTACTTTGTATTAAAAATAAAATGTAAAGTCTCTAGTTTAAGTCTCATATTTACTTTTTACTTTGTATTATTCTTTTTTGTTTATGGCCGACATAATATTTATTACTATTTATTTTGTATTATTCTTTTTTTGTTTACTTTGTATTATTTTGTTGCTTGACAAACACTCGATAAACTCGGGGCTGTAGAGCGCCTCTCGACGCAATTGATGAAATTAAAGACTAATAAGTCATGAAATGAAGTTAACCACGACGATAATCTTATCGTCATCATGGGGTGGAGGTTTGTATAAGTAGGGAGATGTGACGGAGGGACATATATTCCATGATGAGTGGGCTTGCTGGCATTGCTGTTGAAGGGAGTAAGTATCCTTTAATGTGTTACCTATTATATGTAGACTTGTCAATTGAAGTTCATTAGTGCCATGATTTGCATTAGCATTTAGTATTTGTTTACACTTGTTCATTCCACGGCTTGCCATTGTGTATTCATACATGCATATTCCTCTTTCATTTCTTTGTTTTTCCTCTGGGAATTAAAGTGCTGAAGCATCTTTTGTTGGGCTGATCCCAGGAGTTGAAACGAACGAAGGCCAAGGAAGAATCACAGAGAAAGATGCTGGAGGCCAAATTGCTTCATCTCCAAAACCTCTTGACAACCACTGGCAGAGAACAAGACGAACGCAAAAGCTCTTGAGACCAAATGGAAAAATGACATGATCAGAAGAGAAAAAGCTCATGGCAGCCACTCGCAGAGAGCAAGAGCTCTTCAAATCCACTGTAGACAATGAGAAGAAGAGGAAAAGCCGATCAGGCAGGGAAACCGGGAATGGTTTTCTTTTACGTTTTTAAATTTAATAATTTGCTGAATCAGAGACCGATTACTGCAATTTCTCCAAAATTTTGACGTCGCTTTTGCATTCCTGGCGGGATTTTGACATGGTGTAACTTTTTTCTTGGCATTCAGATCACAATTGCGGCTCTTCTTCCTTTCATAGTTTTTTCTTCTTGTTTTGCACAATCTTGACCATGGCGCAGACCGACGATAACTCAAGCCATGCCTCGTCGGACAACGGATCAATAGATGAAGATGGAAGCAGCGGTGGCATCTGTCACAATCGAAATTCTAACACCGACGAGATTTGCGAAATTGATATGATGCTGCTCGATGTCGTTCTGGACCTCCACAGCATATCAAATTGCATGGTGGCTAACGGGTATGGGGGTGAATGTGTTGAAATCTATAGGCTAACCAGAAAATCAGTAATGGAAGGGTGTCTAGAAAGAATCGGCATCGAATTCCTGAGTACGAGAGACGTGCAGAAGATAGAGCGGGGAATTCGCAACAATCAGATAAAGAAATGGATCCACGTCGTAGGAATTGCGGTGAGGATTCTGTTAGCTAGCGAGAAATGCCTCCGCGCCGAGATTTTTGCAGGATCCATCTACATAAGGATTCGTGTTTCGCTGAGGTCGTCAAGGGGCAGATGATGAAGATTGTTGGTTTTGGGGAATCCGTGGCCATGAGCAAAAGATCCACTAAAAGACTCTTCAGGATTCTCGACATGTACGATACTCTGTCGGACCTTCTGCCCGACATCGACACTATTTTTTCCTAAGAGTCTTGTGTGACAGTGAGGACACAGGCATCACAATCCTCGTTCGGATCGGGCAGTTGGAAATGGGGATTTTGACGGAATTCGAGAATGCAATCCATGCTGAGAAGTCAAAATCCCCGACCCATGATGACACAATTCATCCTCTTACAAGGTATGTTATGAATTATCTGAGTTTTATGTCTGATTACAGGGAGACCCTCGTCAAGGTAACGGCCAATGCACCGATTGATATCCCCAACGCCTTGCTTGCTGACCTCATGCGCTTTTTTGGGGACTTGGATGGGCATGACGTTGAATTGAGCAGCCCGGCCTCTGCTCTCTCTGTGAGAATGGGATGGATTATCATCATTCTTAAGTGTAACTTAGATTTGAAATCTAGCCTCTATAAAGATGTTTCCCATTCATACCTGTTTCTCATGAACACTATTCATTACATTGTTAAAAAAGTCAAGGGTTCAGAGCTTTTAGGGATATTTGGGTATGGGTGGTTGAGGAAGAATCAGGACAAGATGAAATAGTATGCAGGAAATTACGAGAAAGCAGCCTGGATAAAGGTCCTCAATTTTTTGAGGGATGAGGGAATTCATGTGAACGGAGATATTTCCAGTGGTGTGTCACAGAAGGCCCTCGAGGATAGATTTGAGGGTTTCAATTCTGTAATTGAGGAGATGCCCAGGAAACATTCAGGTTGGATGGTTCTGGATGTGCAGTCTAGGAGGAGCTTAGGATTTCAATTGCAAAAAAGATGATACCAGCCTATAAGTCCTTTTCAGGTCGTTTCAAGATATATTTTGAAAGTGTGTGACACTCAGAGATGTCTATTAAGTACACACTTGAAGACCTAGAAGCTCATCTCTCGGATCTGTTTCTCAACGATCCATCATCCTAGAGTTCAAGGAAACCTTGGAAGGACTGACATGTTTAACGTGGAAACAAATCCCATCACGGGGAAGTGCCATTATACAGTGACAGGATACGCGATTGTGGCTCTTCTTCCTCTCGAAATTCAACATAAGGTAAAATTTTCTACCCGTTTTGCACAATCTTGTTGCATTTTGGTTCAATTCTGTGCGTTGTTGCCGGGATTTTGGCTAATATTTTAAAGCTTACAGCAGAGATCATAGGACTCACTCGAGAGAGCGTTTTGGAAAGAGCGATCAAATGACGGTCACGGTCAGTACGATTCACTGATCAATCCAACTCCCAACAGGTGGCAGCGCTTTATATGCCAGTGACAGTAGACGAAATTCCGAGTAGAACCATCCCCTTAAAGAACGCCTTTGGCTTAAATATTATATAATTAAATCTATGTTATTTTAACCACTGGATTCACAAGATGGAGCATGTAAGCACAAACTAAAATGCCCTCGACTCGTCGGAATCCGACAAAGTAATTCTTGTTGAAATCGTAATTTGGAGTGCTCAAATCATAATTTCGGCAATCTGGGTAGTTTTAAAATGGGGGAGATGATGTGATGTGATGTGATGCGATGTAACGTGGCATATTTTGATAATTAAAAAAATAAAAAAAACATGTCGGCTATAATTGTTTTACATGCGTTTTAATGAAATTAAATATATATTATGCTAATGGAATCATCATGACTATTCTTTGAAATTTTTTACCTTAAATTTTTACACATCAAGAAAAAAAATTACACCTCAAGAAATTGGATCTCTCTCAGTGCTTAATAGATTTGGGTTTAAGATGGATGTATGCTAGTCTAATAGTGGTCAAAATGAGGTTGAAATTGTTGATGTGCTTAAATATGTATAGGCTATATCCAGACCATTGGATGTAGCTTGGTTGGTTGGGAGGAAAAAATGTTACCCTCCCCACCCAGGTTCAATTCCTTATAAGTGATATGTTGAGGCCTTAAATGGGCCTATAAGATGTTCTTGTTGTTGAGCCCCCACTATACCAAAAATTCTTGGTCACTCCATATTCCCTTGTGGATTTTTAAGATTGAATAAAGTTTTCACAACTATGTAATACCCATACTTTGTCATCTACTAAAAAAGCCACGAAAATTGAAAATGACTTTATTGAAAAAGTAATAATACGAGGGCGGGAGATTTGATCCCTCTCGGCTCTTGATAGAGCCTAGGATTTGGGTCTAGGCTAGTTTTTATAATTTTGGTAGTAGAATATCCCTTGAAAATTGAACAAGTTTGATACCGATGTAACACTAGATGGTCTCACATAGGGTTGACATTTGACAAGTAAATAGCTGCGATTTGCCATTTTACACGTAAAAATATTGCCACTTCATAAAATTAAACTTGTGAATTCTAATTTCACTTACCATTTTGAAGTGCATTCTTATTTTGACACGTCATTAATATCTATATCTCAAGCATATATATATATATATATATATATATTGCTAATAACTAATTAGTAATGTTTATAGATAACATAATTATTACTAATAGCTCGGTGGGTTAGCTCATGTGGTTGAGAGCTGGGAGTTGTAAGCAGAAGGTCTCAGGGTCAAATCCCTGGGTGGCTATGCATAGATATTTAACGGCCTCACTTGATGTCCCCATTGGGTTAGGCTCCATAATCAGGGCCGGTGGTTTACCTTGGGTACCATCCTCAAAATGAGGGGAAGTACTTGAGGGTTTTCCCACGACATGTTCCAAGGAAAAAAAAGATAGCTTTTACTAATAGTTTAATAATTACTATGTTATCTATTACTATTACTACTTAGTTATTAGCAACTATATATATATATATATATATATATGGAAATTTTGATTTGGTAAACTTGACTTGGTCATGGTTTTTTGTGCCCATGGTAATGGCCATTGTATTACTTATGAAGAAGCCTATTTAAAGGTTTAAGGATAAACCCTCTTTGTCATTATGTGTGTGCTTGGTTTAATCATTATGTTTATTATGTTTTTTTTTTAATATTATATTTTGTAAACTTTTTTATTTTTGTATTGTATGAGGCAAGATATGAGAATTCAATGTTTTATAAGTTATTATAAATGTTTGAAGACAACCATACGGCAGGATCGGTTGAGTAGTGAGAAGGAGTTGCGTTAGTCAGTTTGAAACTCGACGTTTCGATCCCTACTCTAGGATCATCATCAGGAGACAATTGAAGCTCGAGGGAGAATAAGATGCCCATGAACCTATTTATATGACTGCATGATGTAATTCTTTCTAATGATGAGATTCAGTTTCATTCATGTTTTTAGGTTTTCAAATTTAGGTCTTTGTTTAATTTAGATTTAAATTATAATGCTAAGGAACTATAATAATAATAATTAATAATATGTAAGGGAGGAGTTGATTCTTATTATAATAATATTATTATTAAGTAATAATTTATAGTATAGTATAGAAACTAATGAGATTGATGGATTGATTATATTAATTATTATAATTTAAGGGAGAAGATTACTATCAATATCATTATTATAATAATAACAATGAGATAATAAAGATTGCTCTAATCAAAATTATAGCAAAGTATTATTAATAATGATAATGATTTCCATGTAAAGAGGAGTGGATGATTATGAAGGCTTTTATAATGATGATGATTTTAATTTAAGGGAGGTGGGTATTGTAAATATCATTATAATAATAATGATAATTATAATTTTCAAGGGATGGTGATTACTCCTTAGTTTTTTTAAGTTTTATTTTTCTTTAATTTGTATAGTTTCTAATCCTCGAAGGTCCTCTAGGTTGCAGGTAATGAAGAAGTGGTTTCCAGGAGTCACTGATCTTAGCGCCATTGTTTCTATTAAGGCAGTTTTGGTTCAGGATGATTTGAATTTTCTCTCTGATTTTCATTTTAATTAGGTTGTCCTCTCTAGCTATGACTTTAGCATTTTCTAAACAAATTTCGTGACTAGTTACATGTGCGTGTTCGACGAGAGACGACTTCTTGTTTCTGTCATGTCTCAGGTCGATGTTGTATTCCTTGAATCTTGTTTCCATGGATCTCCCAGTTTCGCCTATGTATAACTTACCACAAGAACAAGGGATGGAGTAAACACCCTTGTATGTTTTAGGTTCAATTGGATATTTTTTTTATAACAAGAACAGTTAATTTTTTTATTAGAAAAAAACTCAGTTGGGCTTACGCCTAATCAACCCATCAAACAATACCAAAGTACTCAGAATTCAGAGGTGCCCTAAATCCTACAATTACAAAATACAAGGAGCTTCCATCTTACGCGATGGGAGACCGTATAGGAATACCATCATTCTAAATCAAATCTGCAGGGGCTAAAAGGCAGCCTACATTGGACCTATAATTAGCTTCTTGATTTAGACTCTGGAGGATGTGGAAATAGGAGGCAGAGTTGAATTTTTGCAGCAATTTCCGAACTCGTTGCAAAGTCTTATTTAACACCGCATTATTGAAATGTCCATCAGTGTAAGAGTTTAATAAGGATTTTCGAGTCTCCAAAAATTTGAATATCATGATCTTCATTTCCATGTGCTATCTGAAAAGCTTTGAGCAGACCTAATAGTTAAGCCTGGTTATTTGTACCCTGCCCTAACCCCTAGTTGAAACTACCTTTTAATTGACCATCAGTAGCATAGAATACCCCTCCGGCTCCAGCTCTCCCTGGATTTCCTTTAGCTGCCCCATCGAAAAAAATAGTGTCTTTACTTTGATTCTTCCACCACTGACAGAAATCGGAATCGTTGTGCCGTAGCCGCCACTCAGGGTTACTAATAGGATGAACATAAATCTTTTGTCTAGTACACTGCATTGGGTCACCAATCCAGCTGATCTCTGCAGGAAGAAGCTTGTGGTTTTGATTAAAGGGATGATTTTCCACCGTTTCCAAAAGCAATGCCTTGGCTTTAGCAACAACAACTGCTGGGGTACTCAATTTGTTTTGGAAGATGCCTTCATTTCTAGCTAATCACACTTCCCAACATAGGTATTTTAAGACTGCCTGCCAAATCTTGGACCATAAAGATTTGCTCTTAATCGCCCGGGGATAACATTCTGTCCAAGTGGAAAATAAGAAGACAACATTGCACTGAGCTGGAGTTTGAACGTTGAGACCTTGCAAAGCTATCTGCCACACCTCCTGCATGAATGGGCAGTCGATGAACACATGGTCGATTGTTTCCTCGGCTGAATGACAAAGTGAACATCTATGCGGCACTATTATTCCTCGCTTTGCAAGGTTCTCACCTGTCAATATTCTTCTGTGCAAGAGAACCCAGCTGAAAAAATTAATTTTTGGAATACCAAATGAATCCCATACCTGCTTCCAAATAGCGTTTGACTGTGTCTGAGAATGCTGCGTCTGAAGAGCAGCGAATCCAAGAGCTGCTATATATTCTCTCGTCATTCCCCAACCCCATTTATCCCTTAAGCTAATATGAACCGGAGCTAAGCCAAAACGAGCTGCCAACAACGAATTCACTTGCTCGATCATCCTATCCGGGGGCCTGGGAAGGTTCCATTCATGCCAATTGCCATATTGATCCCAATTTGAGATATCAGCGAGCTTAATGATGCCATGCTGGGTGAGGCAGCTGCGTAGCTCGTGGAATTCCTCATTCTGCCTGAGAGGTGGGCGTCCCATAATTTTATCATTCCACAGTGAAATCCGTCTCCCATTGCCTGGAATACGATAGAGATCTTTAAAAAAAAACTCCCATCCACAACTACATAATTTCCACAGCATGGTGCCTTTGATGGTTGCATCTTCATCCATATTGGTTTTTGACACATCGTGCATGTATTTTTTAATTAGAACTTGGCTGACCGGATGACTGGGATTGGAGAAAATCTTCCACATCATCTTTCCACCAAGAGCTAGATTCGCAAGCCCTGGATCTCTGACCTGCAAACCTCCTCCAGCAAACGGTTTTTTCACTACGTCCCAACACACTAAATGAAATTTTTTATGATTCCCATTTCCACCTTGCCACAAGAAGGTTCGCATGAGCTTTGCAACCTGCTCAGCAATCATTTTAGGTACCAATAAAAACGCTGCTTGATAGAGAGGCAGAGAAGAAATAACTGATTTGATGAGAATTAATTTCCCAGCTTTGGCAAGCCACTGCCCTCCCCAAGCTGTAATTTTGGATTTAATTTTACTTATTACCTCGAGCCAATGAGTGGCCTTGGTAATGCCCAAGGTTAATGGCGGGCCCAGATATTTAATAGTATCCCAATCTGCAAAGCCAGTATAGCCTAAGTAATGAGCAATACATTGAATGGTAGCATGATTCACATTCAAGCCATACACTGCACATTTTCTCTTATTGACAAGAGCTCCAGAAACTTTGCAGAAACTTTGTATTACATCATTGAAGACCCTTGCGATTTTGACAGAGGCTCCTCCCAGAAGGAGAGAATCATCTGCGAATAAGGAATGATTAATGGGGTCAATATCTTTCGTCACTCTTATGCCTGAAACTATTCTTGCAGCCTTCTCTACATTCAACTTTCTGCTGAGGGAGTCTACCATCAAAATGTATAAGAATGGGGATAGAGGGAAGCCCTGCCTTATACCCTGAGAATATTGGAAGTAATTGGCAGGTCTACGATTCACTAAAGGCGCTATCCAAGGCCTACCTATACAAGCTTTGATCAACCTTACAAAATTGGTACTAAAGCCAAAAGATAGAAGAACTTGAAATAAGAAGGAATGTCTTACCCAGTCGAAGGCATTAGCCATGTCAAGCTTAATAATCATCCCTTGTTCTTTGCATTGGTGGCTGGAATGAATGGTTTCCTGCACAATGGTCACATTATCCATGATATTCCTACCTTTCACGAACCCAACCTGACTGGAGGAGATGAGGTTACCCAACAATGGCTTGATTCTATTGGCAATAAGCTTAGACATAATTTTATAAGATGCATTGCACAGCGAGATAGGCCTAAACCTATCGAAGGTTCCAGGATTTGATTCTTTAGGGATTAAAGCCAAAAATGTAGAGTTGATGTTGCCTCCGACCTTGGCTTTTTTGAGGAAGCCCCTGATCATACAGAGTAAATCCACCTTGATTAAATCCCAGCTAATTCTGTAAAAATGTATGGAAAAGCCATCAGGACTTAGGGCTTTGTTCGGCTCCATTGTCCAAATAACATTACTAATTTCAATTTCTGTGAAGGGATTCAAGAGACCTCCATTATCATTCTGTCCGACCAATATCGTAATATTAGCGAGGAATTCAGTAATTCCTCCTCCGTATCCATTCCTTTTTCAGTAAAAATTTCCTGAAAATGAGAAGTTGCTACCTCTTTTAATTGAGCTATTTCTTTGTGGACCATCCCATCAGAAGCAGTGATTTCATCCAAGTGATTACGAGAGAGTCGAGCTTTGAATTGTGTATGAAAGAATGGTGTATTTCTATCTCCCGATTTCAGCCAGAGGCTTCTCGATTTGAGTCTCCAATGTTCTTCCTCCTGCCTGAAAGATTGAAGAGTAATACGCTGGGCAGCTTGTTCCTTTTGCATGGAAGAATGAGTGATATCTTTAGATTCCATTTCAAATTGCAAGTCTATCAGCTGTTTGGTTGACTGCTTTCTATAGCTCGTGGGTGAAACAGTGGGCTTTTTTATCCAAGCTTTTAAAGCCACTTTGGTAGCCTTGATTTTCTGATCCCAAACATAGCTGGTTGACCCATTAATAGGAGCTCTCCAGGAATTGTGGACAGTTTCCTCAAGTCCGTCTCTTTCATCCCATAAAGGATTAAACCATAAGGGGATAGCTCCCAAATTGCTTTCCTCCTCAAACTCCAGCAAGATAGGCTTATGGTCCGATGTCAATTTTTGCAAAATTTTGGAGGAGATGATCTTTTTTTCCAGCAGAAAGGAGCTCTGAATTAAGAATCTGTCCAATCGGGCAGATATATGTTGATCCCCAACGTGATTTTTGGTCCAGGTATATAATCCTTTTTTCGGTTTAATATCTAATAAGTCCCACTGTTGAAGAAGATCTTCGACCAAAGGAAGGATTTGATGTCGACTAATGTTTCCACCACGTTTCTCCTTTGGTTCAAAAACAAGATTGAAGTCGCCTGCAAGAAATATATTCTTGGGGGATCTTGACTCAAGGAAGACAGACAGATATTGCCAACACTCTCTCTTTTCAGCATAATGAACAAGGACATATAAATTGACAAGAGTGAAGGACATCTTATTCACATTGTGCCTGAGGTCAGTATATATCCAATGCTGTGTCTCATAAGAAATTTTGAGATGCAATTTATCCTCCTCCCACAGAGTAGCCAGCCCTCCAGAGGAACCCCTAGCACTGACTGCTCTCCCGAAATTCTTTTTCCAATTCAATTTACTAAGAAGAAGGAGAGCTTCCCCTTCAATTTTAGTCTCTTGGAGCATGAGGATCTCAGGAAACTCAGATTTCACCAGATTTTTAACTACTTCAGTTTTTAAAGGATTCCCCAATCCTCGGCAATTCCAAGAGACTAAATGCATTACTTGTTGGATGATGGGGGTGCGGCTCCTCGCTTGGGAGGTCTGTTTCTGGTATTTCTGCAAATGGACAACTCAATTGTTGATTGACTACCTTTCATTTTTTGCCTCTCTGCTTCTTCTGCCCTTGTCTCCCAGTGAGATTTTCTCCCAACTCTTTTCGATGGCCTCTCAAAGGTCTCATCTTTCGAAGAGCCTAAGATCTCCAGAGACTTCTTTCTTATCATTTCAGCATATGAGAGAGGACTCGTAACTCCAATAGGGGATCCATCCTGCAGAGATGAAGTTTCTTCATGGGATTTGTCTTCAGCAGTTGAGTTGGGCTATTGTTCAACCTTTGCTGCAGTTGAAGCTAAAGATTCCTCTGGAATTCTGAGATTTTCAAACGGATTTTTGGATGTCTCCATCCTTGGTGTTCCTAAGCTCCCTTCACCTTGTGGCTAACTAGAGGATGGGCCTTCATTGTCCATAGGCTTTCCTTTGCCTTCTATTATGCTGGCTTGTTTTGCTGCAATTGGTTTCTGAGCTGGGGTCCATTGATTGCCTTTTACGTTCTCGACCTCCTCCTCTCCCTTCTTTTTGCAGTGCCTGGAAAAATGTCCATACCCATGGAAAAATCAACATTTAAATGGAAGTTGCTCGTAATCTAGCTCTTGTATGTACGACCAATCCGCCACTGTAAGTTTCATTGCTTTGGGCAACCCTATTTCCAAATCCACCTCCACACAAATTCTGGCGCAGGTGTACTGATCCTTCCTCTCTGCCCGATCAATGTATTTCCCTAGCTTATTGCCTATAGCTTCCAATGATTTGGGGTTCCAACAGTGCAAAGGTAGGTGAGGCAAGCGGACCCAGACTGGGACAACCGAGGGCACGTCTTGGGTCGGATCAAAGTCCGGAGTCCATTTGTTCAGATATAGACCCCGAGGGCCCATAAAATAAGGTCCATTCTAAAAAATTAAGTTTATGTCCTCTACATTGGCAAAAACAAAAACGAAGAAGCCCTTACCCACTAGATGACTGCTGATGCTGTCTTGGGTCAATGTTCACCAGTTTCTTTGCACCCAGGTATCCACTACATTAAGTGAAGGCCAGAGGTCGGTGAACTGCCCTGTGAGCCCTCTTTCTGCTAGATTCAACGCTGATCTGCACAGGTCTTCAGATGGTAGGTCAACAGTGGGGATGTTGGCCATTCGTTTTATGAATTTCTGCTGTTGCTCACTCGGAGGTCGTTTCCCACAGGCAGCCACCAGCTTCTTGAATGCAGCAATTTCATACAGGGGAGGGAGGGCCTCGGAGCCCCCTCCAACAACCATTGCAACTTGGATCAAAGCGTTTCTCCTGTGTAATCCTGGCCCTCGGGATTGATCAAGGTTTCCAGTCCTCTCTGCATGAAGGTTTCAGACCCTTTCTGCGTGAAGATTTGGTGTTTCTTGGAGCGATTTAAAAAATCAATCCCGTGTCTCTGATTCAATTGGATATTTTAAGGACAACATAGAGAGTAATTAATAGGACAACATTAATAGGAAGACAGGTTCTAACCTCTCTTGTGGGATCTAGTTCTTTGTTGGGGCTCGGGAAGAATCTAGAACTAAAGCCGACACACAAGGGTTGTTCCAGGTGGATATCGGTGGCAGCCCACCTCTTCCAACTGGCTCAAAACAGTCTTCTGGCAATTTTGGTAAATTACTATTTTTAGCAGTTTTTCGGGTCCTGAACTTCCAGAGCCATTTTGAGCCCTAAATGACATTTTTTGGCGATTTGGGGGACCAAATGGTTGCCAAAGGCATTCATTTGGGCCCAGTCGAAAGTTGTAAATCTCGGTTAGACCTTTCCAATGGGCTACCGAGCGCCCTAAACGGAGATCGTATGCAAAAGTTATGACCCCGGGAAGTTGACTGTTCAACTAACCACCTTGGGGCCGCAAACTTTATGACGGTTCATCTTCTAGGGTTAGGTTTTTGGATGATTGGGATTCTTTCCCTCATGCTTATGATAAATAGGCCCTTTCGGCCTCTCTTTGTATTCATCTTGGCACGAATGAGCATAACGGCCACATCTCTTCTCAGAGATAGCTACCACCATTCTAGCTATTGTATTTTATAGTCTGTTCTATTTCCGCTATTTAATAGAATATGTGTTTACTGTATCACTGTGTTATTTGCAATATATCTTTGTATATGATTCTGTATATGCTATCTTTTGTTTTGTTCCCACATAAATCCGGATCAGTGGTATCAGAGTGGTCTGCTCTTTGATTGTTTCTCGGTGCATGTCCCCGACGAGGTCAGGATACAGAGAGTTGGGTCTCGAACTAGTTTCACTTGGGGAAGACCACTCTCGCCGCCCCAAACGGCCTCCTATGGCAGAAGAAAAGAGAGACGACGGAGCAATAGATCCTATCAAGTTGTTGCTCGAGGAAGCCCTCGCGCGACAGAGGAATGAGATGATGGATAATTTCGCCCAGATCCTTCAACGCATGCCAACAGTGGCAAATGCACCCTCAACGAGCAACCATTTCGGAGATACGAATCCCTTCAAGGTACAAGTTAATTTTGATATCCCTTTATTTGAAGGCCAAATCGATGCCGATCCCCTAGATAAATGGTTGAATCTACTAGAAGGGTATTTCTCTGTCCACAATTTTTTCGACAGGGAAAAGATCGTCTTTGCACTCCTCAAGGCCGTCCCCCATGTCAAAAATTGGTGGGAAACTTATTGTGAGCAAAACTCATCAGACGAGTCTGGATTGTTTGAATATTCCAATCCCACTTGGGCCAAAATGACCAGTACACAAAATGGACCATTCTACATCAAGAGAGGGACCAAATGGTGTCGGAGTACACCAACAAATTTCATACCTTGCACACAAAGCTAGGTATCAAGGACTCCGAGCGGCACCTAGTACTGAAATATCGCAGTGGCCTACACCGGTACATCCGAACAGAGATGGATTTCCTAGAAATCTCATCACTCGGATCCGCCTAGCGATATGCTGTCAAAATTGAGCAGAAATTTCAGCAAAAGAACAAGCGTGACTTCGGACCTGCGCAGAAGCAGGGCAAGGGAAACTCTGGCTCGCAGAGCATGGGGCAAGAAAAGGACAACCAGTCCCAACCACAGGCGAAGAAGGGTAAAGAAAAGACAAAGAAGGACACCAGGAAGTGGTGCGAGTTCCACAAAAGCCCCTAGCACAACACTGATGATTGTCGCTCAAAACAGTCATTGGTGGCTGAGATCAAAGCTTCAGAATCAGATCCCAGTTCCGATTCTGACTCGGAACCTAATTTCACAGCCGCGCAAAAAGGGAAGCATATCATTGATGCATAACCCAGTGCCCTTGTTGCCACCACACAGATTCAGCCAGAGGAGCCTGAAGATTCGGAGGCAGAGGAGCGCCTTTTCCACTCACAGATGTGGGTGAAGGGAATTCCCCTACACTTTGTTGTGGACAGCGGCAGCCAGAAGAACCTGATCTCAGAAGAAGTCATCAAGAGATTGGAGCTACCAATAACGCCACACCCACAACCATACACCATTGGATGGCTAAGCCAAGGACGAAGGATCCGTGTCAGTCACCAATGTCACCTACCATATGGCATCAAGCCCTTCAAAGATGAGGTATTATGTGATGTGGCCCCACTCGAAGTATGTGATGTTCTCTTAGGACAACCATATATGTGGAAGCGTCATGCTGTATATGAATCCCGACCTCGCAGTGTCATTGTCACTTTGGGAGGAAAACTCTATCGGATACCAGAGACAGTTTCACCTACCCCAACCAAGCAGGGCAGGAAGATAATCTCCCACACTGGGAAATTTTCCCTATTCGCAAATGCCACTAAAGGTGAACATCAGATCGCAGAGACATCCACAACCTCTGCAGATTATCCTTCTACTCAGCAGAAACAAGAAAAACACAAAGTTAGTGCAGCATCGCCTATTTGGGTACCTCTACAGTGCAGGGCCACGCATTCAAGGTGCTCCTCCAAAAAGAAACCATCCACACCGGTGCATACCAAGGATACCACAACGACCAAAACTATTGAACAGCTCCAGCGCATCCATCAACAATAATTACAACCCTCTGAAGATGTCAAAGTAAGGCAACCTTTCCACTTCAGCAAATGTCGCACCAAGAGCTCAATTCGGCACACAACTCGACATATGAAAAGGGATTTAACGCAATGGAGACCATTGCTTCCTAAGGAGGGAGGATTGATCCAAGTGGATATCGGTGGCAGCCCACCTCTTCCAACTGGCTCAAAACAGTCTTCTGGCAATTTTGGTAAATTACTATTTTTAGCAGTTTTTTGGGTCTCGAACTTCCGGAGCCATTTAGGGCCCTAAACGACATTTTTTGGCGATTTGGGGGACCAAATGGTTGCCAACGACATTCATTTAGGTCTAGTCGAAAGTTGTAAATCTCGGTTAGACCTTTCCAACGGGCTATCGAGCGCCCTAAACGGAGATCGTATGCAAAAGTTATGACCCCGGGAAGTTGACTGTTCAACTAACCACCTTGGGGCCGCAAACTTTATGACGGTTCATCTTCTAGGGTTAGGTTTTTGGATGATTGGGATTCTTTCCCTCATGCTTATGATAAATAGGCCCTTTTGGCCTCTCTTTGTATTCATCTTGGCACGAATGAGCATAGCGGCCACATCTCTTCTCAGAGATCACTACCACCATTCTAGCTATTGTATTTTACAGTCTATTCTATTTCCGCTATTTAATAGAATATGTGTTTACTGTATCACTGTGTTATTTGCAATATATCTTTGTATATGATTCTGTATATGCTATCTTTTGTTTCGTTCCCACATAAATCCGGATCAAGGGTAGGGAAAGGAAATCCCACCTTTCGAAAGCACATGATAGAGCCATTATGGATATGGCCACTAGAAAACAATCCTTCATTAATAGGGCACTTAGAGCAGCGAAATCCCTATACAGGGTTAAAAAATGAAATTGTTGTCCTTCAATTGTAGAGGTTTGGTGAACCCTTCTAAAAAATAGTCATTGAAGCATCTAGTGGATAGCAATAGACCGGATATAATTTTTCTTCAGGAAAATTTAGGAGAAGGAGAAGTTGTTAAATCAATGCTAGAGTTGTTGTTTAGGAACTGAAATTTTGTGACGACGAATGTTAGGGGTAGATCAGGAGGGATAGCAGTAGGATGGAAACCAAAGGTTATTATAGTCGACAACAGTTGGAGCATACACTTTGGGATAATCTTTGACTATTTTTCATCCGAGATTGAAATGGATTTGTGAATACTCAACCTGTATGGGTCGTCTGCTGAAAGAGAGCCTTTCTAGAATGAGCTTGCAAACAACCCTGTTGTGACCCATGAAGGGCTAATAATTGGGGGATATTTAAACTTCTCCCTAGGAGAATCAGAAATCTAGGGCCCTAGGTCCATTCTGGACCCACACGCTGATTACTTTCATGAATGTTTTGGAAAATAAAGGACTCCTAGATATTGAACCACACAAGCTAAGGCCGACTTGGTGCAACAGGCGCACGAGGCAAAATCAAGTAGCAAAAAGGATGGATCATTTTTTCATTTTTGAAAGGATGCTAAATGACAACCATTTTCAGATAGTGGATCAAAACTGGTGGAGAATCAGACCACTTTCCGATTTTCTTGGAAATTAAAGGAAGAGAGATTAAACCTGGTAGCCCATTCAAGCTCAACTAAGATTGGATGAAGGATGCATCTCTTCGTGAACTTGTCCAAATTCCTTGGATCCCTCTTAAGTAGGAAAATCAGGTCCATGCAACAGTGATTTTTTTGCTAACCTCAAGAGGCTAAAGAAGAACATCCAAGAGTGGGAAAAGGATAGGAAAGAAGAAGAAGAGAAAGCACTCACGGATATTGAAGAATATTTGGGGAGATTTCATGAGTCGAAGGGCGTAGGTTTCCTCTCAAAAAAATATAAGGAACATTTGGTGCAGCTAGAAGTCAGAAAAAAGGAAATTTTGGTGCATAAGGAGCTCAAGTGGAGAATGAAAAGCTGGGCCCTTTGGCTTACCTATGGAGATGAGAATTCAAAATTTTTTCATGCATATTCTCAAGGAAGGAAAATGATGAACTCAATCTGGGGACTTAAAATCGATCAAGGGATAATGGAATCCTCTTTTGATGGAATGGCAAAAATTGCAAAAAATCACTTCAGTAATTTGTTTAAAGCTCAAGAAGGAACATCAATTGCAGAAATTGTCAGAATTGCACAATTATTTACCAGATTTGTTAATGAGGAAGTTAATCACAAGTTGATGGCAGATATCTTAGAGGATGAACTAAATTCATCCTTCCATAGCTTCGAGAAGGACACAAGTTGAGGTCCATATGGTATAACAGTTGAATTCTATCTAGAACTTTTTGCCATTCTCGGGCAAGACCTAGTACGAGTGGCAGAGGAATCTAGAGTGAATGCTCACATTCATGCTCCCTTCAATGCCACTGTTATAGTGTTGATTCCTAAATCTGCCATTCCACAATCTTTTATGGGTTCAGACTTATCTCCTTATGCAATGGAATTTACAAGATTATTGTGAAAATAATAGCTAGGAGAATAAAAGGGATTCTATCCAACAGTGTATCCAGAGAACAATTTGGTTTCTTGAAAGGCAGGCGGATCCATGAGGCTATATGAGTAGCTCAAGAAGGATTTCATAGTATGAAAACCATAAATCTGAAGGGGGTTGTAGTCAAAATCGACCTATCAAAAGCATACGATCGGGTGAATTGGATTTACCTAAGAATGATCTTAACTCACATCGGGTTCGAGGTAGAATTTGTCAATTGGATGATGGACTGTCTACAATTGGTATCATTTGTAGTGTTAATCAATGGTGCGGCCTCTGCTTTTTTTTCCATCTGAAATGGGGCTTTATCAAGGATGCCCTCTGTCACCTCTGCTCTTCCTATTGGTGGCCGAAGGTCTAAGCAGGTATTTTCTAGAGGCAAGAAGATCTGGAAATTTCAAGGGCATGAGAATATCTCAGCAGCTTAGTATCTCCCATCTCCTTTTTTTGGACGAGATTGTAATCTCTTGTGATGGAACAAGAAGGGACCTGGACAAGTTATCAGAAATATTGAACCTATTCAGCCGTGCCATAGGTATGATTGTAAATGTAAAAAAAATACTTTTTCATGTCTAAATGTTGAGAAGGGTTTTGAGGAATATATCTCATCAATATTCCCATTTTCTAACATAAACTTTGATATTGGGCACAAATACCTGAGTTTCCATTTGAAACCAAATAAGTATAGGAAAGATGATTGTTCGTGGTTGATTGCAAAAATAGAAAAGAGGCTCAAGGCATGGAGCCTTAAGTGGCTATCGAAAGTAGGATGATTGCTTTTAGTCAAGGTTGTACTAGAGGCGATTCCAATGTATTAGATATCCTTGGCATGGGTCCCAAAAGAAATTCTGGAGAAAGTTAGGAATTTATTTTTCTCATTTATGTGGAGAGGACATAATAATTCATTCTCCTGGGTAAGATGGGACAGACTGGCTCTCCCAAAGGTTGCGGGTGGCTGGGGTTTAAAAAACATTTTCCTCTTTTCCAAATCCTTGGAATCTAAAGTATATGGAGATTGATATCCTCTACGTCTCTTTGCTTTGAGGTCATCTTTCATAATTACATTGCACTAGATTCCCTGATTGAGTGGATTCGTAAGCCTACCAAAAACATAGTTCCATTTCAAGCATTTGGAAGGAAACATTGAACTCTGATGATCTCATTGGAAGCCATTTGGAGTGGAAGATCGAGAATGGTCAGAACTATAGACTGGATATTGATCCATGGCCAAGGAGTGACAGGAAGCACCCCCTCTCTCAAGATCTCATGTTGTTGTTAAGAGACAAAGGTTTTTACCTGCTTTCCCAGGGTACAAACCCAAATAATTCCTCTTTATGGAACCAAGGTTGGCCCATTGCAGACCATCTAGAACTCAAAGGTGAGTTGGCTAGGGAATGGCCAAATTATATTATGTCCTTAAGAAGGGGACATATCTGGATTTGAGAGAGTGAAGATGAATTGAATTGGGATGTCAATGAACAAGGTTATTACTTCATGTGGTGTATTCTAGAAAACAAGGCTCCAACTTGGGATGTGCTGGAAAAGCGAAGTTTTGAGGGCTCGGGTTGGCGCCCCCTCTGCTAGAATGATATAAAGATTTCTTTACACCTTTTTGTGAAATATCCCTTCACAAAGAAGGAATAGCAAGAGTGTATATGATGCAGGTGGGACAAGTAAAAGCTAATTCCAACCCGCTTACCCCAGGAATAGTTAGGGTTCTAGTAGAACCTCCAAAATTAGCTTACCCATTCAATTTTTTCCAGAAATGTGGGCCTCACTTTCAAAAAATGCCTTCCCCAGTTATCTTCCTTCCGCAATCGTCTTTCCGCAACTGGCCTCCCGCAGTGACCTTTCCGCAACAACCTTGCGGAATCACCTTCCTTCCACAATTGCGGGCATGCTTTCCAACTCCCTTCCACAAATCAATCCCGCAATTGGAGTCTACAATGTTCCCTTCCACAATTGCCTTCCTCCACAATTGCGAAGCGCCTTCCACAACTCCCTCGAAATTGGCTTCCGCAAAATTCCTTCCACAGTTTCTATGGACCGTTGGATTGCAAGTACTCCGTCCGCAACTCCTTATGACTGTTGGATCCAGATCAAGTTAGATCAATGGTGGGGTCAGTTTGACTTAGGGTATACTTGATGCTGATTTCACGTTCGTTTATTCCATTAACCCTCGCTCACATACACAAGCGAAATGCTCTTCAAGCTGTCAATCTCTTCATGGCTAAATCCGGTTCGTTGATCTGTGATCAATGCGGGACATCCACTTTGGATTCCGGATGTCTATCTCCTGCGCATTTCATATCAAGGAAATACCATATGCATTGTTGATCGTCTCGGCCTCATTCTCCACCGTCCGATCTCTGATGTCCATAGCTTAAAAAACTTGCACTTTGGCTTTCCAGGATTTCTCTTAGACTGTCGATCTTCCTCTTCTGATCGGGATCATCTAGACTTTTCTTCAACAATGTATCACCGAGCGGAACCCTTCTGTCTGCTTCATTCTCTCTGGTTAATCAAACTGTGATCTCATTAAGTTGATTAGTGAAACGATCAATTCCTCATGCCTTGTATTCGACTGAATACGCCCAACCGTCTGCTTCTTGGGGTATCTGTTAACCACACCCTGTTCACTCATACATAGAATTATGCAGTATTTAACATATTCATCAATCATTTAACTTACATAATTATACACATAACCCTACATACGATGGATATCAATAAGCTCAAAGAGAATCACTCTTCTATCACGATTCAGACATCGTTCATTCAATCACACAAAGACATACAATAACTGCCCTTTCTTCATTTACATAAGAAACCTGTACATTCACATTGATCTAGAACCTGTGTTCTGACCTTCATAGACCTGATACATGTCACGTCCCCTCCCATCATTCCAAACCACAGAGGGAACATGATTGACATTCCTGGGCTTATTGGCAATCTCAACCCCATACATTACTAAGAAATTCATAATAAATAAAAACTTCTGCGTGCAGATTTATACTCAATATAAACACAGCAGAAATAACATATTTGCACACACACAAACAATAATGCATCAACATATTTATCACAAGTAGATGATGGTTCAATATGCAGAGAATCAATCCCCTTCTCATGCTATGCACATAATTCATACCAATTCCATTAACATGAATAATTATCATTTAGAATTAACACATAGCAGAACACAAAATGCATATAATTTAAACACAGAGAACACTTATCTTTGAGATGAAGCTGTGCAACAACTGGCTATGTGAGAGCAACGTTCCACCCAACCATAGATCTCTTCCCAACCTATATTCTTTCAACTGAGAGATCACCCCCTAGTTGGGTTGTGTATCCACTAAGGAGGAACTAAACAGGCTCACTCACAGCCATGGTTTTGCACAAACAACCATGCTAAGCCAACACACAGTTGGGTTTATCAAGCATGCAGAGACAAATGAGGAGGATGCTAAGCCAGTAAGCTAAACCAAAAAGCTACAGGCATCTCAAATGAACTCAACAGTCATGGCACCCACAATACCTACCACACCCAACACAAGGAAGGTCCCCTTCTCTGCTGCACAGTACCTCAGGCGTCCCTTCCCTCCAGTGCTCTTCAGGGTGGGCATAGAAAGGTCCAGCTGCTAATACCTTGAGATTCTAGCCTTCACTGGGTTTATCAAGCAAACCCAACCTCTGCTCAGTCATTCACACTTGGATTTATCACAACTCTGTCATCATAATACTCAATCCCGTCACTAGACTTCTGGGCTATGAAAACTGGGTTTTTCTATGGATTTCGGGGTATCTAATACTTTGAAATTCGCCCCAAGGTTCATATCTATGGATCTCCCATTGGATTTATTGTCAATACCAAATTCTGGGTTTTTATGGCACTTCAAAACGTGGGTTCTTGCAAAGTTGCGATTTCTGGTTTTTCTCACTGCTGGGAATTCGTAATGGATGAAAATTGATGCTTGGATGTTCCACAATGGAATGGGAATGAGGAAGGACCAATTCCCATGAGGTAGGGTGACTCGTGGTACAAGAAAACAGAGCCCATACCTGCCATACGAATTTCTGGGCTGCCCATGCTCCATTGAAGCCATGGAATGAATTCTTCAACAACTTCCTTACAACAGAATTAAATGTCAGCAAGGAAGTCAAATGGGTTCACAAGATGACATATGGAAGCCTATGGTTCAATCCCACATCCTCGTCACCACTCCCTGGTGGAATACACATGGCCCCTTCTCATTCGTTGCTTCCATAGCCAGTTTTGGTATTTTATTGCAATATCAAATATTTACATCATTTTACAATATCCCACGGCTTAATAGCACATGGGTAAAAAAATGTCAAATACTTGCCTATTTTAAATAAAATCTGAGCATACACTAGCGGGGCCTTGGCCTTGAGCTCCACGCTAGGAAAACATACATCGCATGTATACAATATTTACATTAAAAGCCAATATTTCATAAGGCCAAAATTGGCGTATTACAATACAACTCTGACTAGCGTCCTTGGCCTGATTTCTCACTGTTTGGCCACACTTTGTGCCTCATAGGATTAACAATATATACACAGAGGATTCTGAAACCAATTGAGGTTCAGATCCAATAAACTCTCAATAATCTCCTATATATCATCAACTGAAACCTAATTTTAGCAACATACTCAACCCTATCTCAATGACTCGCTCAAGGAATGCTTTGAGCTTCATCGAATGTTGCCATTAGACATGGGCTTAGTTACATGACTCACCTAATGACTCACCTACATGACTCATCACTCACCTAGTGACTCATCATCCATCTAGAAGCACATAAAACATAGGTTTATTTACAATATTGCATCAAAGACCATTAATTCAGAAAATGAAGATCCCTTCTAGGTCTGATCCAAACATTGGAATTGGATTTGGATGGAGAGCAGGATGCTCCTGCATCAGTATCTCTATCACAAGTAAGCATTTCGAGTGGCAAGGTGATAACATCGAGGACATTTTACAAGGATGATTACAGAAACAAGATTCCTCTTAGGCCAAAGCTTTGCCCCTAATAATTTGTTGGGGATTTTGGCTGGCTTGAAACCAGGCCATATTTAGAGTAGAATCCTCCACCCCAAACATTGTAGCTACTAAAGGTCTTGCAATTTTATCATTCTTTCCACAGTAAAAAGAGGGGGGCGTCAAGGATAATCATTGAAGAACCAATTAATAAGTAAATTCCTAGCGGATTTTTCGACGATGCATCACAAGGAATTCATCTTACCTATGGAGGGGGAAGGACCCTTCATATTTTTTATTCCACCTCTTTTAAACTGAAGGCTGGTTTGGGACCTAGAACCAATGATTATGTAAAATTATTGTCCTTAAAACTCCTCCTCCTTTTTGTTATGGAAAAAGGATGCAGTTATATCCAAATCTTTGGTGATTGCAGCTTGGTCATCAATTGAGTAAAAGGAACAGAGTGGTGCCACATCATCCATTTAGAGCCACTCCTTGTAGATATTCTCGACATTAAATCTGGTTTCTCATATTTTACTTGCAAACATGTCTACAAGGAAAAAAACAGAGAAGCTGATGATCTTTCTAAGGAAGGAATTTTAATGGTTGTAAGGCAATGACATATCACAGAACACAACAATGAAGGACGTTTTTATTTTTAACATAGACCTTTTATTGACGTGACGGTTCTTGTTGCTTGTTGATCACTTGTTTCTAGCGTCAACATATATTTTTCAGTTACAATTTAAATAGTTTTTTTATCACCACACATATCGAACTTATGAATAAGCTATAGTATGATTCCTTCCAAAATGATGTAGTCACTTTTTTTACTATGTAAATATTGTTTTGAAGAATAAAAATTACCATATAGGTAGTACATTAACACGATATGTTTTGAAACTTATCTAGCTTGATATTCAGAACAATAAGCGGCTCGTTCAGGTTTTTAAGTAAGTCTTTTTTTCATGCTAATGTCAATGCAGAATCATAGTGAGTACCTACAACACTGCACTCTTTTTGGATACAATATACCATAGGAATATCTGCAAATTGTAATTTTGTTTTTTATAAATAAAATTATTGTTTTTTTCTCTGGAAAAAAAATCCATCTTAGATTTGGATCTTACACCTCAATTAAGATTTTTTTTTAAATTACACCTCTATAAATTTAACCCCTCGCGATGCTTATAGACCTATATCTAAAAAAGGGGTGGCAAGAGCGGGAGGGGTCCTCTTGGATCATGACAAAAAAATCTTGAATTCATATGCCCGGTGGCTAGGTAGAAAAACTAATAACCAAGCATAATGGATGTCCCTTCTGAAAGGAATTGAGATGGAAATCAACATCAACCTCAGTGACTTCTTGGTCCACAGATACTTCAGAATAGTGATTCAAAAAATGAGGAAATACTTTATAAATGACCCTTCAAGTTGTAATAGAATTGAAAAGTGCTTTGTAAACCTCCTACGCTGCAAGAAGATAGACTTCCTGCATATAAGACAGGAAAACAATGAGAATGTTGACTGAATGGCCAAGATCGAAGCTCGTCTAGATCAAGGAATGATAGTTTTTGATGACCGTCCCCCAGAACGATGTTGGATCCCATGAACCTCTACATCTTAAAATTTTGTTGAAGCTCTAAGGCTTCAATCATGACAAAGGGGACTAGGGGGAGGTAGAGTCCCCATGCAAACCCTCGTCCAAACTCACATAGCATAAAGGAGGGGGCAAGATGGACCTACAAGACAGTTGTAATCACAGTTAACAAGGAGACCACATGGCATGGAAATAATATGGTAAGGGAAAATGATGGTGGTATCATTGAATATGGCTTGTAGGCCAGAGGATCCAGTCCCTTCACCATTAAACCTCAACCCCTTCGCACAAGTGACGCATGGATTAATACAAGCCTTCGTCAGATGGATTTACTAAATGATAGAAACATAGAATCCAGTCCGTTTGTGGAGGATTTTTGCTATGAGATGACACAAAGTTTGTGCGTCTCCTCGTCGTGGCAGGAAGCAAGCCGCTTCTGGTCCTTGAGTGCCATGGGAGAGACGACACAAAAGTGCATCCTGGTTGATAATATCATGCCAATGGTTTCTTGCAAGGAAATATTCACCAATTTCATAGGGAACCATAAGGATTTTTAAAAAATGCTCAAGGTGGTTCAGGAAGGAATAGGAGCCCTCCTACAGAGGATAAAGGACCTCATGGATGAAGCAAACTATAACAGCTGCATATTGGCTTGTATGGAATCGAGTATAGATGACTTGGATGAAAATATGTGAGAGCACATGACAACAATAGAGGATCTTAAGAAATACGTGCAGCGCATTCAGTAGCTGATGTAGCGAGGTAATGGCCAAAACTCGCTTTTAGATGGGGTGCGTCCCTTCGACACCAACTCAGTCAACCAACCTTTTCTTGGACCGTTTGGACATGATTGAATGTCATAACCTTTGGTTTCTTTTTGCTTCCATGGTTTCTAAATGTTTTTTTGTAATATGTTATGTAAGCAATATATAAGTCTATAGCACTCATAGAAGGGTTTTCGATAGGAGCTCAATAGGAAAAATCCTAGAATTTTGGCAAACAACTGGTAGTTCTGTAGGAGAATTGTTGGAAAAATTTTGCAGTTAGTTACTTACCCCTCCTTTTTAATGCTTATATATGTAAAGGATTGTTGTGCCCAACATTTTAATGCAAACTTTTTCATGTGTTTGTTTAAAAAAAAAATACCTATATCTAAAATGGATCTCTACATAATAAAACTTCTTACAATGTTTCTTTATATTTCATGGGACAATTGCAGGCTAAATATACTTGAACGCATCGGTGCACCATACTTGAATGCATCGTTAACGAAAAATAAATAACAATATCAAATACGCATTCACGGTGTGAATTATTTAATCTAAAGCACCAGTAAACAAAATGGTGTGCCTTTAGTATAAACCCACCGGTGCATTATAACAAAATGACCACACCGAAAACTATGTAAGCGTTTTTCATAAAAAAATAATAAAAATAAAAATAAAATAAAAACTATAGGGCCAATAGGTTTTGAATTTGACCCAAGAAGTGTTCTCATCTCACCCAACGCCTTATATATAAAGACACAACTCCATTAAATCTAAATGACTAAAAAGAAAAATCCTAATTGTGAAACAATAGAGGGAGTTAAACCCTAATGTAAAATTTTGCAGCCACATAAAATGAAAAGAAGTAACAAGAAAACAAGGGTTCCAATGTTGAAGGTAACTATGATTTTTTGTTAATCAATTTATTTAAAATCTAAATAGAAAAATAAATCTTGAAAATTGAAAGAAATATTGAATATTATGTTTCTTAAACATAAATGGATTTAAATCTTAATCAAATTTAGTTTCTATCATGCCTTGGCATAGTTCCTTTACATCCAAGAACATCTAAGGGGATAACAGATCCTTCATGTCAAACTTAGAGCATAACTAATACTTGACTTCCTCAATGATATCCTTGTTGTTGTTGATTATGAACATATCATCAACATACAATAGTACAAAAATGAAATGATCACTAAATTTCTTGGAATACACATAGTGGTAATCCCTGCTTTTCACAAATCCCCATCCTAGTATGTATTTATAAAAACTTTGATACCACCATCTTAGGGATTGCTTTAGGCCATATAGCTACTTTTTCACATTTCAAAGCATCTCCTTCTTACCTTTCACTATGAACCCTTCAAGTTGTTTCACTTATATTTCTTCTTCCAAGTCCCAATATAGGAACTTTGTATTTACACCCGTTTTTTCTACTTCAAGATAAAATGATGCAGCAAGAGACAATATAAATCTAATGGAAGTCAATTTTGAAACAAGAGAGAAAATATCACCAAAGTCAATTCTCTCCACCCAGGAACATCATTTTGCTACCAAGCAAGCCTTGTACTCCTACACTACACCTTTTGCATTGAGCTTCTTCTTGAACAACCATTTTCTACCAACAAGTTTTCTTCCATTAATCAACTTGACTAATTCCCATGCCTCATTTTTGTCGAAGGACTCCATTTCTTCTACCACGATCTTCTTCCAAAATTTACCCTCATAAATAACTGCCTCTCTAATAGTCTTAGGATCATCTTGAATAGTGGATAAAACAAAGTGATATGACTATAGGGGGGGCATATAATGGAGTAAATGTATATTATATGACCCAAAGGGAGGCATATATGGGTGCAAATATGTTTAAATGTATATGTAATAGGGTCGACCTAATAAAAAGGATACATCTGCAATGGGTTGGACCATGCATATATAGAATACATGTGGTCATTATGGAGGGGAATGTGTGAATTAGATATATTAATGTATTGGGGTATTTGGAGGAGGTTCTCCTATCCTTTAAGGATTTATTGTGCAAATCATCTCTACTATCTATTTTAGAGTTATGTTCTATGTTACATTTGTTTTTTTAATAGAAACCGGTAAGAGGTTTTGTGTTAAGCTTGGTTGAGGAAGATCCTAAGCAGCCCAAAAATTACATATAATCCCAATACAAAATTCATTTCCAAATGAGGTAAAGGTCATGAAAATTCTCCTTAGCCAAATACTTCCAAACTGAATTCCGGGAATTCAAAAAAAGAATACTACTCTACTTCGTAATGTATTGTCCCAAAAGCAAAATACATTGATAAACAATAAGAAAATGACAAGTCCTCGGTATGATTTCCTTCCATCTATTCTCGCACTTGAGAGTTTGAGCCCATGAACCTCACTCAAGATTTCTGTTGAACTGTGTCTTCATCCAAATCCCTTGAAGTTGTTGATTCACTGGTAGAGGAATGCCTCCCATGTGTGAAATCCATAATTAAATTGTGATGCAGCATTGTGTCCATAGCCAAATTTTCCAACTTATCCCCCTATTTCTAAGTGATCATGCTTATGATCCAACATTTCGATATGTGCATTGAGATGTTCCATGGCCCGCTCCCTGCCATCCACCTATATCTTCATTTTGGGAAGAATCTTCTTATTGTCTACTACCTTGCTCATGGCCCTACTTGCTTTAGACCCATAGTCCGATTACTTAGCCATAAACCCCCCTAATTCTTTGTAAAATATTCCCTTCCTTAATTTGGAGGAGGGTACGATGAGGAGGGATCGCAACCCCCCTCCTCAATGAGATAAACAAACGAGGTTGGAAATTCTAATTCCACTGAAAGACTAAAGAAATTTCAACATAATGTTTCCTACCTTGAGGGTTCGATGGACAAGAGAAGTTGAACCTCAACATGGGAACGATTTCCTTGCAATCATGCCACTCCTTCTCCACCATGACATGCTCTAAATTCAACCAACCCCTATTACCATGGATTATCCCACCCACTTGATGGAGAGCATAAGGGGGAGTCATAATTACCTCCATGTGAACAAATGCGATGAGAGCCACAAAGGGTTGAAGATACACAATGGTGTGAAAGTTCACTCTCTTGAGAATAAGTGTTGAGGGATTTGAAAGCAGTTGTGAGATCTATTAATTCCATTTAAGGGCCACATGTCATGCAACCCCCATGATAATTAAAAATTAAAAAAACAAAACATTACCTTTAATTAAATTAACCTTTCCCATATAAACATTAATTAATTTGGGTTTTCCCATCCCCTCTGAAACACCTAATTTTTAATGGATCCATATTCTTTCTAGCGGTTCCTCATTTTTAATAAGCACACCTTTTTTCATATTGATTGCGACATTTTCTGGTTATTTCACAAGATTGTTATTATGCCTTCTAATATGTAGGAAAGTAACCTCTTTGACGCTTCGAAGGTTGCTGACAATTCTGATGAAGATTCTATTTTGTAACTTGTTATTCTTCTCTGTGTAGTTTCTTGCTTGGTTGATAACTTGTAATTAATCCCCAAAGATTTTAACTTGGTGGACCCAAATATTCTTAACAAATTCTAATCCAAGATATAATGCATACACTTCTGCATAAGTGTTAGAAGTGACCCCTAATCCCTAAGAGTACCTAATTACTTCATGTCCACTAGGGTCAATGAGGACCCCCTTCCCGCTCGTGCCACCCCTGTTCTATGTTACATTTGTTGTACATGGTGTGTACTCTAGTTTATTATGCTACAATAAGGCTTATGTATATAACATTTGGTAATGATATGACCCAAGGCATGCATATATGAGAGTAAATGTATATGATATGATCCCAAGCAGTGCATACATGGGGGTAAAAATATGTAAATGTATATGTAATAGGGTCGGCCTAAAGGAGCCACATTTGAATTGAGTTGGAATATGTACATATAGAATACATGTAGTCATTATGGAGGGGAACGCGTTAATTGGATATATTCATGTATATAGGTATTTGGAGGAGGTTCTCCTAGTCTTTAAGGAGTTATTGTGTGGCTCATATCACTTGTCTATTTTGGAGTTGTATCTACATTACATTTGTTTTACATAGTCTGAACTTTGGTTTATTATGTTATCTTAGGATTAGATAATTAACACAAAATAACAAAAAAATAGGTGGACTATACCTTTATATTTTCCTTCTAACTCGAGTAGATATCCTCAAGAGCGAGGTCTACAATTCCTTCTAATCATTCGATTCATCTAACTCATCTTGATCCATTGAGTCAGATTCTCCATTCTGGGTCAAACTGCATTTTCTCTAGTTCTCCTTCTTTTGCCATGTTCATCTTCATGCTTGGATTACTTTTAACTTCTCTTAAGATCACATCATGAGTATAAACAACCTACCTTATCACTGCACTGCATTACTCCATCTTTATAATCAATGAATAAACACTCCTCTACTTTATTGCCTAGCTTGCTCCTTTTCTATTTTGGAACATGCACATAAGAATCACAACCAAAAACTCTAATATGTAAGAGATGGCTTCTTACCAATCTATGCCTCATGAGCAATCTTATCAACCAGTGTTATTGTAGGTATTTAGTTGATTAGATAACATGTTGAATATACTACCTATGCCTAGAATTTATGTTATATGCCTGCAACATACTCCTTTCCTTTTGCATTAGTGTCCCATTCATCCCTTTGCAATTCCATTTTATTAAGGTATGTATGGAATTGTGTTTTGTCAAGCTATTTCACACCATGTAATAAATTTAACAAAATATTTTCCACATAACACTCCTCCATTATCATCCCTCAACCCTTTTATTTTCTTTTATATCTAGTTTTCTACAAGAGCTTTGAACTCTTTTATTTTTTCAAAACCTTGTATTTCTTCTTCGGGAAATACAACTGTGTTTTCCTAAAAATATCTACAAATGATACATAGTACAAAGATCCTCCTAGAGATGGAATGGGTACACGTTCAAACACATTAGTGTATATCAACTCTAGGGTCCCTTTTGACCTTGTAGAAACATATGGGAACCTCACCTGATTTTGTTTACCTTACATAAAATTTTCACAAAAAGCAAAATCTAAAGAACAATCAAGGATACCTTCAATCAAGGATATTGTCTCTCCAATATGTCCCATTTTCTAATGTTAGAGCATTGTCTTTTCGACAATAAGAGTAGGAGTTCTATTCATTTTAGTCTCATGAACAAACGTATTGTTACACCCATTAGTGATAGCGCTTCCCAACAACTTCTATAGATTTCCAATTTGAACTCCATTAAACAATACCAATGTTCCTCAAACCATCTTGTATGCATCCTTTTCAAATATAGCTTTCACACCCACATCACCTGTCTTACTCATAGATATCATGTTTATGGCTAAACCTAGAATGTGTACAACACCATGAAGGGTTAAAACATGTCCATCTTTAAGCAACCATCGAACCTATCCACGTCTTGTGATATTGGTTTTTCAGTCATCTCCTAGAAAGACATCACCTACATTATACTTTTCATATTCACAAAACAACTCCTTGTGAGGATTCATATGAAAACATGCACTTGAGTTGATCAACCTTACATCATGATTTCATTGTGTACTTGTATATGCCAAGTACACATCCCCTCCTTTTTTTGAGGAGGCCTTTCCTTCTACAAAAAGAGCATCATCATATCCCTTTCTTTTATTAACAATTCTTTGATATACAATCGTTATTATAATGCTCAAATTTACCACATTTCCAACATTTTCTTCTCAATTCTCCTAGAGATTTATATCTACCTCTAGTTGTAGATATGCCCCTCGAAGATTTATGTTTATCCTTTGTATCTATAAGGTGTCCTCTCACAAACAGGGCATCCTTCACTAGTATACAAATGGGTGATAAATGACCACGCAACCAAAAAAGCTGGCCACCAAGTGAAATAAATGACTAGACCACCAAAAAAGTTGGTCACCACAGTGTTTTAAGTGAAATATGACCAAATTTGAGTAATTTTAAGTGACCACAACTAAAAATGACTAATTTAGTCATGGGATAACACATATGACTAATTTAGTCATGTGATAAAAAATATGACTAATTTAGTCATGGGAAACAAAGAGAATTTCAAGGTTTTCAAGTTTTAAGGTTCTTAGGGCTCAAGGTTTTGAGGGTTTAGGTTTTGGGTTTGCCATAGGAGTGGATTCTTTTCTCATTTGGATTTTCTTATGTGAATGTTCTGAATGCCGTTTTTTTATGCTATTGGATTGGTTGATCTATTTCATAGTTATCATGTTCGAAGTCGAATTAGTACGATAAAACTTTGAATGGAAAAATCAATTGTGAATAAAATCCTGATAAGAAAAAGAAGCACCATTTTTATGTATTTATTGAGGTTCATGGATTCAAATGAAACTTGAGGGCTCCTTTCCTTTCTGGGAAGGGCTCTCTCCAGCAACCGCCCCAATACTTCTATAGAGGGGAAGCGACACCAACAAGAGATTCAGATTGTGACCAACATATCTATAGCGCCAAGTCAACCCAGCCAACATGGAAACATGAAATTATAGCTAACTTATTTAATACACTGGCGCGGAAGAACTTCAGACACCTTCCCCTCTCCGTTTATATCTCTTACCTATCCAAAGTAAAAAGCCTATCCATTTTTTGTGTGCTAGCGTGATATTCAATATAACAATCATGAAGTATGTGGCATAATTTTTTTCTGGTAAGGGTTGTAGACTAATGAAGTATGGAATGGTAATAAACTGATTAAAATATCTGCACCCCCTATCATTAGTTACTTCTGATCAAATTATGCCCCACTTTCCTCATACTAATTGCAGCCGATGGATTTACTAATGTGAACTATACTATGGTTGAACCCTCTAATATCAATCGGTGTCTTCCAATTCATTGATGCCCAACACAACTGTATTTCTTCGAAATTTTGAATTTGGTAACTACATTCCTTTATAAGTGGATGAGTTTCAAAATTGAAAGTAAAATAGTTTCTAATACGGTAAAGTTTTAAGGTAATGTATTGGAGGTGAAGTTTTCCATTCATCGGTCTTTTAAGGAAGTGAAAGTAGCAAAAGCAGATACTTTAATATCCTACTGTAATAGCCTCTAGTAAAAGTGGACAATTTGATATCCTACAGTAACAGCCTCAGACCTAGCTATAACCTAGCAAGGCTCTCATGGTAATAGCCTGAGACATAGCTATAGGCTAGACAGGCTCCTACAATAATAGCTTGATACATAGCAATAGGCTAGCCAGACTTTTTACCTAAAATGGAAATAATCAAGAGTGGAAGAAGTTCATTTTTATCAGATGTTCCCTAGAGTCTAATTGGGCTTGTTACACCTACAATATGAATATCGATGAGTTGTGAAAGATATTTTAGTGTTAACAAAGGCAATTCACATTAATCAAATGGATGTAAGATAATATACGATTATTTTATTACTATCCAATGAATAACCATACAAGGAGGTCAATGAAAATTCTATAAGTTTTATCTGAAGCCTTGATGAATTGTCATCCAATGATACCAAATTTTTTTTGATTGTTGATACTTTGGAGTGCTATTATTCTTGGAAGAAGCCATGTTACCAGAAACAAGTAATGTAAAATGGTCATATAGTAAGGTAAACGAATATTCTCAGGTTTAGCACAAGTAATGTTTTTAGGAACGTGATGCAAAACTACCTAAAAATATAAAAAAGGGTTGGGCATATATATATATATATATATATATATATATATATTCTGATTTAAGTTTGTTTAAATTCCAATTAAGTTAGTCGAAGGGGCTAGCTCAAACTGCTTGTCACCCATTTTGATGGGCATTTGGCTAGTTCCATGCATGTAGTGCTTGGTTTGAAACCTCCCCAGTGTGACACACTAGTCTATTCTAGTGAGCTCATTGGGGTTTCCATCCATGAATATGAGGAACCATCCCTTGAAATTTATTGCGAGGTTTTCCTTGGATTTATTTGTTTATTTAATTTTCTTTGAACTTTGGATTAAGTTTGGATGAAATTTGAACTAACTCTACATTGAGTTTGGAGTAACTGTTTAAATTTAGATTGAGTTAAAATTAGTTTAAGTTTGGATGAAATTCATTTGGAGATTTGTTTAAAAAAATTTCCATGGAAAAATATTAAATTCTATTCCTTAGAAGAGAATTTACATTTTGCACATGCATGTTGTGTTTTGAAACCAACTAAAAGTATCGTCTCCAAAGCACAAAAACTCAAAAAGGATCTTATTGTAGTCATCCTAAAACCTGATCCCGATATATAGTTAGAAAACACATACTATTAGCCTTAAACATGTCAACAAGTGTCAAAGGTTCGTAAACCAAATACCCAATAGACATCAAATACCAAAAGTACAAAGATATGTTTAAACATTTTCAGTTTTGTTTCAAACTTGTTTAGATTTGTATTAAATTTGGATTAAATTCAATTATAGAATTATATATGTCCTTGAATTTAATGATGGCCTTTTATTATTTAATGTATTTTTCTTAACTTAATGTATGTTGATTAGAAACACAAACCAAGTAACTCGATTGCCATACGCTACCTCCATGCCATATACATTTTCCTTTTGTAGTTGAATGGGAAACTATTCTCTACTCATCATACTCATACTTTCGCGGGAGAATTATGCCACCATTTGATAGAAAAGGTCATCATACATAAATCATTTTATAAAGAATACAGAGCATAATCGAGGATACTATTAGAGGAAATTTGAGGTCTAAAATGGGCCTTATAAGAAAACGAGCCATCATATAAGAAAACGAGCCAACCATAATTTCTTGATGAGATGGAATTCAAGAACCAATATAATTTCAATAAAATGAGTTAACCATAATGGTTGACTTGAGATATTTGTCATAAAAAAACTACTTTTTTTGTTCGTATTTTCAACATATCTCCTTGTGTTTTTACTCAAATTTCGAGCGGGAACACTCGTTGGATGAAGAATTTAATTCCGCATCCAACGAGTACCCATGATGCATACTTTTGACAGACCCCTATCCCAAAAACAAGAAATACCTGAAAAAATGTTATGATGATTTCACCATGACGGTTTTTTTTCCAGGTATTTCTTGTTTTTGGAGCAGCGAGGTCCATCAAAAGTATGCAGTGTGGATACTCGTTGGACGCGGAATTAAATTTCACATCCAATGAGTGCCCCCGCTCGAAATTTGAGTAAAAGCACAGGGATATATGTTGAAAATACTAACAAAAAAATAGTTTTTTTTCTTTCTTCCTCCAAAATTAATAAATATTATTTTATTATTTTAACTATTATTTCATTATTTTCCTTAGGAGATCCATTTTAGACCTCAAATTTCCTTTAATTGACTAGAAGTAATTATTGCCTCATAGGCACAAAATTTGGATATATGTAATATTAATGTTAATATAGTAATATAATATAGTTATTATATGTATTTAATATATTAATATATTATATAAGTTATTAATATATTATATAGTTAATGTATGTAATATATTAATATTAATATTAACAAATTTAAAAGAATAAAAATATAAATGACAAAACAAATATAATAAAGAGATGAAAATTAAATAGAAAAAGTGGGAAAATAGAATGAGCTGGAAAAATAGATAAATTAAAAAAAAGATTGGGAGGGAAAATAAATGAAAATAAGGATTTTTTCAAAAGGAGTGTTTGATATCAATAAAATCATCCCTTCAAGAAACAAGCTTTTGCTTTGTTTGCACCCATCTTGCCTCTCGTTAAAAGGAGGGAGATGAAATCCGTAGAAATGTTGATGTATTAGAAAATTTTCAATTCTGAGAGATGAGTTAGTAAAACTTCCCACAGTTACCTTGAGGTTGCAGCCTTACCCATGAACAATATATTGTTTGCAGTGAATTTTATTATTTATTTTTATTCTTTTTATGTTTAGGTAAATGGCCCTTTATATGCACTTGAATTTTTGTTTTTTTCTAGATTTAGGTTTACTTGGGTTCTTTCTAGGTTTAGCTGTGTTGCACCCATAATTATATGGGCTAGAATCTTCTGTTGTTCTTCAACTTCGTACTGAAAAGGAAGAGCAGCCACAACATTATTGTGTGCCGATTTTCCCATTCTTGAATAACCCTACCTTTTCTCTCCGTTGGTTCAACAAAAGGCCAAGTCGTCGATGAGGATACAATGCAACAAGTGGAAGAAGTGCTGTCAAAGAAGCATGGAGCATTTGGTGATTCTGGTTGCAACAAGGAAGATATATTAAGCGGCTTGCTTACCATTGGTGGATGGGAGTGTTTGAATATTTCTCCCATATAAATGATATTAAATTTCAATTAAATGCTAATGGCATGTGGTATTTATAAGGGTTTTACCTGCTTTGTTTTCTCACCTTAAAAATTGTTGGATTTCGATAGGCTAGGAGTTGGGATCACTTACCGGTTGGTTGAAAGATATCTATAACCTGGACCTCAAATGGTTTTTGTTCCCTAGCACATCTCCACCCATCACACCTTCCTTTACAAATAATAGAATAAATGGGCTCACTGCCTTAGGAATTGATTCTGGAAACACTATGATATCCATGACATAGACCCGATAGGCTAGAACTCGAAACTCAACTGTGGTGGCCCTTGTGGTTTTTCGTTGTATTTCCTTGTTTGGAGGTCCTGATATCGACTCCCATGAAGAACTTGGATTTAGGACTTGTTCATTTCGAGGAGAAATCATGAGAAGGAAAAGCAAGCTGGTATGGATGACAAAGGGAACATTGCTCCAGTAGGGATAAAAGAGGATAAGAAGCCCTTGGATCAGGGAGTTCACATCAATTTGAAGGTCAAAGTCCAAGCATTTGAATTATAACTTAAAACTAGCAATTTCCCCAAAAAGGTGCAATAATACGCCGATAGGTTGTTCTTGAAAGGTGAAATGTTTGAAAAGGGGAAACTAAAACCGAATTGATATTTTGGAAAAAAACCTCCAAAAAAAGTGCATGGACTAAATTTTTCCCATGTTGTAGACTTGGCCTTATATCACAATTTGTGCACCTTTGAGAACCAAAAGGCACCAACTTCCCCCCCTCCAAATAATATGCTCGACGTTGCACATCAATGGACCTCTTAGATCCTAAGAACTATAGTAATTTCAAGAACTATCAAAGGCACAAAGCCCCTAGTGTTGACAATTGTAGGGCTTGACAAGTTGGAGATATCCCTTATTGACCTACCATCCACCATAGCAGGATGAGGTAGTGTAATATTCGACCTCCCACACACTCGTCGCTATCCTTTTTGATAGAGCTCACCACTAATGCATGGCCCAAACCCTTGCCATTTATTGTGGCCCTATGGCCATTGACATTGCCAACAACAAACCTCCAATCCATTGCAACTGTAATCTTTGTTTTCTATCTCATACCCTTCTAAAGAAATGCACACAAATTTTTGTGCCTGAAGAACGTCTCTAAGTTCATTTGCTACCTAAATCTTAGTCCAAATACAACCACACTAGATCAAACATGATACCCCATGAGCTCTATCTCATCTCTCCTGTACAATGTCATTTATTTTGGCAGGATCAAATCCAAAAGAAACTAAAAAAAAACATGTAAGAAAAAAGACACTCCAAAACACACTTACTATTATGGATCTAGATCTTAATATTTCTGGCAATGCACAATGATTTGCTATTGTTGCTATAGAATTACTCCTCTAAATGAAAAATAAGTTAAGAATAAAAGTCTTAGCCTTCTTTACAATAGGTTTATCAAGAAGGTTGAAATATATGTACCTACAAGACCCACCACCTTTAAACAAAGTAAGTCCATGTGTTGGGTAGAATTAAAGTCATTGTTACCAAGGAGATCATCAACAAACATCCCTTATATCTCCACATAGTGCAAAGCCATATTAGATACACAAATTTCCAACTTCCAATTTTGTTAAAGTAATTCCCACTAAGATCACCCAAGCATACCGTTTATGTATAGAGGAATGACGTTGTACATACCAAAATTTGAGCTACATCACTGAGAATGGAGGATGTGGCGGATTCGATGCAGGCATTGCAGCTGACAACATTGGATGAAGCCTATAAGGTTATCTATGTCGATGATATACATGGAAGAGAGGTTGCATACATGATCAATATATTAGATTTTGGAATGAGTTGGATGCAATGTTGTCATTAGTGAAGTTGGTGAAAATGAGGATCTAGGAGATTGAGGTTGAGAGGCCTTTGGTGGGGAAATGCATCCGGATATGGTCTTAGAATGATAGTTAAGTATTGGTGTGCCAAATACAATGTTGATGAAGGGCATGCCAAAGGAATTATTGAGAAAAAGTTTGCAAAAAATTAGCATCTGGTGTGATCGGTTAATTTTATTCTAAATCCTTTGTATCTCCTCAAGGACAATAGTGGGAAATGCTTGCCCCCATTTAAGAGTGATCCAGATGGATATCGGTGGCCACCCACCTATTCCATTGGCTCAAAACAGTTTCCCATTTTGCCAATTTTTCAGTAATTTTTCTACAGTTTTTGGAGTCCCAAACTTCCGGGTCCATTTTGAGGCCCTAAACGATGTTTTTGGGGAAATCATGGTTCGACACAAGTTATCCATCTTAGGGTCATATTCCTTGGATAGATCTTTCCAACGGGCTACCGAGAGCCCCAAACGGAGATCGTATGCAAAAGTTATGACCCCGAGAAGTTGACTATTCAACTAGCCACCTTGGGGCTGCAAACTTTATGACGGATCATCTTCTAGGGTTAGGTTTTTGGATGTTTGGGATTATTTCCCTCATGCTTATGATAAATAGGCCCTCTCCGCCTCTCTTTGCATTCATCTTGGCACGAATGAGCATAGCGGCCACATCTCTTCTGAGAGATAGCTACCACCATTCCAACTGTTGTATTTATAGTATGTTCTATTTCCGATACTTAATAGAATATGTGTTTACTGTATCGCTATGTTTCTTGCCATATATCTGTGTATGTGAATATATATCGATGTATATGATTCTGTATATGCTATCTTTTGTTTCATTCCCACACAAATCTGGATCAGTGGTATCAGAGTAATCTGCTCTTTGATTGTTTCTCGGTGCATGTCCCCGACGAGATCAGGATACAGAGAGTTGGGTCTCAAACTAGTTTCACTTGGGGAAGATCACTCTTGCTGCCCCAAACGGCCTCCCATGGCGGACGAAAAGAGAGACTATGGAGTAGGAGATCCTATCAAGTTGTTGCTCGAGGAAGCCCTCGCGGGACAGAGGAACGAGATGATGGATAATTTCGCCCAGATCCTTCGGCGCATGCCGACGGCAACAGATACACCTTCGACAAACAGTCGTTTCGGAGATGCGACTCCCTTCAAGGTACAAGTTAACTTTGATATCCCTTTATTTGAAGGCCAGATTGATGCTGATGCCATAGATAAATGGTTGAATCTACTAGAAGGGTATTTCTCTGTCCACAATTTTTTCGACAGGGAAAAGATCGTCTTTGCGCTCCTTAAGGCCGTCCCCTATGTCAAAAATTGGTGGGAAACTTATTGTAAGCAAAACTCATCAGACAAGTCTGGATTGTTTGAATATGCCAATCCCACTTGGGCCTCTTTTATAGATGCCGTCAAGGAACAATATTACCCTGTGGGAAACTATGATGACCAGTACACAAAATGGACCATCCTGCACCAAGAGAGGGACCAAACGATGTCAGAGTACACCAACAAATTTCATACCTTACACACAAAGCTAGGTATCAAGGACTCCGAGCGACACCTAGTACTGAAATATCGTAGTGGCATACACCGGTACATACGAACAGAGATGGATTTCCTGGACATCTCTTCACTTGAATCTGCCTATAGGTATGCTATCAAAATTGAGTAGAAATTTTAGCAAAAGAACAAGCGCGACTTCGGACCTACGCAGAAGCAGGGCAAGGGAAACTTTGGCTCGCAGAACACGGGGCAGGGAAAGGACAACCAGTCCCAACCACAAGCGAAGAAGGGAAACAAAAAGACAAAGAAGGACATCGGGAAGTGGTGCGAGTTCCACAAAAGCCCCTGGCACAACACTAATGAATGTCACTCAAAACAGTCATTGGTGGCTAAGATCAAAGCTTCATAATCAGATCCCAGTTCTGATTCTGACTCAGAACCTAATTTGACAACCGCGCAAAAAGGGAAGCATATCAATGATGCAGAACCCAGTGCCATTGTCTCCACCACATAGATTCAACCAGAGGAAACTGGAGAGTCGGAGGTAGAGGAGCACATTTTCCACTCACAGATGTGGGTGGAGGGAACTCCCCTGCACTTTGTTGTGGACAGCAGCAGCCAGAAGAACCTGATCTCAGCAGAAGTCATCAAGAGATTGGAGCTACCAATAACACCACACCCGCAACCATACACCATTGGATGGCTAAGACAGGGATGAGGGATCTGCGTCAGTCACCAATGTTTCCTACCACATGGCATCAAGCCCTTCAAAGATGAGGTATTGTGTGATGTGGCCCCACTTGAAGTATGTGATGTTCTTTTAGGACAACCATATATGTGGAAGCGTCATGCTGTATATGAATCACAACCTCGCAGTGTCATTGTCACTTTGGGAGGACAACTCTATCGGATACCAGAGAGACAGTTTCACCTACCCCGACCAAGAAGGGCAGGAAGATAATATCCCACACTATGAAATTTTCCCTATTCGCAATGTCCACTGTAGGAGAACATCAAATTGCAGAGACATCCACAACCTTTGCACACTATCCCTCTACTCAGCAGAAACAAGAAGAACACAAATTCAGTGCTGCATCCCCTATTCGAGTACCTATGCAGCGAAAGGCCACCCATTCAAGGTGCTCCTCCAAAAAGAAACCATCCACACCGGTGTAGACCAAGGATACCACAACAACCAAAACCGTTGAACAGCTCCAGCGCATCCAACAACAATAATTACAACCCTCTGAAGGTTTCGAAGAAAGGCAACCTTTTCGCTTCAACAAACGCTACACTAGGAGCTCAACTCAACACATAGTTCGACGTATGATAGGGGATTTGACGCAATGGAGACCATTGCTTCCTAAGGGGGGAGGATTGATCCAGATGGATATCGGTGGCCACCCACCTATTCCACTGGCTCAAAACAGTTTCCCATTTTGCCAATTTTCTAGTATTTTTTCTACAGTTTTTCGAGTCCCAAAATTTCGGGGCTGTTTTGAGTCCCTAAATGACATTTTTGGGGAAATCTTGGTCCTCAACGTAGTCCTCGGATAGATATTTCCAACGGGCTACCGAGCACCCCAAACGGAGATCGTATGCAAAAGTTATGACCCCGGGAAGTTGACTGTTCAACTAACCACCTTGGGGCCACAAACTTTATGACGATTCATCTTCTAGGGTTAGGTTTTTGGATGTCTGGGATTCTTTCCCTCATGCTTATGATAAATAGGCCCTCTCGGCCTCTCTTTGTATTCATCTTGTCACGAATGAGCATAGAGGCCACATCTCTTCTGAGAGATAGCTACCACCATTCCAGTTGTTGTATTTACAGTCTGTTCTATTTCCGATACTTAATAGAATATGTGTTTACTGTATCGCTGTGTTTCTTGCCACATATATGTGTATGTGAATATATATCGTTGTATATGATTTTGTATATGCTGTCTTTTGTTTCGTTCCCACACAAATCCGGATCAAAGAGCTTGAAAACAAAGTATGAAAAGGATGTGGATAGGAGGATTACACAATTAGTATCAAGAGAGGAAGCTGATAACAACAATTGGTGTAGGGACTTGTCTACACTATTTCAACTATTTTACTAAGAAGTGGTGAGCCTCTATGTCAACATACTAAAATGATTATCACAAGCTTCTTAAGATTTATACTCATTCATCAAAAACTCATTAAGATCTAAAGCCATTCTTAACATCTAAATCATGCAAGATAAGCAACATTCAAACATTTAAATGGAACAAACTTGAATCATTTCATATTAAAACAATGACGAGATACATTCCTACCATGGATCTTGGTGTGAATCCCTCCTCCATTGCCATAAGCTTCCCTTTCCCCACCGTTGCTTTTGAAGAAATTGAGCTTCTCCTTCTTCAGAATCTTTCAGCATGCCTTTGCTCTTCCTTTGTGTACTTTACAATGTCTCCCTTGCCTTTCTTATATAGCATTGGGAAATAAGCCTTAGGCTTTTCTTCTAAATGTGGGATTACTCATTTTCTTCATTTTAGATTATTTTAACCTAAAAACCCACTTTTCAATAGTTTTTTAGGATTTTTGCACAACTTGATATACTTTTAGCACAATTAATGCACTTTAATGCATTCTTCTTCACCTTTTGATTAGTGTAGCTTAGTTTCGGACCTTTGGTGAGTGGTTCATTTACTGAACTTGGTCTCTTAAGTTCCGTCTTTCTTCACCTAATCCTTCCATTTATGGGAGAAGTGATTAGATCAGAGAGGACTTGTCTCTGAATGTACTTGTGTTTCTGTCTTCATGTTGCGGGCGCATAGTAAAAATGTGCTTCTTCTATCACATGACTAGGAGTGTTAATTTGATTGTTAACAGATGCCCCCTAGTGTGAGGTCCAGAGCAGAGATAAGGGCCGAAATACATTATTGAAATTTATACTCTGTATACTGATACTCTTTATCGTTCAAAACAAGGATGAGGATCACACCTGCAAGGATTGATGATCACACCTGCAACACATAGCAATTTCTCAAATATGTAATATCTTCCTGAGGCGGGCATACCCATGTTCAACAGTAAACAAGCATGGCCACGAACAATACACAGTGGATCGATGTCAAAAGTAAATTTTTTAGAAGTGTAAACATGCACTTTGATGAGTGCGAGAACAAAGTCTTTATTGAACTTCTGACATGGCAGTCTAATCTTGCGTAGCTCGGGCAGTGCATCGATGAGCAATACAACTATTTTTGCCAAGGTCTTCAATACAAACTGACGATAGTACGAGTTTATATCATGAGAATAAGTGATTTGATGTCGAGCATAATAAAACACCATCTGATTACCAGTCATTGATGTATACCGTTAACAAATGTGAAGAGACCCACCATTAATGATGATGGACTCTAAGGTACTGAGCACAAACTAGCAAGTGTGAATAGATGTTCTGAAGTCGAACACTTGTAGAATCAAACAATCAGGGGTCATTGATGTATACCCACTGTCATTTGCAAGGAAGCCTACCACTAATGACTGCAAGATCCAAGGTACTCTTGGGTTTCTATATCCATGTCCTAGATGATGATTTGATGTCGATAGGAATAGATCCATCGGAAGGAGGGCATTAAGGAATCCCACATCAACCGATACAAAACAAAGATCAATAGTCTGATATAATTTGGTAGAACTTCCAAATCCAACACTGTATACTGACACAAGGAAGGCCGACATGATTGGTCAGGAATATTTGAGGAATGACCGACTGGGTTTGAACTTCCCTTGAACACATAACACGACGCAAAATGGACATTTGGCAACATAGGACTTTGAGTAACCGACCTTAATGAAATCCGCTAATGCTAGATGCATTAATGAAAGCTCCATTGGTAATGGGAAGGATAACCCATCGGTGGAGATGTGTTCAAAACACTGGTACAGTTTCCTAAGGAAAATGCAGATGGTGTACTGACAGCGGAGGCCAAATTATGTGTCGTGTTCAAGGGAGACAAGGACTGACTATTGCCGTTTTCTTCAAGGTTTATAATATGAAGTGATTAAAGTCTATCCCTTTTTGGATTTTTGTGTTTTTAAATTTTTATGCTTTTTTTTTTAAAGAATAAAGAATGTTATGATACATAGGAGGGAACGAGTGTTGCATGGGCATACACCTATTTTTCAAGGGCATAGGTTAGGCCAAGGCAAAGATCCATATTGCAAACAAGGGCTAAGCTCGTTGTGCACACTCTTACAGCTATTCCCTCCCAGGGTAGGCTATCTAAAGCAGGATTATGTGTCGACGGACGGTGAAGTAATCCCATGTGACTGAAGTTATCCAATTTGGGGAAATGGCCAAGTAGGAATGGTTCAATGAGTTTTACTTCAACTTGAGTCTTGTGAAAAATGCCAAAATCATAGATCATCATGAATCATGGTCTGTCTCAACTACCTGAGTCAAATAGTTCGAACTGTCAAAGTCTTCAAGTCCTTAAATCAAAACCATTTCACGACCCAATAGTTTAGTTAGAAACTGGTTCAAATGTGCATTTAATATCTAAAAAGATAGCTAAAATTGAGGAATTATGCATCTTTCTATCATTCAAAAGGATAACGTATGTATGAATAAAAGATAAGTAAGAAATACTCATGATTTACCATATGCATTTGTAGTGTAGACAATGGATGAGAGGAGGCATCCCTTTTCAGCTTGAATTTCTAGAAGCTATGAACCTTTAGTTTTTTATCTGCCAGTTGTGGGTTAGTTTTGATGTTGAACTAGAAAATTTTGAAACAGTATCCCATGTTTTCAAATTTTTCCAATTTTTTTCATTTTTTTATGAAATTTTTTTGGGTGTTGTCTGTAAGAAAAAGAATGAAAAAGAGAAATAGCACTTACCCTATTCTTTTTGGTGTGTGCAAAATTTGCACACTTTTTGGGCTATGATGTAAGCTAGGTTATTTCGGTTTTATGTATGTCCTTAAATGATGTGTTCAATTAAATTGGCCATGAAATAATGTACATAATTGCTTTTTGGTATGATGTTAATGACTTAGATGCCAATCAAGTACATAGTTGGCCACAAAATTAGCCAAACTATTCAGACTTCCAGGAATGTGTATATATTCAATAAACTCGAACTGACGCTCTAAAAGACGTACTTGTAGAAAATTTCTAAAGAGTGTAGGATGTCGAACCTGATACTGACCATTTCACTGGGATACAACTAATTCCGAGTCCATTTTGACGATTATTCATCGGATGCCAAGGGTGATAGCCTCGACAAGAAGCTCAATGATTGCACTATATTTTGCAACATTGTTGGTTGCAGATCCAAGAAAAATGGCTCCTGAACTAATAACTTCATTATTAGGTGTGAAAATTACCCATGCGACGGAAGCAATGTTCCGAGAACTACGGCTGGTGCCATCCACATATCCAAAATATGTGAAAGATTCTTGTGCCATCTGCCAAAGTGACAATGCCTAGCAAGATAAGTGTGTGCCCCAAATAACTAATGTACAAAAGTTTATACAAAAAATACAACATAATACAACAAATGGTGCGAGGCATCAGTGCCTACGCAAAGTATTTCTTCAGATAGAGACCATTTATGATATCTGACATGGGTTCCCCATCAAAATTGACCAATTCATAAGCTCCCTTTTTTAACACAGTTTTGACAATAAGTGGGCCAAACCATTTAGCCACAAATTTCCCTTCTCCTATTTTATCTTGGTTTTGGTCATAAACTAAAACCAGATCGCCTTCAGAGAAGACTCGGGGGCGGGTAGACTTGTCATATTTTGTTTTAACCCTCTTCTTGTGTGCTTCTACATTTAGAGAGGCTTCTCTTCTAGTTTCATCAAGAGAATGGAGATGGATAAGTCTTTCCTCTTCTGTAGAAGTGTTAGGTAGGAGTTCGACAACTATCTTTAATGATGGGATTTCACATTCAATGGGCAACACAACTTCCTCTCCATAAACCAGTTGGAAGGGAGTGAATCCGATTGCAGTTTTAGCGGTTGTTCGGTAAGCCTAAAGAGTAGTAAACAACATCAAGTGCTAGTTATTCTTGTTTTTATTAATCGTCCTATGTAACATAGTTTTCAAAACCTTGTTGATGGCTTCTACTTTTCGGTTAGCTTGAGGGTAATATGGCGAGGAAAAATCCTGCCGCAATCCTAACCGGTCTGTAAGTTCATCCATACAGGAATTCCTAAAATGACTTCCGCTGTCAGTAGTGATCTCTTTGGGTACACCAAACCTTGCTATCACATGATTGAATAGAAAGTATGCTGCAGTTTTACCCGTGCAATTGAATGTAGGCATCGCCTCAACCCACTTGGTGAAGTAGTCCACTGCTACGATGATGTGGTGGTGGCCATCGGCTGAAGGTGGGTTGACCGTCATATAATCAATGGCCCATTTTGAAAATGGACCCACGGTTACTACAAGGTGTAAAGGAGCAGGATGTGCGCGCATTTTTCTTGTGTAAATTTGGCAAGGATGACACCTTTTGACATCATTCATGCAATCTTTGAAAATTGTGGGCCAAAAGTATCCTACACGCAAGATTTTCTGGGCAGTTTCCAACCCAGAAAGATGACCCCCACATGCCCCAGCATGGCAATCATTCAACACTTGTTCAGCTTCCTCATGTACTAAACAATGTCTTAATATCATATCAATTCCTCAACAGTACAAAGTATCCCTGATGATGAGGTATCTTCGAGCTCAGTGTCGAATACGACGCCGTTCAATACTAGAAAACTAAGGATTGATCCTTTGGGTTTGAAGATATATAATGAATGCTCCATACCAAGGATCAGAAGTTGCAATGAGGAATACATGTTCATTTGCCCAAGATTCAACAGATACAGTACCCTCCTTCTCCATGGGTAACTTAGACATTAATTCAGCAAATGCCAACAACTTCTTGGCTTTAGTGATTTTGAATTCGAGGTCAAATTCTTGTAAAATTACTATCCATTTTGAGTATTTTCCACCAATGATATGGCGGGACAAAATGTGTCTCATGGGGTTCATTTCAGCCATTATGGTTGTTTTCCTTGGAAGTATGTAATTTCTAAGTCGTTGGACAGCATGGACTGCTGCCAAGGCCAACTTCTTGACCTGGGAATATCTCAATTCGGGACCTGCAAGGCCCTTACTAAGATAGTAAATAACATGTTCCTAATATAATTCGTCCTCTTGTTCTAAGACCATTCCAATAGTGGAAGGAGATGCTGCCAAATATAGCAGAAAGTCTCTATTGTAGTTCCGTGGACTAAGCACCGGGGCAGAGACCAAAGCTTTCTTTATTTCATCAAATGAACGTTGAGCTTGGTCATCCCATATGAATATTGCATCTTGTTTTAAGAGACGCATGAAACCTTTATCTTTTTCAGCAAAATTCTTGACAAAACTCCTCAAGTAGTTAGCTTTCCCTTGAAGGCTTTGAAGTTGAGTGATTGTTCTTGGGGAAGGCAATTGAAGTATTGCCTCAACCTTGATGGGATCAACCATGATCCCTTTTTGGGACACTACGAACCCAAGTAACCTCCCAGAGTCCACACAAAACATGCATTTATGTGGATTTAACCTAATGTTAAACTTGTGGCAGCGCTCAAAGATGGCCCGTAAATGGGCACTATGCTCAACTCTCCTTTTAGATTTAGTTGCTAAGTCATCAAGATAAACCTCAACGATTTTCTTAATGTCGTGAAATGCGTATGACATAGCTCTTTGAAAAGTAGCTTTGGCATTTTTAAGGCCAAATGGCATTTTCCGATAAGCGAAGGTCCCCCAAGGGCATATAAAAGATCTCTTATGTTGGTCTTCCTTTTTTATCTGGATTTGTTTATAACTGGAGAAGTCATCCATAAACGAAAAGATTTCATTCCCGGTACATTCATCGATGATTTGATCAATGAAGGGTGTGAGATAGTTATCCTTGGGACAAGCTAAGTTTAGATCTCTAAAATCGGTACAAACCCGGATAGTTCCTTGTTTTTTGTTGATGGGAACAGGATTGGATACCCAATTTGTCAAGGGAACAGGATAGATGAATCTAGCTTTTAAAAGCTTTTCGACCTCGGCTTTAATGGCAGCAGATTTCTTAGGATTCACTGGACGTAGTTTTTGCCACACTGGTTTAACATTGGGATAGGTTTTGATCTCATGTCCCATGATACTTGGATCGATGCCTGGAATTTCTTCATAAGACCATGCGAACACATCATGAAACTTTTTAAATAAAACAGTATAAAGTGCTATTTCCTCAGGAGAACAATCCACACCTATGTTGATATTCTCAACGATGCTAGGTTTTATGAATATCTCAATTGGGATGGTTTTCGAAATGTTTGCTAAGTTTCCTTCCGAACTCACATTGTGGGTTTGGATAGGGCATTGGTACTTGGTCATATCATCATCAAAGTAAATATTTCCAGGCTTGACTTCTAATGAATCAGTTTTAGGAAGAAATGAGGATTTGTGGTGCATATCCTCCTAGGGTCATTCCAAGATGTTCATGACCTCTAGGATGGCTTCATCCAAAGAGAAAGTCTGATCCAGGAGATCATGGGTACTATGAGAGTTCAAGGCCCAAATAGGTGAAGTATAGGGATCATATTCCTCCATCTTGGGAGTGTTTTGATCTGGTTCTACTGAAGCCATTTGAATAACTTGATAAGCGAGCTCTACGGCAGAAAAGGGAACACTACTCTCCATTTCCTCATGGTGTGCATAAGTATGTGTCTTTCCATCATTATTTTCATCTAATTTGTTTTCTTTGGAGGTTCCAACCGATTAGGTGGAACCAACCACCGAAGTGGAATTAGAAAAAACTCTTAATGGAAAGTACACTTCCAATGTAATGGTGAAAATCAGAGCAGTGTTAGGGGTTAATATTGGTGGTGGAATTGGAAAAGTTCCCAAAAGGGATGAGTCTTTAAACATTCATTACCCAACATCCTGAATCACCGTTGTTGAATCCCCTACAAAAGGTACATTCGACTGGAGACCAGTTTCAGGTGTGCAGTAATCTAGTTGATGGATAGTAACAATATTCCCTTGGTGGGGGAACTAAATGACTCAGAATACGGAAGATACTACAACCGTCATCTTATGTATCCAACTGCGGCCCAATAGAAAATTATAGTTTATGGGTGCATCCACTACCTCAACATCTACTTGAACTGGTTTTCCCCCCAGTGCAACTGGGCAATCCATGATAAGTCCATGAGGTGGGAACGAATGACCATCAAATGCCTTGAGAATTGTGTGGGATGGTACTAAGGTGGGTGATCCCAAAGCTTTCCAACAAGATAGTGACATGACACAGGTGGAGGCTCCTTCATCCACAACGGTTCGAAAAATATTCTTACCATGTGAAGTTACTTTAATTTGGAATGCAATCTGTGAGGGAAGCCTACATGTGGGCTGTTCTAAGTCAAATGTGATCAAATTAGTGTTTGATGGATCAATAGCACCGATGGAAGACAATAGTGCTTTCCATTGAGTAGGACAATTTTGCAACACCTCTAAGGAAGACATTGCACAAGGAGCTTGAGCTAAATCTTCAACCACATTGTAGTTTTGAGCAGCTCGTGCATTGGGGTTGTGTGTTGTTTTGCGGAGGACCCCTTTTGGAGGTCGAGGCACCATGTCTATGGTTGGTTTTTCAATATTTAGAAAACCACTAGGATGAGATCCAAGTGTTTTAGCATCTTTTGAAGGTATGTCGTAAGAATGAGCCCTTGTTTGGATATGGATGTCATGTTCACCAATAGTGAAGATGTTAACGTTGGGTGGATTCCCCCCTGGTGGGGGGTTTGTCTGGTTTCCTCCTGGTGGAGGTGTTGGCACCGCAACAACCATCTGTTGTTTCTGGGGGAAGGGTTGAGTTAGGACAACAGGTTGTGGTTGTTTCCCTCCTCGTTGTTCCAACATGCAATGAATATCATCCATATGAGGACAAAGATGAGTAGGATGGTCCCCTTGGAAAATTTTGCAAGGGTACTTGTTCTTCCGATTTTCATGATTTCCTCCAGTAGGATTATTCACCTTAGGTGCATCTCTTGTCCCAGGGTTAGCATTAGGCTTCTTCTTTTTTCCTTTTGGGTCCGCAGTTTGAACCGTAAGTACTTCAGAAGTTTGGGTAGGAGTTGCAGATTGCTGAGTTGCTTGGCCAGCTGTGGATTGTTGATTTTGAACTAACATTTGTCCCAATTGTTGGGTAATCTGTTCAAGTTGGTTTATGGATCCAATCACACCATCCGTATGAGGTCCTTTTGGCGGCTTAGCTGGATCAGATGCAGGTCTTACAGCATGAGGTATTAAGTCATAAACTGTGCCCAATTGGGAATATACTAAATCCATTTGGTGAGCACTCTGAATGAGTTTTTCTTCAGTCATGTCTCTTGACATGGCCACATCTTTGGCAAGAGTAGGTAATAGGGGTTTTATGAACCAATCTACTAAGAATGGGTTAGGGATGTCAGCTTTAATAAGTCTTCGGCGCCTCCTCTACTCATGGATGTGATCTGAGATGTGAGTAGCGGTGGATTGCCTAAGTGAAGTTAAAAGCTCTGTTCCAGTCTTAAAGCGGATAGGTAATTGAAAATGTGTCAAGAAGACCATAGCTAAAGATGAAAAATCTGTGAATGTATTGCGTGGCAACTCAATGTACCATTTCGCAGCAGTTCCCATTAGGGTCCGCTGAAACAGCCTTAACCTAACACTATCATCAACCAAGGAAGTGGATGAACACCACAGATGGAATGTCATCACATGATTAGATGGGCCTTCCCCTGGTTTTCCGTCAAACTTGGGTATGTCTGAGGGTAGTTTGGTTGGTATGGTTGGCCACCCATTCAAATGTAGAGCAGGGTCATTAGTCAACCGAGATAAATCCGGTAGATTTAATGTGGTTAGAAATGGTGACTTGGATGGTGCCGGAGCAAACGTTTGATATCCAAGTGAAGCTTGATGGATCCACTGTTGGTTTCCTTGGGTTTGAGAAGCATTCCAATAAGGGTTACCTCCTTGTAGAGATTGCATCCAAAAAGATGGGTTACTTCCTGAAGGTTGTCCATTCCATTGTGGAATAGGATGCATGTATGGATTGCCCCCCTGCGGAGGTATGTTCCATTGAGATTGGTTTCTTGGTGGAACATTGCCACTCCATTGTGGCATAGGATTAACGGTTGGATTGCCCCCTTGCGGGGGTATGTTCCATTGAGATTGGTTACTTGGTGGAACATTACCACTCCATTGCTGGTTAGGATTGGGTGGATTTCCCCCTTGCGGGGTTATGTTCCATTGAGATTGGTTACTTGGTGGAACATTACCACTCCATTGCTGGTTAGGATTCATGGGTGGATTGCCCCCTTGCGGGGGTGGGCCCCAATTAGATTGGTTACTAGTTGGAATTGGACCACTCCATTGAATGTTTCCTTGGTTTGGATATGCGTTCCAAGGTTGATTGCCCCCTTATGGGGGTGGTGCCCAAGAAGATGGGGTACTTCCTGGAACTTGCCCACTCCATGGTGGATGGGTTACCTCCTGGTGTGCTACCTATTGGGGGTATGGAATTGTCCCCAGGATTTATGCTAGGAAAGTTTAGATACTGGCTTCTCAAGGCACTTCCACTAACTTGTGGAGTATTACCCCAATTAGCATTATTGTTCCATGGTCCATTAATTCCACTAGGGATATTGAGATTCCAAAGTGAAGGATTCCCCCCAGGTGTAGAACTTGGAAGACTGTTTGGAATGCCAATAGGATTTTGGTTAATTCCCGAATATTTTTGACCTTGAGTAGCCAAACCATATGGGAAACCCAAGTTCAGTAAGGCAGACCCTCCAGTAGGGATTCCTGCAGGAAAAGTGGATGTTCTTCTGGGATTGGGTCCCGAAATTGTACCAACTGGAATTGAAGTGCTAGTTGAACTTATGGTAGCAACAGGTAAACTAAATGTTGCAGTTGTGGTAGAAGTCAAGTTGGAAGTGTTGCTACCTCCAACAACCGTTTGAGGTTGTGATGATGTGGTCCCTTGTGCTCCTGATGAATCCATAGGGATGTTGGAAGTATTGCTACCTCCAACAACCGTTTGAGGTTGTGATGATGTGGTCCCTTGTGCTCCTGATGAAGCCATAGGGATGTTGGAAGTATTGCTACCTCCAACAACCGTTTGAAGTTGTGATGATGGGGTCCCTTGTGCTCTTGGTGAAGCCATGGGGTTAGATGTTGAATTTTGCATGTGTACCAAATGTGCCAAAAGAGGATTGATGGTGTGCAATGCTTCACTGACGTGAATTACCATTGGGCCTGAAAGATTTGTCAAAGGTGGATTTACGTGAGTTGCAGTGTTGTCTTCTAATGTTTCAATTTCAAATGGAGAAAGAGGATCAACAATTTCTATGTTTTCCTTGATAGGTAATGTTGCAGTATTTGTTTGATGTGTTTCTGCTCTATTGTTGTTAATTTAAGTTAGAAGTGTTTCAGTTTCAAAGTCAAAGTGCTTTGTATTTTGTAGCCGTCTCCGCAATGTAGCGGGGCCTTCAATTTCTGGTGACTCACCTCTATGCCGCTGTGACTGGCAGGTCGGAAGATTAGCCACTTTGAAGAATATTGATAAAATTATGTGTTTAAAAAGTTTTTGAAAACAGAATCAAACAATCCTATGGCTTTCTAGACTCAACAAAAATAAAAAGTCTCCACACAGTAAAAATTCCCTAGAGATTTCAAGCAAGCAAATTTACTCTTCCAAAGAACCGAAGCTCAATGAAACGCTGGATTGTAGGGCCTTCTGAAGCTAGTAGCTACTGAGGGATTTCATGTCCTCATACAATTGCTAGAAGCGAAGGTGTGAGAAACAATTACAATAAACTTTAATCGTCAGGGGGCAAGTGTTGGTTCCTGACCAATCACCCTCCCAAGGAGTAAAATTTCCAAAGTCTGTCTCAGGTATTGCAAGTGTGTCCCACTCACAATATCCTATGTGATATCCTAGGAATAGCCACTAAAGTTACCACTTCACAATCGACGGTCGAGCGGAACAGTTGTAAGTCGAGGACAATACTCATAACCAGAAACTCTAGAAACAATGATGTCACCTTGAGGACTTGTCACTGAACATAGAATCCCCTCCATAAGCTCATGTACCACTAAATAAGCAAAAGGGGGAGCCACCCTTTACTTATCCAGATTGACCTCGTGCTTGATGCATGTTTCAGAAGCGCTTTCCCGACAAGCATTTTTTGCTACTAATGGATTTACTCTCTTTAATCAATGCTAGTTTCAAAGTTTTGCAGCCCATGAGTGTTAACTCTCCAAACCTAATCCAGGGCACTAACCTAAACTTGTTGGTGACATGAAAATCAAAAGTTTGTCAATTTTTAGATTAAGCGTCAATTTTAAGGGTAGTTTGCTTAGTCTCAGGAGTGGAAGTGAAACCGGTGGTGTTTTGACTCGAAAACAGGGAAATGAACTAAAGAATGCAAAATGCTCACTACTCTACCTTTTAATTCGATGAATATTCTAAATTAAGGAAGAGTTAGAGGTTCATGAGTTTCTTTCAGACATGCAAAATTTCTGGTAGATTTCGTATGTTCATGCATTGTTTTTTCTGAAATATGGATAATAATTGATGTGTAAAGACCAATGTAACCCAAACAAATATCTCAAGTAAAGATGAATCTAATTCTATTACACGGGGGATCCCTATTTCTCATTCACAAGATTGCCATAAGGCCCAAGTGAAGAGGATACGCGATCCACTTTCTCATTCACAAGATCGCCATAAGGCCCAAGTGAAGAGGATACAGTGGCTCGAAAAACTGTATGCAAAAATTAAATCTACTATGTTACAAGTGAGATCCACTTTCTCATTCACAAGGTCGCCATAAGGTGCGAGTGAAGAGGATACGGTGGCTTGATATAAGATGCTTTCAAAAAATCAACCCCTAAACTATTACAAACAAGATACACTTTTTCATTCACAAGATCACCATAAGGTGCGAGTGAAGAGGATACGGTGCCTCATACACAATATATTTCAAGAAAACTGGACTCTAAAGGTGCAACTCTCTCTAATTGTGCAAGAAAGTCATGAAAATATTCTAGCTCCAAAACAAAATGTAACCAATTAAAGTTTATTTCTGTTTTTTTGGAAAGAAATTACTCTCAAACTATCTCAACATGTGATGTTCAAAGTGTGTTCTTCAAATGCAAATATGTGTGGAAGGTTCTTTCAAGTGTGTATGGTTCTTCAAAAGGTGTTTGGTTTAAAGTCTTCAATGAAAAAAAGGTTAATCCCAACTTTAAGCAAAAATTTCAAAACTTTCAAAAAGGAGTAAAATGGTGTTTGTATTCTTTTGAAAAGAAAATTTTAATTCCAACTTTAAACAATACTTTTCAAAACTTTTTAAACTTTTTCAAAAGCATATACCTCCAAACACATCCCCACTTAATCAAAACTTTTTGCAAAAATCTTTTCAATTCTTTTGTAATCCAAATGGAAAAGACTTGTAACTCCACTATGCAAAACTTTTGCAAGATGCTTGAATTCTTTTTAATCTTTTTTAAAACTTTTGAATTCTATTTTCTAAATAGGAATAAAAATTTGATATTGAAAAATAATTTTTAAACAAATTTCAAATGCAATTTTTTTTAGTTCATCTCAGCCTTAAATCAATCAAGCAAACTGTTTAAATTCTTTTTAATCCAAAAATAAAAGTTTGATTCCAAACCACACAAAACTTTGGCAAAAGTTTTTTGAAACTGAATTTTTTAAACAATTTTGAAAGGATTAATTGTTGTTTAGGATTAGATGCTTTTGGCGCTCAAATTCCATTCAACCAATACAACACATGATTTGGAAACCAAATATGCCTTCAACAAAAACCAAAAATCTGTCAATCATACAACAGGCAATCCTGGAAATGAATACGCATTCATCATACAACATCCAATTTTGGAAATGAAAACGCATTCAGCAGTACAATTGAAAGAAAATGTTGAGGCTAAGATATTTAACATGCAGAGCGTTAAGAATGACATCTTTAATGGCAGAGTGTAATGGTATATTGATTAAGGCTGAGAATTTAGGACTGGTCTTCAAAGCTTAACGTCGGAGCTTGCACTCAAATTAAAGCTGAGATTTATGGCCAAGATTCATGCTACGATTTAGAAACCTTTACACCTTGAAGAACACACAATCAACCTTGGAGTTTCGAGGTGGAAAAACTTTCAATCGCAGGGATCTATAAATTGCACATCGTGGTAGAGTTGGGGTTTATGTGCATTCAGCAGCAGCAGTCGGTTTCAAAACTAAGATGCAGAGGTTTGATGTTTCAAGCTCCACGCAGAGGCATATGAGGGAGTTGAAAATGCATTCTTCTTTCACCAAAACGCCTTCACAAAAACGCCTTCAACCGTGCAGATTCTAGAAATGAAAATAAATTTTGACTTTAATTAAAATTCGATTTCTCTACCAGAGCTTTAAAGGTCATCTACGATTCGTGCGGGGGTCTGATTCAAGGTTTCAAGGTTGCATGTAGAGGAAGGACAAAGATCTTCATCTTCACCCTTCACAGAGAGCGTTAGAGGATTTCACGCGCAGAGGTAGAGGCATATGCAGATACGCAGAGACTGATTAACATGCAAAAATATTGCCAAATGAATCCAGCAATTCTTAGCGTACCAGCAATGCCAAAGAAACACGCAGAATTATTTCCATTTGAACATGTAGAGACAGAGGTTTACAATCCTATGAACACGCAGAGTTTCTATGATCTAAACAACGGATGCAGAGTGCATAAACCCGATTCTTGGTATGGAGACAGGGCAGAGTTTTGATGGTCTTCAAAGTTTAAACCCGAGTTTTAACCAAACCTTCAACGTAGAGCTTCACACAGAGTATGGTCTTTGGCAGCAGAAATGACATAGTTCTACAAGAGTTCTAATAGCTGGGATCTTGGCAAAATTTAAAGAAAACCTCAGCGCTGAGTTGTAAAGTTCATGCCAAGATTAAAAGGTTGAATGCTGAGAGCTTAAAACGCAGATGAACAGCTGTAGTCTGAAGTTAAACACGCAGAAGTTTGTAATGAAGGACATAGATCTTCATTAGCAAATACGCAGAGTGCTGGTTTAAAATTCAAGAAACTCAAAATTCATAACACTCAAAATTCAAGAAACTCAGATCTGAAGGTAATTAGAAGTGGTTGTGTAGCTAGGATGGTTTTAAGCTTCTTAAGCTGGATCGTAGGGTCTTTTAATGATCTTTAGCCACAAAGGATAAAATATGAAGAAAGAACACCACAAAAATCAAGAAATTTCAACAAACAGTATGGTCACCAATCTGATAACAACAATTAGTGTAGGGACTTGTCCACACTATTTCAACTATTTTACTAAGAAGCGGTGAGCCTCTATGTCAGCATACTAAAATGATTATCACAAGCTTCTTAAGATCTATACTCATTCATATAAAACTCATTAAGATCTAAAGCCATTTTTAACATCTAAATCATGCAAGATAAGCAACATTCAAACATTTAAATGGAACAAACTTGAATCATTTCATATTAAAACAATGAAGAGATACATTCCTACCATGGATCTTGGTGTGAATCCCTCCTCCATTGCCATAAGCTTCCCTTTCTCCACCCTTACTTTTGAAGAAATTGAGCTTCTCCTTTTACATAATCTTTTCAGCATGCCTTTGCTCTTCCTTTGTGTACTTTACAATGCCTCCCATGCTTTTCTTATATAGCATTGGGAAATGAGCCTTAGGATTTTCTTCTAAATGTAGGATTATTCCTTTTCCTCATTTTAGATTATTTTAACCTGAAAACCCACTTTTCAATAATTTTTTAGGCTTTTTGCACAACTTGACATACTTTTAGCACAATTAATGCACTTTAATACATTCTTCTTCACTTTTTGATTAGTGTAGCTTAGTTTCGGACCTTTGGTGAGTGATTCATTTACTAAACTTGGTCTCTTAAGTTCTATCTTTCTTCACCTAATCCTTCCATTTATGGGAGAAGTGATTAGATTAGAGAGGACTTGTCTCTGAATGTACTTGTGTTTATGTCTTCATGTTGCGGGTGCATAGTAAAAATGTGCTTCTTTTGTTACATGACTAGGGGTGTTAATTTGATTGTTAACAGAAGCACACATTTCCCTCATGGAACTCATGAAATGATACGCTCAGGGCCTGGAACAATTGTATGCTTAGGCAATTGTATGAAAATCTAAAAGGACTATGACACTGTCATCACAGAGCAGATATAGCGTGGTGGGGAGCATCAATTTGTAGATTGGTAATATATGTCATGGACTATAGACCTTCCCTTCCATCAAATGCAACCTTGGCAGTCACAATGAACAATATGTATCACAAACTTTCTCTAATTGTCTGTGAAACTAAGAGAGTCTGCCCCAAAGGCTACTTAAATAAACATAGGAAAAGAGTAATGGGACACTTCAAGAGAAATACAAAATAAAGAACCACACATTTATCCATGGGAGGAGTGAATCATTAGGTTTAGAGTTGTCTAAAGATTAGAAGATTTTGATTTTTCTGGTCATCATTAATGAAATCCAATGAGTTAATCTTTGGCCATCTTGGAATTTTTCATTATTCAAAATCCATTTTTGGTTACATAAATGGATTTAGCGTACTCGAATATCCTCGTTGCACATGGATTATGCAACCTCAAGATATTATATCTACAATTCCAACAACTCCTACCGGATTTCGAGAAAAATAGTTAGAAAACGAACCAGAAAAGTGGTCCAAATTGTCGTTGTATTTATACTACTCACTCAGGTTTGATGTTTTCCATTCGAGCAAACCAAATTATAAATTTGCTTTTTGGTAATTGTTTATGAGGTTCATCCTGATTCTAAAAATGACACAAACTGATCTCTAAGATTCTCTAATTGATAGGAAGGTAATCCTATTTTATTTTCCCGCTTTGTGACAATTTAAAGCATATTTCGTAGGAACACCGATAAACCATGCTACGTTGTAAGGTTCCAGTACTTGCACACATGATACAGATTGTGAATAACATTTTTAAGGAAAACTATCAAAGTGGCTGACACATGGTATTCTGTGCTTGTTCCTAGCATGCCACTGGTGTAACATTAACATTAATGTTTGTAGATGACAACTGCAAGGCATTGACCACATTAACGATTCACAGATTCCACCTAGAAGCCACAAACAATTTGAGAAATTGCCTTGTTTTTCTACAAGAATACTTGGTGACAAATATTATAAAAACAAATAAGAATGCTTCTCTATAAACTTCCAACAAATTTCCCCAGCTTATTCAAAGTGGTAAAGAGATATGTTAAAAAAATAAGAAACACATAACGAAACAAGATATAGGTTCAGAATGGGAAATGGAAATTCACAACTTTTGCTTTAAGAAACATTTTAGGGTTTTGTAATTACAAATGCGAGAATATTAAACTATCAATAGTCATCATTCAAATCCTTGAAATAAAAAAGTGATATCATCTTCATATTCATAACAAAAACCCAACGATCCTCAATACCATGTTTCATGATCATAACAAAAATTTCAAAGTTTTCAATGATGCAAATATCGAAATGTTCACTGTTCAGTTCATAAAGGAGAAATAACTCCATGAATATTCATATTCCATCTTATCCATTGGTTCTTCTAGAATGAAAGGCAGATCATCATCACCATCATCTTAAGAACCACAATAATCACATGTCTTGGTAGATAACAAAGTAATCTACCACCTCACACCTAGAATCCCTTTATTTTTGGCTACTTGCAATAAAGGCATATACAACCCTTTGATCCTATCGTCCCATGTGGTCCACTGTATGAATAAGTGGACTACAAAAACCCACATACTCGTTTCAAAATCCCTTTTGGCATCCATGTATTATTTTAAATGGAGAGTGGTTAGTATTTGTCATTTGGTTGGCCAAGGGATCGTATGCTTTGTTACATTGATTTTGGGGTACTTGGCTTCCTACCATAATAATGGATTGTGATTTTGGGGTACTTGGCTTCCTACCATAATAATGGATTGTGCAATGTGAACAATTCACAAATTTGAAACCTTTCAAATCCAACCTTGAGCAAACAAATCCAAAATATGTATACTGTAGAGTCTGATGCAATAAAAAAATCCTCAAGCTAGAGTCCAAAGCTCCATCGGTGCAAAAATCCGTGCTCTAACCTCTTAGTACCAAAAGTCCCTATGTGCAGAGTTTCTCCTTGCTCTCACAAATTAGTTTTGCAAGAACGAATGACACAAATGAGGCAAATTTATCCTTATAAAGAAAACCTTTAGTGTTTGCTTCCTTCCCCTCAGCAATATATTTCCATAATTTATTTCATTAAATTTAAAACGTTGTCAAGAAGGGCTTCGTTGTTGGTAAATAGGGGGTGTTGTTATTCCCCCACTGAGGTTCAAATCTCTTCAAAGACATGTTAGCCCGTCATGGAACAGTGATGATGCTACTTGCATGACCATAAACATTCATTACTCACAAAAAAAAAAAAAAAAAATGCTAGTTGTTTCTTGAGACATGGGTTTCCAACAAAAAAAGGAAATGAACACCAAAAACGGGTTTTTGGTGTGGTTTTGGTTATGGAACAAGATTATTCTAGAAACGACCCACTCAGGTGTGGTTTCTAGTAACATAAGTAACGTTTTTGTGTGGTTTGGTTATGGAACAAGTTTCTTCTAGAAACAACCGAATCAGGTGTGGTTTCTATTAATATAAGTAAAGAGAAGGTTAGGAAGGTTGAAATTACATTGAAGACATATTGATTTTACTGACCAAATGAAATGTAAATAAAATAACAAACTTGGGTAAATATATTGAACTTACGTGATACCAAGCTAGGTTCTGTCAATTTAACTGGTGAATTAATTTCAATAATGTAGCAAGTTATGGGGCATACTAGGCTAGTAAAGTTAGTTGGATATTTCTGGAGATTTATTATATTCTTCACATGCTAAGCTTGCAGTGAATATGATTGTTGATTTATTAATAAACACATGCAAACTGAAAATGAAATGGAAAATTGTTGAAGGAATGTAGAATTGAACTACACAACATCAATTATCAATATTATGTGGTAATTTTCCCTGAATGTTAAAACTAGCACAACCACTTAACTTGTGGTGTATGTTGAACGTGGATAAACAAACACCTTCTAAACTTTTCTCCTTTAATATTATACAGGAAAAGTATTGGAAAACCAAACTGATTATTTTTCCAAAATACACATTTCCAGTGCTGTGAAAGAAAAAATCCTCTTCTCTTCGATATATGAATCTTTGATAACATTCAGAAACTAAGAATAATCTCTCTTTTTCCTTTTTTACGGTTTTGAATTTCTAACATAAAGAAAGATTTAGGATGGCCATGCACACTATCAAACTTGCTTGACTTTAGCTTATATGGCCACCACAGGATTTTAGGTTGCTCATTCGATCAATATGTTCGATATGCAAAATATCTGGTGAAGACACAGGGTGAGGAATTTTGTCATCTTCTTAACAAAGAAATGCATGGAAGGCGGCCTCACTGACTCCCAAGTGGTTAGAGGACGACTCATTGAAAACTCGACCCATAGACCCGTTGTTCTGTTGTTTATCATCATGAAATATGGAGGTCAATCACGATTTAAAGAGGGAGAGTCTATCCATGAATCTGTCAACGATGACTGCTCAAAAGGGACATGATTGATCATAAAGGGTGACCACCCTGTTGGAAAATCTAGACTGGAAACAACCACTTAAGAAGATATAGATCTAGTTCTCCAATCCTTACGAAATTTTCATGACCAGTGTAAACAAGAAAAATAAAATATCAATGAAACCAAAAGACTTATTACTTCAAAATACAGAAGACAAAAACCTTCAACGGAAGTAAAGAGACAGAAACAACTCGATTGATGCCATCACGCCCTACGTAATTGCGCAGTTTCCAGTTGAAATTTGCTCGGTGGAAGTGCTTGGTCGATCTTGACTATTGGAACTCTTGTAGGCTGTGGGATCATATCCGCGTCTGTTGAAATGAGTCCAGGTTGAGCTCACTCTCTGAGCATCCTCTGTATCCATACTCAAATCCAATCAACCTTTTGGTGTTTGGCTAATATCATGTGTATATATATAATGACTTTCAGAGAAATCGATATCATGTCATAAGTTGGACAATGTAGTTGACAAGACAACAGACCAAATTTAGACATCCTGTAATAGGGGTATTAAAAAAATCCATGAGATGATACCTTCCTTGTGAAACAATGTTCTTAATTCGCTCTCGCATAATCGTAGAACCCTTAAATTCTTCATCAAAACCCAGGAAGGCAAGGAAGCATGGTGAGAGTTTTCCCATTGGATCCATGAGAGATTGGGTAACTCCACCCCCTTTGAAACCGATAAAGCCACCCTTTCTTTAAACTTTCACCTTAAAGTTCCTCTCCATACCTTGGAGAGCTGAGGAATGCATCGACGCCCATCAAATCCCTACCACAAACACGGTTCACGAAACTTGTCGTTGCTCAAGAAATTGAACCTTGCTAAACATGGCGAACCAAATTACTTGTAGAACACATTTAGCTGAATTAACTGACAGATATGCAGTGCAGTGCGAGCAGGACGAGGGGGAAACCTGTGAAGAACCAACGGACACCATGAAACCAGTGGATAGAGTAGGAAGATACCAAAGCAGACACCGTGAAAACCAGTGGACCGAGGAAGACACGCGGGAAAAGGGGTTTGCTCATGAAATGCATGGCATATTTTCATTCGCCGAAGGGATGACGAAAAAGCTATAGTGCTTTTCAAAACGCACCCAAGGAAAAAATGCCTATCGACTTAAAAATAGCAGACATGATTTTTGGTTGGTAATAAATTTAATGGTACATTCAGGATTTTTTTATTTTTTTGTCCAAGGTTCTGACAAGGTTGTTAGAAGCCGACAAAGTTAAAAATATCTTGCTAACCTTTTGTCTTATGTGTAGAATATTTCTCAGAATGAAATTTTCCCATACTTGTTATATTATCGAGTTGCCAAATATCCTTAACAAAACCTGCCATTCTACCCTTGAAATTTAGCTTACGAACCTAGCTTTAGAGCTAATAATTTGTCAGTGGAGATTACATTTATCTACGGCGACCTGCCATGTTTAGTAAATTCTTGGCAGTGTTAGCTTCCCTTCCTTGCCATCCATCCGTCCAATTCCAGTTCCAAAGTAAGTTGTACTTGGACCTGTGCTAGAATAAGTTTGAACAGATCCATTTGCAGATTTAGTTGTACAGTTACAGATGTAGTATCATTTGACCAAATGGAACCAGCTAGCATCCAAGCTAGTGCAGTTGAGTGGAGTGAAATTATAGAAAATTTTAGGCGTGTCCATTCTAAGAATTTCGACGACTACTAAGTAGGTATGCCACCAACGAAATCTAATATTAACTAGCATACCCCCAAAATGGGGGAAATGAAACGCCGAGAAGAATTTCAATATGTTGTAAAATGAGAGAAAGTTGTGTGTACTTAGCCAATATAATTTTGTGTGTTTGAAAGCAAGTCTAGCTAATTTATGGTAGGGATTGTAGTCGGTGAAATTGAAAGGAAAACTATGTTGGAAGTACTAATAAGAAATAAATAGAAACCCATGTAAGTCTACTATTACCCTAAAAAGTATTGAAGCAACAATGTAGTGCTTGGAATTCTTCACAAAAGTGATAGGAACAATGGTGGGTGGGTGAAGAGAAGATGAATATCTTCTTATTTAGTAGGAATTTGCATAGTGTCTTGTTAAAATATGGAAGATTATTCATCCAAGTGTGACTAAAATATAGTTGGAAATACCTTTTGGAATTAATCTATTCTCAAAAGACATGTGGGATTGGAACAAAATTACTCAAATCCAGGAAGAAGAACCAAGGAATACAAAAGGTTCGATGTCTCCCTATTAAAGAAGATAAAAGATAAATAAAAAATAACAACACATAAATTTTAATCTTCAAGTTCAAATTCTTCATAAATCCACACAACAAATATTTAGAATTGTCTATTTAAGGGCTAAATTTGCGGGCAACATATAGAACAAAGAAGAATGTTCAAGCCACATGCTTACAGAATTTGCGTACCTAGCCATCTTTAATGATCCATACAAGAATTTGCATACCTAGCCATCTTTAATGATCGATAACATGTATATTTATCCATCGTTGATATGATGGCAACTTGAATGTTTGAATATGAGTGGCAATTGTTTGAATGCTTGTGCTTGATTGTATTTGAATAACATAAACTTTGATTACTTGTGCTTGAATTGTGTTAAGTTACTTTTAATCTTTGAATGATTGTGCTTGTAATATGAAGTAATGGATAGCAAAAAAACAACAAGAGTCCAATGATTTTCAAGCACACAAAATGCAATTGATCCCTCTATTCGAATTTCAAATTGGATCAAGGTCTTAAGGCAAAAAAATAATAATTACCAAAATATTATAATAAAACCTTCTTAAACATACACTCGATCTAATGCACAAAGAAGAGCACACCCCTTACAACATATTATGTTTCCAAACTTATACGTTGCTTCCCCTTCCCCCTAAAATTTGCTCTCTACATCACATGTTTGGACACCACATAACATGTAGGTCTTTATTGTTTAATTTTTTTGACATTTTACAAAATTTGACAAATGATTATTTTACCAAGGCAAAAATATCTTGCTTTCTCCAAACAACCTCCACGAAGGTCCTTATATGCACTCAATCTCCATTTGCATTTTAGAGTGTTTTAATAAGGGCGTACTAATCCATAAGCAACTTTATGTATCCAAATTAGATAAACAGGTAGAAAACTACATTTCGAATTCCACTTATTTTTAGAGTAATAAAATATGGTGCACCATATGGCTAATTAAAAGCCACTTTATGATGAAACTATGTATTATTATAAAAGAGAATATAATAATGCTTCCACATTTTTATGATGTATATGTGGCAATGACATACAAATATAGTGAAATAGAATTCACCCGAAATAGAGTTCACGCGGATGTCACCATGTCCTATTCACCACAATGTGAGGAGGATAATTATTTTTTGGGTCGATTATTGGAGGGACGACCCCTCGAGGAGGGACGGTCCCAATATCTTATATTTATATACATTTGTGTTGACAAAGAAGAAGGATTGTAATTTGTATGCCCTGCATTGATGAAATAAGGAGCGCCTTTGAGAGAGAAGGCACCATCTATACTTTTGAATAAAGTCTGTGTTTAAGTATTATGAAAGAAAAACATGGTTTCTCTCTATAGAGCTGTGAATTCGTCTAATTATAGATATCTTAATTCTATAGAATTGAAGGAAATGGTCATCCAATAGAATTGTGACACATTAATTATATAAAAACATTCAATTATTTATTGTGAAAATTGGAATTACAAGCAATTAGGGAACGACCCTCCTCTAGGGAGGCCTTCCCTCCACTATTTAAAACATAGATGTCATAACAATGGGATGTCACTCCCATTTTGCACAAACGCGGGAAATATGTAATATCGAGAGTATTGGAGTTAACTGTTTTTACTTGCTACAACAAAACATACAGATCATAAATATATCGAAAGAGTCACCCGTTCTACTTATTGCAGCAAACAATGCCCATCATAAAATAGGTTAAGAGGGAGTCGTACCTTCCTACTTGCAACAACCAACGGTACAAGTCACAAAATGAATTAAGCGAGTCCAATGCTCTTGAATAGTTCCTCCCTAAGTATGCAGCAATAGATCTCTGAGTGTAGTTCCTCCCTGGTTGTTCGTGTATACTATTACAATGAAGGTCCGTAATATAGAAAGATTTCTTTGTGTACATGTATATTCATGGTGGAAGCATTTGTTTTAAGGCTATTTTTACATCTGAAATGTGCAATTAATTGTGTATACTGCAGAAGACAGTTGTGTCAGTGAGCATGTTTTGCAGCAAATGCAAGAGACAAGCCATCAAGCATCTCTCAAAACTAGAAGGTAACTAACGAAATATATTACCGTCTTTATATGCAACTGATTATCTTCCATGTTAGCTGGGAGCTGCGACTTGGGAGGGCGTGGAAGAAGTTGGTGGGAAGCGATGATGGGAGCTGCGACTTGGGAGGGCGTGGAAGAAGGTGGTGGTGGAATGAAGGACCGGAATGAGAGTGTGGGCGGGAGTGTAGAGCGGGTGAGAGTAGTGACGGGTCGCGGGTGAGGGTGGTCGTGGAGGAAGTAGAGCAGTGGAGGAGGTGGAGCTGAGGCGTAGAGTGGAGAGAAGAAGTGGTGAGCACTGGAACTGTGGGTGTGGATGGAGCGAGGCGAGGAGCTGGAGCTGGCGGAGGCGGGGCGGTGGCGGTGGATTTGGTGGAGGAGTTGGTGGGGGAGGAATAGGCACGGACTTTGTTCGGACATGTGGCGGCTCCCCATAGGTTGTCATAGGTTGTCGATAGACGACTAAAGCCCGAGGGGAGTCGACCCTTAATATACGCCTTCGGCATAACTATAGTTTTAGGGTTTCAAAAATTATTTGGTGTTTCCATTGATTTTTTTTGGATGATCATTCCCTTCTTTGACTGATTTTGTGCAAATAAGTATTGGTTACATATTTAGATGGCAGAATAGAATAGAATATAGTAAAAAACAGAAAAGCACAATGTACATTTGGTTAGGTTTATTTAATATTGGTTTCATTCTTCGGCAAGCACACCGGTTACTGGTTATTTATTTAGTATCTGGATGCTGTCTCATGAAGCTGGCCTTTTCTCTGTATAGTAATAGTCATTGGATCTACAAACATGTTAAAATTACACTTACCTTTCCCCATAGATGAAATATTCAATCTTCGGGAGTAAAACTGCAGTCATTTTGACATCCCATTACAACATTGTCCCCAATTGTGACAATATAACTTGAAGAAAACTTCCAAGACAATAATTGTCCCAATGACTTAAATAGTTTTCTCTTTGAAATAAGTACTCACTAAGGCAATTTTTGGGAAAATGAAAAATGCTGGAGCAAAAATCAGGCCGCATATTTTCTGTAAGAGTTGGTCCTGTACGAGTTTTTGGCTGACTTCATGCCCATAGCTCTTGAAAATAAAAATAGGATAAATATTGTAGGATGCATCAGAGCGATCTGTATTAAGCTCATTGGTTGATCTAAACACAGAAGCTCTGACTGAGAATGTTCCCAGGATTAACATAGAGAAACAAACGTCAGCGATACAAATGGCCCTCAAAAAATATAGTGTATAAAACCAAGTCCAATCCTCATCGATCATAGAGTCCATAGAAATCCATGTAGCATATACTGTCACACTGTGCTTACTTTGAGAAAATATGCCATTCGTGGACAAAAACATTAACATTTAGATAGTTTGTAAGTTAATCAGTCTGACTCATTTGCGTTCTTGTCAGTGGTGTCACTAACTCCATAACTCCCTCCTTTCTTTCTGTGACTACATTGGGGAATCAGATAAGCGTCTGGCTTTTTAACTATTATAAAAATGTGTTATTGAATCTGATCCAAAAGCGACTGAGTGAAGGCGGAGGCAAAATTTGAGCGATTTGCTTGTCTTGACGGTGCCATTGGTCTCTTATTATATTCAATAATAAATTCCAAGCAATCTCCTTTTTCCATCTCCACCATACTTTCAATCATTTCCATTTTGACACTGGTGGTTTGGACAAATTTTGATCTTGGATCCATCATTCATTTGTTTTTGTTTTAAGTGGTTTACCACTATCGTAATTATCAAAGGCCGAATAATATTTTATTCCATGAATGTTATGCTCTCATGATCCAATCATGAGGTCAATCTATTTCATTTTATATGGTAAATTGTTCTCCAAACACAATCACAATAAATATTCATGTTATAATTTATATTTATATTTATAAATGTGAACATATTTGAGAACATATTTCATATTATAATATATATTTATCTTTTATATAATATTCATGTTATAGAGTAATTTGGTTAAAATTTCACATATTATATAAGTATTTGTTGATAATTATATTATATAAGAACGTTTTTAATTTTGTTCATTAGATGTAGTTTGGGTGGTTGAGAGGAATGATTGTTACCCTCCCCACGTAGGTTTAATTCTTAGAAAATATATTTTTATAATAAGTTAGTTTCCACATAAAATTAAAAAGTTCATAATTTTAAAATATGATTAGAATTATTTTTAAAACTAATTTTTAAATTTATAAAAATATTAAATGTAAATAATCAAATAAAATTTCATAATATGTAATTTTTTTTATGAATTATACATACATACATATATATATATATATATAATATTCATAAAAAGGTGTATCTTGGAATTGATATTCATCACAAGCTCAATTGGAACCACAACATTGAGAAAATGATTAACCGAGGATGTAAAGTTTATTTTGGTCTTGAAAATAATTGTAAATCAACCAACTTGGTCATGTGGGATAAAAAGAACATCTTTGAAATTCTTGTCATCCTCATTATCTTATACGGTTATGAAGTATGGGGTGCAACTTTTCTAGAGAATCTTGGAGAAAGATTGAGCAAATCCAGAAGCGGTTTATAACTTATAACCACAAAATTAAAAGCAACACACTTTATCTTATTCTCCTCTTAGAAGTGGGTATTTCCCCCATCGAGAGCATGGCTATGAATAGGTACCTCATGTACAAGCACAAGATAAACAACATGGAAAACGAGGGACTTCCTAAAATTGCTTTAAATTCAAGTCAAAACCAATTACGCTTCAAGTGGAGTTGGTGTAAAGATACGATGGCTTGGTTAGACCATTGGAGCATGGATGAAAATGACACTTTGCATAATATCGATAATGCCAAAAATATTATTTCTTCTAAGTTTAAAGAGAAATTGTGGTGCGAGAAAAATTTAGCAATTAAGAGAAAACTAAGATACTATAAGGAGGTCATTAACCCTAATTTGGAAGATCAGAATTATCTCTCGATAGTAACTAGTTCAAAGAAGAAAATAAATATAGCCAAGATTAGAACAAACTCTCATGAGCTCCACAGCGAAACAGGGCGTTGGTCTATTCTCAAAACTCCATGGGAGGAAAGGGTTTGCCATCTTTGTGAGTTTATGAGCGTTGATGATGAAAATCACTTTCTCTTAGAGTGTCCTGCTTACACCCACATAAGATTTGAGTTCCATAGTATTTGCTACAATACAAACCTTTCTAACCTCCTGACTTGCCAAAACTATAGTGATCTTGGAAAGATTCTTTCTAAGATTTTTTAGCATAGGAACAAAAGTTTAAAGCAAACTAAGTAATAACCTTCTTACGGTCCGATAGACCAAAGTTGATCTTAGTGAACGTTAATCATCATCATCATCTCTCATATATATATATATATATATATATATATATATATTATTTTTTAAATATATGTATATGTGTAATTATCACTATATAAGTTCAATTATAACCTTTATTTATAAATTTATGCAAAGTTTATATATTAGTGCAATGTTATCTTTTCAAAAAGTTTTATGATACTTTTATATTTTTATAAAATATTAAAGTGAGTAAGATTTCAAATAATGAAATTTTCAATGCTTTTACATTTGAGGGGCATTAATATAATGTGGATTTTGATTATTTTATTTTATGTTGTAGGTTAAAGATCACTAAAAGTGCACTAATTTAAATAGTTGGAGGTCAAAGATCTCTGAAAAAAGTTATGTGTGGTGGGTTGAGGTTTTGTTAATGGATGTTTTGAATTATAAATTAAAGCATAAGGCTTATGATTTCATCCCTCCCATTTCCATGGACTTGTAGATACATGTGTGTGGTGGACAATACCTCCTAATAATGTTCATATTTTGAATAGGAGGCCATATATCCCATCTAGAGGCTATGTATAGTAGTTTGATGCTTCACCCATGTCCATTAAGCATAAAGAGCATTATTTAGAGCCTTAGGATCTTGATTTCTTCCCTTAACCAACCTGAAGGAAAAAAAAAATCTATATGTTTTGGTCAATTCCTATCAAACATATCTTAGTAGAATTCTTATATAAATTAGGTGACACACCTACGGTCATCAGTGATGGTTTGAAGCCTTGTATGTGGCCCTCAAACCCCATGCAAATTATTCTAGTTCCTAAGCCCTTGATGCCTATATATTTTCTTTGAAAATATATGTTGGTATTCAAAAAGGGAATGAGCTCTAAGTTGCTAAGCAAAGAGAAAAATGGTCTATGCACTAGCCTACTTTGTTTTTACACTCATCGTAGAAGACCCATTCCCAACGAGATTGTCATTCCTCAAATACAATTATACATTTTGATGGCATGACTAAAACAACATTACATGTTGCCTCTAGGATTATATTTATATTCATAGATTTCTTGATTAACATTAGTCTTTGATCACATAATAATGTGAAAGCTCAAGTGGTATTGGTCACTAAAACACCCATGAATGTAAATAGTGTGATCATGTGATGTAGAACTTGAAATAATATCTTGAGGTGTGCATTTTGAAAATATTCCCTTGTATGAATCATAATTATAAAAAGAGGAGCATTAATATTGTATGGAAATTTTGTAAAATTGAGAAAGATGTTTATTTCATTTTAATGTTTTGTGAGAAAAAGCTTATTATCTTTCTCTTACAAAAAATATTCATTTTGATTGCATGTCATGCAAGAAAATGGAGAGATTATTTCAAAGATGCTAATATCAATGGGGATGCAATGCAGCTATCCATTCAAGTTTTTGACAACATTGAGGTGAGTATTTGAGGTGAAAATGTAGGGTTTCTTCCTGCCTTTTAAATAATTTACTCCTTTGAGAGTAACAGTGCTTCGTTTGTGAAGAATGATCACAACTCAGAATTCAACTAATAATATAATGTGCATTATTACATTTTTACGAGAGTTGTCAGGAGAGTGTGGCTTGGCAGTTAGTGTCCATTCAGATATAGTAATACTTTCTTGGACTTGACTACAAGTTCAAAATGGACAATCCCATTGGATATGGGGGTGCTTGGTTCAACCTATTCTTTCACAGAAAAGAGATTGGTTAAGATAGGAATTCATACTAGAGATAATTTGTGGGCCAAGGATTCAAGAAATTGGTTTCCATGGAAAAAATAATACACCCAAAGACTATAAGCAGCTTACAAACAAGCCTTGACGACACTCTATAATTACTAACATCCTTCCATACACTAGTTTGTATAAATTTATTTACCATGCATAGGGACCCAATTTGAAAGATTAAAAATGTTTATATGGGAAAACTATCTTAAATTATAAAACCTAAGAGTTCTATGCTAAGTTCTGATGAAGCTTCACTTTTTTTTTTTTCCTTGGAAAAAGTCGTAATTTTATTTCAAAAAAATGAACAAAATTACATTCTGCACATGTAATAGAATCACTGAGATCCCTACAATGTCACATATTTTCTGTCCCATATTAACATCAGGTATAATGCCCCATACAAAAACAAATACAATGGATACGACTGTCTTCAGCCCGCATATATCCGATTTCATCTACACAAATACAAAAACAAATACAGTGGAAATGGCTGTCTTCAGCCCGCATATATCTGATATCATCTACACAAATACAGTATCAGAGATTAAGATGGTGACCATCACTGGTCTACAAAATCTGCTATCCATACAACCCGCCTATATCCGAATACATATCAACATACTGTAACAGGAAATGAGTCCATCACCGGTCATTTAAAAACGGAGCTGATGCTCAATTCCGTGCCTCAATTACTTCATGAAATGGTCTGTGATAATAGCTGTAAGTGCCCCCCGTTGAGTGAATGGTAATCTGCCATGTACCAAGTGCTAAGTGGTGCTGCGTCGCTTCTTTGGAAAGTTGATCGGCCATCCCATTCCTCTCCCTGTAAACATGTGTAAAAGTAATATGATTAAATGACAGCTTTAACCGGATTACCTCCTCCAGGATAGGTAATAGTACCATCACATGACACTGTGTTATCTCCTTTGCCCAATCGATAACTAACATGGAATCGCCAAATATCTGAAGAGTTAGACATCCTTGTTCAAGAGCAAATAACATCAGCAACCTAAGAGACATAAGTTCAGCATAGTTATTTGATCCCCTCCCCAAACCGGCCACGATATGATAGTAATGGGTCTCAGATTTGAAAAGTACTCCCCCCCCTCCACACACCGTTTGATGGTCGAGTGAAGCTCCATCAAAATAAGCCCACGGCATGGATTTATCTATCAATTCCACACGCACAGGTCGAGTACTAATCGCTTTGACAGGTTCCTTGAAGTGTTTGATAACTGCCACAGCTTGTGCCACTACATTCTCCATCGGAACCCTGCAATCTTGAAAAATGATCTTATTTCTGGTAATCCAAATGCCCCAGGTGAAAATACAAGGGGAAGCCTAGATGGAAGAGGTCTTTTGCAATGACCACCACAATTGGAACGCTTCATGGGCACTCTCCCCCCGCCACCTCACATTGATATCCAGATATTTGCAAATATCAGCCCAAACTGCCTAAGTAAACCGATAATGAACAAATAGATGAGAAATGGTCTCTTCCGCATCCCTACAAAGAGGACAGAACCCCGGACCCTGGATGAAACGTTTTTGCAGAATGTCCCAGGTTGGAGCCTTATTTTCCAGAATAGCCCAGAAGAGCAATTTTGCTTTACCCGAACACTTTAACTTCCACAGATATTTCCACCACCACACCAATTCCCTATTATGTACTTCCACATTCAGCTGGATATATCCATTCTTTGGGGAGTATATTCCAAAGGGATGGTGATCCCAGATAAGTTCATCAATCCTATTGGTCAGTCGTATATTCGAATGTCTTAAGATCCGGAGAAAATCCTCCCAAGCTCCTTGCATTTCTTCAGGAATCTCAAGACACTGTGCAGAGATCCACCCCTGATGCCAAAGAGTAGATGATCCCAGATCCTCTAAATCAGCCAGAAAATGACATCCTCTATATGTCAAAAATGTCCTCAAGTCCACAGGAAGGACATGACCTCCCCTACAGCCAACCCAAGGGTCCAGTCCAATACGAATAAGACGCCCATTTCCAATCCTCCACACTAAACCAGAGCCAACCAAATGAAAATGCTGCACCACCGCTTTCCAGACCACAAAGCAATTTGCCCTCGACTTATTGCCCAGCCTAATCCATTCGAGTAGAGTTAGAGGGGCAATATATTTATGATATACCACTCTTGTCTAGAGACTATGTGTATGGATAAGTCGCCACGACACCTTGGCCCCCAAGGCTTTTGCAAACAGAAAAATATTCTTTAACCCCCATCCTCCCAGTGCTTTTGGGACCACTATTTTTTCCCATCTGACCCACACCAAAGCTCGATTATCACACTTACCCTTCCAAAGAAAGGCAAAACACAACCTTCGGATATGCTCCAAGACTCCCTTGGGAATCCAAGCTAGAGACATCCAATACACCGGAATTGCTTCCAAAACTGACTCCATCCATGAAGGCGTTGTTCTAATTTTGCTAATAACCAGTGCCAATCAGCCTTCATATAAGCATTTGGTTTTAAGTGAAATCCAAGGTACTTTAATCCATCATCAATATCCAAAATCCTGTAAGGTAGTCTGATAGCCATTCTAAGAATCTCCTGCTCGGTTAAATGTGAGCATGTGATTGTAGATTTGTCAATATTCACTAACATACCCGCTGCATCTTGCACTAAATTGAGACCTTCAACCACCATATCAATATCTTGTCTCGTGTCATCACAAAATATCAGAATGTCATCAACAAAAAGGAGATGTGTAATAAACAATACCTGAGAAATGGATATGCCTTGAAAGGAACCATCAGCTTTTGCTTTCAGAATAAAACGACTGAGGCCTTCAGCAACAAGGAGAAACAGCAGCGGAGAGAGGGGGCATCCCTGTCGTAGACCCCTTCCAGCTTGGAAGAATGGACTAGCAGAACCATTGATCAGTACAGCAAAGCTCACCGTAGTGATGCAGGCCATAATCCATCTAATAAATTCATAGCAGAAACCCAGGTGAGTTAGAAGCATTCGGATATAGAGCCAACTAACCCTATCAAATGCTTTTGAGAGATCAATATTAATCACGGCACCCTTCTACTTCTGCATTTTTAGAGTGTGTATTCCTTCCTGGGCAACTCCGATGGCCTCATGAATTTGGCGACCCTCCAAGAAGCCAAATTGCTCACAAGAAATATGCTTAGACAAAATATGCTTGAATCTCCTCGCCATAACCTTAGAGATGATCTTATAGATACAATTGCAGAGAGAGATAGGTTTGAATTCATCAAAGCTGTCAGGCTTGTCTGTTTTTGGATTAAGAGCTATAAAGGTGGAGTTGAAGGGGCCATGTATAAACCCAGCCTTTCACGATTCTTCCACCACATTCAATAATTCCTCCCCGAAGAAGTCATAGAATCCTAAGAAGAATTCTATAGGCCAGCCATCAGGCCCCGGGCTTTTATCTTTCTGAAAGGAATGCATTACCAGTGAGAGCTCAATCGGCAACACCTCCTCCATCAACAGTCGATTATCATCCTCCCCCACAAAACGAGGGAAAAGCTGAGCCACCCGAATAAACTCTGCAATAGAGGCCCCAGGTTGAGCAATGAATAAATCTCCAAAGTGAATAACTCCCAAATCCGCCAATCCATCAAAGCTGGAGACCTGTTCCCCATCAGCTGAAGATAGTTCCCAAATAGAGTTTGTGAATTTTCTCCCTTTAGCATATGCTTGAAAATATTTTGTGTTCTCATCACCGCACTGAAGCCAGATCGCCCTGCTTTTCATTCTCCACATCTCTTCTCTCTCACACAGAATCACATTCCTACGACGTTCCCACTCCATCATCTCTCCTTTTTGCTGTTCATCCAGATAACCCATTCCCTGTCCATGAAGAAGCCTGTCAATATTCAGCTCAGCAGCCCGCAAATCCTGATCATCTATCACCCTTTTTTCATGAGCCCAGTGAATAGTGGCCTCTTTAATACGTTTAATATTATGATGAAAGTGTGCACCCGCATGCTCCTGAGAATCATGAGGTCGATGAATCCACAGATCCTGAACCAACTTAAGAAAATCCTCCTCCTTCAGCCAACTAGGATTGAATTTGAAAGGACTGGGAGGTTTATTCCTTCTACCTCTTAATTCCAGAAAAATGGGGCAGTGGTCAGATACCCCTCCTGACCCAACCCACTGCCTGACAACATCAACCCCCAGTGCCAACACATCAGCCACCAGAAACCGATCCAGCCTCTTAGCCACCCTCTGATCCCCTGCTCTCTTATTCCTCCAAGTTGGAGTAAGTTTGGATGGTAGAATGTCTAGAAGATCCTTCCTGGCGAAGGCTTGAATGAAAAAATTAGCTAATGTATCCGGAGTAGCCCGAGGCCCCCACACTTCAGAAGACCCCAGAGAAAGGTTGAGATCCCCACCCAATATCACATCCCTTCCTTCAAAAAGATCCATACTAAACAATGAGTCCCAGAATTCAACCCTGTTTAAATAGGGCCCGTAGATATTAAGAACCGTGAGCATCCTACCTATCTCAGCATCCCAAACTTCCAAACCGATACTAGAAGGGATACCCCAAGAACTAGCATAGCTACAGCTCTTCACCTTCCACCCCGAGGCCAGCCCGCCTGAGCGCCCCCGAGCATCCACTCCAACAAACTTCCAACCTAGAAGCAATGATTCTAAAGCCCGAACTACATCCGCACTACCACCCATAGTTTCTTGCAACAGTAAAACATCCGGCTGATTTAAGTCCACCAACCTCCTTAGCGACGATTTTTTAATGGGACTCGCCAACCCACGATAGTTGAAGGACAATAATTTCATAAGATACCCCCTTCCAGGGCTTTCGCTGCTCTAAGTGCCCACTCGATAGAAGATTGTGTACCCATCACTAAATCAACTTTAGCTCGATCTTGTGCTTTGGACAAAAGGGATTTACGGCCCCGACCTTTCCCCCCAACACTATAAGCCAATTCAGGAAGTCCCTTCCCCCCCGTTCCACCTACAGAAATCTCCCTATTCCTAAGAGCATAGCGAATACTGCGACCCTCAGAACCAGTAGAGTGATGGGTGGATACAATGGTCGGCGTGAAAACACTATCCACATCAGGCAACATACAAGGAGCTACAGTGCTTGGGAAGACAGTACAGGCTGGTGGAGGAGACCCAATACAATCCCCCCCCAAATCATTAGAGACAGCAAATAAATCAGGAGAAGAGAAATGAGACAAACCCAAGGGATTCGCAGATGAACCCCGTCGATTACTGAATAGCTCCTGAAACTTTCTGGAGGTGGCCCGAGTCAAAGGAGTCGCGGTACACATCGATGCCCCCACCGCAACCGGATCTGCACTCCCAATAATCTCCGTTCCTTTGTTCACCAAAGGTGTCAAATTTGCCTCTGGTCCATGCATCCCACGGTTGTCGGATGATACCACAGTATCGGAAATCACCCCTCTGTCAAAAGCAGGCCCACAACCATCAGCCACCGCCATTGGAGAGTTCACCGTCAACTTAGGATCAGCACAATCTTCGGCATCTTCATCTACCAATGACTTACTAGCCCGAAACCGTAAAGGGCAACCGGCTACCAGATGTCCATGAGCGTGGCAGCGGTGACACCTAAACGGCACACCCACATAATCCAGAATTTGAACGAAGTCCCCATCCTTGGATTGAACATTAATCTCAGCAGAGAGCCCCAGCCGTAGGTCAATTTTAACCAAGATCTTTGCCACCGTGTATAAGCCAGTCGCATAATGGGAGTAATCAGAGCACACATATTCACCAAGAAAATTCCCAATCTTAGCAAACCGAGTTTCATTCCAAAAATGCATGGGGAACCCAGGGAGCTTCACCCACAGTGGTTCTTTATCAATTTTCTCCGATTTTGAGTCGAAGAAGGGAGACCAGCGTTTCAAAACGATAGGGACGCCCAACATCGACCAATGTCGGCTTAAAACTGCATCAACCTCCCCTTTGTGCATAATAATGAAGGAAAACCATCCTTTCGTCAAAACCCGGATCTCAGGGGCAGTTGACACTAAATCCTTCCACTGCTCAGCCGCCCAACGCTGAAGGAAACCGCGACCAAATCTTTTTCCCCGAACATGTCCAACCACAGCTGTGAGAGAGAAATCCTCCGCCTCTTCCATCGTAACATCCACCCCCAGCACTAACTTGTCCCTTCTCTTCCGTTCTTTAACCTTCTTAGCAATATTTTTATGTGAGTCGGCATTCTCAGAAACCCCTGTACGAGGAGCAAGCAGGGATTCGACTTCAGGTAAAATATCTCCACCGCCTAGGGCAGCCGCATCATGTCCACTGGAAGGAATAGCTCTGGGTATTACCGGCCCTCCACAACCCTGTCCCAGGTCAGATCCACGAATATCCCTGGCAGAAGTGGGTAGCAAAACCCCAGACCCAATCAACGCAGCAGTGACTGCTCCATCAACAAAAATTTCTCTATCAATAACCCCGTCTAAGGTGTAATCCACGTCCTCCGCCATGCCACCCCAAACGTTTCTACAAGTCAGCCAGATCACCAAACCCAAGCACAAAACAGGCAACAACTACATTGACAGGACAGAGACCCCAGAATAAAAAACCCAAATATAGAGAGGGACCGGCCCCCAATCCGCAATTCCAAGATATCTGCTATCAACACCACGCTGTCCTTAGATCCCCACGCATCCCCGAAAATCCCAACACACATCCACGGCAAGAAGACCATCCACCTGCAAATCCCCTCAATCACTCCACACGTCTCCAAGAATCAAACCAAAAATCCTCTCGTCCAGCCATTTCACCAGTGTACAGAAGCCCACGAACTATCTCCATAGCGTAGAAACCCTCGTTCCCCAAGCCACCGTCGCCCAAGGCTTAGAAACCCATGATCTCCAGACAAATTCTAGCAGTTAGGAAATAGTACTCTGTATTTTTTGTGATGATCCTGAACCATCTTTCCCGTATCCATATTCATAGTTAAATTTCAGTTGTACTCGATCCACCATCGCTCACCTTTCCCAAATCAATAAAATCAATGCACAGAGCCCAGCGTGTTCCTCCTCTAGGAAAATTTATCCTGGAGTTGCTCACGGTTTCACTATAAATTACAATGAAAGTGATGAAGTTGCTGTTAGGAAAGCTGAAGAGGCTGATGAAGCTTCACTTATAGAAGATAGGTTGTTCAATACAATGAAGTGCAAAAAAAATTTCTGGGACATAACTGCAAGGTCAAAATGGACAATCCCATTGGATATGGGGGTGCTTCATTCAACCTATTATTTCACGGGAAAGAGATTGGTTAAGAAAATAATTCATACTTGAGATGATTTATGGGCCAAATATTTGGGCAATTTGCTACCATGGAAAACTAATACACCCAAATAGTACAAGCAACCTTCACAACACTTAGTAACTACTAACATCATTCCATACACTAGTTTGTATAAATTGATTTTGCATGCATAGGGTCCCAATTTGAAAGATTGGAAATGATCATATGGTAACTATGTTAGAACCATAGTGTGTTAATGTTTGTAAGAGTTTGTGATATATTTTTAGTGTGAACTTTGATTCTATTTAAGGGTGCTAGCTCAATGGAAGAGCACCTGCCTTACAGGAAGGAGGTTGGTGGTTCGTGATACGTATGTGCCCAGGTGCAAGACGGGGACAACAGTTCGATTGAATGAATTGGTATTGTTATGGAGGAAGTATAATAATAAGCAAAGCAGGAAATACACTACACACATAAACATACACACACAGACAATATGCAGGAATGCGAGCTGATCTTGATTCTTCTCTATTACTTGTTCTCTGTATATTACAATATTTTACATGCTTATATAGAGTGCTGAGAACGCTTGGGTGTCTGCCCGTTACATTCAGTTATAAGAGAAGTTAGAACGGTTTCAAAAGTTCAACCGTTACGGTCGACTGGAATACAGAGAGACAATCTATCGTAGTTCGTTAGTCGCCAATGTCGATGATGCATGTCGAAGTCGGTGCTTGTCGAAGTTGTTGAACTTGTCAAAGTCGTTGAACTTATCGGAGTCGAACTTTCTGAACTTGTCAAAGTCAAAGTTGTTGAACTTGTCAAAGTCGAAGTTGGCATCCAAAAATAATGCCAACTGCTGGGTGGATCATACCTCCTTCCTTAAGAAACAATGGTCCCCATTGTTTTCTTGTGCAGATGAGGAAACTTGTCAGTCAATTCAGTAGCAGAGTACCATTTTCCTTATGCTGGGATCTATCCAGATTTCACCACCTGAAACAAGGGAATTGTGTTCATCCTTGTATGGTGTACTCGTTGTCCCACAATGGTGTCACAAGGAGAGGCTCCTAAACATCTGGATGGATGTATTTGGGTTCTGTTGTCTGCAAGTCGTTATGTTCCAACAGTGGTGCATGGTATGGTCGAAGTAGATCCACATTAAATACTGGATGCAGACCCAGGCATGAAGGAATGTCGAGCTGGAAATCGTTTTCTCCAATCTATTCAAGGATACTGTACGGACCATATCGCAAAGGCTTCATCTTCTTATATGGACCAGTGAAGTGTTCCTTCTTGAGATGTAACCAAACCTGATCCCCAATTTGAAATGAATGAGGGATACGATGCTTATCATGTTGGACCTTATATTTCGCATTAGCTCGTCGCAACATTTCCTCTGCTTGTCTCTGGATGTCGCAGATTTGATCTCGAAACTTCAATGCTTTTTCAACTTCTCGTCGGTTATAGTCGGTATCATTTGACTGTGTCGAGGAACTAATCAAGTCAATACGCGTTGAGGGTTGAAATCCATAACAGATCTCAAATGGAATCTTTCCGTAGAGTTGTGCTGAGCATGATTGTAGCTATGTTGTATATATGGAAGACTGTCATCCCATATTCGTCTATGCTTGTGGTTGTACATGCAAAGCAATTTTACTACCAAGTGATTCATAACTTCTGTCTGTCTGTCTGTTTGAGGATGGAAAGTTATCGATAAGGAAAGTCTTGTGTCGAGCTATTGCCAGAGGGTCTTCCAAAAGATGCTGACAAATTTGGCATCTCTGTCGAAAATAATGGTTGTTGGTAAACCATAACGTTTCCAAACATGTTCAAAGAAGAGTTGAGCGGTCTGCTACACTGTCGTCACACTGTCGTAGTCTTCTTGCATGGAATGAGAATGGCCATCTTGGAAAATCTGTCGACTACTACCAAGATCGCGTCATGCTGATGTTTGGTATTAGGATATCCCGTCAAGTAGTCCATAGAAATAGATTCCCATGGTCGACTAGGAACTGGCAAAGGTGTGTACAATCCCTGTCGTCGATTAGGCAGTGTAGCAATGGCACAAACCACGCATGATCGAATGTACTTGTTGACATCATTTTTAAGTGAAGGCCAAAAGAAATAATTATGGAGAATAGCAAGGGTCTTTGCTACTCCAAAGTGTCCTGCAGTCTTGCTTTAGTGCGCTTCCCAAATGAGTTGTTGTCGATGCTCACCTGTCGATACACAAAGATTTCCAAGCTTGTATAGCAAGGTGTCTTTCAGGAAATAGTCGGAGGTCGACGACTTGTTGGTCTGAAGTTGTTGATAGACGGATGAAAATTCGTTGTCTTCCTGATACAATTGAGGCCAAGTGGTGGTGTCATAATCCTACATACTCATCACTGTAAGAAGGATAGTAATGGGTGGTCGACTTAGACAATCGGCGACGGCATTGGCTTTACCTTTCCGATACTTAATTACCAACTATTGGGTGGATCAGTTTGATTCCTCCATGCCCTATCTACATAAATCAATGACTAATTAAATCACTAGTTAACAACTATCAATGACCAAAGAAATCACCAGAATAAATAAATGACTAAATGTACTACCAATCAACAATAATTAATGACCAAATAGTGACAATTAATGACCAAATAGTGACAATTAATGATCAAATAAATGACTAAATATATGACCAACTAATGAAGCAATCCAAGAAATTTATGACTAACTGATAAATGACCAATTTGGTTGGGTGATAAGTGACTTCTAATTTATGACTAGTGGTCACGTGACCAAATTTAGTCATTTATTACCCACTTTTAGTCATTTTTGTAGTCACTTATCACCCATTTTGTACTAGTGCTTGGTCTAACAATTCATGGTTTTCCACCTCATTTATTCCAATAACAAGGGTGCAACAACATTGTCAAGATTTAATGTGGTTTTATAACCCCCAATAGATACAACTACGATCTCATGAATTTGGAAAAGAACACATTACAGTAATACACTTATCTTCATTGGAAATTTTAAAATCAATAGAAAAAAACTAACTTACTATAGTGTTAAAGGCATTGAGATGCTCTTCCATGAAGTCATTGTCATTCATCCTTGAGAGGTTCAATGTCACTGTCATCAATCCTTAGGAGGTATAATGTCATTGTCATTCATCCTTAAAAGCTACACTATTTTTTGAAGGAAAAGTTTGTTTACTAGGGACATTGATTGTGATAAACTCTCTAAACTATCCCATGTTTTATTTGCATTGTATTCTATGGAGACATTCAACAACACTAAATCTAAGAAATATAGTCAAATTGTACTTATTTCCTTTCTTTCCATCTTATCCTAGTTTTATTTTGACGTACTAGTAGGTTGTGTACTTGGTGTTGATACTCAAGATGGAATCCTTGCGCAACAACACTTCAAATTCTGCTTGGCTAATGCAAAATAGGCGAGAATGTTGTGTCTCTCTGTTTGAAGCCACTTAAAAGAAGACAATATCTTGATAAAATTAAAGCAGAAGTTTTGAATGAATGTACCGAAATTAATATGAATAAATTTATTTCAATAATGCTTCTTCTTATTCATTTGTTTTTGTATTATTTAATTTTTATATTTTTATTATTGTTTATTCTATACTATGAAATACAAATAAATTAAAGTATGGAGACATTAATACTAAACACAAGAAAAATGATAACTCAAAACAAACTAAAGTTAAACTAACACTATGGAAGGGAAAGAAAACAATATTTATAGATGTAGAATTAAAAGTATATTTTTGAATCAATTTTACACATTAGTGAAATTTACTATTCCCTACCAAGGCAGTGATATACGGTTAATTCAAACGTCAAAACACTTTGACTTTACATTAATTCTTAATTTTTTATGGTGTTTATTGTAACTTTTGCCATGTTTGCCAAAAAATTGTTATTAAAGTGAATTTTGAAAATTCAAAAATATATTTTCTATTTAAAAAAATGAAAAATCAAGTTTTTTTTATTGGTGGAGTACAATTTGGATTTGACATAAATCCCTGCAGGATGTTTTTATTTTATTTTTGGATATAAAAATTATTTTAAAAATATTTAATAAAAAGAAAATTTAAGAATTTAATTACATGTGGACGGGAAATATCACATCATTATTTTAAAATTTTTAACCGTTAACCCTTTCCAATCCGTCTCCCGACAACGTTCTCCATTAGCCATAGTTCTGACCCGTCCGAGCACACTGTTTCAGGCGCATGTCTTCCATGACTCTCTAATTCCAGATCGTATGTCACCACTCGCTTTTTCTTTGTCTCCAGGGAGGGCAAGAGAGAGAGACGGGTAGCAATCAATATATGGGTATTCAATATCAGGTCTTCGTTCAGTTCTCAAGTCGAAGCAAGCAACGGTCAGGTGGTATCAGGTGGCAAGGTCTTTGCAGGAAGGCAATAGAAATATGCAACGAGGTCGAATCTATTTGGTTGAATTTGAATATTGTCGATGAGCGATTATTATCAGAGCTACACTTATGTCAGGATTAACACTTTGGTTGAATTTGAATATTGTCTTAATTAACACTTTATGTATTGATTAAGGGGTCATGTCCCTCCCTAGTATGATTGATCCCTCTTTCGAGTGGTTATTCCCCAAGGAGTTAGAATATAAAGTGAGATAATAATAATTTTATTATATACTTTGATGCTCCAAAGTCTCCTGACTCCACATTAAATCAAAACATTTAATTCTAAACACTTTTGATATTCCAGAGTCACCTGACTCAACATCAAATCAAGACATTTAATTCTAAACACTTTGATGCTCCAAAGTCTTCTGGCTCAACATCAAATCAAAACATTTAAGTCTAAACACTTTTGGTGCTCCAGAGTTTCCCAACTCAACATCAATTCAATGTATTAAGTCCTCTAAGACTTTACATCTTATATTGAAACTGCTATAACTCATTCCCTACAATTTCTTCAAGCAATGTCAGTCATAATGCCATACAATATATTATTTTTAAAAGAAAATAGTCATTGCCATTACCAATTCGATCGTCTTGTTGTTTACCAACAACTATGGGCTTACCTACACAAGTGCATACCACTACATGTATCATCCCTTGCTCACCCAGATTTACTTTTCTTAATATAAAATTCATGCATTTTGATACAAATAACTCTTCACTATGTGTACTGATCATTTCATATTTATTTTTATAGATCATACGTTCAATTTCTACACATATTTTACAATTTCATATTTTGATACTTCATGTATCTTGTAAAACATGTGTAAATCTTTTCAACAATACTTCACTATTGTTGATCTACACTTGCTATCTTTTATAAATCAATTGCTTCAACATAATTATGCCATCTATACACACTTAGAGTTCTCAAAAATATTACATTTACTTCTTTCAAGTGCTTTAATAGGAATTCAAATCTACCAGTTTGTTTCCCAATGTCTTTTGTATGAAGTATATACTTGGAATAAATCATTTGTGCCATCAATTTTCATATTATCATCTTTTAATAGCATCCTACTATCCTTTCGTATGTATGCACTATTCATAATTTTACTTAGAAATTACCTCATGTATTGCTTTCCATTATTTTCTCTTCGGTTTGGAAAGGCTTCTTGCAACCAAGTGTACATGTATATTACACTTAAAACTTCTTGAAGGGAGTTATTAACATCATAATCTCTTTTGTCGATATAATTTAAAACAATAAGTAAATTTTAACATCAAATTTTTACTTAAGTGCACTTAAACACCAATGTTATGCATAATGGATAATTCTTGATGTAGCAATTATGTCGTTTATGCATAAATTCTATGTATTAACTATGTCAACACACATACTCTTGCCAAAAGAGAATGTGTCAATATGCATTTTTGTCATAACTAAACATATGTATAAGTTATTTATGCTTGCATTTATTATTTTCATTGTGTGCCTACTACTTCCTCTTTAACATATTAAGCACAATTATACTATGCTTTATAAGCTTGAAAACACTTTAACTTTTAGTGCTACCACTAACTTTACTAGTCATGCCCCTATATTGGACATTATTCCCACCTTGTAAATAACAAAAGGAATCCTTGGATTAACTTCTCAAGCCAAATTGAGACAAATTAAATTTGACTCGTGCCTTCAATGTTATACTTGATACTACTTCAAACACATAGAAGAATCGCCATGTTAGTTATCATCTACAACTTTATCAAATTCAAATTTAGGACTAACATTGTTATGCATTTGCATTAAATTTTTTTCCACTTGCGGGCAAAAGTCTATGTGATCGTGTTTTCTTTTCCTCTGGTCCCCACATATCCTTAAACCTAAATCATTGCAAAATGCTTTTAGTTTGGCAAGGAAAATTGAAAGTAAAAATATGGCGATGACTACTAGAAGGACCACCTCCAACACATATAGAGAGAAAAATGTTCCTTCTTCTAACCCACCTCAAAGGTTGACACCTCAAAAACTGGATTAAAGGAGAGAAAAATGCATATTCTTTAATTGTGACAGCAAGTATAGTAAGAGACATAAGTATGGCGAGAATAAATTATTCTACATAGATTGTGAAGAGGAAGAAGCAAAAGAACAAGAACCATCTCAAGTTGAAGAAATAGAAGATATTACTTCCAAAGATATTACTCCCAGCATTGGCTAGAATTAGCACTCCTCAAACTCTAAAGATCGAAGGATATATCAAAACTAAAAGGGTAACAATGTTGATTGATTTTGGTAGTACTCATAATTTCATTCACTCTAAATTATCCAAAGCTCTCAATTGCTTTGTATATCTAGAACCAGAGTTTCAAGTAATGATTGCAGATGGAGGAACTATCAATTTCTCAGGGAAATGCCATAATATCAATCTTACAATGGGGGAATATGTATTGAATAGTCCAATGATTGATATCCCAATGGGTGGCGTTGATGTTGTCTTAGGGGTTCAATGGTTACAATCATTGGGAACAATGGCTTTTAATTTTCAAGAACTTTTCATGTTTTTCTTTGGAAGGAAAATAATTTGAATTAAGGGGTATCACAGGGAAGTCAAGCAAGGTGATAAGCTCTAATGATATGACAAAATTGTTGAAAAGGGGACTTCAAGGTGTAATTGCACAATTATGATCATTAGATGTTCAAACATCTAAGCCTCCTATTCCCCTGGATCTCCAAGGGGACATTGATAAGCACTCCAAGGTATTTGAATATATTCCAAAAGTTCTTCCACCTACTCGAGATTTTGATCAAGTTATTCACTTAATTCCAGGAAGTGTTCCTCCTAACATCAAACCTTATAGATACCCCTATGTCCAGAAGAGTGAAATTGAGCACATAGTTGAAGAAATGTTAGAGGTTGGCATAATTAGGCCTAGCCAAAGTTCTTACTCTACACCAGTGGTAATGGTACACAAGAAGGAGGGATCATGGCATATGTCTCCAAATTATAGAGAGCTCAACAAGCTCACCATTAAAGAAAAATTTTCCAATCCTATCATTGATGAATTGTTAGATGAACTACGTGGAGCAGTTTACTTGACAAAGTTGGATCTTCTGTCAAGGTATCATCAGATTAGAATGAAGGAAGAAGACATCCCAAAAACAACATTTAGAACTCATGAAGGTCATTATGAATTTATGGTCATGCCTTTTGGCCTTCGAATGCACCTTCCATATTTCAAGGTTTGATGAATTGCATTTTCAAGTCCTTCCCTAGAAAATTTGTATTGGTATTTTTTGATGATATACTAATCTATAGCAAGTCTTGGGAAGACCATGTTCAACATGTCGACAAGGTGCTACAAATACTAAAGGAGCAACAACTATATGCAAAACATTCCAAATGTTTATTTGGGGTAAAGGAGGTAGAGTATTTGGGTCATATTGTACCTCATGAAGGTGTCAAGGTATACCCTAAACAAATTAAAGCCATGATGTAACGTCCCCTCCTACCATACCAGCATGATAGAGAGGACGTGAAGCTAAAACCGGGAAACTAGCCCCATGATCTTTTTGGCTAAGCATTCACATAATATAAAAGACATATGGGATGTATAATTATAAGAAAAACACAGCGGAAAATAATATCAATTACACATCCATCATACATTCAAGGTATTCATCAAATAATAATTGCAAAGTTAACACAAGAGAATACTTATCTTAACAAAGTAGTCCTAAGCAACTGGCTATGCAACTGCAACGTTCCACCCAACCATAGGCCAGTTGTGCTTATCAACCTCTTGATACAACTGCCACCCCCGAGCTGGGCATGATCTCTACAAGGAATCAAGGAACAGCAGACTCACACATAGCCAAGCATACACCAAGATGAGCCAAGCCAATCTACAATTGGGTTTATCAGGATGCTAGGAAATGGAAAGGAAGAATTGCTAAGCTAGTGTGCTCAACCACAGAGCTATGGATACTTCTACAAGATCTATTTAGCTTGGCACCCACAATACCTACACACCCAGCACAAGGAAGTATTCTTTTCACTGCTGTACAGTCCCTCAAGCCATACCTTCCCCATCTAGTGCTCTTAGGGTGTGCATAGAAGAGTAGCCAAAGCCCTCTTGATCTTCTTGAGAGGTTGTCTCCCCCACTAGGTTTATCAAGACAATTATGTCCACTACCAGTCCAAGTTTCTTTCTCACAGGTTCAAATCAAAACCGGGATGCACATAACAGCAGAACCACACTTATTGGGCATGATAAAACGTTTTTACAGTGAGATACCCAAAGATGGGGTTTTCATTAGCTTCAGAAAAACGTGGGAAACCCAAAAACGAAACTGGAAGATGGAGAACAACCCTGGGAAGCCAAACCCGTTTTTAGAAAAACGTCCATGGACATTCTGGGGCAAAAACGGCCTCCATAACAGTCCCAAATCGTGGCCCTTCTCTCCCAGCTACTGTGTATGCAAAAACGAGTTCCCAGGCATGGAGAAAATGCAGGAAAAATGGTAAAAACGTGATGAGGAAAGACCCAGTAGTTCAGACTGCGTGAGAGAGGAGAGATTGACTATTGAGAATGGCTTTGGGCACCATTTCGTGGGTGTTTTCTTGCCCAAGGAGACAAAATATGATTTCCCAGGTTGATGGCTTGCCCATACCCGAAATTGGCTGCCATAACTCTTCATTCCCAAGGCATTAACTGCCTCAACCAACTCTTGGAAGAATTAAATGATTGGGTCCATAACCCAAAATGGGTAGTTGGTGGTTTATGGGTTTTCTCATTGACACATGGATTAACACCATTGGCTCAAGGGTTTGAATAATTTCCCTCCCCATTCCTTGTAGAATCATGCCCCCATCTCTGTGTTGCATAGCATAGCTAGTTGTGGGTATTTTTCATTAAAATTCGTATTTACATGATGTCTTCATTTACATTGTGCCCATCTAGCACAATAACCATAGGCATCTATTCCTTTAATTGTCGATACATCAACGCTAAATCAATGGTGGGGCCTTGGCCTTGAGCTCCTCACCATGATTAAATTACAATATTTACATCTTTTACGATTTAATACAAAGGGGGTCAAAATGGGGACATTACACATGATGGACTGTCCTATTCCCAAAACCTTGAAGAATCTTAGAGGATTCTTAGGTTTGACAAGGTACTACTGCAATTTTGTTCGGACTATGGAATAATAGCAACACCTCTTGTAACATTATTGAAGAATGAATCATTTTCGTGGACTCTAGAGGCCACTCAAGCATTTGAACAACTTAAAGAGGAAATGTGCAAAGCTCATGTTTTGACCACACCGGACTTCTCAAAGACCTTCATTACGGAATGTGATGCCTCATGAAATGGAATAGTGATTTTCTAATGCAAGAAGGAGGGACCCTTGCTTTCAAAAGTCGACCAATCAAGGGAAATAACTTACAGAAAGCAATTTATGAGAAGGAAATGATGGCAATACTACATGCACTTAAGCAATGGCGTCCTTACCTAATAGGTAGGCACTTCAAGGTCAAAACAGATCATGATAGTCTTCAATACTTCTTGGATCAGAGACTATCTTTAGAAGAACTTCAAAGATGGGTGACCAAGATGTTGGGATATGACTTTGAAATCATCTATAAAAAGGGAACCAGAATGTGGTGGCAGATGCACTCTCCAAAAAACATTAGGATGTGGAGGCATTACTTTATGCAATTTTGATTATACAACACGATTGGGTGACAGTAGCAAGGGAAGAATGGAAGAATGACCTATCTGTGTGGACACTCATTCAAAAGCTACAAAAGGATCCTAGTGTATCGGATACTTTTGTGTGGAAAAATGATTCACTACTATATAAGGATCACTTATATATATGTAAGAACTCCCAACTCAAACTAAAGGTCCTTTTGGAATTACACACCTCTTCTATAGGTGGGCACTCGGGATTCCTAAAAACATACTAGAGGGTCAAGAAGGAATTCTTTTGGGAAGGTCTTAAATTTGATGTTCAAAATTTTGTGGCCGAATGTTTGGTTTTCCAATAAAATAAATTTGAAACAGTTAAGACCCCGGGTCTTTTACAACCATTAGAAATACCTTGTCAACATTGGGAGGAAATCTCAATGGATTTTATCACAAGTCTACCCAAGTCATAAGGGAAGAATGTTATTATGGTGGTTGTTGATAGGCTCACAAAGTATGCACACTTTTGTGCACTCTCTCACCCTTTTAGTGCAAGTACAGTTGTTACATCCTTCATGGAATCAGTTCAAAACTTACATGGAAACCTGGAGATTATTGTAAGTGATATGGATCCAATCTTCACTGGAAAAATTTGGACTAGATTATTTTCTTGTTTGGGTACCAAGTTGGATCATAGTTCTTCTTATCATCCTCAATCTGATGGGAAAACTGAGATAATGAACTAATGTTTGGAAGGCTATCTTCGTTGCTTTGCATGTGATAAACAAACACATTGGGTAAAATTTATCTTTGGCAGAATGGTGGTATAATACTTCCTTCCATACATCATCAAAAACGTCTCCATTTATGGAACTTTATGGGTACCATCCTCCATCTATCACATCTCCCTTAAAAGGAAAATCTAAAGTTCAAGTTGTGGAAGATCACCTAGAGCACCAGCAAGAAGTTCTCTAGTTCCTGAAGGACAATCTGGCTATGTCAAACAACAAGATGAAACAAAAAGTAAATCAACATTGCAGTGAAAGGAGTTTTGAAGAAGGGGATTGGGTATTTCTGAGGCTGCAACCTTACAAACAGATGTCCCTCAAGAAACTAAATAAAGACAACAAATTATCACCCAAGTACTATGGCCCTTATAAAGTGTTGCAGAAGATTGGTAGTATGGCTTACAAATTGGAGCTCCCTTCATATTCAAGGGTACACCCAGTTATCCATGTTTCTTGCTTAAAGAAGGTAATAGGAGACAAGATCCCAATTCAAAATATCTTGTCGGAGCTTGCTGAAGGAGGAAAATTCATATTGGAACCTGAACAAATCACTGAAACAAGGACCAAACAACTACACAATTGTGCTATTACTGAGTACCTCATCAAGTGCAAGAATTTACCAGTTGAAGATTCAACATGGGAAGATGAGTCCTTCATATAGAAGCATCAACAACTAATCAATCATTGAGGACAACACTTGTCTAAAGGCGAGGGGCATGTTAAGTCCTAAATGTTGGCACATTACCCCCTATATTGTGGCCCATTACTTATTATTGATGTCGGCTTGAGTTTATTAGTGGTAATTGTTATTAGTATTATTATATTTGTTCTGTCGACTTTGGTCCATTAGTTGTACTTGAACCTCTTTGTCTCCTATATATAGGAAGGATACCTTTTCATTTGAATCATCTTGTCTTGTATTGTCTTTTCTTGTGTACTTAGTACCTTGTATCAGGAGGTTCCCACCTCGAAGAAGCTTGATATTCATCTATTTTCTTCATTAAAGGCGTGGAGTACTCTTTATGGTCTATTTCTTCTCTTTTCATGCTCTTTTTGGAAATTTGTTGCTTAACACCACATTTTACCATTAATGGAACGACACGAAATATTTATATTAATTGTGTCTATGTTTTATAATGGCATATTAAACATGTAGGAAACTAAGTATGGAATGAAGCCAACAGAAGGCATTTTGAAAGATGACACGAGGAATGGCTTCGAAAGAATGTGTATGGTTTATGAAGCACTCACTTCTCAGGTACATTTTTTATTTAGACGATCATGTATATTCTACTATATCACTACAAGGAAAAGACCCTATAGCAAAGGTTTTTGCATATGCTCTTCTAAACGGAGCCCAAATATCCGTTTATAGTGGAGTTCACTAGAGGAGGCGAGCAAGCAGAGGTTTTAGCAAATGTTTTTTTCCAATGTTTTTTTACAAACAAAATGCACCAGTGTGCATAATGTTGATGTATATGTAACTTCGGAATGTATTTCACATATATGTATATTGTATTCCTATAGAGATGGTATTATTCCTCTATAAGGAAGTGTCGTCATTTATATTGTAAGTGTCGTAACTTATACTTGATGGGTTATTAGACCACCTTATTTGGGGTCGGCCCTGTATAAGTCATGTGGGTCAAAGGGTTATTAGACCACCCTATTGGGGGTTGGCCATGTGGGTCAAAGGGTTATTAGACCACCCTATTTGGGGTCGGCCCACTCAGCATTATGTTATGTGGTTAAGTTCGAGCCTACATGAGTTAGGTAAAAAGGCAAGTCAAGTCAAGTATAAATAGAGTGCGGGAGGCACTCTATTTACACACTCACTTCTCACACATGCACTCAAGGAGGAGTGGTGCACTTATGGAGGAGGAATATATGCTGCTAGGTTATGGCTATCTCTCTTGGTTGGTTGTATCATTGCTCTATCTATCTCTGAGGAAGTTATTGGGGTTTTTCACCTTTATGGTTTTCCCCAAGTAAATCTTTGTGTCTCTTGTGTGCTTGCATTATTGTCTCCATGATTGATATGCTGTAGATATGCTGTACATGTTGTTCTCTCAGTTAAGATCCTAGATCAGATTGAAGTAAATTCTGAAAATTTAACATGGTATCAGAGCTAGCCTGAAAAAAGGCATGATATGGCATGTATGACACTTGTTGCACTTACGATGCTAGGGCTTGGTATAGCAAAATCCAGTCATCGTAGCACTTTCGCTATAAATCCGTTTTGGCGAAGTTTTTGGATCTAAAATTGTTACAGGCCGAATCTAAGATCTCCAGGTACCTTTTGTCCAAAGGACAACCTCTAATTCGTTGTACTTTGTGATTTATGATCTGTACAATATAGGGTTTCTGCCTCTTCCAGATCTGAGTCAAAATCAGGTGACCTTGGGAAAAAGGTCATAACTTGGGCTAGGAAGCTCCAAATGAAATTTCGTGAAAAGTTACAGGTAGTACACAGACTGTACTATCTCAGGTAACTTTTTTAGAGGCCGAAGTTGAACCAGTGACACGTGGCACTCCTTACAAGTGCGCTCTCCTGTATTATCCCATAAACAGGTCATGTTGCAACATTTGGCATAACTCTCTCTCAGAGAGTCCAATTGAGGTCAGACCTATCAAGATGGAAAGGTAACAGGCCGAGCTATCTCAGGAAACCTTTTCAGAGGCCGAAGTTAAAACAGTGACACGTGGCACACCGTACAAGTTCGCTCTCCTGTTTTATCCAAAAACAGGTCATGTTGCGACATTTGGAATAACTCTCTCTCAGAGAATCCAATTGAGGTCAAACCTATCAGGATGGAAAGAAAACAGGTCAGGCTATCTCAGAAAACTTTTTCAGACCCTGTGGATCAAAAATTTCGGAGTTACACCAGAAACAATCAGGTACATATTTCTGTCAAAACAGAATTATTTTTTGGTACCTTCATTCATGGCTTCCGGAATTTAGGGCTTTGGAGAAAGTTGGAATTTTTGTAATCGGAGACCACGGATGGATGCTACTCATCAAAATAGAAATTTAGAGACCAAGATCAGAATTTTTGGTTGGGCAGAAGGCCGGGCTTGATTAGACCCTAGTTCGGGACTTTGATCAGAAAAGTGGAAAATTAGGGCTTCTATAAAAATGGGAATTTTTGCAATCTGTGACCACGGCTTGAAGCTCCTCAGAAAAATAGAAGCTTAGAGCTTTGGATCAAACCTTTTGATGAGGCAAAAGAGTGGGTTTCATCAAACCCCAGTTCAGGGTCACGTCCAGTGAATCCAGAAGTTTCAAAGGCAAAATTGAGGAGTGAAACTTTGCAGTTTTCAAATTCTGAATATACCAGCTTGATCAGCTCATCAAGGCGCATATTTCTATCCTGTCAGAAGTTTGAAATTCAAAGTTTGAATTTTTGGAGTTTCTCTGACAAACCCATATCCAGCTCCAGGTCCAGTTCTTGCAAATCAAGTGGATTGGGTTAATCCTAAAAGAAGATGGATTGGTCACCTACATAAGTGAGGAAGTTCCTGTTTCAGAGGGAGATGAGGCTAAGGCCTTACATAAGAAGATTACAAGCGATCTCGACAGGTATGATTCATCAATGTATGTTTCGATATTTGTCCATGATTAAGTTTATGGTATGTTTGTCTTCATTTTATTACGGTTAGTACAATCTTGATTTTAGGTTTGCTGTATCACCTTAATAAAACTATGAATGCACGATAGAAAATATTCATTGATTAGGGTATTGACACTTATGATTGTACTAATGCATTATGGTGTTGTATGAGGTTTATGTTGTCTACTAACATGAAAGGTACACCAAGAAAGACAAATCATGTTCTGGTCCAAGAAGATATGATCATGATAACATGAGGACAAAGATTCATCCATTGTCATGGATCTCATAGAAGATCCATTTACGAGGTATGTATAACTTGGTTTTGTAATGGTTAACATATGAGACATGCAGGTTACTAGCACAAGTCACTGAAGAGAACCAGAAGACATTATGCGGGTATGTTAGACATAAACTAGCTAGCATGCTAATTCAGGTATGTTTTTCCTATATCAAGCTAGAATCCTACCTTGGTTTAGGATCTTATACTGTTGTGTTGTTGATAATGATTATTCATGAAGTCATAATTTTGAATAATCATGGTTGTATGCATATTATGTTTCTTACCATAATTGATGATATGACTAACCAGAAGAATCATGAAGGTATAGGTTTGAATAATCACAGTTTTTTATGCATATTATATCTCTTATCTTGACTGATGATTCAACTAACCTGAAGAGTCATAGGTTTGAGTAATTACAGGTTTAGACATGTTATGCTTCTTATGATTTGACTAACCATAAGAATCCCACATAAACCTTGAATGCTAATGCTTATTATTCTGTTTGAAATGATCATGACTATACATGCTTGAAATTATTGTGTTTTAATAGTATACTAATGAATGTATGATTTTATATGAAATCACAAGGATAACACAATCATGATACTAATAAGCATGCATAGGGACCAAGGATGAATATGAGTTCAAGAACAGGTAATTCAGGAAGCAAAGATCAAGAGGGAGCACACTCCAGTTGCTCCTGCAAAAAAGCAAAGGAGCACACTCCAGTTGTTCCTGCAAGAAAGAAAAAGAGCACACTTCAGTAGTTTCTGCAAGGATGCAGATATTCAGAGGGAGTTGACCATCTTTCTACATTCCACAACAGAAAAGTGTAGAAGAAGCTACTTCAGATTAGGACTCCAACAGCTCCTGCAAGGAAGCAAAGACTCAGAGGGAGTCCACCCAACGAACAAAGAAAGATAAGTATTTTAATCATCATTTCTTACATATTTGTTTGTTTAAATAATACTGTTCAATAATGTATATACTGATGTTCCTAGAATTAGGTTGTGTATTATGCATATTAGAATAGTTGCATTAATGAATAGTATACTACTAATATACATGGGTAAGTGGCCTATGGCACTGTACAACATTCCATTGCTACTTATCTAGAATGAAACCTCTTTGCTGACATGTTGGGAGTTGTGCACACTCTTAACAATGTTCTGGTAGAGATTGGAAGGCATCTAGAAAGTTATGGGATATGGATAAATGTTGTATTGAAGCATTGGCTAAGATAATTGCATGACTATATGACATATTTCTTTATGTGTAAGAATTTGTTCTGAAAAATATGAGATGTTTTCTAATCATGCAATTTAACTTGTTGTGTAGGAAAGATCATATGCCATCTCCTACAAAAGAAGAACTACAACATTTGTTCAGCAATAAAGATATCTATTGAAGATATTGAAGTTCCCAGGATCTGGGATGAAGAAATGGAATGATCCGTCGATCATGAAGAATGATGTTTGGGTTGCAGTCCCAAGACGTGAAGGGAAGTTTGTTATGACTTCCAAATGGAACTATCAGATCAAGCATGTTGCAGATAGCAGCATTGAGATGAAATAGAAGATGCACCAGATGGATTTCAAGACAGCATGGTGTAGTCATTTATGTGTGCAGAACTTGGTATGGTAGGATAGACAGCTTTCTATCCAGTTCGGGCTTTACCAAGAGTAAAGCGGATTCCAACCCTTACTACAAGGTTGAGGAAGGAAAACTAGTGATACTACTTTTGTATGCAGATAACCTGTTTGTTACAGGTGAAAATAGATTGATTGCCGACACGCAGCGGAAGCTTACTACCGAGTTCGAGATGAAGAACTTGGGGATGATGCACTATTTGTTTTTGGCATGGAGGTGTGGCAAAGTGCAGATGGAATCTTCCTTGGACAAGGGAATTATGCAGTAGAGATCCCGAAGAGGTTCGGGATGATGGATTGCAAGGCCATGGCCACATCTATGGCATCAAATCTGAAGCCTCTATGTGATGCTTCATCTGAGCTGGTTGATATCACTATGTATCGTCAGATGATTGGGTCCTTGATGTACCTGACGAACACAAGACCAGACATTTGCTTTGCTGTGAACACATTGAGCCAGTTCCTGACGGATCCGAGGAATGTTCACCTGGTTGCTGTAAAGCATGTTCTGAGGTACCTGAAGGGTACAGTGGATTATGGGCTCAAGTATGAAGCGAATCAAAAGTTTAACCTACAGGGTTATGTTGATTCAGATTGGGCTGGCAGTGCTGCAGATAGGAAGAGCACATCTAGGTGCTGCTTCAGTATGGGATCAAGTGTGATCTCTTGGTTTAGCAGGAAGCAGTCCTGCGTAGCACTGAGTACAGCTGAGGCAGAATATGTTGCAGCCTGCTCAGCTAGTTGCGAGGCAGTATGGCTACGGAAGCTATTGTCTGAATTATTTGATCTCCCGTTGAAGGCTACTGGTATCTTCTGTGATAACCAGAGTTGTGTGAAGCTGTCCGAGAACCCAGTGTTTCATGACAGGTCGAAACACATAGAGATCAAATATCACTATATCAGGGATATGGTGCAGAGAGGAGCTGTGAAGCTCCTGTATGTTGCGACGGACGAGCAGATTGCAGATGTGCTGACGAAGCCACTAGCCAGAGTGAAGTTCGAGTACTTCAGAGAGAGGCTTGGCGTTCTTCAGATCGAGGACACTTCGAGGAAGAAGTGATGGACACATTTGCTGAAGCCATTCCAAGCATGTTGGAAGGAGGATCCTTCACATGGCTGTGGATTTAAGCGCTGGATGATGAGCATCAGGATGATGTTCTGGTTTCTGCTTGATATGATCAGTTGGATCATTTTTATGTATGTATGTACGCATCATGTTGGATGCTGGATATGATCAGTTGGATCATTTTTATGTTTGTATATGCATCATGTTGGATGCTTGGACCATGTATCTGTATATGTATCAGGTGGATACATTGTATGATCAGGTGGATCATGTATGGTGATATGTATCATGTATTTGTATTTGTATCAGGTGGATACATTGATGATCAGGAGGATCATGTATGATGATATGTATCAGGTAGATACTTGGTATGCATCAGGTAGATGCATTAATGATCAGGAGGATCATGTATGATGATATGTATCATGTATTTGTATCAGGTGGATACATTGATGATCAGGAGGATCATGTATGATGATATGTATCAGGTAGATACTTGGTATGCATCAGGTAGATGCATTGATGATCAGGTGGATCATGCAGCAGGATGTTGCAGTGATGATCAGGATGATCATATATGACGAGCTTCAGGATGTTGCTCCAGATGTCATGCAGCAGGATGTTGCAGTGATGATCAGGATGATCATAGATGACGAGCTTCAGGATGTTTCTCCAGATGACATGCAGCAGGATGTTGCAGTGATGATCAGGATGATCATAGATGACGAGCTTCAGGATGTTGCTCCAATTGACATGCAGCAGGACGTTGCAGTGATGATGATCAGGATGATCATGGATACATCAGGATGATGTATGGTGAGTATCAGGTTGATACTCTGTGGCCGTGGATCAGGTTGTGCAGATGAGCATGTAATCCGGTGCCCTGGGAGATTTGCAGATGGTCTTTCGAGGTTTTGCCTATGGCATGTAATTCGGTGCCCTGGGACATCTGGCAGATGCTCTTTCGAGGTTTTGTCCTATGGCATGTAATTCGTTTCCCTGGGAGATACGATAGGTTGGGCTGTGTGCCCGTAATCAGTCCTGGGATGCTCTTGCGAGGTTTTGCCATGACCACATGTAATTCGTTGCCCTGGGAGATCCTATAGGTGGAGTTGTGTGCTCGTAATAGCCTGGGATGCTCTTGCGAGGTTTTGTGGTGAGGTCACATGTAATTCGGTGCCCTGGGAGATCTGCAGATAGTCTTTCGAGGTTTTTCCTATGGCATGTAATTCGGTTCCCTGGGATATCTGGCAGATGCTCTTTCGAGGTTTTGTGACGCACGTAATAAGTCCTGAGGATTCCACAGTATGGCCAGTGATGACGAAGACCTGCAGGTGGTGGGCCTACATCCAGTATGAAAAAGGACTGGCTCTATAGAACTTCCTATGACGAGTAGATTCAGAGATTGATTGAGATAGCAGCAGCAGTGACGATGATGATGACTCGATGACGATTATCTAGTGACAATGATCCAGAGAAGATGACTTGTGCTAGAAGAACTGTGCTGAGAAATACCTTCCTAGTTAAGAGGGAGTGTTGATGTATATGTAACTTCGGAATGTATTTCACATATATGTATATTGTATTCCTATAGAGATGGTATTATTCCTCTATAAGGAAGTGTCGTCATTTATATTGTAAGTGTCGTAACTTATACTTGATGGGTTATTAGACCACCTTATTTGGGGTCGGCCCTGTATAAGTCATGTGGGTCAAAGGGTTATTAGACCACCCTATTGGGGGTTGGCCATGTGGGTCAAAGGGTTATTAGACCACCCTATTGGGGGTCGGCCCACTCAGCATTATGTTATGTGGTTAAGTTCGAGCCTACATGAGTTAGGTAAAAAGACAAGTCAAGTCAAGTATAAATAGAGTGCGGGAGGCACTCTATTTACACACTCACTTCTCACACATGCACTCAAGGAGGAGTGGTGCACTTATGGAGGAGGAGGATCTGCTGCTAGGTTATGGCTATCTCTCTTGGTTGGTTGTATCATTGCTCTATCTATCTCTGAGGAAGTTATTGGGGTTTTTCACCTTTATGGTTTTCCCCAAGTAAATCTTTGTGTCTCGTGTGTGCTTGCATTATTGTCTCCATGATTGATATGCTGTACATGTTGTTCTCTCAGTTAAGATCCTAGATCAGATTGAAGTAAATTCTGAAAATTTAACACATAAGTCCAATACGCAACAGTGCAGACATAAATCATGTGTTACTGCAGTCGAAAACACGGTTAAGTGAAAAAAATATTGTATATTCAACAGTCGATGCATTTAACTTACTTCAACAGATCGATGCAGAACAGATTTGAAAGCACTGAAGTAGGTGAAACAAAAAACTAGACATAAAACTTTTAAATATTTTTATATTCACCAGCGGTCCGTTTACCTAAAATAAGTGCACCGATGCATTTTGATAGATACGAACCAGTATAGAATAAAATAAAATAAATGCGACGAAAAATATTTCATTTCTTTTTAATCTCAGCAGTGTGTTTGGAATTTTCCACTGCATCGGCGCATAATATAAATTACTGCATCGATTAGGGTTAAAGACTAAACGGAAAAACATTCTTTTTGTAATTTTATATTTGACACCGATGCGTTTAGTTTTTTGAAACACACTGGTCCATCCATAGTGGAGGGCATCAGATTAGGGTAATTTTTTTTTTTTTTTTTTCATTTCTAGTACGATCGTTCTAAATCACCACATCGGTGCGTTCTCGTTTCGAGCACACCGAAACATGGTACAAAAAAATCTATCGAATGAAAAAAACATTTTTAACATCTACAATGCTTTTGAACACCTAAGCACCCGTGTCATACTTTATATGTTCGAACACCCTGCCATCGGTGCTCCACGCAGTGGCATTGCTCTATTTCGTTGCTTGTTGAGTGGATTTTGAATTTTTCCAAACGGTGGGAAAAATTTTAAATTTGATGTACAACACAACCATGCCTCCCCGACATTCAAGTGACCAAGTAAACTCTTTGTTACCTCCTAATCTAAATTTTTATGAATAAAAAATTAAAATTGAGCTTATTTGACTTTAAAAAAAAATAAAAAATGCGTGTGCTGCATTCGAGTCGTTCAGCTTGCACTATGACATATGGTGCACCCTATAAATTTACAGGGTGCACCATGTGCGGTGCATTTCCAATGTGTAACTCACCATGTGCACAGTGCGCTATACATTTCATAACACACCGCCAAAATTTTAAAATATTTTTTTCACATCAACGATAACCGGTGCGTTTAAAAAACAATAACGCATCGTTAGCGGTGCAGTATAATATTGTAACGCATCGGTGTTGTTAAACACATAGAGCACCGTTTTGCGGTGCTAGAGATATTTATAAATGCTCTGCCACACTAAATTTTAAAAAATACCATGTTAACCAGTGCACGTCGTTAACAGGTACGCACCGATAAGTTGGCACGCATACATTTAGCAGGCGCACCTTCATGCCGATAAAAAATAATTATAAATCTTATAAAGAGTTGCACCTACAACGATGTGCTCTAAAAATGTTTGAGCACCATTTACCATGCGCTGACGTGTCCACACTGTACCAATGCTTCCTATTGATGGAAGCACTGTTTTGAAGATTTATAAAATATTGCCGATGCACTTTAGTAGAACACATGCATCGGTGCCGGTAAACACATAGAGCATTGTTTTAGGATGCTTGAGATATTTTCAAACGCACCGCCACACAAAATTTAAAACAAAATCACCATGTTAATCAGCGTACTTTGTTAACAAGTACACACCGATTAGTTGGTGTGTTTACATTTAATAGGAGCACCATGATGCTGATAAAAAATAATTATAAATCTCAAAAAGAGATGCTCCTACTACGGTGCGCTCTAAAAATGTTTGAGCAACATTTACCATGTGTTGATGTGTCCACACTGCATCAGTGCTTCCTATTGATGGAAGCACTGTTTTTAAGATTTATAAAATATTGCTAGTGCACTCGAGTAGAATACACGCACCGTTCCTTTTGCTATAAAAGTGCATCATTTTTGTTTTCAATAAAAAATTCGACACCCAATGCAATAGGGTCAACGTAGCGCATCATTTACGGTGCCTTTAGCATTTTAACACAATATCCATGTGATTTAAATTTTATTTTATTTTATTTACATATGGGTGCATTTATGTTATTGTAGTGCATCGCTTGCGGTGCGGTTGTGTTACAAGAGCATTGATGTTGGTGGTTTACTGTAATGTAGGTGCACTGCTTGTTAAATTCATTTAGTATGAGAAAAAAGTTAGTATTTGATGTTAGTAAATAACATGCTCATATAATGAAATATTTAATGTTTTTTATGTCTATTTATGAGATTGAATGATGTTATATGTGAATCAAAGACGTCAGTTGCAAGAGACCCATGAGAAACAACAGGTGTGGGTTGACTTGTACAATGTTGTACAGGAGTGGGAGACAAGAGAGATGGGGAGAGGGATTTGTACCCTCATCCCCTTACCGATCAGACATGAGACCTCTTGAGGGTTTTTGACCTCCTGAATTTCTATCAGGAGGCTACATCCCTCAAGGGAGCTTTGTTGATGTAGTTGATCCATCGTTGTGATCAAAGTAGATATTTCTTTCGTATTGGTCACAATCATTGGTTCCATCCCACTGAGGAGGGCGTTTACTTCATCAATGGGCTATCCAGGAGAGGGGAGTATTTTCCCCAGTTCCTTGGATTCCTAGCTAGTGTTGCAATAGAGAATCAGATCACTTACTTTCAAAGATTTATTGATGAGGACACCGTTGTTTATACAGATCTTCCAGTTCAGGGTGGATAGCTACAGATTTCTTCTTTTGGTGCATAGGAAGTTAGGTGCCTCTCACTGTTGGTGACGACCATCGCACACCTCACCACTGATGGGCAATGCATTAGTTTCCCTCTTTTATTTTATGTAGATTCTTTACTGTAGAGACCTAGATGCATTAGGTGGCCTACCATTTTTTGTGGTAGTTTTATTTTTATATGGATCGATGCCATGCAAATATTGAGGGGAGGGTCAACTTCCCTTGTAGTTTAGAGTTTTTTTGTTTATTTTTTGATAGGTTTCCAGCCACGAGGCCATCATTTGATTGTCTCCCTCCTAGGGAGATGACAAAGGTACAGATGTTTCCCAAGAGGGGCCAACCAAAGTTCCCAACTAGGATCACATCAGAGGTGTTGGAGATGCTAACCAGCGAGGAGGACCATACATTGGACCTTGTGCCATATCTATATGCGGGGTTGGACTGGAGAGTCTGTCACAAATCCTTTTTCACCCAAGCTGATCCACCCTATGATAGAGATAATATTAGTGTTATGTTTAAATTGATCTAGTTGCATTTTATTGTCTCACTTAATGCAAATGAATGTTATTCTAACATTTTCTTTAAATTGTTCAATGAAATTATCTAATTATTGTTGTGTACTATATATTTTGCATACATTGGCATGTACGATGGGGAGGAGCCTCCACCAGTTCAGGTTGATGAGGATATGCAGGAACTTTATTTGCCTACATTGCTTAGAGCTGGCCTGCGACACGTGCCATAGGATGTGGTAGATAGGTTGTCCACATTATTGGCTCAATGGGGAGTCCAACCTGTAAGGGTGTAGGAGATCATGTGCGACCCTGGTGCGGTAGAGATATGGAGGATGGTTCCTCGAGATATGAGGCATTTGATGCAGTATCATTAGTGCATCCATCCTTCTAGACGCTTGGATGCCATAGGATGATTCTACATCTAATGAGGGCAATGATCCTCCTCCTCATCCACCTCTTCTCCTCTTCCTCACCATGAGGACGGAGCCTCGACATCTCATCCATCTCCTCCTCCTCCTCCTCACCATGATGAAAAACCAGTATCTACTCCACACCCAACCAACCCACCACCATCTTATTCAACTCATGGTCCACAGGTCGACCAACCAACCTCTCCTCCTCACCAACCCAACCATCCACCATCTCCCACTCCACCCACCTCCCAAGCTCTATATACGATGGTCTCTATGAATGAGATATATCATTAGGGAGATCGACTATGCTGCTCTCCATGATGCTTTGTTTCCTAATAGAGGTATTGATGCCTTTGGCTCTGTTGGTGGAGGTGTTGATGCCTCTAGCTCTATTAGCAAAGGTAATGATACCTCTAGTTTTGGAGGTGGACCAACTATATCATAGCATTTATTGGACTCGAGATGTATATTTGGCATGTATCATGAGTTTGATATTATTTTTCACATATATATATATATATATACTGCATTTCACATAGTCGATGTTGATGTTGATATTTATGTATATGTTGATAGTGATGTGTATGTTAAACCATATTAGATATTTTTGCTAGGTTTTCTTGATAGATGTGTATGTAATATGGTGTTTGCTAGATGTGTGTGATGGTTAATATGTTAGATAATGCAGCTTGTGTTTTGTTAGATGTTATTATTAGATTTGTGTGTTAGATGATGTTTAAATATGTTAAATGTATATGTTAGGTGATGGCAGGTAATGTTTACAAGTGTATTTTTTTTAACAATAACAATTACTTGTATCTATATCCAAAAAGACGATGCAGCCTAACTAGACATCTTGGAATTAGATATGATAACTACATAAAGAGATGAATGTGTAGTGCTTTTAAAGATGAGCAAAAATAGAGAGTTCAATACATCTTATGATTGTGAATCTGCTACCAAAATAATAGTCTTTCTTGTTGACATATAGCCTACAAAATTTTCCAAACAGCAAAATACATTTATAAGGCATTTACAAAAATTCAAAAGGTTACTAAAACAATTTACCCATTTAGCTGGGGTTTGGGCTTGCGGGGATCTTTCCAAAACCACCTCTAAAAATTTTTTTAGAGATTTTAGGGCATTTTTTGAAACCCCCCCCCCAAAAAAAGTCATTAAAATTGAACTTTTTGTGGTGGTTTTTTAACAATTGCCTCTAAAAGTTCGATTCTCATCACTTTGGGGGGGGTTTTAAAATTACCACCTCTAAATATGTTTTTTAAGGTGGTTTGTTTACAACCTCCCCTAAAAGTCATGAGAATTGAATTTTTGGAGGCAGTTTTTTAACAACCACCTCTAAAAGTTTGATTTTTAGGACTTTTTTGGGGGGGGTTTAAAACGACCGCCCCTAAATGTGATTTTTAAGGCATTCTTTTGAAAACCCCTCCCTAAATCCATGAGAACTTAACTTTTGGAGGCAGTTTTTTAACAACCGCCTTGAAAAGTGCAATTCTCGTGCCTTTTTTTTTGGGGGGGGGGGTTAACAAGACCGCACCTAAATATATTTTTGAAGGCGGTTTTTTGAAAACCCCCTCCCTAACTGACATGAGAATTTAACTTTTGGAGGTGGTTTTTCAAACCTCCCCTAAAAGTCATGAAAATTTAACTTTTTGAGGCGATTTTTTAAAACCCCTCCCAAAAGTCATGAGAATTGAACTTGTGTAGGCGGTTGTTTTTACAACCACCTCGAAAAGTTCAATTCTCATAACTTTTTTTGTCAGGGGGTTTAAAACAACCGCCCCTAAATATAATTTTCAAGGCGGTGTTTTGAAACCCCCCCATACAAGTCATGATAATTTAACTTTTGGAGGTTGTTTGTTAAAAACTTATTCAAATTCTCATGACTTTTTAGGGGGGGTTTAGAAAGACTACCCATATCTATTTTCAAGGTGGTGTTTTGAAACCCCCCTGAAAAGTAATGAGAATTGAACTTTTGGAGCTTATAGTGTTAAAAAAAAAACATCTCCAAAAGCCCTGTTTTAAAGATGGTTTATATATGTCAGTTTTTATTGTGGCAGTTGCATCATGTGTTTGGAGTTACAAGGGGCACTAATATATATATAGTGATATTGGTTTATGTTAGAAATTGGTATATGTATATATATATAGTGATATTGGTTTATGTTAGAAATTGGTATATGTATATATATATAGTGATATTGGTTTATGTTGGAAATATCACCAATACTGAGAGGGGGGTGAATCATTATTGGTCACTTTAACCAATTTATCCTTCACTTTAAATTATGTTATCAGCATTCATCATTACTTATCATTCATGTATAAACATACCATAAATAAAAAGTAAACAATGCACAAAACACAAGGATTTTATGTGGATATCCAGCAGGGACAAAAACACGAAAACTTATCTTCAAAATTTCATTGTTTACAAGCTAAGGTTGAAGGAGAGTCTTACCCCCTGAATTTCAGGATCCAACCTGAAGGGAGCTACAAGCCCTAGATGTTAATCCATCTCCAACTGGAAGTTGAGGCTCCAACCCCCTGAATATAAATATATATGAGAGAATATAAACCTTTCACAATCATTGCATGTCATTATCCCTATCACTACCTATCATTGTCCCTGTCCCTGTCACTGTCATACCATCATTACTGCCATATTGTCATCAATAAGTCCAAAAACAATCATCCATATTCTTCATGTACTAGAAATATTAGGGTAAAACCATAATTCAATCCCAAAAACTCAAACCCTAGGTAATGAAACAATGAGTTGATGGATTGTTGTGCAGAAACTCAGAGTTTCCAGGAGGTGCAACAGGACCCCACTCTAGCATGTGATCATCGTTGCGGGTTAGTGTTGGTACCTTGGGGTGTAGCAAGCACTCAACCCAACCATTTTATCAATTCCATGTGTGTGGTCCCAAACAACCATATTGGCCCTCCATATGGAATCTTTGGCCTAGAAGTGGGATATGGTGCTCAATTTGAAGTTTAGAACACTAGACATGGTTCTTGGTGCCTGTGATGTGGTTTAATGCCAAAATCTATGGTATTATACCATAATATTTGTCTATAGGGCTCGTGAGACATCCTTGTGTCCTTTGGACACAGCAGAGGTCTTGCAAAGGGAATATTTGTTATGTGATCATGATATGATGGACATTTTGATTTTTGGCATATTTAGGAATATATTGGACATTATCATGAATTTAGAGATAGTCCAAGGCCAAAATATAGAGTTTGAAGCCATAAAATTTTCCTCTAGGACTCATGGGATATGTGTGGGCCCCATCCATCATATAATCCTTTGCATATGGAATTGTTGGCCTACAAGAAGGATATGGTGTCCATTTCAATATTTGTGATACATCTTCCTCCTATGTTAGGTTCAACTATTCCACCCTTACGTGACCCTCCAAGCAAACCTATAGCAAGGCAAAGACTAACAACAATGGTAATGTGGTGACCAAAGTGACCAATGGGGTAGAGACAACGAATCCACAAGGTAGAACATGGTAAAATTAAGACAAAAGACTGTAAATAGTTCGGCAAGAACAATCATTGGGATCCACGGCCTTTGCACCAAGCACCATACTCTATGATTCTCATAATTTGCTTGCACACAGTCAATGTGTCAATTTAACATGCAAAGACACCACCTTGAAAAATATTTATCCCCAATAGTGGCCTATGGCCCAAGATGGATTATGAAGCCCAAAAACAGATGTTATGGTCTAAGACCATTGCTTTTTTTCTCATCAAACCACGGGACATGTATCGAGAACCATCCCTGATAGTTTAAACCTCAAAACACTTATAACAATATCACACTCAAAAGCCAAAATTCCTTATGGAGGGCGTGTATGTTAGTTTGGGGCCCCATACATGGAGCATGAGATCCTTACACAAATGTTTAGTGTGAGATTATATATATTGACCTATACCATGGAATGGGCCTTTAGAACCATCCCTAGTTTGTTAATCCTCAAAATGATGACCATATATCACATGTATGCTAAAGATTCCTTACAGAAGCTCTATGTGGTGGCCTAAAATACTATGCATGGACCATGAGCCCTATATGGAGTTGGTAAATACTTAGACCCTCAATTTAATTCTTGGTTCATAACAATCATCCTTAGTGTTACAAATCTTGATATGGCAACCATATTCCTCTTGTAGGTTAAAAATTTCCTATATAGGGATTATGTGATCGCTAAGGCCCTACATATTTCCCATAAGCCATAAAGGAAAATATTGGTGTAAGGCTTTTTCTTTTTTCATTGGACCATTGAATGGGCAATGAGAACCACACTACACAAAGCAGGAAATACACTACACACATAAACATACACACACAGACAATATGCAGGAATGCGAGCTGATCTTGATTCTTCTCTATTACTTGTTCTCTGTATATTACAATATTTTACATGCTTATATAGAGTGCTGAGAACGCTTGGGTGTCTGCCCGTTACATTCAGTTATAAGAGAAGTTAGAACGGTTTCAAAAGTTCAACCCTTACGGTCGACTGGAATACAGAGAGACAATCTATCGTAGTTCGTTAGTCGCCAATGTCGATGATGCATGTCGAAGTCGGTGCTTGTCGAAGTTGTTGAACTTGTCGAAGTCGTTGAACTTATCGGAGTCGAACTTTCTGAACTTGTCAAAGTCAAAGTTGTTGAACTTGTCAAAGTCGAAGTTGGCATCCAAAAATAATGCCAACTGCTGGGTGGATCATACCTCCTTCCTTAAGAAACAATGGTCCCCATTGTTTTCTCGTGCAGATGAGGAAACTTGTCAGTCAATTCAGTAGCAGAGTACCATTTTCCTTATGCTGGGATCTATCCAGATTTCACCACCTGAAACAAGGGAATTGTGTTCATCCTTGTATGGTGTACTCGTTGTCCCACAATGGTGTCACAAGGAGAGGCTCCTAAACATCTGGATGGATGTATTTGGGTTCTGTTGTCTGCAAGTCGTTATGTTCCAACAGTGGTGCATGGTATGGTCGAAGTAGATCCACATTAAATACTGGATGCAGACCCAGGCATGAAGGAATGTCAAGCTGGAAATCGTTTTCTCCAATCTGTTCAAGGATACTGTACGGACCATATCGCAAAGGCTTCATCTTCTTATATGGACCAGTGAAGTGTTCCTTCTTGAGATGTAACCAGACCTGATCCCCAATTTGAAATGAATGAGGGATACGATGCTTATCATGTTGGACCTTAGATTTCGCATTAGCTCGTCGCAACATTTCCTCTGCTTGTCTCTGGATGTCGCAGATTTGATCTCGAAACTTCAATGCTTTTTCAACTTCTCGTCGGTTATAGTCGGTATCATTTGACTGTGTCGAGGAACTAATCAAGTCAATACGCGTTGAGGGTTGAAATCCATAACAGATCTCAAATGGAATCTTTCCATAGAGTTGTGCTGAGCATGATTGTAGCTATGTTGTATATATGGAAGACTGTCATCCCATATTCGTCTATGCTTGTGGTTGTACATGCAAAGCAATTTTACTACCAAGTGATTCATAACTTCTGTCTATCTGTCTGTTTGAGGATGGAAAGTTATCGATAAGGAAAGTCTTGTGTCGAGCTATTGCCAGAGGGTCTTCCAAAAGATGCTGACAAATTTGGCATCTCTGTCGGAAATAATGGTTGTTGGTAAACCATAACGTTTCCAAACATGTTCAAAGAAGAGTTGAGCAGTCTGCTACACTGTCGTCACACTGTCGTAGTCTTCTTGCTTGGAATGAGAATGGCCATCTTGGAAAATCTGTCGACTACTACCAAGATCGCGTCATGCTGATGTTTGGTATTAGGATATCCCGTCAAGTAGTCCATAGAAATAGATTCCCATGGTCGACTAGGAACTGGCAAAGGTGTGTACAATCCCTGTCGTCGATTAGGCAGTGTAGAAATGGCACAAACCACGCATGATCGAATGTACTTGTTGACATCATTTTTAAGTGAAGGCCAAAATAAATAATTATGGAGAATAGCAAGGGTCTTTGCTACTCCAAAGTGTCCTGCAGTCTTGCTTTAGTGCGCTTCCCAAATGAGTTGTTGTCGATGCTCACCTGTCGATACACAAAGATTTCCAAGCTTGTATAGCAAGGTGTCTTTCAGGAAATAGTCGGAGGTCGACGACTTGTTGGTCTGAAGTTGTTGATAGACGGATGAAAATTCGTTGTCTTCCTGATACAATTGCGGCCAAGTGGTGGTGTCATAACCCTACATACTCATCACTGTAAGAAGGATAGTAATGGGTGGTCGACTTAGACAATCGGCGGCGGCATTGGCTTTACCTTTCCGATACTTAATTACCAACTGTTGGGTGGATCAGTTTGATTCCTCCATGCCCTATCTACATAAATCAATGACTAATTAAATCACTAGTTAACAACTATCAATGACCAAAGAAATCACCAGAATAAATAAATGACTAAATGTACTACCAATCAACAATAATTAATGACCAAATAGTGACAATTAATGACCAAATAGTGACAATTAATGATCAAATAAATGACTAAATATATGACCAACTAATGAAGCAATCCAAGAAATTTATGACTAACTGATAAATGACCAATTTGGTTGGGTGATAAGTGACTTCTAATTTATGACTAGTGGTCACGTGACCAAATTTAGTCATTTATTACCCACTTTTAGTCATTTTTGTAGTCACTTATCACCCATTTTGTACTAGTGCTTGGTCTAACAATTCATGGTTTTCCACCTCATTTATTCCAATAACAAGGGTGCAACAACATTGTCAAGATTTAATGTGGTTTTATAACCCCCAATAGATACCACTACGATCTCATGAATTTGGAAAAGAACACATTACAGTAATACACTTATCTTCATTGGAAATTTTAAAATCAATAGAAAAAAACTAACTTACTATAGTGTTAAAGGCATTGAGATGCTCTTCCATGAAGTCATTGTCATTCATCCTTGAGAGGTTCAATGTCACTGTCATCAATCCTTAGGAGGTATAATGTCATTGTCATTCATCCTTAAAAGCTACACTATTTTTTGAAGGAAAAGTTTGTTTACTAGGGACATTGATTGTGATAAACGCTCTAAACTATCCCATGTTTTATTTGCATTGTATTCTATGGAGACATTCAACAACACTAAATCTAAGAAATATAGTCAAATTGTACTTATTTCCTTTCTTTCCATCTTATCCTAGTTTTATTTTGACGTACTAGTAGGTTGTGTACTTGGTGTTGATACTCAAGATGGAATCCTTGCCCAACAACACTTCAAATTCTGCTTGGCTAATGCAAAATAGGCGAGAATGTTGTGTCTCTCTGTTTGAAACCACTTAAAACAAGACAATATCTTGATAAAATTAAAGCAGAAGTTTTGAATGAATGTACCGAAATTAATATGAATAAATTTATTTCAATAATGCTTCTTCTTATTCATTTGTTTTTGTATTATTTAATTTTTATATTTTTATTATTGTTTATTCTATACTATGAAATACAAATAAATTAAAGTATGGAGACATTAATACTAAACACAAGAAAAATGATAACTCAAAACAAACTAAAGTTAAACTAACACTATGGAAGGGAAAGAAAACAATATTTATAGATGTAGAATTAAAAGTATATTTTTGAATCAATTTTACACATTAGTGAAATTTACTATTCCCTACCAAGGCAGTGATATACTGTTAATTCAAACGTCAAAACACTTTGACTTTACATTAATTCTTAATTTTTTATGGTGTTTATTGTAACTTTTACCATGTTTGCCAAAAAATTGTTATTAAAGTGAATTTTGAAAATTCAAAAATATATTTTCTATTTAAAAAAATGAAAAATCAAGTTTTTTTTATTGGTGGAGTACAATTTGGATTTGACATAAATCCCTGCAGGATGTTTTTATTTTATTTTTGGATATAAAAATTATTTTAAAAATATTTAATAAAAAGAAAATTTAAGAATTTAATTACATGTGGACGGGAAATATCACATCATTATTTTAAACTTTTTAACCGTTAACCCTTTCCAATCCGTCTCTCGACAACGTTCTCCGTTAGCCATAGTTCTGACCCGTCCGAGCACACTGTTTCAGGCGCATGTCTTCCATGACTCTCTAATTCCAGATCGTATGTCACCACTCGCTTTTTCTTTGTCTCCAGGGAGGGCAAGAGAGAGAGACGGGTAGCAATCAATATATGGGTATTCAATATCAGGTCTTCGTTCAGTTCTCAAGTCGAAGCAAGCAACGGTCAGGTGGTATCAGGTGGCAAGGTCTTTGCAGGAAGGCAATAGAAATATGCAACGAGGTCGAATCTATTTGGTTGAATTTGAATATTGTCGATGAGCGATTATTATCAGAGCTACACTTATGTCAGGATTAACACTTTGGTTGAATTTGAATATTGTCTTAATTAACACTTTATGTATTGATTAAGGGGTCATGTCCCTCCCTAGTATGATTGATCCCTCTTTCGAGTGGTTATTCCCCAAGGAGTTAGAATATAAAGTGAGATAATAATAATTTTATTATATACTTTGATGCTCCAAAGTCTCCTGACTCCACATTAAATCAAAACATTTAATTCTAAACACTTTTGATATTCCACAGTCACCTGACTCAACATCAAATCAAGACATTTAATTCTAAACACTTTGATGCTCCAAAGTCTTCTGGCTCAACATCAAATCAAAACATTTAAGTCTAAACACTTTTGGTGCTCCAGAGTTTCCCAACTCAACATCAATTCAATGTATTAAGTCCTCTAAGACTTTACATCTTATATTGAAACTGCTATAACTCATTCCCTACAATTTCTTCAAGCAATGTCAGTCATAATGCCATACAATATATTCTTTTTAAAAGAAAATAGTCATTGCCATTACCAATTCGATCGTCTTGTTGTTTACCAACAACTATGGGCTTACCTACCCAAGTGCATACCACTACATGTATCATCCCTTGCTCACCCAGATTTACTTTTCTTAATATAAAATTCATGCATTTTGATACAAATAACTCTTCACTATGTGTACTGATCATTTCATATTTATTTTTATAGATCATACGTTCAATTTCTACACATATTTTACAATTTCATATTTTGATACTTCATGTATCTTGTAAAACATGTGTAAATCTTTTCAACAATACTTCACTATTGTTGATCTACACTTGCTATCTTTTATAAATCAATTGCTTCAACATAATTATGCCATCTATACACACTTAGAGTTCTCAAAAATATTACATTTACTTCTTTCAAGTGCTTTAATAGGAATTCAAATCTACCAGTTTGTTTCCCAATGTCTTTTGTATGAAGTATATACTTGGCATAAATCATTTGTGCCATCAATTTTCATATTATCATCTTTTAATAGCATCCTACTATCCTTTCGTATGTATGCATTATTCATAATTTTACTTAGAAATTACCTCATGTATTGCTTTCCATTATTTTCTCTTCGGTTTGGAAAGGCTTCTTGCAACCAAGTGTACATGTATATTACACTTAAAACTTCTTGAAGGGAGTTATTAACATCATAATCTCTTTTGTCGATATAATTTAAAACAATAAGTAAATTTTAACATCAAATTTTTACTTAAGTGCACTTAAACACCAATGTTATACATAATGGATAATTCTTGATGTAGCAATTATGTCGTTTATGCATAAATTCTATGTATTAACTATGTCAACACACATACTCTTGCCAAAAGAGAATGTGTCAATATGCATTTTTGTCATAACTAAACATATGTATAAGTTATTTATGCTTGCATTTATTATTTTCATTGTGTGCCTACTACTTCCTCTTTAACATATTAAGCACAATTATACTATGCTTTATAAGCTTGAAAACACTTTAACTTTTAGTGCTACCACTAACTTTACTAGTCATGCCCCTATATTGGACATTATTCCCACCTTGTAAATAACAAAAGGAATCCTTGGATTAACTTCTCAAGCCAAATTGAGACAAATTAAATTTGACTCGTGCCTTCAATGTTATACTTGATACTACTTCAAACACATAGAAGAATCGCCATGTTAGTTATCATCTACAACTTTATCAAATTCAAATTTAGGACTAACATTGTTATGCATTTGCATTAAATTTTTTTCCACTTGCGGGCAAAAGTCTATGTGATCGTGTTTTCTTTTCCTCTGGTCCCCACATATCCTTAAACCTAAATCATTGCAAAATGCTTTTAGTTTGGCAAGGAAAATTGAAAGTAAAAATATGGTGATGACTACTAGAAGGACCACCTCCAACACATATAGAGAGAAAAATGTTCCTTCTTCTAACCCACCTCAAAGGTTGACACCTCAAAAATTGGATTAAAGGAGAGAAAAATGCATATTCTTTAATTGTGACAGCAAGTATAGTAAGAGACATAAGTATGGCGAAAATCAATTATTCTACATAGATTGTGAAGAGGAAGAAGCAAAAGAACAAGAACCATCTCAAGTTGAAGAAATAGAAGATATTACTTCCAAAGAGATTACTCCCAGCATTGGCTAGAATTAGCACTCCTCAAACTCTAAAGATCGAAGGATATATCAAAACTAAAAGGGTAACAATGTTGATTGATTTTGGTAGTACTCATAATTTCATTCACTCTAAATTATCCAAAGCTCTCAATTGCTTTGTATATCTAGAACCAGAGTTTCAAGTAATGATTGCAGATGGAGGAACTATCAATTTCTCAGGGAAATGCCATAATATCAATCTTACAATGGGGGAATATGTATTGAATAGTCCAATGATTGATATCCCAATGGGTGGCGTTGATGTTGTCTTAGGGGTTCAATGGTTACAATCATTGGGAACAATGGCTTTTAATTTTCAAGAACTTTTCATGTTTTTCTTTGGAAGGAAAATAATTTGAATTAAGGGGTATCACAGGGAAGTCAAGCAAGGTGATAAGCTCTAATGATATGACAAAATTGTTGAAAAGGGGACTTCAAGGTGTAATTGCACAATTATGATCATTAGATGTTCAAACATCTAAGCCTCCTATTCCCCTGGATCTCCAAGGGGACATTGATAAGCACTCCAAGGTATTTGAATATATTCCAAAAGTTCTTCCACCTACTCGAGATTTTGATCAAGTTATTCACTTAATTCCAGGAAGTGTTCCTCCTAACATCAAACCTTATAGATACCCCAATGTCCAGAAGAGTGAAATTGAGCACATAGTTGAAGAAATGTTAGAGGTTGGCATAACTAGGCCTAGCCAAAGTTCTTACTCTACACCAGTGGTAATGGTACACAAGAAGGAGGGATCATGGCATATGTCTCCAAATTATAGAGAGCTCAACAAGCTCACCATTAAAGAAAAATTTCCCAATCCTATCATTGATGAATTGTTAGATGAACTACGTGGAGCAGTTTACTTGACAAAGTTGGATCTTCTGTCAAGGTATCATCAGATTAGAATGAAGGAAGAAGACATCCCAAAAACAACATTTAGAACCCATGAAGGTCATTATGAATTTATGGTCATGCCTTTTGGCCTTCGAATGCACCTTCCATATTTCAAGGTTTGATGAATTGCATTTTCAAGTCCTTCCTTAGAAAATTTGTATTGGTATTTTTTGATGATATACTAATCTATAGCAAGTCTTGGGAAGACCATGTTCAACATGTCGACAAGGTGCTACAAATACTAAAGGAGCAACAACTATATGCAAAACATTCCAAATGTTTATTTGGGGTAAAGGAGGTAGAGTATTTGGGTCATATTGTACCTCATGAAGGTGTCAAGGTATACCCTAAACAAATTAAAGCCATGATGTAACGTCCCCTCCTACCATACCAGCATGATAGAGAGGACGTGAAGCTAAAACAGGGAAACTAGCCCCATGATCTTTTTGGCTAAGCATTCACATAATATAAAAGACATATGGGATGTATAATTATAAGAAAAACGCAGCGGAAAATAATATCAATTACACATCCATCATACATTCAAGGTATTCATCAAATAATAATTGCAAAGTTAACACAAGAGAATACTTATCTTAACAAAGTAGTCCTAAGCAACTGGCTATGCAACTGCAATGTTCCACCCAACCATAGGCCAGTTGTGCTTATCAACCTCTTGATACAACTGCCACCCCCGAGCTGGGCATGATCTCTACAAGGAATCAAGGAACAGCAGACTCACACATAGCCAAGCATACACCAAGATGAGCCAAGCCAATCTACAATTGGGTTTATCAGGCTGCTAGGAAATGGAAAGGAAGAATTGCTAAGCTAGTGTGCTCAACCACAGAGCTATGGATACTTCTACAAGATCTATTTAGCTTGGCACCCACAATACCTACACACCCAGCACAAGGAAGTATTCTTTTCACTGTTGTACAGTCCCTCAAGCCATACCTTCCCCATCTAGTGCTCTTAGGGTGTGCATAGAAGAGTAGCCAAAGCCCTCTTGATCTTCTTGAGAGGTTGTCTCCCCCACTAGGTTTATCAAGACAATTATGTCCACTACCAGTCCAAGTTTCTTGCTCACAGGTTCAAATCAAAACCGGGATGCACATAACAGCAGAACCACACTTATTGGGCATGATAAAACGTTTTTACAGTGAGATACCCAAAGATGGGGTTTTCATTAGCTTCAGAAAAACGTGGGAAACCCAAAAACGAAACTGGAAGATGGAGAACAACCCTGGGAAGCCAAACCCGTTTTTAGAAAAACATCCATGGACATTCTGGGGCAAAAACGGCCTCCATAACAGTCCCAAATCGTGGCCCTTCTCTCCCAGCTACTGTGTATGCAAAAACGAGTTCCCATGCATGGAAAAAATGCAGGAAAAATGGTAAAAACGTGATGAGGAAAGACCCAGTAGTTCAGACTGCGTGAGAGAGGAGAGACTGACTGTTCAGAATGGCTTTGGGCACCATTTCGTGGGTGTTTTCTTGCCCAAGGAGACAAAATATGATTTCCCAGGTTGATGGCTTGCCCATACCCGAAATTGGCTGCCATAACTCTTCATTCCCAAGGCATTAACTGCCTCAACCAACTCTTGGAAGAATTAAATGATTGGGTCCATAACCCAAAATGGGTAGTTGGTGGTTTATGGGTTTTCTCATTGACACATGGATTAACACCATTGGCTCAAGGGTTTGAATAATTTCCCTCCCCATTCCTTGTAGAATCATGCCCCCATCTCTGTGTTGCATAGCATAGCTAGTTGTGGGTATTTTTCATTAAAATTTGTATTTACATGATGTCTTCATTTACATTGTGCCCATCTAGCACAATAACCATAGGCATCTATTCCTTTAATTGTCGATACATCAACACTAAATCAATGGTGGGGCCTTGGCCTTGAGCTCCTCACCATGATTAAATTACAATATTTACATCATTTACGATTTAATACAAAGGGGGTCAAAATGGGGACATTACACATGATGGACTGTCCTATTCCCAAAACCTTGAAGAATCTTAGAGGATTCTTAGGTTTGACAAGGTACTACTGCAATTTTGTTCGGACTATGGAATAATAGCAACACCTCTTGTAACATTATTGAAGAATGAATCATTTTCGTGGACTCTAGAGGCCACTCAAGCATTTGAACAACTTAAAGAGGCAATGTGCAAAGCTCATGTTTTGACCACACCAGACTTCTCAAAGACCTTCATTACGGAATGTGATGCCTCATGAAATGGAATAGTGATTTTCTAATGCAAGAAGGAGGGACCCTTGCTTTCAAAAGTCGACCAATCAAGGGAAATAACTTACAGAAAGCAATTTATGAGAAGGAAATGATGGCAATACTACATGCACTTAAGCAATGGCGTCCTTACCTAATAGGTAGGCACTTCAAGGTCAAAACAGATCATGATAGTCTTCAATACTTCTTGGATCAGAGACTATCTTTAGAAGAACTTCAAAGATGGGTGACCAAGATGTTGGGATATGACTTTGAAATCATCTATAAAAAAGGGAACCAGAATGTGGTGGCAGATGCACTCTCCAAAAAACATTAGGATGTGGAGGCATTACTTTATGCAATTTTGATTATACAACACGATTGGGTGGCAGTAGCAAGGGAAGAATGGAAGAATGACCTATCTGTGTGGACACTCATTCAAAAGCTACAAAAGGATCCTAGTGTATCGGATACTTTTGTGTGGAAAAATGATTCACTACTATATAAGGATCACTTATATATATGTAAGAACTCCCAACTCAAACTAAAGGTCCTTTTGGAATTACACACCTCTTCTATAGGTGGGCACTCGGGATTCCTAAAAACATACTAGAGGGTCAAGAAGGAATTCTTTTGGGAAGGTCTTAAATTTGATGTTCAAAATTTTGTGGCCAAATGTTTGGTTTTCCAATAAAATAAATTTGAAACAGTTAAGACCCCGGGTCCTTTTACAACCATTAGAAATACCTTGTCAACGTTGGGAGGAAATCTCAATGGATTTTATCACAAGTCTACCCAAGTCATAAGGGAAGAATGTTATTATGGTGGTTGTTGATAGGCTCACAAAGTATGCACACTTTTTTGCACTCTCTCACCCTTTTAGTGCAAGTACAATTGTTACATCCTTCATGGAATCAGTTCAAAACTTACATGGAAACCTGGAGATTATTGTAAGTGATATGGATCCAATCTTCACTGGAAAAATTTGGACTAGATTATTTTCTTGTTTGGGTACCAAGTCGGATCATAGTTCTTCTTATCATCCTCAATCTGATGGGAAAACTGAGATAATGAACTAATGTTTGGAAGGCTATCTTCGTTGCTTTGCATGTGATAAACAAACACATTCGGTAAAATTTATCTTTGGCAGAATGGTGGTATAATACTTCCTTCCATACGTCATCAAAAACGTCTCCATTTATGGAACTTTATGGGTACCATCCTCCATCTATCACATCTCCCTTAAAAGGAAAATCTAAAGTTCAAGTTGTGGAAGATCACCTAGAGCACCAACAAGAAGTTCTCTAGTTACTGAAGGACAATCTGGCTATGTCAAACAACAAGATGAAACAAAAAGTAAATCAACATTGCAGTGAAAGGAGTTTTGAAGAAGGGGATTGGGTATTTCTGAGGCTGCAACCTTACAAACAGATGTCCCTCAAGAAACTAAATAAAGACAACAAATTATCACCCAAGTACTATGGCCCTTATAAAGTGTTGCAGAAGATTGGTAGTATGGCTTACAAATTGGAGCTCCCTTCATATTCAAGGGTACACCCAGTTATCCATGTTTCTTGCTTAAAGAAGGTAATAGGAGACAAGATCCCAATTCAAAATATCTTGTCGGAGCTTGCTGAAGGAGGAAAATTCATATTGGAACCTGAACAAATCACTGAAACAAGGACCAAACAACTACACAATTGTGCTATTACTGAGTACCTCATCAAGTGCAAGAATTTACCAGTTGAAGATTCAACATGGGAAGATGAGTCCTTCATATAGAAGCATCAACAACTAATCAATCATTGAGGGCAACACTTGTCTAAAGGCGAGGGGCATGTTAAGTCCTAAATGTTGGCACATTACCCCCTATATTGTGGCCCATTACTTATTATTGATGTCGGCTTGAGTTTATTAGTGGTAATTGTTATTAGTATTATTATATTTGTTCTGTCGACTTTGGTCCATTAGTTGTACTTGAACCTCTTTGTCTCCTATATATAGGAAGGATACCTTTTCATTTGAATCATCTTGTCTTGTATTGTCTTTTCTTGTGTACTTAGTACCTTGTATCAGGAGGTTCCCACCTCGAAGAATCTTGATATTCATCTATTTTCTTCATTAAAGGCGTGGAGTACTCTTTATGGTCTATTTCTTCTCTTTTCATGCTCTTTTTGGAAATTTGTTGCTTAACACCACATTTTACCATTAATGGAACGACACGAAATATTTATATTAATTGTGTCTATGTTTTATAATGGCATATTAAACATGTAGGAAACTAAGTATGGAATGAAGCCAACAGAAGGCATTTTGAAAGATGACACGAGGAATGGCTTCGAAAGAATGTGTATGGTTTATGAAGCACTCACTTCTCAGGTACATTTTTTATTTAGACGATCATGTATATTCTACTATATCACTACAAGGAAAAGACCCTATAGCAAAGGTTTTTGCATATGCTCTTCTAAACGGAGCCCAAATATCCATTTATAGTGGAGTTCACTAGAGGAGGCGAGCAAGCAGAGGTTTTAGCAAATGTTTTTTTACAAACAAAATGCACCGGTGTGCATAAGTCCAATACGCACCAGTGCAGACATAAATCATGTGTTACTGCAGTCGAAAACACGGTTAAGTGAAAAAAATATTGTATATTCAACAGTCGATGCATTTAACTTACTTCAACAGATCGATGCAGAACAGATTTGAAAGCACTGAAGTAGGTGAAACAAAAAACTAGACATAAAACTTTTAAATATTTTTATATTCACCAGCGGTCCGTTTACCTAAAATAAGTGCACCGATGCATTTTGATAGATACGAACCAGTATAGAATAAAATAAAATAAATGCGACGAAAAATATTTCATTTCTTTTTAATCTCAGCAGTGTGTTTGGAATTTTCCACTGCATCGGCGCATAATATAAATTACTGCATCGTTTAGGGTTAAAGACTAAACGGAAAAACATTCTTTTTGTAATTTTATATTTGACACCGATGCGTTTAGTTTTTTGAAACACACTGGTCCATCCATAGTGGAGGGCATCAGATTAGGGTAATTTTTTTATTTTTTATTTTCATTTCTAGTACAATCATTCTAAATCACCACATCGGTGCGTTCTCGTTTCGAGCACACCGAAACATGGTACAAAAAAATCTATCGAATGAAAAAAACATTTTTAACATCTACAATGCTTTTGACCACCTAAGCACCAGTGTCATACTTTATATGTTCGAACACCCTGCCATCGGTGCTCCACGCAGTGGCATTGCTCTATTTCGTTGCTTGTTGAGTGGATTTTGAATTTTTCCAAACGGTGGGAAAAATTTTAAATTTGATGTACAACACAACCATGCCTCCCCGACATTCAAGTGACCAAGTAAACTCTTTGTTACCTCCTAATCTAAATTTTTATGAATAAAAAATTAAAATTGAGCTTATTTGACTTTAAAAAAAAATAAAAAATGCGTGTGGTGCATTCGAGTCGTTCAGCTCGCACTGTGACATATGGTGCACCCTATAAATTTACAGGGTGCACCATGTGCAGTGCATTTCCAATGTGTAACTCACCATGTGCACAGTGCGCTATACATTTCATAACACACCGCCAAAATTTTAAAATATTTTTTTCACATCAACGATAACCGGTGCGTTTAAAAAACAATAACGCATCGTTAGGGGTGCAGTATAATATTGTAATGCATCGGTGTTGTTAAACACATAGAGCACCGTTTTGCGGTGCTAGAGATATTTATAAATGCTCTGCCACACTAAATTTTAAAAAATACCATGTTAACCAGTGCACGTCGTTAACAGGTACGCACCGATAAGTTGGCACGCATACATTTAGCAGGCGCACCTTCATGCCGATAAAAAATAATTATAAATCTTATAAAGAGTTGCACCTACAACGATGTGCTCTAAAAATGTTTGAGCACCATTTACCATGCGCTGACGTGTCCACACTGTACCAATGCTTCCTATTGGTGGAAGCACTGTTTTGAAGATTTATAAAATATTGCCGTTGCACTTTAGTAGAACACATGCATCGGTGCCGGTAAACACATAGAGCATTGTTTTAGGATGCTTGAGATATTTTCAAACGCACCGCCACACGAAATTTAAAACAAAATCACCATGTTAATCAGCGTACTTTGTTAACAAGTACACACCGATTAGTTGGTGTGTTTACATTTAATAGGAGCACCATGATGCTGATAAAAAATAATTATAAATCTCAAAAAGAGATGCTCCTACTACGGTGCGCTCTAAAAATGTTTTAGCAACATTTACCATGTGTTGATGTGTCCACACTGCATCGGTGCTTCCTATTGATGGAAGCACTGTTTTTAAGATTTATAAAATATTGCTAGTGCACTCGAGTAGAATACACACACCGTTCCTTTTGCTATAAAAGTACATCATTTTTGTTTTCAATAAAAAATTCGACACCCAATGCAATAGGGTCAACGTAGCGCATCATTTACGGTGCCTTTAGCATTTTAACACAATATCCATGTGATTTAAATTTTATTTTATTTTATTTACATATGGGTGCATTTATGATATTGTAGTGCATCGCTTGCGGTGCGGTTGTGTTACAAGAGCATTGATGTTGGTGGTTTACTGTAATGTAGGTGCACTGATTGTTAAATTCATTTAGTATGAGAAAAAAGTTAGTATTTGATGTTAGTAAATAACATGCTCATATAATGAAATATTTAATGTTTTTTATGTCTATTTATGAGATTGAATGATGTTATATGTGAATCAAAGACGTCAGTTGCAAGAGACCCATGAGAAACAACAGGTGTGGGTTGACTTGTACAATGTTGTACAGGAGTGGGAGACAAGAGAGATGGGGAGAGGGATTTGTACCCTCATCCCCTTACCGATCAAACATGAGACCTCTTGAGGGTTTTTGACCTCCTGAATTTCTATCAGGAGGCTACATCCCTCAAGGGAGCTTTGTTGATGTAGTTGATCCATCGTTGTGATCAAAGTAGATATTTCTTTCGTATTGGTCACAATCATTGGTTCCATCCCACTGAGGAGGGCGTTTACTTCATCAATGGGCTATCCAGGAGAGGGGAGTATTTTCCCCAGTTCCTTGGATTCCTAGCTAGTGTTGCAATAGAGAATCAGATCACTTACTTTCAAAGATTTATTGATGAGGACACCGTTGTTTATACAGATCTTCCAGTTCAGGGTGGATAGCTACAGATTTCTTCTTTTGGTGCATAGGAAGTTAGGTGCCTCTCACTGTTGGTGACGACCATCGCACACCTCACCACTGATGGGCAATGCATTAGTTTCCCTCTTTTATTTTATGTAGATTCTTTACTGTAGAGACCTAGATGCATTAGGTGGCCTACCATTTTTTGTGGTAGTTTTATTTTTATATGGATCGATGCCATGCAAATATTGAGGGGAGGGTCAACTTCCCTTGTAGTTTAGAGTTTTTTTGTTTATTTTCTGATAGGTTTCCAGCCACGAGGCCATCATTTGATTGTCTCCCTCCTAGGGAGATGACAAAGGTACAGATGTTTCCCAAGAGGGGCCAACCAAAGTTCCCAACTAGGATCACATCAGAGGTGTTGGAGATGCTAACCAGCGAGGAGGACCATACATTGGACCTTGTGCCATATCTATATGCGGGGTTGGACTGGAGAGTCTGTCACAAATCCTTTTTCACCCAGGCTGATCCACCCTATGATAGAGATAATATTAGTGTTATGTTTAAATTGATCTAGTTGCATTTTATTGTCTCACTTAATGCAAATGAATGTTATTCTAACATTTTCTTTAAATTGTTCAATGAAATTATCTAATTATTGTTGTGTACTATATATTTTGCATACATTGGCATGTACGATGGGGAGGAGCCTCCACCAGTTCAGGTTGATGAGGATATGCAGGAACTTTATTTGCCTACATTGCTTAGAGCTGGCCTGCGACACGTGCCATAGGATGTGGTAGATAGGTTGTCCACATTATTGGCTCAATGGGGAGTCCAACCTGTAAGGGTGTAGGAGATCATGTGCGACCCTGGTGCAGTAGAGATATGGAGGATGGTTCCTCGAGATATGAGGCATTTGATGCAGTCATTAGTGCATCCATCCTTCTAGACGCTTGGATGCCATAGGATGATTCTACATCTAATGAGGGCAACGATCCTCCTCCTCATCCACCTCTTCTCCTCTTCCTCACCATGAGGACGGAGCCTCGACATCTCATCCACCTCCTCCTCCTCCTCCTCACCGTGATGAAAAACCAGTATCTACTCCACACCCAACCAACCCACCACCATCTTATTCAACTCATGGTCCACAGGTCGACCAACCAACCTCTCCTCCTCACCAACCCAACCATCCACCATCTCCCACTCCACCCACCTCCCAAGCTCTATATACGATGGTCTCTATGAATGAGATATATCATTAGGGAGATCGACTATGCTGCTCTCCATGATGCTTTGTTTCCTAATAGAGGTATTGATGCCTTTGGCTCTGTTGGTGGAGGTGTTGATGCCTCTAGCTCTATTAGCAAAGGTAATGATACCTCTGGTTTTGGAGGTGGACCAACTATATCATAGCATTTATTGGACTCGAGATGTATATTTGGCATGTATCATGAGTTTGATATTATTTTTCACATATATATATATATATATACTGCATTTCACATAGTCGATGTTGATGTTGATATTTATGTATATGTTGATAGTGATGTGTATGTTAAACCATATTAGATATGTTTGCTAGGTTTTCTTGATAGATGTGTATGTAAGATGGTGTTTGCTAGATGTGTGTGATGGTTAATATGTTAGATAATGCAGCTTGTGTTTTGTTAGATGTTATTATTAGATTTGTGTGTTAGATGATGTTTAAATATGTTAAATGTATATGTTAGGTGATGGCAGGTAATGTTTACAAGTGTATTTTTTTTAACAATAACAATTACTTGTATTTATATCCAAAAAGACGATGCAGCCTAACTAGACATCTTGGAATTAGATATGATAACTACATAAAGAGATGAATGTGTAGTGCTTTTAAAGATGAGCAAAAATAGAGAGTTCAATACATCTTATGATTGTGAATCTGCTACCAAAATAATAGTCTTTCTTGTTGACATATAGCCTACAAAATTTTCCAAACAGCAAAATACATTTATAAGGCATTTACAAAAATTCAAAAGGTTACTAAAACAATTTACCATTTAGCGGGGGTTTGGGCTTGCGGGGATCTTTCCAAAACCGCCTCTAAAATTTTTTTTAGAGATTTTAGGGCATTTTTGAAACCCCCCCCCCAAAAAAAGTCATGAAAATTGAACTTTTTGTGGTGGTTTTTTAACAATTGCCTCTAAAAGTTCGATTCTCATCACTTTTGGGGGGGTTTTAAAATTACCACCTCTAAATATGTTTTTTAAGGTGGTTTGTTTACAACCTCCCCTAAAAGTCATGAGAATTGAATTTTTGGAGGCAGTTTTTTAACAACCACCTCTAAAAGTTTGATTTTTAGGACTTTTTTTGGGGGGGTTTAAAACGACCGCCCCTAAATGTGATTTTTAAGGCATTCTTTTGAAAACCCCTCCCTAAATCCATGAGAACTTAACTTTTGGAGGCAGTTTTTTAACAACCGCCTTGAAAAATGCAATTCTCGTGCCTTTTTTTTTTGGGGGGGGGTTAACAAGACCGCCCCTAAATATATTTTTGAAGGCGGTTTTTTGAAAACCCCCTCCCTAAATGACATGAGAATTTAACTTTTGGAGGTGGTTTTTCAAACCTCCCCTAAAAGTCATGAAAATTTAACTTTTTGAGGCGATTTTTTAAAACCCCTCCCAAAAGTCATGAGAATTGAACTTGTGTAGGCGGTTGTTTTTACAACCACCTCGAAAAGTTCAATTCTCATAACTTTTTTTGTCGGGGGGTTTAAAACAACCGCCCCTAAATATAATTTTCAAGGCGGTGTTTTGAAACCCCCCCATACAAGTCATGATAATTTAACTTTTGGAGGTTGTTTGTTAAAAACTTATTCAAATTCTCATGACTTTTTAGGGGGGGTTTAGAAAGACTACCCATAGCTATTTTCAAGGTTGTGTTTTGAAACCCCCCTGAAAAGTAATGAGAATTGAACTTTTGGAGCTTATAGTGTTAAAAAAAAAACATCTCCAAAAGCCCTGTTTTAAAGATGGTTTATATATGTCAGTTTTTATTGTGGCAGTTGCATCATGTGTTTGGAGTTACAAGGGGCACTAATATATATATATATAGTGATATTGGTTTATGTTAGAAATTGGTATATGTATATATATATAGTGATATTGGTTTATGTTAGAAATTGGTATATGTATATATATATAGTGATATTGGTTTATGTTGGAAATATCACCAATACTGAGAGGGGGGTGAATCATTATTGGTCACTTTAACCAATTTATCCTTCACTTTAAATTATGTTATCAGCATTCATCATTACTTATCATTCATGTATAAACATACCATAAATAAAAAGTAAACAATGCACAAAACACAAGGATTTTATGTGGATATCCAGCAGGGACAAAAACACGAAAACTTATCTTCAAAATTTCATTGTTTACAAGCTAAGGTTGAAGGAGAGTCTTACCCCCTAAATTTCAGGATCCAACCTGAAGGGAGCTACAAGCCCAAGATGTTAATCCATCTCCAACTGGAAGTTGAGGCTCCAACCCCCTGAATATAAATATATATGAGAGAATATAAACCTTTCACAATCACTGCATGTCATTATCCCTATCACTACCTATCATTGTCCCTGTCCCTGTCACTGTCATACCATCATTACTGTCATATTGTCATCAATAAGTCCAAAAACAATCATCCATATTCTTCATGTACTAGAAATATTAGGGTAAAACCATAATTCAATCCCAAAAACTCAAACCCTAGGTAATGAAACAATGAGTTGATGGATTGTTTTGCAGAAACTCAGAGCTTCCAGGAGGTGCAACATGACCCCACTCTAGCATGTGATCATCGTTGCGGGTTAGTGTTGGTACCTTGGGGTGTAGCAAGCACTCAACCCAACCATTTTATCAATTCCATGTGTGTGGTCCCAAACAACCATATTGGCCCTCCATATGGAATCTTTGGCCTAGAAGTGGGATATGGTGCTCAATTTGAAGTTTAGAACACTAGACATGGTTCTTGGTGCCTGTGATGTGGTTTAATGCCAAAATCTATGGTATTATACCATAATATTTGTCTATAGGGCTCGTGAGACATCCTTGTGTCCTTTGGACACAGCAGAGGTCTTGCAAAGGGAATATTTGTTATGTGATCATGATATGATGGACATTTTGATTTTTGGCATATCTAGGAATATATTGGACATTATCATGAATTTAGAGATAGTCCAAGGCCAAAATATAGAGTTTGAAGCCATAAAATTTTCCTCTAGGACTCATGGGATATGTGTGGGCCCCATCCATCATATAATCCTTTGCATATGGAATTGTTGGCCTACAAGAAGGATATGGTGTCCATTTCAATATTTGTGATACATCTTCCTCCTATGTTAGGTTCAACTATTCCACCCTTACGTGACCCTCCAAGCAAACCTATAGCAAGGCAAAGACTAACAACAATGGTAATGTGGTGACCAAAGTGACCAATGGGGTAGAGACAACGAATCCACAAGGTAGAACATGGTAAAATTAAGACAAAAGACTGTAAATAGTTCGGCAAGAACAATCATTGGGATCCACGGCCTTTGCACCAAGCACCATACTCTATGATTCTCATAATTTGCTTGCACACAGTCAATGTGTCAATTTAACATGCAAAGACACCACCTTGAAAAATATTTATCCCCAATAGTGGCCTATGGCCCAAGATGGATTATGAAGCCCAAAAACAGATGTTATGGTCTAAGACCATTGCTTTTTTTCTCATCAAACCACGGGACATGTATCGAGAACCATCCCTGATAGTTTAAACCTCAAAACACTTATAACAATATCACACTCAAAAGCCAAAATTCCTTATGGAGGGCGTGTATGTTAGTTTGGGGCCCCATACATGGACCATGAGATCCTTACACAAATGTTTAGTGTGAGATTATATATATTGACCTATACCATGGAATGGGCCTTTAGAACCATCCCTAGTTTGTTAATCCTCAAAATGATGACCATATATCACATGTATGCTAAAGATTCCTTACAGAAGCTCTATGTGGTGGCCTAAAATACTATGCATGGACCATGAGCCCTATATGGAGTTGGTAAATACTTAGACCCTCAATTTAATTCTTGGTTCATAACAACCATCCTTAGTGTTACAAATCTTGATATGGCAACCATATTCCTCTTGTAGGTTAAAAATTTCCTATATAGGGATTATGTGATCGCTAAGGCCCTACATATTTCCCATAAGCCATAAAGGAAAATATTGGTGTAAGGCTTTTTCTTTTTTCATTGGACCATTGAATGGGCAATGAGAACCACACTTAGCATCCCAAAGCTTTAAATGAGCACCATATCCCTCTCACATGCCAAAGTATGGTGGTTGGAGGCCCCACACATGGCCCATGAGCCTCAAGGACAAATGTTATGGCCAAACAACCTATATCTTGGCACAAACCATGTCATAGGCACTAAAACTAACCTCTAATGTGGAAAACCTCAAAATCACCACCATAATGCACTCGTGGGATGAGATTTCCTACTAATTTCCTATGTGGTTGTTGTGACCAAAACGAGGTATAAGAAGCATGAAATAATAATTAATGTTTTAATATTCAAATAAAATTCACAATAACTTTAGAATGTGATCTATTATGTTGATTTTTGGTTATGGAAGATTATTTGAGAGTGAGGTGTTTTTGCCATTGAGAATAGATTGTTCATCATGAGGTAATTTAGTTGTTAAATATGGCCAATGCCTTAAAATAATCATTATCAAAGCTCTTTCAAATGCATAATACATTTAACAATTTTGTTATAATCATCAAATTTGACAAGGAGAAGTGATTTCAAATTCCAATCCCAACTGCCATGAATGACCTACTAGTTTGCAAATTCTGAATATGTTGGTGGATTGATATGCTAATAACCATTGTTGTTGAATACCTTGCATTATGAGTAGTGGATTGATCCATAAGTTCTCAATCAACTCTAGGTTTTAATTGCTCATGCTTCCATTGAGGAATGACAACTCTTCATAATGTAGGAATTTGACAAAGCTATTTGGTAGTATCTCTCTCATAAATCACTAGGATCACATATGTATTAATTTTAGTTCTTAGCAAATTGAAGATAGGTCCAAGAGCAATACCATTTTTTACCTAAGAATATTCCCAAGTATGTTCTTACATAAGAGGCTCAGTCACTAGAAGCTCACAAAACTGGTGTTGGAACTTGCTTTTGGACCCCCTTTTCCAAATATGCCAGCAAATTTTCCTTATCAAGGACAATTTGATTATTGCCTTATCTGACATGATAAAACTTGACATAATCAATCCCCTCCAAATTCTAATGAAATCTTGCAAGGTTCTTTGGGACATAGTGCCCTCCCTAATCACCTTCCTATTCATTTGTTGAATAACAAATAATTACCCAAAATTATAACTTTCTTGATATGAAGATCTTGGAATAAAATTGTTCCAAAATATAATGTGTACAGTTGTGCTTGATTATTTGAAGCAATTCCAAGTCCCTGACAAAAGCTAACTACTATAGTTCCATTATCAATCTCGCTAGCTCATTTGGTTAAGGTGTGGGTCTCGTTAGTAGGGAAACCCAGGTTCAATCCCCTTAGGGGTGCGTTAGTTGGGAAGAGACACCCAAAATCATTCCAATTGAGGGTTGGTGTGGCCTAGCCCAAGTGTGATCCCCGAGTGATTTTGAGGGCTTAGATACCCCTAGGTCATGGTCTCTCATACCAAAGACCACTCCTGCAAGTCAGATAGATTCTAGCAAACAAAACAACTAGTATAGTTCCATCGGGGTTAACAAGAGTCCCTCCCTCTTTTGCCACCCCTTAATAAATGAATATATTGTTATAATAATAATCTAATTTTAAGGTCACAACCAAGTTAGACACCAATTTGGTGTATGATACCCCCTTGTTTGTGGGACAAGGGACCCCCTTAGTGCAATTATTTGACTATTGAAAGTCTATGAAAGTGTACATACCTTACCCACTTCTAAGTTTGAACATGTGACCTCCTAAAAGGAAACACATATTCTTTACCATGAAACCCACGTAAACTATACAAATCAAAAAGTTACTTATCTCATAAAAATTCCCTACAAACAAAATTAAATCACATAGTACTATGAAACAAAAGAGTTAAAGTGCCTAGTGCTATGAAAACATAAACCCTAACGACCCCAACACCAACTTATCCCTTCATTTGGAAGCAACCCTTACATTTTCAACCCTTTAACTTAATCCCCAAGCAATAAAAAAAACAAATTACATTCAACTTTATTATCAGTTGGGATAATGAAGGAGATTAAACTCATACATATCTCATTTTCATCAATTGATAAACTTAGGCACCGCCCCCTGAGATCATCAAGCAGAATAAACTGGCATTCCACATTTTACCTAAAACCATCGGTCAAACTGGCGGAATTCGAATACCCAAACTAAAGAAATCTGCAGCGATGGAGGCTTTGGAAGAAGTTTGGACTCGTGCGCACTGAATTTTTCTATATCTGTTTTTTTCATCCAGTGGTTACAATTTTGTTTTTGGCGTTCCACTCTGAAGGGCAAAATATGATTATGAGCACATTGCATTTGCAATGGCAGAGATAATCTCCTTGAAACAGAAATTAGAAGCTCTACCTGTCCTGTGTCGGACCTGTAATCCCCACATTCTGATCATTTTGCACGAGACGCGACCACTTTAACAAGTAGTTTACTATTTTTAAATCTCATGGTCTCGCCCAATCGCCTACCGGTAACTCCAAAACCCAGTAAACAGTACTGATCCACGAGTTTTAGGGTTTTACTGCTATCAATGAGATTTTCTAGAATCCATTTTCATATTTATGTTTGGATATTGCTTTTATCAAATAAAATTTCAATCAAAATTCCTGTAAACGCTCATGTAGTCATCAGCACTCCCACATGGTGATTCAGCACCATTACAATCAAGCAAGGATGCTCTCCCACGGGTTATATATATATTTCATATCTTCTTTTATGTCATGGGTATGGGTATCCAAACCTACAATCTGAGCATGACATGCAATGCCCTCCATCATGGATTCCTGGGAGCTGCTATTTATTTCTTTGAAACATATGAAACCCGTTCCACAACTTATGAAGGGTAGTTCGACGAATTTAAAACTTGTAAAACAAAATATTTTGAGATTCCTGTAAATTTTTTGTGAGTTCTCCTCTTGATATCTTTTGCACCACCAAAGAATGAGAGAAGAAGAAATTAAGCATTGAATGTATTATCTGTCTGCACAAATTGAAGTCGTAGCCTCACTGGGATTTCCCCGATTCCCTTCGATGATATTCCTCATTTTCACAATCTTTAGTGGTAACGTGGTGTGGTTTGATGCTGCCGAGATGGGGATTCTACATGTGGTTCGGGTTTTTGGGTTGTGTGAGTGGGAAGCAAGCTCAGAGGGACCCATGTGATGTGGGGCATCTATGTGATGGTAAATGTGATGTGGGTCGGGGCGTAGCAGGACAAAATAGCGTGTGGTGAATGTTGATCCATCATTCAACATTGTGTGGGTTGAAAGCAGTGATGGAATTTGATGGGCAAAATGACTCTCATGAGGCAATCACTGTCTAGTGTGAAGGGTAAATTTATCATTTAAACGTATTTTTGAAGGGTAATTAAATTTCTGAAATGTTATTATTTTACTAGTATCATATTACTAATATTATTAATATTTTTATCTTATATAAAACTATATTTTCCAAATTAGAATTTCCAAATTCCAACCATACTTTCACTTAATAAATAAAAAAATATATTAAATTAGTATTATTTCTATTCTAGAAAGTTGCATTGATTTTTCATAGAAAAAGAAAAGCTCATTTAATTAAATGATGTTTCCAATTCCATTAATTTTTTTATTTTTCTATTATTACAATTAGCATCTAAATTTAACATTATACATACTACAAATTTCAATGTCATTGGATCATTGTCCATTGATTACAAATTTACAATTTACATTAACATTCTAGTGCTAGTCTCCTACAACCCTGGAGTGGAGGCTGGAAGTTGGAAGCTGAGACTCAGATTCGGGAGTTTGAAGTTGGTGCAGCTACATTTGGAGGCATAATTTTGGAAAGCATTATCACGATTCACAAGTAATTCCGATTCGAGTTGTTTTTCCAGTTGTTTTTTTTATAGTAAACACCATGGTAATATCCCTCACTTGGTACAGCGTTATACTTTTACAAAACCTTTATCAGAGACTAGAGTATAGAAATATATTGTTTAACTCCCCCATATAGTTTTATTCTAAACAATCGAGCACTTCAGAGAGACATTACTGGAAGTCTGGATGCATAGTTTTATTTATAGTGTTTGTATGAACGCCAACTGCACACAGGGCTTCCTCTGCACCACTTTTACCCTACATGCTCCTCTGTTTTCCCGAATCCTGCCCAATGCCCATTATAGTCTCCTCTATTCTCATCACGCTCCTCTGTTTTCATGAATCCTGCCCAATGCCCATTACAGTCTCCTCTATTCTCATCAGAGATCGACATGATGGAAATGTTCTTCGATTCTGTTTGTGAACTCGACGGAAGTATCGATTGGGGGTGCGATTAGATAAGTGCAGACATCAGATAAGTGCATGGAGTGGATTATTGCAAGCAGAGTCAGAGGAATATGGCAGGATTGGTGGATGAATAAGATTCGCAAACTTTTGGCATGTGACAGAACAAGTGATATGTCGATGGATGTTGTCCTATATGTTGGGCCAATAATAGTCGATACAAAGAAGTTTTAGATGGGTGGTTTGACTCTTGACTCTTGAGCATTGAAGTGGTCGCCTGAATACTATCCATACTCTGTTAGCCCCCAAACTGCGTGCCTTCACCGGCTTCCAAGTTCCCATAGAGCAGAGTTGTTCCACCGTCTTCCAGCCAGCTAGACGTAGGCATTGTACGACCAGTCGAGTTGCTCTAGAACCGGTACTGAATCACTGATCAACAGATACAGAGGACTCAGGACTCCAGGAGTCAGGAGTAGCTTCACGAAGCATTCCCTCATTAAACAACATAGTTGGGACGTAGACCCAAATGGGGAATTTACCCAGCATTGTAGTATATGCCCTTTGGTGTTCTAAATCCATGAAATCACCTAGATTAATTGCTAATTACTGCTAATAAAGGTAGCAAGATCTTGGATGGGAAAATCATTGCCCAAGTTTAACATGTTCTCCTTTAAACCAATTCCAATTTTTATTTATAAACCAGTCTTTCTCTCTTTGAAAAATATAGAAAATCGCTAGCCCAAAAATTATTAAATTTATGTTCCTCTGTTTTTCCTTTTTGATGTGGATTGAAGGTTTATAAGTAGCAAATCGATCCCAAGATTGGCATTTCAATTCTATTTACATAGTTTGCATTATAATACATCTATGGTTGTCTTGTGACTTGTAATTTGGGTGATTAATTGTTTATTCAGATCGCATTCCAATTTTTATTCATAGACCAGTCTTTCTCTCTTTGAAAAATATAGAAAATCGGTGGCCCGAAAATTCTTAAATTTATGTTCCTCTGTTTTTCCTTTTTGATGTGGATTGAAGGTTTATAAGTAGCAAATCGATCCCAAGATTGGCATTTCAATTCTATTTACACAGTTTGCATTATAATACAATAGCGTGCAGATTCTCTTTATCAAGATTCACTACTTTACACTCATTTTATTTTGCAGAAATTTTGGTATTGAATCTCTCCTCAGCTTTCTGCAATTGTTTGCTTGCTTGAGAAATCGCATCTTCGTATTCCCCATCCTTCTTTTCGAATTCTTTTTCATCCTCCTTCCATTGTTCAGTCATTTTCGTTGCAGATTCAAAATCTAATCGCATTTCAGTGAGATTTCTTGACAAAATAGTGGTTTCTTCTCTCAAGTCATCGATTTGTTTTACACCTTTTCATTAAGGTTCTTGAAGATCGATTCTTTATCATCTTCAATGGTGGAAGAGGACCCATTTACATCTTTAGCATTTTCTTGCTCAGATCTCTTATGCCTTCCCTTCTTGTTATTGCCTGTCATCATGTTCACTAGAGAGACCTGCCTGCCTTAGGAACAACAATTTTTTGAATGAACCGTAACAGCTATGGCTTTGAACAATAAACGGTAACAAGCTAACAGCTATGGCTTTGAACAATAAAGTTAGATGGATTTCCAATTTCTCAAAATTGCAAACATATAAACAATATATTAAAGATAACTCAAACGTTACAATTTAAAATTTAAATATAAATGGCCGATCTATTTTCATACAATAGAAAAATAAAGAAAAATGTGTAATAAACTGAGATAATTACCTCTTTATTGAAAACAAGAAAAATAGTTGCAAAGCAGCTAGTCCCTGGTCTAAAATAAAGTTTATAATTTGTTTAATTATTTACAGAAATTTTAAAAAAATTAGCTAAGTTATCACAATTGCTTCAAATGTAAAATAGAACATTTGAGTTGATCCATTATTTGAAATAGAACATTCAAATTTTCTTATTATTTGATTTATTGCATTTAATGCAAAGTACTCAAATCTTTGCATTGAAAGTTAAGTTGGACTATTGTTGGCTTGGTGTTTTAAGTTTAAAAGCACTACTCATTGATCCTAAAATTTGATTGCCAAAGTTTTGACATTGTATCCTAAAAATTATGTCTCATGTAGTTATAACAAAAAAAGTTTGTGGCACTTTATCAAACATCAAACATTCCTTGGACATGTATAAGTTCTCTGATTTTTGTACTTATGAAATAATAAAATCATAAATGTTTACATTTTTATAAATAAATGTGTAACAAAAATAATATAAAATCCATTTAACACCTGTAAACAACTCGCAAGGACATGTCCGATATTCTAATAAAAGTAGAAGAAAATTGATTGATGCACTTTGTTTTACATGTATGTGAGATATTCAACCATTACATACGAAATGTCCTTATCAATCTCAATCATGAAAAACCATGTCATCGGGCAAGGTAGTGTGAACATATAAAAAACAACAGTGATATCTCAGGTTTGCACAACTCTAGGCTTAATTTTAAAGCTTTTTAATATTACATTGTGATCAATAAATATATCTATTAATTTTATTATAAAATTTGTTTAATATATTTTTCAACATATGGTACCTTAAAGATTATGTTGCGTTGTCCTTAGAAATTTGTAGAGCGAGCTCCAAGAACTTTCAAGAAACCTCCAAGATTTTTTGAAACCCCACGCACTTCTCCTCGTGAGGATCAGGATCCGAGTTCTGGAAGGGAGAGTCAGGGTTTGAGCTCCAAGATACCTCAAAATTCCCACGCAACCAGGCTCTCCATGAACTCGAGGGCCATCCCAGGGATTCGCTCTGATCCAAGCTGAGATGGTGGATGGAGGGGGCCCCGAGGCCCTCCCTCCCCTGCCTGATATTGCTGCTTTCCAGAAGCTAGTGGCAGCCTGTGGAAAACGAAATCCGAGCGAGCAATAGCATAAATTCGTTAAAAGAATGGCTAGCATACCTACTGTCGACCTTCCAACAGAAGAACCATGTAGATCAGCTCTGAATCTAGCAGAAAGAGGGCTCATAGGGCAATTCACCGGCCTTTGGCCATCCCCTAAAGCAGTGGATAACTAGGTGCAAAGAAACTGGATAACATTGACCCAAGACGGCATCAGCAGTCACCTAGTGGGTAAGGGTTTCTTCATTTTTGTTTTTGCCAATGTAGAAGACAAAAACTTAATATTCAGGAATGGACCTTATTTTATGGGTCCCCAGGGTCTATATTTGAATAAATGGACACCGGATTTTGATCTGACGCAAGACGTGCCCTCGGCTGTCCCAGTCTGGGTCCGCTTGCCTCATCTACCCCTGCATTGCTGGAATCCCAAATTGTTGGAAGCTATAGGGAATAAGCTGGGAAATTACATTGACAGGGCAGAGAGGAAGGATCAATACACTTGTGCCAGAATTTGTGTGGAGGTGGATTTGGAAATAAGGTTTCCTGAAGCAATAAAACTCACAGTGGCAGACTAGACGTACATTCAAGAGTTAGATTACGAGCAGTTACCAGTCAAATGTCGATTTTGCCATGGGTATGGACATTTTGACAGGCACTGCGAAAAGAAGGGAGAGGAGGAAATAGATAATGCAAAAGGAAATCAATGGACCCCAGCCCAGAATCCTATTGCAGCAAAATCAATCAGCAGACCAAAAGGTAAAGAAAAGACAAAAGGAATTGAAGGCCCTTCCTCTAACTAGCAACAAGAAGCAGGGAACTCATGACCTTCTAGAATGGAGGCATCCACTAACCCGTTTGAAACACTTAGCATCCCAGAAGACTCTTCAGTTTCAATTGCAAAAGTGGATGAACAGCAGCCCATCTCTACCGCTGAAAACAACTCCCCTGAAGATAATGTATCTATACAGGATGAAACGCCTATTGGAGTCATGAACCCCCTCTCCTATGCTGAAATGATAAGAAATAAATCCCTAGAGGACTCAGGCTCTTCAGAAGATGAGACCTTTGAGCAGTCGAAAAGAGTAGGGAGAAAATCTCACCAAGAGACAAGGATAGAAGAAGCGGAAAGGCAAAAAATAAAAGGTAGTCAATCAACAATTGAGATGTCTATTGGCAGAAATACCAGAAACAGACCTCCTAAGGGAGGAGTTGCACCCCTATCATCCAGCAAGTAATGCGTTTAGTCTCTTGGAATTGCCGAGGACTGGGGAATCCCTTAAAAGCGAAAGCAATTAAGAACCTAGTGAAATCTGAGTTTCCTGAGATCCTCTTGCTCCAAGAGACTAAAATTGAAGGGGAAGCTCTCCTTATTCTCAGTAAATTGAAATGGAAAAAGAATGCCGGGAGAGCTATCAATGCTAGGGGCTCCTCCGGAGGGCTGGCTACATTGTGGGATGAGGAAAAATTCCATCTCGAAAGCAATTATGAGACACAGCATTGGATATATATCGAACTACGGAACAATGTGAATAAGATGAATTTTGATCTTGTCAATTTATATGTCCCTGTCTAGTATTCTGAAAAGAGAGAGTGTTGACAATCCCTATCTAAATTCCTAAAGGCAAGATCACCCAAGAATATCATTCTTGCAGGTGACTTCAATCTAGTGTTTGAGCCTAAGGAGAAACGAGGTGGCAACTCCAATCAGGATCAGATTCTTCCTTTGGTTGAGGACATTTCACAACAATGGGACTTATTAGATATTAAACCTAAAAAAGGATTATTTACCTGAACCAATAATCGAGTTGGGGATCATCACATTTCTGCCCGGCTGGATAGATTCTTAATCCAGAGTTCTTTTCTCCTTGGAAAACACATAATCAACTCTAAAATTTTGCAAAAACTCACTTCAGACCATAAGCCTATCATGCTGCAGTTCGAGGAGGAAAATAATTTGGGACCAATCCCCTTCTGGTTTAATCCGGTATGGGCTGAAAAAGAGGGCTTTGAAGAAACTGTCCAAAATGCTTGGAGAATTCCTGTTACAGGATCGACTAGTTATGTTTGGGAACAGAAAATGAAGGCTACCAAGTTGGCTTTAAAATCATGGATAAAAAATCCCACGGTCTCTCCAACGAGCTGGAGAAAACAGTCAACCAATCAGCTGGAAGAATTGCAAATGGGATTGGAAACCAAAGAAATCACTCATTCTGACATACAAATGGAACAAGTTGACCAACGTCTAACTCTTCAATCTTTCAGGCAAGAGGAAGAATTTTGGCGTCTCAAATCGAGAAGCCTTTGTCTGAAATCGGGAGATAGAAATACACCTTATTTTCATAAACAATTCAAATCCCGACTCACCCGTAATCACTTGGATGAGATTACTGCTACTGATGGAATTATCCATAAAAAAATAGATCATCTAAAAGAGGCAGCTACAACTCATTTTCAGGAACTTTTTACAGAAAAAGGAATGGAGACGGAAGAGGAATATACTGCCTTCCTTACTCATATTCCGAAATTGGTAGGCTAGAATGAGAATGCAGGTCTCTTGAGGCCCATCACTGAAACTGAAATCAGCGATGTAATTTGGGCAATGGAGCCGGACAAAGCCCCGAGTCCTGATGGCTTTTCCATACATTTTTATAGAATTTGCTGGGAATTAATCAAGGTTGATTTACTCTACATGATCAGGGGCTTCTTCCAGAAAGCCAAAGTCGGAGGAAGCATAAATTCTACTTTTTTGGCCCTAATTCCTAAAGAATCAAACCCTTGAACCTTCGACAGGTTTAGGCCTATATCGTTATGCAATGCCTCATACAAAATTTTGTCAAAGCTTATTGCCAATAGAATCAAGCCACTGTTGGGCAACCTCATCTCTTCCAATCAGGGAGGGTTCGTGAAAGGCAGGAGTATCTTGGACAATGTGACCATAGTGCAGGAAACCATTCACTCCAACCTCCAACGCAAAGAACAAGGCATGATTATTAAGCTAGACATGGCGAATGCCTTCGATCGGGTAAGACACTCCTTCTTGTTTCAGGTTCTTTTATCTTTTGGCTTTAGTCCCGATTTTGTAAAGTTGGTCAAAGCTTGTATAGATAGGCCTTGGATAGAACCTTTAGTGAATGGCAGGCCTGCCAATTACTTTCAAGGCACCCGTGGTATTCGACAGGGCTGCCCTCTGTCCCCTTTCTTATACATTTTGATGGTAGACTCCCTCAGCAGAAAGCTGAATGCAGAGAAGGTTGCAGGAACTCTTCCAGGCTTAAGAGTGACGTCAGATCTTGATCCTCTTAATCATTCCTTATTCGCAGACGATTCTCTCCTTCTGGGAGGAGCCTCTGTCCAAATCGCAATAGTCTTCAATATTGTTACTCAAAGTTTTTGCAGAGTCTCTGGCGCCCTTCTCAATAAGAGGAAATGTGTTGTGTATGGTTGGAATGTGAACCTAGCCATCATACAGCGTATTGCTCAGTATCTTGGCTATGCTGACTATGCTGAATGGGACACTTTTAATTATCTGGGCCTCCCATTAACCCGTGGCATTACCAAGGCCACTCATTGGTCAACAATTATAAGCAAAATTAATTCTATAATTACAGCATGGGGAGGGCAATGGCTAACCATGTTAGAAAAACAGGATCGCAGAGCAATAACAATAAACAGAAATGCAAATATAATCACACATACACATTACAAGAGAGACACAGATATATCGTGGTTCACCCAACTTGGGCTATGTCCACACTGAATTTTCCAGTCCTTATTATTATTACCATCTAGCAAGGTGAAGGGATACAACCTTCAGCACAACCGCTACACTTCCTCTGCTCTGTTTCACAGTCTCTCTCCTGATCTCAGAGATCTTTACAATGCATAAAACCTAATACATCATCATCCCTAGCCATATTAAAATGTCTTTATTTTATAAGGGAAATACAATGGGAAAATACCACGGGATACCCAAAACCATGGGCCCGCAAAACAGCTGGTGAAAAAACAGCCCCAAAAATTTTCTTCGGGGGCGCTGCCCCCGGACCCCCCAGCCAAGGGGGATGGTCCCCCCTGGAACCCCGTGGGGGGGCGATGCCCCCCCACACCCCCCTGTTGGGGTGACTGTACAGTCCACCTACGTATCATATAAAACTGAGGTACAAACACGGCTGATACAATATCATCTATGAGACTAGAAGATCTGGCTCCACAACCAGCAAACCAAAGCTGGGAAATTAACACTTCTCAAATCTATTATATCCTCTCTGCCCCTCTACCAAGCATCGTTCTTATTGGCTCCTAAAATGATCACTGAGCAGGTTGCAAAGCTCATGCGAAACTTGCTGTGGCAGGGTGGAAACAATCATAATTTTCATTTAGTGAGCTAGGATGTAGTGAAAAATCTGTTCTCTGCAGGAGGTTTACAAATCAGAGATCCAGGGCATGCGAACTTGGCCCTTGGAGGAAATATATTATGGAATATATTCTCACAACCCAAACATCCGGTTAGACGAGTTCTCATGACAAAATACCTGCTCGAAGTATCGGAGTTGGGCATGGATGAAGCCATAGCCATCCTAGGCACCACGATGTGGAAGTTATGCACTCGTGGGTGGGAGTCTTTTAAACAGCATCTCTATCGAATACCTAGAAATGGGAAGCGAATCTCAATCTGGAATGATAAAATATTGGGACGTCCACCCCTCAGGCAACAGGAAGAACTTCACAAGCTACGCCACTGGCTCACCCAGCGAGGCATCAGCAAGCTCGCGGATATCTCAAATTGGAATCAGGATGGAAGCTGGCATGAATGGAACCTGCACAGGCCGCCGGAGAGGTTGCTCGACTAAGAGAAATCGTTGTTGACATCCCTTACTGGTTTAGCCCCGGTTCATTTTAGATCAAGGGATAAATGGGGTTGGGGATTCACTGGATAATATACAGCAACACTTGGATTTGCTGCTCTGTAGATGCAAAATTCTCTGTCTCAATCGAATGCTATTTGGAAGCAGGTATGGGATTCATTTTGCATTCCTAAAATAAATTTTTTCAGTTGGGTTCTACTACATAGAAGAATTTTGACAGGCGAGAACCTTGCAAAGCATGGAATTTTAGGGCCACATAGATGTACACTCTGTCTTTCAGCCGAGGAAACAATCGACCATTTGTTCATTGACTGCCCATTCACGCAGGAGGTGTGGCAGCTAGCTCTGCAAGGCCTCAGCATTCAAACTACAACTCAGTGCAATGTTGCCTTTTTATTTTCCACTTGGACAAATCGGTATCCACGGGTGATTAAGAGTAAATCTCTATGGTCCAAGATTTGGCAGGCAGTTCCTAAAAAACCTCTACTGGGAGGTGTGGTTAGCAAGAAACGAGGGCATCTTCCAAAACAAACTGAGCACTCCAGCAATTGTGGTTGTTAAAGTCAAGGCGTTGTTATTAGAAACAGTAGGAAATCATCCCTTTAATCACAATTTCAAGCTCCTTCCTACAGAAAATCGTTGGATTCGTGAGCCAATGCAGTGCACTAGGACTAAGATTTATGTTCGCCCTATTAGTAACCCTGAGTGGCGGCTACGGTATAAGGAATCAAAATTCTGTCAGTGGTGGAAGTGCCAAAGTAAAGCTACTATTTTTTTCGATGGGGCAGCAAAAGGAAATCCAGGGAGAGCTAGAGCCGGAGGGGTATTCTATGCTGCCGATGGACAGTTAAAGGGTAGTTTCAGTTGGGGATTAAGGTAGGGTACAAACAACCAAGCTGAATTATTAGGTCTGCTCAAAGCTTGCCAAATAGCCCATGGAAATAAAGATTATGATATCCAAATTTTTGGAGATTTGGAAATCCTCATTAAAATATTAAACGCTGATGGACATTTCAATAATGCAGTCTTAAACAAGAATTTACAACGAGTTCGAAATCTGCTGCAAAATTTCAACTCATCCCTCTATTTCCACATTCTCTGAAGTTTAAATCAGGAAGCTGATTATAGGGTCAATGTAGGCTATCTTTTAGCCCCAGCAGATTTGATTCAGAATGATGACATTCCCATTTGGTCTCCCATCCCGTAAGCTGGCATCTTCTTGCCTTTTGTAATAATCAGAAGTAGGGTACCTCTGAAATTTGAGCTCTTCGGAATTGTATGATGGGTTGATTAGGCGTAAGCCCAACCGTATTCTTCTCGTAATAAAAAATATAACCGCTTTTGTTATAAAAAAAAAAAGTTTATGCTGCGTTGAAAGATTTTTAAAGTAGAATATAAGAAAAGTTACGAAATATGGTGCCTAAAATCCTTAATGCACCATTAAACACTTTGTAAAACATGATATTGGTTACATGGACAATGTTATTCTTTATGCACAAATAAATTCTTTGTAAACCCTGAAATAGGCTACGTGGACAATTTTCGTGGAACTCCAAGTAAAACCGTTAATGTACCATTGAATACTTTGTAAAACCTATTCAAAATTAGTACTTTTACGGACAGTTGTACTAATTCAGAAGGAAGAAGATCAAAGAATTCAGAGACGAAAAAGACAGAGCCCGTGAAGATCTTATGTGTTTCTATGTAAGCTTGGCAATTAGATCAGCAACAGATGGGTAAAATAAATTTTTGTATGAATATATCATTATAATAAAATATAATTATTTATACAGATTTTAATGTATGAAAATATCAGAATAAGTTAATTTTGTTAGAAGTTTTCTTTATGGATTGTTTATAAATTATTAAAATTACAAATTTTAATAATTCAGATTGCAATATAGAATTATTTTAATAAAAAAAGAATCTACGAATTCATTTATAATATCAGAATTTGAAAAATTGTTATAGTTTGGCATTTATCATGCAATTGAAACTCACCTTCACTAATCTATTGTTCCACGCATTGAGGCCATTTTCCATTATCAAATTTGAGACACACCAGAGGTCAGCGAAGACACAACAATTGTAATTACCTGTTAAAACAAGAATCCTCGTGCATTGATAACAGTAATTAATGCAGGGTTGTGTCTACACTAATTTGACTATTATTCTAAGAGTTGGTGAGTCTCCACGTCAGCATTATGAAAAGATTATCACAAGTCATTTTAAATCTAGATTCATTCATCCATTTAAGACAAACAAATTTAAGATCTACAACCATTTAAAAGTTTAAATCACACAATACAAGCAACATTCAAACATCATAATGACAGAAACTTGAATCTATTCATAGTAGAACAATGGAGAAGCACATCCTTACTATGGCATTAGGTGCACATCCTTCCTCCATTGACATGAGCTTCCCTTCCTTCACCCTTGCTTTTGAAGAATTTGAGCTCTTTCTCCTCCTTCAGAATATTTCCAAAATTCCTTTGCTCTTCATTTGTGTCTCCTTACCATGCCCCAAAGCCTTTTTTATATAGCTTTAGGAAATGTGCCTTAGGTTTCTATTTTGAGTGTGGGATAATCCATTTAGATTATTTTAGCTTGAAAACCCCCTTTTCATAGTTTTTAGGCTTTTTGCACCGTTTAGAATGATTTAAGCACAATTATTGCATTTTAATGCATTTTTTAGAGAGGATTCATTTCTGCATGAACTTGTGTCATGTCCTCCTGCTGCAGGTGCATGGTAAAAATGCGCTTCTTCCGTCACTTGACTAAGGGTGTTAATTTTATTGTTAACATGCAGGGAGCGAAACCCACATGGAAACCATGCCTTTCATCATTCCCTGACTTGTCGCACATGCACTGTAAAATAGTATTTGGACGATAGATAGTATGTTTAGTGGCTCTTGGAAGGGCAAGGAGAAATCAGTGAATCTTCCTATTGTTCCCCACATGAGCAAAAGGCTACCTAATCACCCTGACCAGACTTCACCTCACATACAAGGGGCAGCTCAGGCAGAGACCTCAATATTTTTATTCAAAGGTATGGATGAATTGCATGGATATCTTTTGCTCTTCGTTCTTTACTTTTTTTCTTCGAAGGTAATAGTTACTTCTGCCATTACCAAAGCTAGAGAAGTTGTCCATGCAATAATAAGTTTATGCAAGTTATCGCCTCTTCAAACAAACATAGGAAGATCAATTCATAATAAGCCACAAAATAATTGCCAAATTCAGTACAGGATCTTCACGAGAAGAGCTATTGTTAAAGCTGCGAGCCCAAGTGGCAGCCAATTTGGATCAGGTACTTTGATCTTTGATCTGCCCATCTGCAGCTTTCTAGTTTTCGTAAACAAATACCTAATTAGTAAGCACTACTTCTATGTCTAGTTGTTTCTGTTTGTGACTGTCAAATCCAAATTTTATTTTAATGATTCTTTAAAAAAAACTGGCACTGCAGGTGATCCAAGCAGAGTGGACGTAGAGATGATAGTGTTGAGAAAACGGATGCAGAAGCTGAGAATGCAGGAAACAAAGTACGCTCCTCCACAACACTGGATGAAGTGGGAGAAGGAATGGTCTGTTACATATGCTTCAGACATTTGTGAATTCATGGGATGGTTGCAGAACATGTTGATTAACATGAGACCCGACCATGCCATCGTTGTTTTGGTTTTGATATCATTAAGCGTCCCCACATTTGTGTTGCTTCTACTCCTTCAATTCGTTCAACTCACAGCGCCTTACAGCGCATTGGTTATGGAGTTTCTGACCAAATTATTTGATGTGTAAGGCCAAACACCAACATTCTATAAAAACTGTTATGCCCATACACTGCTATATGTTTTGTAAACATTTCATATTTCTGTATAACCCAACAACCATTGTTCTTTTCCAAAACTATTTATTATGCAAGATGTTTGAATCATTGACAAAATTTATGATATTATTCAAAGGTATGGATGAATTGCATGGATGTCTGTGTCCAGAAGTAACGTGTAGAGGAAGCAATGTGTTTTTGTTTATATGGATGATGAGATTTTGACCTTCTTTAGGAGGAAGCGGGACGGGGACAGTCGAAAAAGGATGAGCTGCAACGGCTGTCGAGTTCTGCGTAAAGGTTGCAGCGATACTTGCATTCTTTGGCCTTGTCTGTAAGGATCGAATCCCTGGAAGCCCAAGGGCACGCCACTATATTTGTGGCAAATTTCTTTGGCCGTGCGGGTCTCATGGTGTTCATTAGCGCTGTACCGGATCATCAGAGGCCTGGTATGTTCGAATTCAGAGATTCAAGTGATCAATTTCTTGAATATAATGCTCTCAGTGCTTGAGCGTGACGTGGCAAAGCCTGGAAAGGTGCTGGAGCGAGACACAACACTAATGGTGGTTGTCAAATCTTTCATATATCACATTAAATGTATTAAATGAATGGTTGTTGCGAAGTGCACGTGGCAAGTTTTATTATTATTTTTTCAGTTTTATATATTTTATTATTTTTATAATTCCATAATTATTTTACACACTAGGGGAAAGTGTCAAATCTGTGTGCTGCACCAATCAAAAAATAAATAATCTAATTTTTAAATTTCAAAATTTTATTTTTAATTTTTAGTAAATTGATTTTAATAATAAAAATTTAAAAAACTTTAATCAACATTAGATTTAAAATATTGAAACAATGACAGTCAACCAAATTTGGCAACCAATCAGCAAACAATGACGGTCAAACAAATTTGGCGACCAACCAATAGCTATTATCCCTTCGGAGCAAGGACTAATAAAGCGTGAGGACATATCACAAAAACAAAAATGGCTTAAACGCTTTTTCTTTCGAACCAAAGTGTTAAAATAAATATTTCTTATTGCCTCGCTCCATGACACACGTACGCCATGCAAGCATCAAATCTTAAATTCTCTCTCATAAACATTTTAAGAATATTTTGTTTTCACTAATGTCATAGTTTTATTATCTATCACGTTACATTATGTTTCAAAATTAATTGACACTAAACAACTTTTAGTAAGCCGGATAATGCAAAATGCAAATCTTAAGCTAGCAAACTAAATACAATAATAATTAAGTGTATTTCCTAGACAAAATCTCCTTGCTCCCCCAATAATTAGTAGTTCCCATGCAAACCGACACGACATCATGGCCAAGTGGCGAAGATGCTTAAGAGAAAATGCATCGACGTGCCACAACCCACAGAGACACTGCAGCTGTTTTCTTCATAAAAATCCAAAATGCTGACCACCTTTTGATATTTCCAAGTTCCTCGTAAAAAGATAACCCAAACATTGTGAAACAGTTAAAGCAGCAATAATAAGGTGTATAGACTTTGTTTAGCTGGTGATGGGATGGCATTTACTTCTTCCAAGAAAAATTGATTACAAACCAAACAACATGTCGGCAGAAAGTGAGATTTATTCTTTTTCTCCCTGTAAATTGAGAGCATCCATTACATACCATTGCATCGCAAAGAGAGAAGAAGAAGATACATATTGTATATCTACATATACAGCAAGCCTTTGCCTTATTATCCTCCCTTGGCTTCTTCTTGTTCCGTGCCTGAACATATTCTTCGTTGTGTATATATACTCAAATTGAGTGTCAGCTCCCATGGGTTCTGCAAGCAGGCAGTTTGTCATATATCTTATGATGACCGTACTTCTTGTTCAGGTAACAAGCGTTCTTCTATATTTCCATTTTAGTTTATATATTTAATGATATAATTTATGTCTTCTTTCATGGAATTTGAAGTCCTATTTTATATCTATAGCTCATTGCTGGTTGATGAAACAGATGTATGTGGAAACTGCTGAGATTGGAGCTTCAACAGCAGTTCAGGTGAGTGTATCTCTACCACTATTTAAATCTAAATTATGACAATGGTATCTTATTCCTACCTGGAGTTATATTCATGAAAAGATTTAGGAAGCCCAATTTTAAACATATTGAACTAATGACATTGGGTTTTTGTTTTGCCATGATTGCAGCTGCAAAGGAATGGGATGAACAGGTTTCTTCCACAGACCATAGGTATATGCTCTCAAACTCATCTATCATAATCTATTTTTGTTCACATTGCATTATTTATGGTTGTTAATTATATTCTATCATTAGCATTTTGTGCTTCAGCATTTTCTTGTCAGTTCAAAGATCATTGTAACAACATTTTCACGTCAATTATTTGTTGTTTTAACTTTTCCTTAAGAATTTAGGGCTTATCTTCTGCATCATTTGTTGTTATCGCTGTCAACTTTTTCTTTTGAATTCAAGACTTGTAATGAACATTTGTTGTTCCTTGTCTATTCTATCTGTTTTGTAAACATTTCATATTTTTGTATAACCCAACAACCATTGTTCTTTTCCAAAACTATTTATTATGCAAGATGTTTGAATGATGGACAAAATTTATGATATTATTCAAAGGTATGGATGAATTGCATGGATGCCTGTGTGCGGAAGTAACGTGTAGAGGAAGCAATGTGAAATGGGTGATGAGATTTTGACCTTCTTTAGCAGGACGTGGATGGTCGAAAAAGGATGAGCTGCAACGGTTGTCGAGTTCTGCGTAAAGGTTGCAGCGATACTTGCATTCTTCGGCCTTGTCTGCAATGGATCGAATCCCGGGAAGCCCAGGGGCATGCCACTGTATTTGTGGCAAAGTTCTTTGGCCGTGCAAGTCTCATGGCGTTCATTAGCGCTGTGCTGGATCATCAAAGGCCTAGTATGAATTCATTAGAGGCCTAGTATGTTCGAATTTGGAGATTCAAAGTGATCAATTTCTCGAATATAATGCTCTCAGTGCTTGAGCGTGACGTGGCGAAGCCCAGCAAGGTGCTAGAGCGAGACACAACACTAATGACAGTTGTCAAATCTTTCATATATCACATTAAATATATTAAATGAAGGGCTGTTGCGAAGTGCAGGTGGCAGGTTTTTGTTTTTTTTTCAGTTTTATATATTTCATTATTTTTATAATTCCATAATTATTTTGCACACCAGGGGAAATTTGTCAAATCTGTGTGCTGCACCAATCAAAAAATAAATAATTTAATTTTGAAATTCCAAAAATTTATTTTTAATTTTTAGTAAATTGATTTTAATAATAAAAATTTGAAAAACTTTAATCAACATTAGGTTTAAAAAAATTTTGGTTTAAAAAATTGAAACAATGATGGTCAACAAAATTTGGCGACCAACTGATCGCTATAATCCCTGCGGAGCAGGGACTAATAAATGGCTTTAACTCTCCAGGTCGCTACAATAATCCCTGCAAATTCTAAAGCTGAAACTCTATTATTATGTTTATTTATGCTTTATGATGATGTGTATTCGTATTTTTTTAGTTTAAGCTATATTTTTATATAATATTAATTTAATACATAAATGATATATAAAATGAATAGATATCAAGTTAATGGACCATGATAGATATTAATAATTATCATTTTAATTTTAATGTAAAAATGTCAAGAAAATAAATATTGTTTTGAAGAAAAAATTAACAAAATTTAATTATTGAAAGGTAAATTTTTTAGCAAGACTTTATTATTGAAGGGTAAAAATTTAAACAAAACATTTCACGACAGGTGATATATACACCCAAAACGTCAAAAAAAACCCTTGACGAGTACCATGAAAACCAAATTCCAACACTGGTTGAAAGTACCCTCGATTATCTATGATATGTGGTTTGATTATCTATGATATGTGGTTTGATGCTACAGAGATACATATGCTGATGCTTTTTTGAGATGCATGGCTGACCTTTCACCAGCCCCAGCTAGAAGAAGTACTTTGGCTTGCTTGCCCAGTAGTGGGGTAATGTTATTCTCCCCTGTCTATCGAGGTGGGGATGGAAAGCCCTAGAACTCTATTCTATAGTTGTAGGGCAATATACTCCACAAGAATATTAGGTTTTCTATATGGTTTCACAACTTTTTCTATAGCAACGTGATGTTTATCTTCATTCCTTAACATATACAACGACGGTGGGATTCATTGTCGCAGGTATAAGACGAGGTATTTCTCACTTAGAATTAGAATAGGAAGAATAAAACATGAAGGTAGAAGAATCTATGGTTACATCTATGTACATCAGAGTGGCAAGTGGCACGCATCAATAGTTGCTTGGTTTCGATTTTGTTCTTTTACCTTCTTATATCTTCTTGTCATCGGTGAGCAAATCGCCATTTCTATTCGAATTTTTTACTAAGTTCACTTTTCAAATAATATTCTATTCGACACTCGAGAAACCAACCTCTCTTGGATACCTATCAACCATGTAGTATGACGAGTAGTAAACAAACTTAATTAAATCATATGTTAAGCTTGTAGTATGATGAGTAGTCAACAAACTTAATTAAATCATATGTTAAGCTTATCTTTATTTGGCCGCACTTCAATCGATTTAATGTTATATGGAAGATGATTTACAAGTCTTTAAAAATAAAATTAAAAAAATTTCAACCAAACTAACAGGAAGATAGCATTAACATAGTATAATATTTTCATTCAATGCATGGAACATTGGTGTTAAATCAGTCTTTATACATTTGGCACAGAAACTCACACATTTTTATAAAAAAAAATTGCTCAATAATATGGTGATCCTCAAAGTCTCTTGAGGAAAATATTAAACCATCATGTATAGGTCGCAAGAGTATACATCAGCATAAATCCATCTTAAACCCGTATCTATTAAGCATCGAGAGGGATCCAATTTCTTGAGGTGTATTTCTTTTTTTAGATTTAAACTCAAGAAATTTGATATCTCTTGATTGATAAATCCAGGTTTAAGTTTTAAGTTTTTATTTTATAAACGAACATAATTATTTATTTTATGAGCCGACATAAATTTATTAATGGCCGACATAATATAATTTATTACTTTTTACTCTTTTTTTTACTCGTGTAATGTTACTGGATAAACGTTACAACATCTCCCTCATACTCATGTGTAACCTTACATGAACACATGGTACATAGACACACGTTACAACATCTCCCCCATACTGAGTTGTAAAGCACCTCGTTTCGCAAGAATATAAACAATAAATAGTTTATAAATGAAAATCAATGAAACATATATTTTATTTGCAAGGAAAGAATCATATACATATTAGTTAATAAAAAGACAATTTATATGGAAAGGATGCTCTTTTGAATTCTTGTATTATAAAAGTTATCTTTAATTTCAGTTTTGGTATAACTAGGATATAGTTATGAGATACTCTCTTATCAAATGGGGATATCAAAGCATGCTTGTTAAATTGATATATACAATTATTCTATAATCTATGATTGATTTTTTAACCAATCTTATTAGTAGTTATTGTTTTTTAATTAACCAATGTATTATTTATGAATTTTAATAATATTATAATTATTAGAATAATGATATAACTTTCTAACTAGTTATGATGGAATAATAGTTGGTAACTTTTGCATTTATATATATAATAAATTATGTGATTAAAACAAATTAGTTATGATGGGAGAATAGTTTGTAAACTTTTCCACTTATGTATATAACAAATTATATGATTAAATTTGAACTTTGTTCATAATGATGATTTTTTTTTCGTTACTTAGTATGTTCTACTTTAAGTGATGGGATAAAATACATAATTTGTTTTTTTATCATCCAATTATTATTTTACCATTTTTCCTCATTCAATTATTATTCTATAAATATTATGAGGATATTATGTAATATTGAAAAGAATATGCATTGTAACAAAGATTTTAAACATAATAAGTAATTTTTAGTTGGCTTTTTTCAATATAGATATTGATTTCTTTGTGTTTTAGTTTGCAGAGAATGTTTATTTGGTTACTCTTTGTGTTTTAGTTTGCTGAGAATGTCTATGTGGTTACTCTGTGTTTTAGTTTGCTGAGAATGCTTATTTGGTTACTCGTTGTGTTTTAGTTTCTTGAGAATTCCTATTTGGTTACTCTTTCTTTCCCACATAATTGTGAGAAGTTTTGTTACATAAATAATTGGTTTATGTTTTTAGTTTGCCATAGGGTTTGATATGTTTTTAAATACAATGTATGGATAAATTGCTTAGGAATAAATTGGTTTTTAATCTATCTTTCAAGTGTTTTACTAATTATTGATTAATTCACGTTTTCTAAGGAGCTACTATCTCGATAGGATTTATAGATTATAGATTCTCACATTTCAATGAGGTTAAGACTATCTCATACATCTTGGGAATTATTATTATGTTAAAGAGTCACAGAACTTTGTTTTAAACAAGGGATTATTTATTCTTCAATAAAAAAATTATTGTAAATAAATAAATAATGGATCTTTTTATTAGTTTGGTATATGAGATTATTATGAGTCTTTCTTACGAAGAAATTGGTTATTAATCCAGGGTCCTATCTCAATGCCCAATAGTATGTGGAGAATGTGGAGAATGCATATGGTCTTATTGTATAATGATTCATGATGTGATTTGATGGTGGTATGATATTTATATATTTATTTCATGAGAGTATTTTCATAAAGTGATATGTTATACTCGGTATGGTACTTCATTGCTTCATTGTGGTATTTGATGACCAAGGATAAACCGTTTATGATATGTTGTTATTTCTGAATGATATTTGGTGTGGTGCTTTATTTTATAAGATGTTGTTAATTTTATGATGGTCTTTCGTGACATAGTAGTCCAAAAGGATGCTTGATTATATCATTGACTATTATTTCATGAGGATAAGTATTCAGTAGAAATTAATTCATGTTGGTATCTCATGATAAGTAAAACATAGTTTATGAGGCATATTATTCCATGATGATGGTTTATGATACCTTTTATTGCAAAATGTAACGTGTGATGAGGCATTCTTCACATATGCTATTGCTTTATTATTCATAATGGATTTCAAAACATCTTATTATCTTCAGGAAAAGACTACTAATCATAGTTATTATAGTGAGTGGAAGTTGTAAAGGTGATCCACTCAAAGAGCCTAGAGAGGTTAATCATTCTAGGATTTTGTGGGGGGCCATCACCATGAATGAGAATGGATACTACAAACACCTTATGGGCTGGGGGGGGGGGGACTCAACAACTAACTCAAAATGACTACCTTCTTCCCTAGTTTTTTCAAGATGACTACCCCTTATCTGTATAAGGTGTTCACTAGGGTTTTTAGAGATCATTCTAGGTGTAATATCCTCTCCCCAAATATTAAACGGTGCTAGCTCAATGGAAGAGTGTCTGCTTTACAAGCAGGAGGTTGTTGGTTCGATTCCTCCCTGCCCTACTAATATTGCAATATATTTCTAATTTTTTATGATAATTTATATACAAGGGGTGGCTTCAAATTGTCTTTTGTATGTTGTTACGAGAAGGGTTTTAAACTGCCCTTGTAAGTTCCTAGGAGGGGGGTTCTAAATTGGCGCCATATGTTGCTACGATGGGGGTTTAAAAATTCCCTTATATGTTCGTACAAGGGGGGTTTCTAAACCGACCTCGTAAGTTGCTACGAAGGGGGTTGTAAACCACCCTCATAGGTTGCTACAAGGGGGGTTCTACACTTCCCTCGTAAGTTTCTACAAGGGGGGGTCTACATTACCTTTATAAGCTTCTATGAGGGGGGTTTCTAACTGGCCCCAAAAGTTGCTATGAGGAGAGCTCTAAACTGCCCTCATAGGTTTCTACGAGGGGGGCTCTAAACTGCCCCCAAAAGTGACTTTGCGAGGGTGGTTCCAAATCGCCCCCAACAACACTGCTTCTAAAATTCAATCCTTTTAGCAACGATTTTTTAAGAGATATAAACTGCCCCTATAGGTTGCTACGCAGGGGGGTTGTAAACTACCCCTAAAAGTCACTTTTAAAGGGGGGTTCCAAACACCCCCTAAAGGCACTGCTTCTAAAATTCAATCCTTTTAGTTTTTGAAGAGATATAAATCGCCCCCAAAAAGTGACTTTTAGGGGTGGTTCCAAACCGCCGCTAAAAGTCATTTTTGGGGGGCGGTTTGAAACCACCCCTAAAAGTCACTTTTGGGGGCGGTTTATATTTCTTTAAAAACTGCCGCTAAAAGGCTTGACTTTTACCAATGGTGCCTTTAGGGGGGGGTTGCAAAACCGTCGCTAATGCTAAAACCCTTGCTAATTCCACTTTTGGAGGCGGAAAATGACCGCCTCTAAAGGTATTTTTTTAGTAGTGGGTGTGAGACCTGGCCATGGCAAGCTTGTTTCCATCCCTTCCTTAGGGACTTCCTAGTAAACTTCTTTAGCTTTAATTTCTTCTTCATTGCCACAATTTTTCTTCATTTGGTCTTCATCTGGAGGACTATCAATGTTTTCTTTGCAATTAGCTTGCATAAGATTGCCAAAATCCAAGGGTTCATTTACAATCTGGTTCTGCATAAAACTCTTAAGAACTTTGTTTTCTTCTTCATAGGTTGCAACTTTTCCTTTTAAGTGTTATATCTCAACTTCTGCCATTACAAGTTTTTGCTTTAAGATTTACCATCTAAACCTCTAGCATGCGAAACTGATATTAAGAAATCGTAATATTTCTTCTAATAATGGACTCTAAATAACGATTTTGTTTCTCCAACCTATGAGCAGTTCAAACTAAAAACTCTTGGTTGTTTCCATTCGTTCCTTCCACATCCCTAGTAACCATATTTGTTTTCTCTTCAGGGTTTTCCATGTTATTCCACTTAGCTCAATTGTTTTGACCTCCAAAAATTTCAAATTTATTATGTAGATGAAAACTAATGCCCAAGGAAAACCCTAGGCTAAAATTTTGAGTCCAATTTCTACTGAGATAGCAGGTCTTATAAACCAAATAGTTGTCAACAGTATCTCTTCCCTCAATATTGTGGCATAACACAGTAAAAACTATTGGAAAGCCTTTCTTTTCAACATTCCAATGACTAAACAATCTCAAATTAACCACATTGAGATTACTAGCAAGGTAATGAATTTGAGGATGGTTGTTATTCCTTGCCTAGAGTTGGTTTAAGCTCTTTATAACCCTAACTTGATGAATATATTTCCGCATCTCTTGAGAATCCTCCAATTGACATATATACCCTTGGATACACTTATGATTTTTTGAGCAATCACCTCTGCAAGGATCAAAGGCTTGAAGTTGATAATTGGCTTTGTCATATGTTTCTCCAAAGTTCACAATGACAATATCATGCCCCAAAAGAGAGTGTCTATACTCACCAGCATAATAACCCAGATGCACCAATTAATGAGTGGTATTCCAACATATGAAACAACAGTTCCCATACAAAAAAAATTGTGTACCATGCTTCCATACAATGCATAGAAATCACTGGAATGCTTGTAATCATTTCAAGTTACACCAACAATCAGAATTTAGTACTTGCTATCTAGACCTGTCATCATGATTGTTGAACTAGGCAAAGTGTAACCTATGCTCTCACGCTGGCCTTCTCACCAAATAAATTGCCCTAATGCTCATTAATTTAAAAAAAAAAACTTAATTTATTAAGTACACTCTAATGCATGAGATTCTTTTACCACTTGTAATCCTTTTCATGCTTATTGTTAATATTGGTGATGTTCCATGAGTTTGGGGTTTTGTCCATAGATTTGATGAGTTTTGCACTATCATCAAAGGATTTATGGAATGCTACATTAACCTACATCTTCCCCACCAATTAGAAGATTACCTTGTCCAATATTACATGCCACATTTGCATGTATGACTGCTTGGAAGTTCAGTTCTCCAAGTACATGCAATACATTGACTTCTTCGAAGTTTGTTATCAATTGCAGGATTCTCCACATTATGTTACATAGAGATCCATCCCTCGGTGCCTTCTTAGAGACTAGATACTAGACGATTATCATTGAATCTCCCACTATAGTTATAAACCTTATATTGCTTTGTTTGGATTGGGTTAAACCTTGCCATAGAGCCAAGGCTTCCACATGATTATTTGACATCTCCCCCAGTTATCGTGAGAAGTATTGCTTCTTTCCTCCCCCCGACACCTACCAACCCTGGTTTTCATGTGTATGTTAGATGATGTTTGATGTGTATGTTAAATTATGTTAGCTAAATTTTTATGTGTATGTAAGATGGTGCTTATGTTTGATGAGTGGTGATAGATGTGTATGTTAGATGATGTTTGTCATACGTGTGTGACAGTTATGTTAGATTATGTTTATGTTTGTTAGGTGGTTATGATGATACTGATGATGGTACACCAGCATAGATCCAAATCCTAGGCTCTATCAAGAGCAGAGAGGGATCAAATCTCCCTTATATTTGCCTTTTACTTTGTATTATTCTTTTTTGTTTATGGCCGACATAATATTTATTACTTTTTTACTTTGTATTATTCTTTTTTGTTTACTTTGAATTATTTTGTTACTCGACAAACTGACCGTCACAAGATCTCCCTCATATTTACTTTTTACTTTGTATTATTCTTTTTTGTTTATGGCCGACAAAATATTTATTACTTTTTACTTTGTATTATTCTTTTTGTTTACTTTCTATTATTTTGTTACTCGACAAACACTCCACACATGTTACAAGATCTCCCTCATACTGGGCTGTAGAGCGCCTCTCGGCGCAATTACATGATGTTAGGTGATGGTGGTGGTGGCCATTGATTTGATGATCACGTTGTACTATTTTTTATTGTTCTGTAAACATAGACTTATTTTTGTATGAACTCAATGGGCAGTCAAATTATCAATCTTAGTTATAATTGCAAGTTACAATCTCAACTACAATTACAATTTACAAACATTATTACAATTTCACAACTACAAATTACAATAAGAAATTACTAATTAGATCTACAAATTACAAAACAATTACAACTACATATTTACAATCACAATTTTCAATTATAGTTACAATCAGAACTTGCAAATTACAATTACAAACAAACAATTGCAATTACAAGTTACAAAATAATTTACAAAATTACAAAATAATTTACTAAATTGCAAAATTACAATTAAAAAATACAAACTTGAAAATTTACAAATTTTAGTTTCAATTACAAGTGTGCAGTCACACAATACTCTTACAATTACAATTTTGCAATAACAAGACACATAAGGCAATAAGGAATGGAAACACCAAATTCATAGTGCTTTTAGTAAGGAGAAAGAGAAACTAATATATAAGTCTAAGTAAAGTTTATGATTACATTATTAAATGTGGGACATGTGAAAAGGAAACTATGTTCTTTCTTCACCTCCTATTTATCACAAATTTTACAAAATCAATTGTCTCAATCTATTGTTTTTTGTTATATTATTGAGTAGTTTCATTATGAAGGTTATGAGTCCCACTCGTTCTAATTTTGACAATATTAATTTTGTTCTTTATGCACTTAAAATTGGAAAATTAGTTTTGATCATTAAATTTAGGGTTTATAAAATCTTTGTAGTATCTATATTCTTTTTATTAATGATTTCACTATTATCCTTCTATTTTAAATGACAATTTAAATTGATGCCTATATAGGGTGTTACAGCATAGAAAATAAGATGATTTTTTTCTCTTAGGTTTAATTATCATAATCTTGATTTTATCCATCTTAATGTTAAGTTTATAAAATTGTAAAATGATTGAGAATGTTAAGTTTCTTATTCATGAAGATATTTAAAATTTTAAGTATAAAAATAATAATGTAATCGATGAAGGATTAGAGTAAGTCTAGCCATGTTAATTTCAATGTAGCCATCCTTTTTTAAACATTTATCGATTTTATTAACATAGATGTCAAAAAAGATGTTATAAATAGGGTACCTTTGCTTATTGCAAATATTACAATTAAAGTGCACTTGACCATTGATTATTACATTTAGACTTTATATGAGCAATTAAGAAGTATATGATTAGTTCGACAAAATAGTGATGTCATTATGGCCAAAGTTTATTGTCAAAATGATATGAGGATTCAATTAATTTATAACTAGAATGGAGAGATCACTTAGTCATTACATAGATGTATACTTTTCTTGGGTACGAGTTTATTATGCATCGAATTTTCAAGAAGGCATAGTCTGGACATTGGTCATGAATATCCCTCATGTCATGCTAAAGCATTAACCATGCCAATAACGATGAGTTGGTGAAATGTTATAAATAACTTGATTTAGCAAAACCTTAATGTGATTGCATTGTTAGAGTTTGGAAATGGCTTTGTGATTAGTGAAGGAATTAATATTATGTAAATTAATAGAATGAAATCTAATGATAGAGTGTGTTAGTGTTACTTAACAAATGAATAAAATGCATTCACACATTATAGATGTCATTTTTAAGTGTAATTAACTTGTAAATGAACTATACATTTCAAGTTAATATTAAAATCCTTTTATTACTTACTAGTTAATATTAACATAAGGCTATTTCCACATTATTAGAAATTCATATTAAATATCAACCACATATGATACACATTAACCTATATTTTTTCAATATCGACATGCCATAATAATGGTGCCACAATAATTCTAATATTTTATATTAAATATGTAATGAGATATAAATAACTTCAAGTAAAATAAAATTATTTTTCAATCAATCATTCCATACAATCACAAATTACTCAATAAACAAACACATTTCGCATCAGATTGATTGTTAACCAACTAAAATTGTTTAAAAACATCCGGTAAATAAAAAGTATAATTAGAGAATCGTCACAAGATAAAAAAAATAAAAAGTATAATTAGAGAATTAAAGATAACAATAATAAAATGATATGCCAACACTGTAAATGATGAAATAAAACAAGTACATATCATTCTTTGGTGCCATCACCCTGATTATCTTCCTTGCTTGGCATGATAGCACTGTTGTTCTCAAAAATATGTTTTGATCTAGGGTCGTGTCTCAATATGAACCACCAATCCCTTTCCAACACATCCGGGTAAAAAAACACTTAGTTGCAGTGTTTTGGGAAAACATAAGGCTCCTTAGTTTCATCCCACAACTTTCTAGCGTTGATACATATGAGCCCATTATCACAATATTTCTTTAGATAATTGCAGTTGAAGGTGTCCCACCGCTTGCACCTAAAAATAACACATTGGAAAGTTGATAAATCCACTTGAATGATATATTGTATCTTTCCAACGCAACCCAACTCCCCCCCTATTAGGTTTTGATAGTGGTGTCTAGCATGGCTAGATTGGTCAAACTCGACTTCCACTCTACAGTCTTGTGTGGACCATCCATTATTGACATCATTAGTGTGAAAATGATGCCCATATGCCCACATAGATGGGAATAAATGCACTTGTAAAAAAGTGAACAACTGATAGTGTCATATGCCTATAACCCAACCATTAATATATGAAATGTAGATGTTATCATTCAAAGGTGCATTATAAAGTTAAAAATGTACGCAAATAGATTATTACCGTTGTTGCACCCAATCCCTATGTTTAGTGCATCCTCTTCAACAAGCGGGTAACAACCAGATGCACCATTTTTCTCTCTGACTTGGTCAACAACCCAACTGTTGGGACAGATCATTGACATATTTTATTTTAAATGATTAGGATAAGGCATGCTTATACCGTTCAAATGTATGAATTCTTTCATGTCAATGTCCCATTTATTCCTCTTCTCTTCTTACAATGTGACCCACGGCTATGTTGTCTCCGCATTGTAAAGAATGAAATTATTGGTGGCATCAATTTCTGAATTTGTTGTTGTATTCATGAAATCAAATCGGCATATAGTATGTATGAGACAAAATATAGATTTTTAAGTTCATTGTGAATAGTTACTATGTATAAATGTGACAAAAGATAACTGACTTACTCTTTATCATGCACCTTTTTCCGTTCATTTGGAGTAGATCCTATTCCCTTGTGTCCCCATCACATTCGTCATCCCAAATCACTACGCCTGGTGTATGGTTATTCTCTTGATATACTCACTGGCATAATAGAGTGACTCATATACTATGTACCCCTCTGCCATAGACACCTCGGGTTTTTCCCTTTGTCGAGCAAATCCATTCATTTTTTTCATGTATCTCTCTAAGAAGAATATCCAATGACATGAGACCACCTCGATTAATTCAACCTCATCAACTATGTGAATTAGAAGATGAACCTGCAAATCCATGAAACTCATTGGCAGTTCCTTCTCAAACATACAAGCAGTCGCAACTATCTCTTGATGCCACCATGGAATGCTAGCCATGTGAATCTCCTTTGATGTGATCCACCGTACAAATGCAGATAGTTTAGATATGTTGCACCGTAGGTTCTCAGGAAAGTCATGGTTCACACACCCACACACGAGCAAAGGATAATGACACTACAAAGTGAACACATTAAAATTTAATTGTGTTTTAACTTGTGGGGTAAAAGATAAAAACAATAAATAAAATAAAAAATTACAGACGTACCCTTGGAAAGTTCAGATGGTCATGTTATTTCAAACCTGACAAATGTTCACCTACAGTGAAGCAGTGCCATAGAGTAGATCGCCCCATATAAATAAGGCACCTTCACACCCAATATAACTTCTTTTTCCAAAGAAAGATCACCTTTCTTCAAAACCCATGAGACATCACCTTCTTTAAACGAACAAGAGGGGCCATCCTCTCCTTTATTGTATTATCTTGGCCAAAGCTTCTTTTTAGTATTTAAACAAATAATAGCTCTCCTTACAACCAATGTGTCACTTTGTTTCGATGATATGTGCCTCCACAAAGAATATGAAACATTTTTAAATATATGCATGGGATCTAGTAAGCGCACAATCTTAAGATGCTCCCAATATGGGAGCTCAAAAAATATTGATTTCCTTTTCATCTTGATGGGCATTTTCTCAAGATGGGTGTTGAAGAATTCAGGATCATCAAACATAGATTCTCATTTGAATCAAACATTTATGCAATTTCCTTATCCTTCTCTTTGTCATGTGCCCTAATCCAGTGAGTTGGTGTCATTATTTCAGGCATTTGGGCTCTCTATAGTTTATCATTGAAAGCAGATGTTGCTCTTTTATAAGGGTGGTGTTATGGGAGGAATACCCTTGAGAAGTTGTACAATGGATTTCGTAGGTTGTTGGACCACCTAGCCTTCATAGAATGTCCACAACCCTTTTGTTACAAGAGCTACAGTGTTATGGTGGTATACAAGGCATGTTAGTGTTGAATATCAATATAGATGCATCGAATTAAATATGCCATAAAATATTGTTGCGAATATAAACAAATCAAACAACATGTTTACCAGAGTAAAATCCTAGTCCCTGATAATCATGTGTAGTGTACGCACATATGCCATACAATGTAAAACTCCTCTCTGTTGGGATGGGTCTTGATACATCTATACATGTATCTCTTCTCATAAACCCTTCAATTCATCGATCAATGGTTGTAGGTAAACATTCATATTCTTCACTTGTCTTCTACCATGGACTATAAGAGCCAACATAAGATATTCATTCTTCACGTACAACCATGGTTGGATATTGTTATTGATCACTACTACAAGCCAACCAAAATAGTTGGTGTTTTGGAGGGAATATGAGTTGATGCCATCCATGGCTATGCTTAATGAAAGGAACCATACTTCATCCTTGAATTTATCAGGCCATGTATCTTCTATTGCTTCATGGTTATTGAATTTGTTGGGATTCACATAACTCCTGACTCACTTCGATGCAAGTCATGCCATGCCTACAAAATAGCTAATCCTTTGCAACGAAAGAGCCTTTAAATCCTTGGGATTATAGGTGTGTGTCTCATTATCTCATGAGTAGGACCATTTGCTTTACACTTGTTTCTTGATTTATGGCACTTTTCATGTCCACATTTTGAACATATCTCTTTGTCTGCATATTCACCTCTATATAGAATACAATCATTCTAACACACATGATATGATATGTACTCAACACCCAACATTTTCAGCATTTGCTTTGCCTCTTCACAACTATCGAGCAATATATTATCACTCAGAAGTACGTTATCTTTGACTAACATATATTTAGTGGGAAATATAAATGCACAATGTCATTTAACGTTCATAAAATCGACCATTTTCAATGTTGATTGTGTGACAAGATTCCTCAAAATATAAGGGACTCGATGGTTAGTTACCTCAAAAGTGCCGAGAAACATGCATTTGACATGCCATACATTGCTTTCAAGCTGTATATTAACATTGTTGTCCCCAGCTGGGTAGGCTTTGTTCGTCCAGGTCCAAAGAGAGGGGTGGTGGAATCCGATTTAAGGATTTGGAAGAAGGTATCAGTGATATGAGCATCATCCCCTAGCTCACTATCATAAAATGCATCTAACAGCATTGCATCCACGTCACCCGTATCTCGTAAGAACTCAAATTTACCAACCTCTATTCCATTGCCTTTATTGCCAACACGTGAAGAAATACTATTATTGTAGGTATTCCTAATTAGTAAGTGTGGACACAGTGGGAATTGAATAGGTGGTTGATTAAACGTTCTTGGTATTCTTCCTCTCTGACTTGCGCTCTTTTTGAATCCTTCTCTCGATTTGACATTGTATTGGGGTGCAACGGAAGATGGTAGACAGGTCTCTCATCATCAGAATCCTGATTTCAAAAATATTGAACATTTCCTCTATGATATTAGTAAGCACAATGCAATTGCTTTGTTCCAACATTATACAAAATACTTACTATAGAAGCTGATGATAATTTTTTCCAATAGTAAATGTTCAACCGCAAAAAATTTATAAAACAAAAGTTAAAATTGAGCAATACATTTACATCAATCACATTGAAAATTAAAAAATACAATTAGTCAATGTTTTTGTCTTATGCCCCAAGGGAACGTCTAAAGGTAGTCCCGATGCAAGGCGTCTCTAACGAGAAGTTGGTGGTCTACAAAAGTTATAGTTTATTAACTATTTGTCACCAAGAGACAAACTATGTATTGCATGCACAACAACAAATATGGATGCTTTCCTTTTCATAAAGAACTCCTGGTCATTGAGGTGTTCCTCAAAAGAACAATTTGCAGAAAATAAAGACCACCTAGAACTATTTATGAATCATGCGATGTTCCCATAAGTACGTGAACGACCGTCAATATATAATGGGTTCTTCCTCTTCAAGTTTCCAAAAACAAAACCATTCATGCACATACTATACATGGAAATGGTACATTTTTATTTAACAATATTCAAGTAATATGACCAACAATAGATAGGACCAAAAAATGGCATAAGTGATACTGATTGTTTGATAGGAACAAGTATATGTGAAAGGATAAACAACCCAAGATTTGCAACATTTATATTAGACTTGGAAATCGTAAAACTATTACCACAAATGAGAATTGGATTCCAACATAAGGCACGGGTAGAGAAAACAACAAAGCACCATACAAAGCTCAGTTGTAACAAGTTTGATATTTACTTTGCAAATTCATAGGAAGAGAGAAGTCGTCACTACCCTCCAACAATTGGATCAACCGTGGTGTGTACTTGGACATTTTTGCTCTCAACTCATGCAAATTTTTGGATTTCCTAGTAGACATGTTTTGGGTGGTATTGATATCATACTTTGGATCATTAGAACTTTCAGTTGACTAAACAGAAGCAAAGGGGTTCATAAAATTAGAACAAAACATAGTTGTTTTGGATTCCAAATTTCCCAAAAATGAGCATAGGGAAGTGTTCCTATGTGTCTTTTCTATATCACCTATTGGATTTTTTACTGCAGTAGGGGGTATTAGACCATCAACATTGGGTAGTCGATCATTAGTATAATGGGTGAGGTGACACGCCGAAGGTTCTCCTTCAACCCTTGACATTTTAAACAACCACAATATGGCATATTACAATTGGTGGGGTAAAGCAGTTATCCGTTTTCATCTACTAACTGCTTGTGGTATCTTGCTCATGATAAGAGCTTGCGACATTTTGCAACTAGTGGAATATCTTATGCATCTGAACTCAATCCTAAATCGAGATCCTGCAAAATTGAATACATTGTTCTTCATATTCACATGGATAAATAACATAAATTCAATTAGATAATCAAAATATAAATAAAATATGCACTTACTAGAGATGGAAACGAAGAACTTGTTGAACTTTGAAAAATGTGGAATGAGCTGGAATTTGAAAAATTGGCCATTTGATTTGTATAGTCTTTTCTCCCTGCATTTGAGCCAAATCAGCAATCAATACGTGTCTACAGTTCTAAAATAATTTTTGAAAACCATATTACAATCTAACTTCTAATATAGTTTCAAAACCATTTTGTATGAATAATGTGAGTTTAAGCAACACATGTATACTATGAAATATTGTAATTGATGTGTTTGAATCATAAAAGAACATTTGCAATGAATATATCATTTTAAGTTGAAGCATAAATTCATAGAGATTTTTAATTATTCTGGTGCACCATAATAATACAACCGCACTAGTGCATCCTGAGTAACCACACCGGTGTGACTAAACCACGTACGCACCATGTTGGAACATCTATAACAAAGTTCACAAAAGAAAGGATCTGTGATATTTGATAGCAGATAGTTATCTATGCAATTTTCAATATTATTGACATCAATGCGCTTAGTAGGCGCACCGGTGCAACCTTGTTTTTAATACGCACAACAATATGATATATTTTTTTTATTGTATGCAAATACAGTGCATCGTGAAAATCGTAGTGCACCAATGCATGCATATCATTATGGAACACCGATATTAGAGAAAACAACCAAGCACCATAAAAAGCTTGCGGCATTTTGCAACTGGTGGAATATCTTATGCATCCGAACTCGATCCTAAATCGAGATCCTGCAAAATTGAATACATTGTTATTCAGATTCACATGGATAAATAACATAAATTCAATTAGATATTCAAAATATAAATAAAATATGCACTTACTAGAGATGGAAACAGAGAACTCGATGAACATTAAAAAATGTGGAATGAGCCAGAATTTGAAGAATTGGCCATTTGATTTTATAGCCTTTTCTCCCTGCATTTGAGCCAAACCAACAATCAATACATGTCTACAGTCCTAAAATAATTTTTTTAAGCCATATTACAATATAACTTCTAATGTAGTTTTGAAACCATTTTGTAATAATAATGTGAGTTTAAGCAACACATGTATACTATGAAATATTGTAATAGTTGTGGTTGAATCATAAAAGAACATTTGCAATGAATATATCATTTTAAGTTGAAACATAAATTCATAGCGCTTTTTAATTATTCTGGTGCACCATAATAATACAACCGCACTGGTGTGTCCTGAGTAATTGTACACACCAGTGCGACTAAACCACGTACGCACTGTGTTGGAACATATGTAACAAAGTTCACAAAAGAAAGGATATGCTATATTTGATAGCAGATAGTTAGCTATGCAATTTTCAATATTATTGACATCAATGTGCTTAGTAGGCGCACCGGTGCAACCTTATCTTTAATACGCACAACAGTATGATATGTGTGTGTGTGTGTGTGTGTGTGTGTGTGTGTGTGTGTGTACAGTGCGTCGTGAAAATCGTAGCGCACCAATGCATGCATATCATTATGGCAAACCAATATTTTTGTTATAACGCACCGATGCACCTGTATATATAACACACCGATATCTGGAAAAATAAAAAATCGCACGAATTATTTTTCCCATAAACTGAAAAATGAGCGAGAATTTCTTTTTCAAAAACTAATTCTATAACGTGTTAAAAAAACTAATCATTATTTCATTATTTTTCCGAAATTTGGAGGGGAGAGTTTTGGAAGAGAGGATTATCGGGGAGGAGTTTGGAGCAACTCAAGTATTCTAAAGATCGAAATTTGTAATGTATGGTGAATCACACAAAACCCTGCATAGTAGAAATATCAAGTATGTAAATTATTACTCTTTATCACAATGAATGGTTTATTTATTTTTCTATTTACAATTTAAATAAATTAAGAAGAAGAAAAAATTCATAGTTACCTTCAACGTTGGAACCCTTGTTTCCAGTTGCTTCCTTTCGTTTTATGTGGCTGCAAAATTTTACATTAACATTTAACTCCCTCTATTGTTTCACAATTAGGATTTTTCTTTATAGGCATTTTAGATTTAATGGGCTTATGGTTTTACATATAAGGAATTGGATGCAATGGGACCACCTCTTTGGTCAAATCTGAAACCTTGTCGGCCCTATCAGTCTTTTTTAATTTTAATTATTATTTCTCTAAAAAACACTTACATAGTTTTCGGTACAATCGTTTTGTTATAATGCACTGTTGCGTTTATAGTAAAGGTTCACCGTTTTATATAGCAGTGCTTTATATTAATAAATCGCACTATGGAATGGGTATTTGATATTGTCTATTTAGTTTTCGTTAACGGTGCATTCAAGTATGGCACACTGGTGCGTTCAAGTATGAGACGCACCAGGGCGTTTGTATTATTGAAGCGCACCAAAATAGCAGACTACTTTTTTATTTGGAAGTTATCTAATTTATTTGTATAATATATTTAATAGCTTCTCTATTTAATCATCTAGGTCGTTTATTGATATAAAATGCATGATAAGAGTTCAATGAACAATAATTCTATCTGACATGATGGGAGCACATCTAAAATTGCGAAGACTGCAAGATATTTGTAATTTATATATTAAATTAATATGTTTGAATTATATGTAAATTTAACTAATATGCATTGGTTATTGTGTGCCATGCAGAGCCAAAAAATGAGGAAGCTCGGTAATATTATTTGCATTCTAAGTGCATAAGAGCATAAAATATTGATGAAAAAGTTGCAGAGCAATGAATCGGGTGAATCAAAAAGTAACGAATATGACTTTTTTCTTGAATTTTTAGTAATATTGTACTTAAGAATATTCGTTAATATGCTTCAATCAATCTAATTCACATATGTTGAATGTTATGCATGGACTGACAAAAACATAGGGGAATGCCATAATAAGAAAAAAACAAATTATGAAAGATGTAAAGGATGATGAATTGGTCCTTAGCTCATCTGGAGTGGTGATAGAAGTTAATGAAAGGGGGGATTTTTTTTATAAAAGTGTTAAAGATATAGTCGAAAGAATGTTTAGATGTACTTTCCACTTACAATACAAAAATCAATCCAATTATTCAAAGAACGAGTTATATCTAAACTACAACAGGAATTTCCAAAGCAATGGTCAATTAAACCTATCATACTTGCAATATAAAAAACATACAACAACAAAAAAGAACATTCAAAAAGTAATATTCCAAAATATTTTTTTATAGAATATGTATCTACTACTACAAGGCATTCCTTTATTAATATTAATTCAACTATATTTATTTTTCATATCAATATGAAAATAGTTTAATGTCATTTTAAACTTTCAGGAAGATTATGAAAATCCCAAAGGATGAACGAGGTGATATCCAAAATATGCAAGTAGGGATGTCCAAAAAAGTGTACAAGGAGATGGTTAAGGAAATGGACATAATTGCATCGCAGGAGGAGCCATCTCAACAACAATGTTCTTCAAATGTATGAAATCATTGAATTTTTTTATTATGTACATATAAGTAATTATTTAGCATTAAATATCAATTTTCAAATTTTTTTTGCAGAAAATAAAACAAAATGGAACCCATTAAGCACATAAGACAAGACAACGAGGAAGAACGGGGTTGATAGCAAAGTTTTTTAGCAGTTGTGATTTCTTTATAACAACTTAAGATTCCATATTGGTCTCGATATTTATAATTTACATCGGCCATCCTTGGATGTCTTCAAACATGTGTTAACATACAAATAAGAGCCATCAGAAGAATTGATTGACAATGGGTTAAGTATGGGTTGTGAGGATATGTAAGCGTATCAAAAATTAATTGTGGAATTTGTAAGTATCTATGTTGTTTTACTTCTCTTAATTTATAATTAATGGAACCACAAAAATAATCTATATTAAGTCTATGATTTGTTAAGGGATATAAAACTTGCAAGAAACAAAGTATGGAGTGGAGCCAACATAAGAGTTGTTGAGAGAAGGCATGAGATTTGCTTTTGAAATAATGTGTAGCATTCGAGACTCAATTCTTTATATGGTACATTGTTTTCAATTTACATTCATGTATATCAATGATTTTAATTTTCATTATTCCCACCACTGTAGATACACTCATTACATTTTATTTTTATGTTTGTATATGGAAGCTGAAGAAGAGGAAAACAATCAATGCAATCAACAAAACATTTGCCAAATAACCCAAGTCATGCAAGTGACTCAAGCACTGACAATAGTTCTAGCGAAAAATGATGATCAATATATTTGGATGTTAATGCAAGTCGTTGTATATTTTGAATAATTGTTTCTGAAAATCAGACATTTTGTATAATGTACTGGACATAGTGTCCGAATTGAAATACAACAGGTTACATTAAGTGTAACAATTTTTTATTTTTTTAAACGAAAAGGGGTACTTTTTTTATATAATAAAAAAGGAGGTCTTAGCCGAACCGGTAAACATGTAATTACAAAATTGCTCTATATAGACTGAGCCATATAGATTCAAAAAGTTCTATGATACTTCAGACAAAACATGCTTCTAAGCACTTACATTCTTCCATATTCAAACTACAACTAAATCCTGATTGGTATAGATCCTAATGAAAGTACTTAAAATCAAAATACATTTGAACTTCATTTAACAAAATTGACAAAAGATGAATCTTGAATTTCCCATAACATTAAAGTCTACTCTGTCTTCAAAGGAGAAGGAGGCAGAGAGGAATTTTTTAAAAAGCAATGAAATCCAATGTCCTAGTCAACTCCATCAGTGCATTTTCCTTCCCACGGTGCAACAGTTCTTTTAGATAGTATGTAATCACCGATGCTATATTTTGTTTATTGCATCGAGGCATATATCGTTATAAAGCACCGATACCGTTAAATTTTTGGTGTGCATCGATGTTATATTTATTAACATGCATTGGTGCATATGTCGTTATAAAGCACTAGTGCCTGTAAATTTGTGTGGTGCCCCAGTGCGTGTTGGTAATTAAAGTCACTAGTGCGTTGTGTGTTTGTTCGCACTAGTGCATTTACATCAACAAAGCGCGATGATGAAAAAACCTCCACTAACGCCTCTGGTCGCTAGGTTTTTTTAGTTATGATAAAATCTCATAAAAACATCTTCCAAAACATCTGATACCATTGGTGGAGGTTGTTGCGGAGGTTTTTTTGGCAATTTGGACCAATCTTGTAACACTAAAAACATTCGCTATAATCTCCGCTACAGTGCCTTTTCCTTGTAATATATAATTGTAGTTATACTTATTAACCATATTTTTGTGTTTGTAGATGGAACATGAAAAGCAGGAACATCAAACACAAGTAAATCAACAAAATATTAGGTTAAATAACCCAAGTACAATATATCCTACAAGTGATGAAGAAATGAGGCATGCATGCAGCTCAAGCGATGACAATAGTTCACGTGAGGAATGACAATCAATATAATTGAATGTTTCTACAAGTTGCATGTTTTGGAATATTAGTATGTAAAAATCGGGGATTTTGTTTAATGTACCGGACATATTGTCTTGCATGAGGACATGTTACCACAATAAGTGTAACAATTACATTTTGACAATTTGTTTAATGTATTGGACATACAATCTCAATTAGATGTTGATGGGTTACCAATAAGTGTAACAATTACATATTGGTTGCATTTTGACTATTGTGGACCTTTGCATTGCCCCATTTCGTATGATGATTGATTTCTTACTCATATATAATAAAGTGAGTTTCTTATTTGATTGCATTGTCTGATGTTGTAAAATGTTGCATTGTTGATTTATTATGTCACTGACGGGGGACATATATAAATCGCATCAGCAGATTAATTTGGAAGTTGTGATCAAATTTCTTTTTAAACTATGGTTAAAATTTTTGTATTTTAATGTTTTTAATTTAAATTTTTAAAAAATTGTATTTATGTTGCATTTCATTAGAGCAAACATGGTTATGCCCACCTCGTTTTTCCCTCCCTAGGAGGGGGCGGCGGGTAGACGTCACGGATGTTGGATGGACGACTCTTAATTCACCATATCTTTTGAGATTTGATTAAGTCGACAAACACAGTTCTATTAAGCAAGTGGGTATTCAATATACATGATAATTTCACATTGACGTACACCCAATAATTATATGACATGACATTTTTATTGAGGACCACACCACCTTCCACGTCTAGTCGTAATTTTGAGGATAATGACCAACAATGATAACGAATCACAATATATACAATATGTATTTGTTAAGATAGTATTTTTACCCCGTAGGCATTCACCAAGGAGAAGAATTACTTCCACATCAGCAAGATTCCTCGCTCATGGAGCGAATGGAATTTTGCAGCGTGGATGGCAATGCTTCTCCGCGACCTACCTTCTGCGATGCGATGCTGTCTCGTTGAATGAACAATTTCGCCTTTATTTTCAACTTTATCGTGTCGCAGCTCGCCAGCGACCAAGCAGTTCGCAATTTCTCTTTTAGTTTTTTTTGCCTTGCACGGAGACCGCCAACCGCCGACCCGCGACACAGTCAAGCGCAAATCGTTTTGTTTTTCCATATCGCCAACGACCGCCGACCAACGTGATTACTCGATTGGTCCTTTGTTTATATGATATTTGCAGTATTGGTTGTTGATATGATGCATGGTTCTAAGCCCCGGGAGATCGAGTCTATGAGTCTTCTGAAAACGCAGCACACACACCTTTTTGCAGTTGTTTTAAACAAGGGATAAGAAAATAATACTAAACGTGATCCCAAATCTGTTCACAAATAGTTTATCATTTGTAAAAGTCATATGTCGAAAGAGGAAGATCGACGGTGCAGCGTTGAGAAGCCAGATCGACGGTCCACATTGACACCCACATTGCCAAAGAGCTCGAGAGATAAGTAATAAAGCCGATGCGGAATACAAACCACCATCACACGTGTCCATTCTTGATACGTCCGCATATGGAAAAGTGGTATTGCAAACTGCTCAAAGGGCAATGCGGAACCACCCTTTGCACGTGCGAAAAGACCATTTCCAAAAGTTATTTATTATTTATTAGATTAAATAATGCATTGTTTTTGTTATTTGCGCCTGAATTCTTTTGTAACCTCTACCCTGTATTAAATTCCAGAATTTTACAGTTAAGTTATTCCATTGATTTCTGTCTTTGATTGGTCTACGCACAATGCTTCTCCGCGACTTGCCTTCTGCGACACAATGTTGTCTCGTTGAATGAACAATTTCGCCCTTTATTTTCAACTTTATCGTGTCACAGCTCGCCAACGACCAGTGCAAGCGGTTCGCAATTTCTCTTTTAGTTTTTTTTGCCTTGCACAGAGACCGCCGACCCGCGACACAGTCAGGCGCAAATCGTTTTGTTTTTCCATCTCGCCAGCGACCGCCGACCAACGTGATTACTCTATTGGTCCTTTGTTTATATGATATTTGCAATATTGGTTGTTGATATGATGCATGGTTCTAAGCCCCGGGAGATCGAGTCTATGAGTCTTTTGAAAACGCAGCACACACACCTTTTTGCAGTTGCTTTAAACAAGGGATAAGAAAATAATACTAAACGTGATCCCAAATCTGTTCACAGATAGTTTATCCTTTGTAAAAGTCATATGTCGAAAGAGGAAGATCGACGGTGCAGCGTTAAGAAGCCAGATCGACGGTCCACATTGACACCCGCATTGCCAAAGAGCTCGAGAGATAAGTAATAAAGCCGGTGCGGAATACAATCCACCATCACACGTGTCCATTCTTGATACGTCCGCATATGGAAAAGTGGTATTGCAAACCGCTCAAAGGGAAATGCGGAACCACCCTTTACACGTGCGAAAAGACCATTTCCAAAAAAAAATTGTTATTTATTAGGTTAAATAATGCATTGTTTTTGTTATTTGCGCCTGAATTCTTTTGTAACCTCTACCCTGTCTTAAATTCCAGAATTTTACAGTTAAGCTATTCCATTGATTTATGTCTTTGACTGGTCTACGCGCAATGCTTCTCCGCGACTTGCCTTCTGTGACGCAATGTTGTCTTGTTGAATGAACAATTTCGCCCTTTATTTTCAACTTTATCGTGTCGCAGCTCGCCAGCGACCAGTGCAAGCGGTTCGCAATTTCTCTTTTAGTTTTTTTGCCTTGCACGGAGACCGCCGACCCGCGACACAGTCAGGCGCAAATCGTTTTGTTTTTCCATCTCGCCAGTGACCGCCGACCAACGTGATTACTCGATTGGTCCTTTGTTTTCAACTTTGTCATGTCGCAGGTCGCCAGCGACCATTGCAAGCGGTTCGCATATTCTGTTTTAGTTTTTTTAGGCCTTGCATGGCGACCGCCGACCAGCGAGATAGTGATTCATATTCATACCTTAATCTGAGGAATAGTAAAGCGCATTCCTGGTCTCTCAACTAAACCAGTCAGATCATGATCCATGTATTCAAATACAATGTATCTCTGAATTTATTCTATCAGTATCTCCTATGTTGCTCCGATGGCATTTATATCGACTATGGATTCATTTATTTTAACAATTTACGGATTAAAACAAACTGATGCAACTCTACATGAACAAATATTATGAGATATAGAATTTTTTTTCTACAGTTGAGCATTCAATTGCGGATTAGACATGGAACAACTTTCCATCGGGTTTGCCACGGCAAAATTTATTTCTTTGGGTCTACTCGATTACGAATTTATGAATCTTGATTCAATAGTACTCATTTCTGCCTATGAACGTATTTGTGAATTTGACGGATTGGACCTTTTGCACATTCTATCTTCTACGGATACAAGAACAGATTTCAATGCAACAATGGTTAAATGTGCTCAGACACCAATGCACCGCCTTTAGCTGCAATCGTTTATAAATTTGGATGGATAAAGCTTATCTGATTGTATTCTTGTTTGCTGTTGTTATTGTGTCTCAATTTTTTCTTCAGCTCAACGACCCTCTTCAAGAGATCAAGTTTCTTGTTTTCTATTGAAAATCAAGGTTCTTTACTGAAACCAAAGTTATATTTATTGTTATAATAACTCATATTTCTTGTTTAGTGTCTCAACTGCGATTTATTTACTCGTTTTACTTGTATGTTAAACCTTTAAAGTTATAATTTAATCATACATCTTATTTATTTACTTCTTTAAGATGGAACGATGCTTCACTGACATTTGTGCTGCAACAGATATTTTCTCCTAGACAAAATGCTCGTTCCAAAAAAAAAAAAAAAATTTACTCACAATTGTGTTTTTCCCTCCTCTAAACTAATTTTCTCTGGTCTAAGATGTTTTTCCCTTTTCACAATTGTGTTTTAATTTGTCTATGTTCCTATTCTGCTTTTTTGCTGCAACAGGTTTTGTCTCCTATTCTTAATGTATCTTTTATTGTCTAATGTATATTTTTGTCTATATATGCTTTATTGTATGCTTTCTAAGACCATACAATTTCTTCATTTTGATTAACCACGTTGTCAACAAGTTTGTAAAGCAATTGGTTTATCCCAGATACAGAAGCTCGTACTGGGAATAGCCTTGCGTTGTCGGAATTGTCTTTGAAGTAACTTGCACCTTTAAAATAATTTTCCCTGCTCTGAGGGTTTTTCCCTTTTCACAATTGTGTTTTTCTTTGTTTATGTTCCTATTCTGCTTTTTGCTGCAATAGGTTTTGTCTCCTAAAGAAGTTATCCATTCCAGAAATTATTTCTTTAATTTTGTCAGAATTGTGTTCTTGTTTGCTATTGTTATTGTGTCTCAGTTTTTTGTTCATCTCAACCAAGCTCTTCGGGAGATAAAGCTTCTTGTTTTCTACTGAAAATCAATTGTGTTTTAATTTGTCTATGTTCCTATTCTGCTTTTTTGCTGCAACAGGTTTTGTCTCTTATTCTTAATGTATCTTTTATTGTCTGATGTATATTTTTGTCTATATATGCTTTATTGTATGCTTTGTAAGACCATGCAATTTCTTCCTTTTGATTAACCACGTCGTCAACAACTTTGTAAAGCAATTGGTTTTAGCCCAGATGCAGTACCTCGTACTGGGAATAGCCTTGTGTTGTCAGAATTATCTTTGAAGTAACTTGCACCTCTAAAGTAATTTTCCCTGCTCTGAGGTGTTTTTCCCTTTTCACAATTGTGTTTTTCTTTGTCTATGTTCCTATTCTGCTTTTTGCTGCAACAGGTTTTGTCTCCTAAAGAAGTTATCCATTCCCTAAATTATTTATTTAATTTTGTTAGAATTGTGTTCTTGTTTGCTATTGTTATTGTGTCTCAGTTTTTTCTTCATCTCAACCAAGCTCTTCAGGAGATAAAGCTTCTTGTTTTCTACTGAAAATCAAGGTTCTTTTCTGAACCAAAGTTATATTTGTTGTTATAATAACTCATATTTTTTGTTTGGTGTCTGGACTGTGGTTTATTTACTTGTTTTACTTGTATGTTCAATGTTTAAAGTCATAATTTAATCATGCATGTCATTTATTTACTAGTTTCAAATGTTTTCTGTTGCAATAGATATTGTCTCCTAGATAAATTGTCCGCTCCAGGAAATAACTCTTTTCTTTACTAACAACTGAATTTTTCTCTGCTCTAAAGTAACCCTATACTTCCTGTTCACTCCCTCTTCAAATTCCTTGTTCATCCCTGTTCTCAAATAACCTATTCCTGTTGTTCACCCTTACTCACAATTGTGTTTTTCCCTGCTCTGAAGTAACCTATACTTCTTGTTCACTCCTTGTTAAAATTAGTTGCTCTGTCTGTTCCTGTTCTGCTTTCTGCTGCGACATGTTTTGTCTCCCAAACAACTTGTCCATTTCACAAAATAATTCTTTTATTTTCTCACAGTTGCGTTCATCCCTGTTTTGGAATAACCTATATCTACTACTGCCTCTGATCCTTTACTAATTTTTGCTTCAAAACCATGTCCTCTCTTCTAAAATACTGCGAAATTTTAGACTTACTAAATAAATTGCTCATTTGCTGTGACTGGTATATATTCAGTTCTCTAAGTTTACCAATATAGATTCTTCCAATATAGTTATTTTTCAGTAAATGATTCTATCATTTTCTTAGAATTCAGGTTTTTCCTGCTCTAAAATAAACTATACCTGTTGCTCACACCCTGCTGAAATTCCTTGTCTATTCTGGACTTTTGCTGGTATATATTTAATTCTTAAAGATTTAAGCAAAGTAATAAAAACTTAGCAAACCTTCATTACTTGGATACACAGTTATCGATCTGCCCCAACATGAGCATGCATCATAGGTTTTTTACCAAATTGTTATTCAACATTTGATAAGTTTACCAATATAGATTGAAGAAAAATTCACATTTAAGAGAAGTAATCCAAAAATTAGCAAACCTTCATTACCTACATACACAATTATGAGTATCCCCCAACATGAGCATCCATTATAAGTACAATAGTTCCAATTTGACTGATCATTAGTACTTCTTATTGGATCATTTCTTCTCTTCTTATAAACAAAATATTGTTTACTTAAAAAGGGTTTAGCTCCATTTTCCTTGAAGTTCACTAAACTTGGGCATTCAATTTTTCCTTTTTTTCTATCATCATCTTAAAAATAAGACTCAAAGGACTGAAAATCACCCCATAGAGTTTTACCAATATAGATTGAAGAAAAAATCACATTTAAGAGAAGTAATCCAAAAATTAGTGAACCTTCATTACCTGCATACACAATTATGAGTATCCCCCAACATGAGCATCCATTATAGGTACAATAGTTCCAATTTGACTGATCATTACTACTTCTTATTGGATCATTTCTTTTCTTCTTATAAACAAAATATTGTTTGCTCAAAAGAGGTTTAGCTCCATTCTCCTTCAAGTTCACTGACCTTGGGCATTCAATTTTCCCTTTTTCTATCATCATCTTAAAAATAGGGCTCAAAGGACTGAAAATCACCCCATAGAGTTTTAGAAATAAATAGACATGCACATAACTACTTCTTACTACTTCTTATCTTTCTACTAGAGTACCCTTTGTTTCATGGTAGATATGTTTAGCCAGTTTCTTTTTTCAAAATACTTGTTCCAAGTTCACTTAAACTATGGTACTGTTATAACCAACCGTGATATCAATTTTTAAATGAGTACTCCCCATAGGAAACATTCCCAACCTGAATCAGAATTAACAAAAAATTATTGTTCACATTCCACAAAGTTCATTGCTCTTAACTTGCTACCTAGAATCTAACAATGTAAGTTTCAAAAACAAATAAACAATCTCTGATGTTGTTTGCACATGTTTCCTTATTACTTTAATAGGCACGTTTGTTGCTAAAAGCAAACCAATTTGAAACCTTTCATTTGTTTATTCTTCTATGTTCTACATGTTCTCGTACATGTTTTATATTTACACTTAATATTAATTTCATCCATTTTCCAGGTTGCTTTTGCATTGCAACTATTTTCAATACAACATTATGGACACTCTATTGACCGAAAATGCAGTTTCACTTCTAATGAATGGTGCTGTTGACCTATGCCCACTAGTACAAGTTGTTGCTCTCGATCGAGTAAGCTCTCTTAATTCAACAACTACTCACTACAGAATCACTATCTCAGATGGAATTCATAGCCACGATACATTGCTTCCAAGTAGCTACAATAGCGCTGTGGAAGACCACCAACTCCAAGCAAGTTCAATCATCAAAATCATCAAGTGTACATGTAACACTATGCATAATGCGATGTATGGTTTGCTTATCACATTTTATTGTAACTTGATTTCAATTGCACTCCCAACAAATGTACCAATTTTTTTACTTTTACTTACTTACCTTAATTCTTCTTGCCAAGACGATCGCACTGGACATAATCGAAATTGTCACATTGCAAACAGCGATAGTTGGAGACCCATCACCTTTCAACTTAACCCCCAACTTTACCTCCCCCAACAGTTCATCTATTACAAGAATCAACACTCTTGATCCCGAAAACCCATCAGGTATCATACCTTGTTCGCAAAATGCAATTGGAAACACTACTGAACCTCCTCTTGCTTTTACATCACTCAACCCTTCCACCAAAACTTGGACCATTCAAGGTCGAGTTATTGCAAAAACAAATATGACTACCTACACCAATCAAAAAGGGCCTTGTCAACTTTTTGGCTTTGACCTTGTTAGTGCTACCAAAGATGAGCTTCATATCTCTGCTTTCAATGAACTAGCCACCTTATTATATGACAAAATAAATGTTGGTATAGTCTACACTATCTGAAATGGAACAATTAAATTGGCCAACCCAACATACAACCATTTGACAAGCCCCTTCGAGGTTTTTCTTAACCCCTCGTCAACCATTCAACCATGTTTGGAAGAATGTCCATTAATCCCTTTTCATTGCTTCCACTTTAAATCTATCCATGACATCAAAACTACACCCCTCAATTCCATGGTTGATGTTATTGGAATTGTCATTTATGTTTCCCCTGCATCAACTATACGCAAAAGGGATGGCTCTGAAATCATTCGACGAACAGTTGGGTTAAGGGACATGTCTGGGTATAGCATAGACATCACACTTTGGGGTGATCACTGCACAATGGAGGGTTCCCACCTTGCAAGCCTTCGAGGTTTGCCTACTCCCCCTATCCTTGCAATTAAAGGCGGGCGTGTTACTGAGTTCAAAGGAAAAACCATTGGAACCATATCCAACACCAACCTCCTTATAAACCCAAATATTGAGGAAGCTCAACTTCTCCAAACATGGTTTACTGACAATGGTTTCCGTTCAGCCTCGCCATCTTTGAGCAGAAAATCCACCTCGCCTTCTTCTAGCTCTTGCAAATGCATTTCCATTTCTGCTCTTCAAGCTCTCCAACCCTCTGAAAAAGCAACCCGGTATTCAATTATTGCTACAATCACCCATATTAACACCGATGACTTTCATTTCCTTGCATGTCCTTTGTTTGTCGATGGCATTCAATGCATGAAAAAAATTTCCCACAAAGTTGGTAATGTATGGCATTGTGCAAAATGTGATGGGGAATTTACAGAGTGTGCTTATCGATACATACTCAAGCTTGACCTAATGGATGTGACTGGACAACTATACGGTGTCATAGCTTTTGATGATTCTGCGCAGCAACTGATGGGCATCTCTGCAAAAGATTTATGCCTTCTCTCAAATGATTCAACATCTATTTTGGAAATAGTTCAACGTGTCTGTGCTCGAAAATACCTTTTAACCTTATCTATACGAACAGAGACTTTTAATTCAACATCTCGCTTGAAGGTGTTGCTCATCATGTCAAAGGAAGCTTCCTTATCATCATCACCTACTGATTCCCTTGATGGAAATGAACCCATTTTTCGTACTACACATCCAGTAGCTCGCAGGCTTTGAACTCTGCCTTTGATAACACTTTCCCAACAAGTTTCTACTCTTCAATTCTACCTTTTTGTACTTCATACTTGCTACTTATCCACTGCAAGCTTTTGTATTAACACCGGTATGTAAATTATACTTTTATGCATCATGGAGCATGCTTTAATATTATATGCTTTACTTTTTCTGTAACATTTTGTTAAATTGCATATTCATTGCAACGTCTCTTGTCACTTTCAAATTTATGCTTACATGAAGATTCATTTATCAACTTTATACTTCTTTTCTTTATAAACACTTTTCAAAACGATTCACATTTGTTTCTTGCAACAACTTACCATAAATTATGCACGGTCCATTTATCTTTAACAATCTACGTTTGTTTGCTTATTCAATGGCTTAATATATAGTATGTTTCTCCTCAAACAAATGCATTATTAAGTTCTTAACCAAAAAAACATGTTTCTTGTAGCCATGTCAACAAATGAGCACAATGATCATATCAATGGATGCAAAAGAGTTCTATATACTGAGAAGAAACAACAAGCGCCAATGCCTTCTATATAAAGCTGCTCGCCAACTTGTTAATATCCCTACTCCATTTGACATTGTCCAATCTCCCCTCGGACACTCTACATCGTCTGCATCAACACCCAACAATCAAGGAAACATTCACCTACAAGGTATACAACAACAATTCCGTACAAGGTTGGACAAATTATCTCCCATGAACGTATGCTCTATATGCATGGAGTCTTATCTTGGCATTAAGACAAGGCACTTTTCTAATGCATTTTCATGTTCATGATGCATTGGGGGAAAAAAACTTCATTGCTACTCCTTGGCAAACAACATGGATCCTGGGGTACAACCACCTGTGCTCACTGTCCTTACTCAAGTTGAAGAAATGCTCATTTCTCGTGTTAATCCAATTTTACAAGTCACTCATGCTCGTGGGGGTCAATATACTTATTTTGGACACACTATTAGCTTCCCCCAAGACATTACAAGCATTGCCACTTTACTCCCCCGCTTACTCTCAGACATTGACATCCTTATTGTTCATAAATGCAATCCTAGCAAGAAGCCTTATGAGTTCTTTGTCAGTCGAACACATGTTCTTGCTGCTCTCCAATTCAAGCTGTCAAATGATCCCTACTACAAGGATGTTCAAGTTAACTCAATTGCATTGTCTTCTTTGCCTATTGAACCAACTGACATTTCCTCCCTTCTTCGCCATATCAGACCTGAGGAAACCCTACTTGCTGAGCATACCTTAAATGCTAATATCCAGTCACCCAACTTCTTTGAACCCCATGAAGAACAATCCTCTTCCTTTATATCTACCCAGACAAATAGTAGAACTAAGGTTGATGAAATCAAACGCTTCTTAGCAACAAGCAATGCACCCACTCCGCCTTGCATTGACTGGCCACCAATAGATACTTCCCCTATCAATGAATACAACACAATAGGCCTCCTCTCAATGGCCTTCCCAACCCTGTTTCCCACTGGAGTCGCAATGCTTAAACAACCACACATTGAAGAGGTTGGTATTGACAATTATGCACTGCACCTACTTCGATACCACGACAATCGATTTGGCCAACATCCTCGATTTCGTTATTACATATATAATCTCATTATGCGCCACCGCGGCCATTCTACTACTTCTGTGTTTGTAAAACGTAGTATTGAAGATACACTTCCTCCAACGGTTTCAGAGCTTCTACAACAATTACAAGAATTACCAAATGCTAAGATAGCTGAGCAAGTCATGCGGTTTGGCTCCAACCTTTGTGGGACCCGCTCCTACTGGAACAAAAGCAAAGCTGAACTAACTGACATGATCACACAACAAGGAACACCAACATTCTTCTTTACGCTCAGTGCAGCTAACACCAAATGGCCAGACCTGCATTCTTTCATGCCTGGACACGCTCCAGCAGCTTCACATCAACAGTACCAATGGAGAATTTGCAACCTTATATCAAATCCACACGTTGCATCTCAATACATGGAGAAAAGATTCAAAATATTCCTAGAAGAAGTTCTTTAAAAAGGGCTTGCAACAAAAGACTATTGGTGCAGGTTTGTAACAAACCATATTCCCATCAAATTCCAGTGTATTCAATACCTCAACTCTTAATTTCTAATCTTAATATTTTCCATGCAGATATGAATGGCAACATAGAGGATCAGCACATATACATGGCTTCTTGTGGATGGACAATGCACCCGATATGGACACATTAGACTGGGCAGATCATGCTAGGGTTGCAAATGCAAAACAGTACTTTGACAAGTTTGTTATAGCATGGAATCCTCGCATCAACCATTCTCAAACCCCATTGTTCCAATCCTCAACTATAAATGATCCATGCACCATTGGATCACATTCTATACTTGCAAGTGATCACTTACATGACTACGAAGAACTTGTTAATTGTGTCCAAAGGCATACAAAATGTTCCGAGTCTTCATGCCTCTGCAAAAAAGGGTCGACTCTTCAATGTCGTTACAGCTTTCCATTTAAACTACAACCTACCTCTTCCTTATTCATTGATGCAAATGGACGAAAAACATACAACCCTGCCAGGAATGATGCCCTCCTTAATATTCACAACCCTACCATGCTCTCCATTTGGCGAGCTAACATTGATTGCCAACCTGTTCTCTCTAGACATGCTGTACTCAAATATATTTCAAAATATGTAGCAAAGGCAGAGCCAAAATCAGAATCCTACCAGGCACTTCTTTATTGCATTGCACATGCAACTCCACATGATGCACCAATCCTGCAACCAATAAGACGCTTCCTATCAGAAACTGTTGCCGATCGAGACATTGGTGCACAAGAGACATGCCACATGCCCCAAAAGCTCCCTCTTTGTCTTTGTAGTCGTTCCTTTCTTTCCTTAAATGTTAGCCAAAGTGTTTTCCGACGTATTTCCAATGACTGTCTTGATACCCCACCAACACCAACCTTCATTTTTTCCTACATGCAATGACCCCCTACACTCGAACATCTTACTCTTCTTGAAGCTGCACGCTCTTGGTCATTCTCATCTCGTAGAAAGCACTCCCAATGGAAACCAAACCACCCTCCCAAAATCGTTCGTGTCTTTCCTCGCTTCACTAGCATTCCACACATTTCTGAAGATGCCTTTGTTTCCTTCTGTTGGAGTGAGCTCCTGCTATACAAACCTTTTCGCACGTTGCACAATGACATTGGAGCAACAGAATTGGACATAACTTCTAATTGGCTTCGCATTAAAGACACATACATTGCATGGCATGTTGATCGTTTACCAGAAACCCCAAAAACCCCCAACACACCTCCCTCTAATGACTCTAATTCTGCTTCTAACCACTTGCCCTTACCACCTGTTATGGATGAATGGGAATTGCTTTCCCAACTCCACCCTAGAAACAACCTCTATGTTGACGACCTTGACATGCTTGGCCATCGTGATTTTGATAAAGAACACAATTGGATCGAAAACCATATTCCTTCCCACATGCATGCAACAGCCATATCATTCACTGACCTCACGCGTTTATCCTCCCACATACACCATGACACCTATTCATCTTCAGGTCCTATTGCCTCCTTGTCTCCCACACAACGAATGGCCTTTGACCTTATCCTAAAACACTCAACAACTTCTACAAACCCTCCCCCACTCAAAATGGTCATTCAAGGCACTGCGGGGACAAGCAAGTCTTTCTTAATATCTTGCATTAGAACTGCACTCCATCCTGTCTCTAGCGATACACCTTCCCCCTTGCTCCTACTAGCTCCAACCGGTATTGCTGCATTTAACATACAAGCCCTAACAATCCATTCAGCTCTTCGCATACCCATTGTTGAGATGCACCCTCTTGAAGGACAATCCCTTTCATCCTTCCAAGAACAATTCCGGCATATTCGGTACATCATCATTGATGAAATGAGCTTCGTTGGCCCAAAAATGCTTTCTCGAATAAATGATCACTTACGTCAAGCCTTCCCTTCCCATTCAACAACTCCCTTTGGTGGTTGTTCCATCATATTCCTTGGTGATTTTGGACAACTGCCCCCTGTAAAGGACATCCCCATGTATGTTGGCGCATCTCGAGGGAATATTCTATGGCGCACATTTGACACCTTCGTTACACTTTCAACTATCTTTCGACAACAAGGGAACAACGCTTCTCAAGTTTCCTTCCGCCAACTACTGCTTAATCTCCGAAATGCAACACCGACTCTTGAAGATTGGACCCTCCTGATGTCCAGAACAACCTCAAACCTTTCACATGAAGAGAACCATACATTTGACAACTGCACTCATTTGTACGCAACTAATAGCTCTGTTGAAATGCACAACAAACAGATGCTGAAACACCTTAACATGCCAGTTGCACATTGCTTTGCAGAGTAAAAGAAACAACATCTCCAATCCTCAGTAGATGATGAACAACTTCCATTCAAGGTTCTACTAGCAATTGATCAACAAGTCATGTTGACAGCCAACTTGTGTGTCTCTGCAGGTCTTGTAAACGGGTCGCTTGGGAAAGTTATTGCAATTGTCTACAACTCCAACGATCAACCAACGAAATTTCCATCTTATGTTGTAATTGACTTCCTCCACTACAAAGGACCCCCATGGGATTCTTGCAATCCAACTTATGTGCCCATCCCTCCTATCACAAGGGGTACATGAAGGCAAGTACCACTTCGAATGGCATGGGCTTTAACAATTGATAAAGCAAAAGGGATGACTCTGCAAAATGCAACAATTGATATTGGCAACATTGACCGACAAGGCCTTACATTCACTGCAATATCAAGAGTTAAATCTTTATCAAGCCTTGGCATAGCTCCACCTTTTTCCTTTTGTAGGTATTCTCGAATTAAAGATATCCCCCATGTGCAACGTAGAATACAAGAAGAGACCTTGCTTTCTTCAAAGTCTTTGCAGCCACATTCTCCATAGAGTTACATTCCACCTCCTTTACATGCCTACTTTGTATAGCTATCACTTTACTCCCTTCCACTTTTCCAAAATGACTTATCTGCTTTGTTCATATCTTGTATTCCTACTCCTACTATCATTGAATATATTATACTTCTTCAGGTCTATTACAGAAGATAGGAGTTGAAATGGAGGCCAAACTACTGACCAGTTTTGACACAAAAATAAATAAATAAAATGTGCAGCACTGAAATAAATGATTGTCCACTATTATTATTTCTTCAAAAATCAATACTTAAGAAACTGTTGCAAAAGTAAATAGATGTCAACCACAACAGCAAAAAATAACAATGAACACAAAGTTGTTTGCTTCAAATAGAAATCGACACATGTATATATATAGTCTCTGATTCTAAACCCCTTTACATCTTTTACACGTCATACTGTTTGATAAATCATCTTCTCACTACATACTAAACATTTTATACATCTATTTGTAATGCTCCTTTACATTTAACCCAATTCGAAGATAGATCTTTCACTATTTTTTTCCTCTCTCTTGTATTAAAATAGTGTCAACAAATCCTTGAAAGTTGGATTCACAAGTCACAAAAAATAACTCTTCTACTACCTATCAGGTACCCAAAATATAGTTTCCAACAGTTTCTAAATATTTGCAAAATAAATTGCATCTCCCTAATTTTCCTGAACACAAAAAAAACAACCAGGCCATAAAAGTAATTACAAAATTGCAATTATTTGCACCTCAACTAACTACAGAAAAAACTTGTCCCAAGCATTAGCTTGTCCAGCAATAGTAGTAACTCTGCTTGGTTCCAAAACTTGCAAAGCAACTTCATGATATGACAATTGAGTCTCAACATATTTCCTTCCTTCTTCTACTGCTGCACAACTTTCTTCTAACAAATATGCATGTGTGGATACTTGGCCAACCATATGGTGTACATCTTCTTCAATGAGGGTATCCAACTTTCTAATGTATTCTAATTCTCCTTGCAACGCAGTGTTGATCTCTGTCATTTGCAACTCCTCTGCAGGCAACTCATCTATAGGTGGAAGCGGACAAAGATGATACTTCTCATAGACCTTCTAGATTCTCTTGTAGAAACCCATCCATGCCTCAGTAGTCCTTGTAATGTCAGTATTCAGCTTTAGAGATGCCTTTCTACAAAATTCTAGAAGTTGCATTTCTGACTTTAAATCCAAAACTGTTTTAGGCACTAATTCTGTAGGGTATTCAGAGTTTGTCTCTCTCCAAACCATATGTCGTTTAACCTTATCTGCTACATCAAACTGCCTTCCTCTAGCTGCTTGCGCCTCTACAGCAATTTCATCCATTTGTACCATCATTTCAAGTTGTAGACTTTCTCCATAACAGTCACTTGGAAATGATACATCTGCTCAATTACTTTGCAAGCTTCATCACAAAACACAGTTATTTCTACCTTTCTGTTGTTTCCTGTTTCAAGCCGTTTTGTCAAGCCTCCATTTTCTTTCTCTAACTCTTCAACCTTCAGCTTCAACTCTTGCACTTAGTCAGTAGCTAATTGTTTTGATTTTAACTGAGTGGTCGCAGCTTCAAAATCATTATTTTCTCCTTCCAAAATCATCACCTGAACCGCCAATTTATCTTTTTCATCATCCAACCTCCATAGATCTTCAACCATTTTCTCCTTTTCAGATAACAGGTCACTATATTTCCTTTTCATCTCTTTCCCTCGATTCTCTTCTCTATGTAGATTTTCTCGTACCTTGGACAGTGTTGCCTTTGCAATTTCAAGATGGCCTACCAACTCATCCACATTATGCGCACTTGCCTGGGCCATCACTACATTTGCTGCAGCTGCAAACTTTGGATCATTGTTAATTCCCTCCAAGATTGGAGTTTCTATTACTGTGACAACATCTTCATAATTGGCACACTTCATTCTTTTCTCTGATTTCCTAATGATCACTTTTCTATTAGGATCAAAAAAAATTGAATCAAGATTTGCCACCTCATTCTCTTTAGAAGGACTATAAGGGATGAGTTGAAGCCCTGGTAGTGAACAATACCCTCCACTTATACTTTCTAAGGGCCCAACTTCCACATTTTGTACATCAGCACTTTTTGGCTCTTCTCGTTGCTTACATTTCAACTCTTCTTCTCTTATCCTGTCCTGTTCCGTTGATCCTAAGGGCCCTACTTCCATATTTTGTACATGAGGACTCTTTGGCTCTTCTTCTTGATTAGCTTTTACCTCTTCTTCTCTTATCCTGCCTTCTTCCGCTGATCCTAATAGCCCTACTTCCATATTTTCTACATCAGCACTTTTTGCCTCTTCTTCTTGCTTAGATTTTATCTTTGTTTCTCTTATCCTGTCCTGTTCCGCTGATTCTAGGGAACCTACTTCCATATTTTGTACATCATCACTGTTTGCCTCTTCTTGTTGCTTGGATTTTCCCTCTTCTTCAGTTTCTTCTCTAAGCAGTCTGTCTGATTCTTCTTTTACCATCTTCTCATTCTCCTCCTGCTGCACTTTCTGAACTTCAGCTTCCTTCTTCTTCTTCTCAACCTATGCTACTGACCTATCTAATACTTGTTCATGATGTGTATCTACCTCAACCTACTTATCCTTGTCAACGTTAGGACTAGAATTCGTTCCTTTTTTAAGACGATATCGGTTGTTTAGATCAATCATGTTCTTTGCACTTCGATAAAACTCCTCATCCTTCCAAAATAAGTGGCCATACTCATAGCCAATCCTGCAAAAGCGACAGTGTGCTTGCATCTTTCCATCGGGATCATGCCTTCTAAAACTCTTCACCCCAAAATGAAAGCCTTCCAAATCTTCAACAAACGCTTCAGCTTCCTTTGCTTTTGCAACTTTATATGCTCCTATTACAAATGGCATTGGTGGGTAAATCAACTTCTTCTTTTCAGCTAGAAAATGGCCAACTCCATTTACATAAACTTGCCTAACAGCTTCTTTGTGTACCACAAAATCAGTAGCGTATTGGGGCATCATAGAAGGAGCTTTGCTTCCACCAAACATCCGGATATACAATCCTTCCATGCATAAGTAATAATCTCCATACTGTTCAATGACTTTGATAGCATTCTCAAACATGCAACATGGTTCTTCCTTAAACATCAAGCGATACAGTGGTATGATGAATGATTCACATATTCTCTTATAGTGACTTTTATACCTGTCGCCCCAAAGCATTTGATATGCTACATGCACAGGGGGCCCATTTGTATTCCAAACACATCATAAACCTGCAAAAGGATATCTAATTGAGATACAATCCAACAAATACCCAGACATATGAAAATTAACATTATCCTCAGCTACTCCTCGTTGAGCTGCAACAATGTTTGTAGATAAGTTGTCTGAGATGATTGCAGACCAATTGAATACTGTACCATGTGTCACAACATGGCACATCACAAGTGCCCTACTGAGTTTGTAAATATTCCCATCTGGCAATCCATAAATTCGGCCCAACATCAAAGCTATTAGGCGAAACGTGGTTCTCAGGTGTTCAGTGTCATACTCCCCGCTCTTTTTTGTCCTTAACTGTTTTCTAGGGATTGTCATCTTCCTAGCAAATTCCAAATAATTAAAATTTGCATCTTTTACCCATTGAGTAGTCAACAAAACATCAGCATGAGGAAGGTTGTATGCTGCATCTAAGTGACCTGCCTGGAAGGATCCAAGACCTTCACCAGTAGTGTCTAAAATCATTCTAGACGTTGCATCAGTCCTATGTATAATCCAGCCTATCACTTCTGAGCATGGAAATAGCTCAGGCCGTGTTGCTGCTCTGTGGAGGTGTGACTTCCTGATATTCTTATAAACCAATAATTCCTCAATACTCGCATCTAGGAAATTTGTGTCCCTAATAGCTCTATATAACTCAGTCCATGAAAACTGCAGAGATGCTCCTGTCATAGGCTTTATGTCTCCAAACATCATGTAAAAAGTACAGAGCAACAAAACTTATATGTCAAGGTCAAAGTCTACTACGCTGCCTTTACTTCTTTCGAATCACATGTACATATCCAACCTGTCCAAACGTAAAAGCACCAAATCAAAAAATAACATTGAAATGTTATTTGCAGTCAATGGTTATGGTCCAACAACCATAACCTACAATCTTGCGAAGACAGAAAACATTATCATTAATTTGGGTGTCAACTTATATAGTATTTTTCACCTTTAGTCAAACACAATGCATTTGTCCAAGTATGTTAATCTGCGAAGACTATATGTTCACTCTATGGATTGTTCATGGGTTTCGCAAATAACATGGAAAACAAAATACTGTAATTTATATGTTCTATAGCTTATTGTATTTTCAAATTAGAAATTAATCCAAATAAACCATACTCCCACAACACAAATTTATTGACTTTCAGTCAAATTTTAATAAATTATAATATTTAACTCCACTGGAACAACAGAAATTAGTAAAAATTCACTATAACCATATCTTAAAATCACATCTACGCAAATATCACTTGTAAATTCCTGCACAAATCTGCAATTTATACCCCTAGGATCGTCGCCATATGAGCCTCAATAACATAGAAAAAATGTAAGTCCTCCTACAATGAAAACTTTCATGCTACAACTCGATATCCTACGCGGAAAAATTTAGTTTGGTGAGTGTACAACGAAATCCGCAAAGTTGCAACGTTCACCAAATCGGCTTTTGTTTAACTTAATTGTTTAAAACCCCAAACTTGTCGCAACCCCAACTTCTCGCATTTAATCTCAAACACTGCTGCCATGACCCCCAAGTTTGAATCCTCTTTCTTTAAACCCAAATTCTTTGTTTTTCAGGGCAATGCTATGAAAGTGGGGTTTCATATAAGGATCAAAGCTCCAAATACTTTTAGGAGAGATGCAGAACACCTGAGAGAATCGTTATGCAGATTAGCCTATTGCTATCTAGGTCTTTGACTCAACCAAATGCAAACCCTGCATATCCACGAAAATTATATTCATTCGTTGTGAATACCCAGGTTAATAAGGTTATAACCATGAATTTAGAGGTTTATGAGAATACCCAACTAGATTATAATCATAGTTAGCACTTAGATTTTATCCCCGGTTGTAAAAGAATAACACCTAAGGTAACCTATTTCAAACCAATCTTTAGGTAGAAAACTTAGCCATTTTTTCCACCAGAGAGGGCTCTATCACAAGATATATATAAAGGCTAAAAATATATAGAACACGCTCAAATTTCTCAAAAATGATTTACTTGGTTGAAAAGGAAACAAGAAACATTGGGCATAGAGTCAATTTTCAGATACTTAATGTACCAACAAGTGATTTAATACCAAATATATTTTCACAGAGGCAAGATAGCAACCATATCACAGTCAATAAGATTTTGCAGGTAGCATAGAAAGAAATAATAACAGTCCATCAACAACAGGCATCAAACTAGCCCCAAGAGTTAGCTCAATCGGTCGAGTACTCGTAGTTAGGCCTCCCAGCATGCGAGGTCGCGGGATCCATTCTCATCGACTCTCTTGGGGTTAGGCACGCAGCGGCCGCAGGTGTGAGGCCCCTTCGGGTGGGTCCGCCAGAAATTATTTCGTGGATGTAGCAGTCGGCTAAGCCGATTAGTGAACCACATGGAAAAAAAAAATAGGCATCAAACTAGGATGAATCCATTGTCAACTTTAGAGAAATAAATGGATACTTAAATGCGATAGATCAAGCCATAACCAGTATGAATCCCAATCTATTTCAAACATTCATTTAAGCATAGAAGAAGAACATAATGGAAGATATAACAAAGAAAATAGACATGCACATGAAGAGATAAGCGAAAAGACAGACTGTAAAAATGATCAACACATGAATCTCTGGTCTTCAACAAAATAGGTATTTTCCACCGTACGGCTTTTTTATTCAAAATTTGACTTCAAAACTTATTGTCTCTCAAGGAGTTTCCAACCCCTTCAAAAATGATTCTCATTGTCTTTTATACAAAATTCGAAAGAAGTTTGACATAACCGCTTCTTTTAACTAATAACTGAAAATGTCTTAACTCCAAAGATAACAGTCTTTAAACAATATTACAAAATTTTCTTTTAAAATAAAAACATCATTTTTGCCACTTGACAAGAGTTTTTGAATGCATCTTCATATATGAGCAGAATATCTCTGTCTTCCATATTTATCCACATAGTTCCATTGGTCAGCAGTGGGCATATCATAACTGGTCATTTCCTTTATTAAGACTCGCATTTCAATGTGACCTGCATAAGAAACAAGAGGAATATTCTCACAGATTGAGATCAACATATTTAAAATTTCAAAGTCCTCCGCAATTTTCTCCATTAGAATCTTTCCAGTAAGCATATGATCCAAATGCTTAAACTTTTCGTGATTCATTCTTATACCAAACAATAACCTCTTATATTCATTTGCAGAAATCAATTCATGATTTGCATCCCAAAAAGCAGGGAATCCTTTGATTATCAATTTTTCAAATTGTTTCTTAAACCTGTTTACTTCCTCTCGTACATCTCCAGGTTTAACTTCAATATTTTCAATATGTGAATACTTCCCTAAAAATATTCTAGCCCATGTAATGACTGAAATTCTATTCCTTATATCCATTGTTGTCAAATCCGCTTCAGTCAAACTATTTAGGAAAGTTATTGCTCTTTCTGCTATTTCCTTTGGCTTTTTGTTCAGATTCTCTCTGGCTGCTCTACAGCTTTCAAAAGCATCTTTGGCCACTTTTTCTTTAACTTTCATATAATCAAGATAGGGTCTCAATTTTTCAACTTCTTTTATAATCTGATCCCACACCAAATGCTTACAACCCTGCATTGCAGCTTGTCCTATTACATGGGCTGACAATCTTCTATTGTTATCAAACAATTCTTGATTCTTTGCTTGCAAGGTTTCAATTTCCTTATCCTTTGTTTCATTGTCTTCTTTTAGCCTCTGTGTTCCATTTTTCAATTCTTTAATCTCAACATCCTTCAAACTTATCTGGGACATGGCTTGTAAGAGACTGTCTGCTCCAGCTTTCTCTTCACCTATACCTGCATATGCCTGTTGCTGACCTAATTCTGTTAACTTTTTCTTCACCTCTTCCAATTGCTCTTCCAAACAAATCTTCTCTTTTTGCCAATGAACTTTTTCTTCAGCGAGCTTCAACATTTTTGCAGTACTATCTTTCACTTCATCTGACAACTCTTCTTTTTCCTTCTCTAGTACAGTCAATTTGGCTCCCTGGATAAGCTGAGCGTCTGGGATTTTCAGCCTCTGCTTTAATGTTCGAATTGGGCTGTCCTTTTCTTTGAGTAAATTTGCCGCCCCTTCTCCGTCTTTGTTTGCCAAATCTGATTGCAATCTTTTTATTTGCTGCTGTCGAGACTTATTTTCTGTCTTTTCTTGTCTCAACTAATTATTTAATTTGTCTACTAAAATCTTCAAATTGTTAACTTTTATGATCCCTTCCAAATAATCTGAGTATATAACTTCTCCGGTTTGTCTATGCAATAAGATTATGTCTGGAGCATTGATTTTTTTCAAGTCAACTTTCATTTCTGAAATCTTGTCTTTGGTAACAACTGAAAATTTAAGAGAGCTGTCTTTAACATTTCTGCTAGTAAATAAACTGACTTCTGTGCTGGATATACTCCTAACCTTTGGAAATAATTTACTGGTTTGCCAGGAATATTCTTGCTTATTTTGACTGTGCTCATTAAAAACATCCATTATATTACATGGTTTATTTACATCTTTTTCCACCGGAGCTTCCTGAATACTATATTCATTTACCGTGACCTCTGGTATTTTGATTTTGGTTTTTTCTTCCTTTTCTGAAAATGCCATTAGATCTTGTTGCTCATCCATTTTTAACTTTTTCCCTTTTTCTGCTTCTTCAGTCTCAATGTTACCTATGTCTTGTGCAAACCTTTTAAACCCCACCATTGCAGTGTTCACCGTGCTTTTTGCCTCTACCATCGTACCTGTCAATATCATTTCTTTTTCTTGAGAATCGGGAACAATTTCTTTGGTCTCCTTATAGTCCAACCAATTTGCTCTATCAGACATTCCCTCAATCACCTGATGATCTAGTGCTTTGATGCGATGACCCGTTCTCCTTTTTGAAATTATGTTTAACGAATCATATTCGATGGCCACGTCTGTCTCAAATTCCATATCTTTCAATAATTTTTCTATATAGATAGCAACATTTTTGTTCTTCACTGTGAATGGGCCCAAGTGTAAATGGATACTTAATATCTGTTGCTCGTTTGAAAAACAAGAAATTATTATCTTCAACAATTAGTTTCTGCCTGAGAAACTCCAAGGCGAAAACCCTTAAGGTAAGAAACACCGGTAAAATGTAGGGTTTATGTTTAAAGCCATATAACCTGATCACTGTACTATCTTTTGACAAGAACCAATCCCCTATAGCATATTTAGTACTTAATTGCATCCATGTCTGCATCTCCGGTAGTAATCTAGGCAACCTTTCTCCATAAATCATTCTATAAATTTCTAAGAGCATATAATTTATGTAATTAAACATATTATTCTCCAATAAATTTATCGAAACTATCTCAGGGAATTGTAGGTCTTTGTGATTGGCCATCGTGATCATTCTCATCAAGAATGACTGAAATTTGAAGTGTCTGAGAGCAGGGAAATTAACCATCTAGTAATGGATCTTTTCAGCCAACAATTCTTCAAAGTTAAGTCGAGGAATTTGACTTTCGTCAATCCCCGGCGGAACTATACTCATTCTATACAAAAGGCTTAATTGAAACTCAGTTACGTACATGTCTGTGTCGAAACCTAGGACCAAAGCTAACAAGGTTAAAACCAACTGGGTATTTTCGTCAAATAGAGTGGCCTCTAGAGGGTAAGCGATATCTGAAGTCCTTGCTTCTGGTTTAAGACATGTGTACAGGAACTTTTCTCTACTATCTTGAAGGGCTTGGTGATAAAACTCAATAGCAGAGGTTTCCGAAAAATTTTCAGATTCGAGGGTTTGGGAAAAATTTATTTCTAGGGCTTCAATTATGACAACGAGCTCTATTTTACAGACGGCTCTGCTTTTTCGACCGTCTAAGACAGTCCTTTCTTCTCTGGAATAATTATCAACACACCACTACACTAATTCTGGAAAAGACGGGATTTGGTCAGGGTAGAAGGTTAGCAAGGATGACTGGTGGACTCTGTGTATGTCTATACCTTCTTCTAACAACCTAGACAATTTAAGCTTGATTTTAGCAACCGGTAACCTAATTAGGGTATCGTTAACGTCCCCATCTCTGTCTTCTAGGGCTTCTTTGGCTTTAAAAACGTCTATATCATGCACAGTCTCCATTTAAATTGTTTTTTTTTTAACAAATTGCTTTAAAATATGCGAGACAGGTCACCAGACCCTACCAGTGTAGACACGTCCTTTATCCTTCTGACATAATTGGCAATCTCCACTGGTCTTCAAAACTCCCGAGAACAACGACACATAGACAAAATGCCATTTTTGAAAACCCTTTTGTTTTATATAAGCTATTTTTCTTATCTTTCTTGCAGCTTTTCGGACGTATTTTCTTTCCAGCCGTTGATCGCACGTATTAATGATTTGAGCCATCAGATCTTGCACCCTTTATTCTCCACAGTGGTATCCGCGATCCTACATAGTGGTTTTCCTTCCTGGTTTCGATTGCATGCGGATCAACGATCGCGTGACACCTGTCAAGGTGGTTTGTTTACCGCAACCACCCTTTCCCTTATCGAGTGTGCATTTCCCCTCATGTGGATGCATCTCATCCCTTGATATTTTCTTAATGCATGTCGTCCATCCGATCATCATCAATGTATGGTGCATCTCCCATGTATTTTCTGCATCCGCCACGTGCCATGGCCCACGCTTCCACATTTTACTCTTTGGCGGTTCTGCATACCGCTTCAGTGGTTTGTGATACCACTATCGCGTCAATGCGGGACAATATCATTGCGCCACGTATTCCAGTGGTATTGTATCCGAAACCGCTCACCATGGTTTTCACACGAGCTTTTTGGCGATGCGAGAATCCACGACAACCATCGATCTTTTCTTCAGCCATCTTCGCCATTGGAACTTCGCCGGAATTTAATCTTTTCCTTTAAAATATGCGAGACAGGTCACCAAACCCTACCTGTGCAGACACGTCCTTTATCCTTCTGATGTAACTACCAATCTCCACTGGTCTTCAAAACTCTCGAGAACAGCGACACATAGACAAAATGCCATTTTTTAAAATCCTTTTGTTTTATATAAGCACTTTTTCTTATCTTTCTTGCATCTTTCTGGACGTATTTTCTTTCCAGCCGTTGATCACACATATTGATGATTTGAGCCATCAGATCTTGCGCCCTTTATTCTCCACGGCGGTATCCGCGATCCTACATAGTGGTTTTCCTTCCTGGTTTCAACTGCATGCGGATCAACCATCGCGTGACACCTGTAAAGGTGGTTTGTTTACCACAACCACCCTTTCCGTTATCGAGTGTGCATTTCCCCTGATGCGGATGGGTCTCATCCCTTGATCTTTTCTTAATGCATGTCGTTCGTCCGATCATCATCAATGTATGGCGCATCTCCCATGCCACGGCCATCTCCACGTGCATCTCCCATGCATCCGCCACGTGCCATGGCCCACGATTCCACATTTTACTCTTTGGCGGTTCCGCATGGACACGATAGTGGTATCAGGATCAACCATTGCATGACACCTGTGAAGGTGGTTTGTTTATCGCAATGACCCTTTCCGTTATCGAGTGTGCATTTTCCCTGATGCGGATGGGTCTCATCCCTTGATCTTTTCTTAATGCATGTCATCCATTCGATCATCATCAATGTATGGCGCATCTCTCGTGCGACGGCCATCTCCACATGCAACTCCCGTGCATCCGCCATGTGCCATGGCCCACGCTTCCACATTTTACTTTTTGGTGGTTCCACATGGCGCTTCAGTGGTTTGTGATACCACTATCGCGTCCATGCGCGACAATAGCATTGCGCCACGTATTCCAGTGGTATTGTATCCGCAACCGCTCACCATTGTTTTTACACGAGCTTTTTGGTGATGCGGGAATCCACGATGGAATATTGCCACGTGTAGCTTTTCCTTTTGCTTTTATCCATGGGTATATCAAAATACCGACAGACCTCTGAGCTCCGAAGTATGAGCGTTTCTTTCGTCTGCGCCTTGAGGCCCTTCACGAGTAATGACGGCTCTGTCCAGAGAGTGAGTGGCCTTGTGGTGCCTCCGGCCCTGTACAGGAATAATAAGAACTTTATAAACAAAAAGAAAAAGCCCATGAAAAAAACGCAGAGCAGAACCACGATGATAATCGCCCAGGATGGATTAAAACGAGCATTGAAGCAAGAATGAGGATGGTCCTACGCCCTTCCCATAGCTTTCACCCACAAAAAAAAATGTATTGATAGCAAGAATGAGGAGTTTTCCTCTTTTGCGTAGGTCGTTTCTTCTCCTCATATAGAATATAATATGTAAAACAAATTAGAATTTCAAATTGACAGAGTTTCGTTCAGAACTTCGTCGGAATTTAATCTTTTCCTTTAAAATATGCGAGACAGGTCACCAAACCCTACCTGTGCAGACACGTCCTTTATCCTTCTGATGTAACTGGCAATCTCCACTGGTCTTCAAAACTCCCGAGAATAGCGACACAGAGACAAAATGTCGTTTTTGAAAACCCTTTTGTTTTATATAAGCACTTTTTCTTATCTTTCTTGCAGCTTTCTGGATGTATTTTCTTTCAAGCCGTTGATCGCACGTATTAATGATTTGAGCCATCAAATCTTGCGCCCTTTATTCTCCACGGTGGTATCCACGATCCTACATAGTGGTTTTCCTTCCTGGTTTTGACTGCATGCGGATCAACCATCGTGTGACACCTATGAAGGTGTTTTGTTAACCGCAACCACCCTTTCTGTTATCGAGTGTGCATTTCCCCTGATGCGGATGGCTCTCATCCCTTGATCTTTTCTTAATGCATGTCGTCCGTCTGATCATCATCCATTATAGCGCATCTCCCGTGCCACCGCCATCTCCACGTGCATCTCCCGTGCATCCGCCACGTGCCATGGCCCACGCTTCCACATTTTACTCTTTGGCGGTTCCGCATGGCGGTTCAGTGGTTTGTGATACCACTATCGCATCCATGCGGGACAATAGCATTGCGCCACGTATTCCAGTGGTATTGTATCCGCAACCGCTCACCATGATTTTCACACAAGCTTTTTGGCGATGCGGGAATCCACGACAACCATCGATCTTTTCTTGAGCCATCTTCGCCATTGGAACTTCGCTGGAATTTAATCTTCCCAAAAATTTATTTCGGACTATAGCACTTAGCCCCTCTGCGTTCATTTTGCCCCTCCCGGGGCAAATGCTAGTTTATATATCGTTGGTATATTTCATTTGTATACATAAGAAATGAGTTAAGAGAGTACTTGTTACACATCTTATAAAGATGGAACCCAATTGCTTTGGCACATGTAATAAAAGAATAATAATTGAAATGTATTTTGTACAACACATGCTCTGACATATACTTTGTTTTCACTTTCAACTTTTGAAATAATAGACCTCATTGTCAAATATATTTTTATTATTATATTAGCATATATTTTAATGGGGGTAATGGTTAATATTGAACGAAATTGAGTATTATTTTCGAAATATTTAATGTACATTGTGAAATCATTATTTTTGTTCTCGATTCTATATGGTAACTAAGTCAAATTGCATAAAGGTTTGATATTTGCAATATACATTTAACAATTTAGGTTGTGTTTTTAATTTTGGGTTTATATTTCATTGCATCGTTAATATTTGAAATATGCAGTGATTAGATATCAAGGATATGATAAAAGATATAACACACATTTACATAAGATTATGGAGTAAAAATGCCTTTATAATATTCAAACACAATGTTACATAAGGTTATGGAATAAAAATGTTGATAAATTATAATATTGATACACAATGTGTATACTTTTTTTATGGTTTTATAATTAAATTCAAATTCATAAGGTAGCGAAATGGGTTAAATTCTTGACGGGTCTAGACCATTGCTAAAATTACAATGGTGCCCTCGCTAAGTAAGTGTAACAATTACATATAAGCTAAGGCTCCTCTGCGATAATTAAAATAAATAAATAGAACTTTCCTTCACGTCTTAGTTCATAATATATGACGGAGTTCATAATATATGACGGAGATTAATGGAAGAATAGGCACAAATGTCAAATACCCAAAATTTGTAGTTAGAATTTAGTGAAATATTAAAATATATGTTAAAGATCTCTACAATTAAAAATTCATTTATGGTATTGACCAAGAGTTGCCATCCTTACATCAATAAAATGACGATTAGATAACGGAAATATTCCACACGCATAATCATTTTTTTTTGTTTTCCTATAATCAATATTTTTACATACCTCGCTTACTTATGTAAGATCTTAGTCGATACCTCCAAGACTTATGCAAACATCATTTTACTTATCACATTAGGGAAATCCTTATACAATCTTCTTGGAACAACATTTGTAAATGAACATTCCAACTGTATAGTGATTTTCTTCAATCAACTATATAAGTCAAACCAAACATATTAACTCATATTCGAACATTTACATCTTCATGCAATTCTTTAACCCTTAGTGGTAACTTAAATGTGCTTTGAGTGGTGGCTTTGCGATGGAGGTAGGGTTTCGCGTGGGTGGCTGGTAGCTGGGAGCTACCGGTCGCTGCTGGGGAGAGGACGATGCCAACCCTTTCCCTGTCACCTTGTCTGTTTTTTTTACTGAAAACGATGGACGATGGATATTACTCGGGGACGGGTTATTTTTTAATCTGCCTATGGTTTTTTTCTGTGAGGCGTCTGGGTTCTGATGATTGTGTCGGAGCAGAGGGGTTTTGAAGGGTTTGTTGTTGGGTTTTGGGTCTTTGATACGGTGCAGGTATGGACTTGGAAACATTCGTTGGTGGACAGATGGAGGCTTTGGATGGCAGGGGGGCGCCAGGTGGAGGGCGGATGGGGGACCTGGATGTTTACCCTCTGATGGGGCCTGGCGATACTGTAACAACCGGGATGGGGCAGGTGAGACCGGAATATGGCTTATTGACCTCGGAATATTCGACATGCGATCCAAGTTTTTTGTTGCCGGAATGTCTGGAAAACGATGGTTTATCTGAGGTTTTCTTGGGGAGTCCGGACTGGAGAGCGGCTGATGAATTCTTTGCACGGAACCTGGGCTTTCAGGTGTCAGGGTTTCAGGATGGCTTTGAAGCTGTGGAAGGTTTTGAAAAGATTGCAGATGCTGGTGTAGCTCGTCAGGTTCAGCAGCTGGCTGGGCCGTTTGAAGGTGGAACTGGAGGGGATTTGCGGGTGCCTCTGGCTATTAACGAACATAGGGGGTTTGGAAGCCCTGTGACGGTTGCTGGGTCTCAGCAGGCTCGTGATGGGACTGATTTGAGGACTGGGGCTGCTCGTAAAGAACCTAACAGGCGTAGGAAGCGAAGCTGGGTTAAAACCCGCACTGTGGGTAGCTATGCTGTAGGTGAGGACATTGCCTGGGAACGAGTCCTTGAGATGTCTTGTTTGACGCTGGTTGGTAGGGTTATGGGCAGAATTTTTGCTCGGCCAACGGTGATGGCTTGGGTGGATTCACAGTGGCGCGAGGTTCTGGGATACACTCCTGAGGTGGACATGCTACTCCGTGGGTGGTTTGCGGTGGTACTTCGTGATGAGGAAGATATGCACAAAATTCTGAACAAGAATTGGCATTTAAAACAGAAGCCGGTATTGTTGAAGCCTTGGCATCCTCTATTTGATGCGAGTCGGGAGAGAATTGATTTGTCCCCGGTGTGGGTGAGATTACCGAGACTTCCTCTGCATTTCTGGGATATTCGTCATTTTCGTCAGATTGGGGATATTTTGGGAAATTTTCTGGAAGCTGATCTCTCCTTTATGAAGACGCATTACAAGCAGGTTGCTAGAATATTGGTAAATTTAAATGTGCGTGAAGGTCTGCCGGAGCATATAAATCTGGAATGGGGGCCTGTTAGTATTACCCAACTGCTGGATTATGAAAATATACCCTTCCGATGTCGGCGGTGTCGTGTATATGGCCACCCGGAGACTGATTGTCAGCTATCGGCCCGCTCAAAGAATGGTGGGATGCAAAACCTTCCGGGTATGGCTACTATGGATGAACCCCCGGATCTGCTGAACAATGAGACGGTGACTGAGCGAATGGACGTGGATAGGGACCAGAATATGGGTGTGTTGGTTCTTGCTGGCCCGGATTCTGATGCGGCACGGGACATACTTGATGGAGATATTATTGATACATCTGAGGACTCTTATGGCCCCGTTTCGTCGGCTGTGGTTGCAGTGTCGGGACCTTCCATGCCGGGTATTCCTTCTTTTTCCTTTACACCCTCTGTACATCTTTTTATCAATCGGTGCTCTGTGGTCGGTTTTGATTGGGTTGATGGACTGAAGAATTTATCTTTGTCGGGTCTTTCTGAGACTACTCCTCTTTCTATTGTTACGCCCTCACATGGGTGCTGTACCTGCCCGGTGGGTGAACCTGATGCACCCTTCCCTAATTTGACACCTATTCTTCTGGAGGACAAACTGACTTCTATAGAACCGGACCCTGGGAAGGTGGATATAACCCCTGAGCCTTCTTCACCCGAATCATCTGCATCTGGGTATAATCTTCGTTCCTGTACTAAAATTTCTGGGGGGGGTTTGGGTAAGACGAAGGTGTTGGCCCGGAGGGGCAGAGGCCGGAGGTCTCACTTATCTAAGGCTCAGAGCAGAGCCCGTATGGATCTTAGGGATGGGAAACAAGTTTCTATTGAGAGGGCACTTAGAGCAGTGAATGCCCGGACGAATGTGCGGATATGAAGATCATGTCCTTCAATTGCCGGGGTCTGGCTGGGCCAAAAAAGAAATCAGCCTTCATGAGGGTGCTTACTCTTGAACATCCTGATGTGATTCTGCTACAAGAGACTTTAGGTTTAGGTATTATCATCAAGGAGAAATTGGAACATTGGTTGGCGGGATGGACATTTTTGACCCTGGATGCGAGGGGTCGCTCTGGGGGTTTAGCTGTGGGATGGAGAAATTGTGCGATGAAACTGAATAATGCTTGGGGAATGGCTTCTGTGCTAGGAGCTGAATTCCTCTCTGTAGATTTGGGCACTTGCTTCACTGTGGTTAATGTCTACGGGCCTTATGTTAATAGGGCGCCTTTTTGGGAATCACTGCTGCAGGATCCCTTCTTTGGTGGTGAATCGGTTGTGATGGGAGGTTATTTAAACTTCACTTTAGGCAATTCAGAAGTTTGGGGACCAATGGCACATGTGGATCCTTTAGCAGGGTACTTTCAACAGAAATTGGTTCATAAAAATTTGCTGGATATTGAACCTATCAAGCTGAAACCCACTTGGAGGAACAACAGGAGTGGCGAGGCTCGGGTGGCAAAAAGACTGGATCAGTTCCTGGTGGCTGAACAGATGGTGGACAGATTTCTACAAATCAGACAGTGGGTTGGGAGCGGTGGGGATTCTGATCATTTCCCTATATTTATTGAGATCGGGCAAGGACCAGATAATCCACCTAGCTCACTTAAATTTAACAAGAATTGGCTCAGAGATGATACATTTAAAGAGCTCTTTCAGGACCTTTGGAGGACGTATGATGTTGAACATGCTCGTACTGGGGCTTTCCAGTTCGCTGAGAACATTCAACGGTTAAAAGGAGCTGTTAAAAAGTGGGCTTTTGATAAGAAAATTAGGTATGATGCTGCTCTGAAACAAGTTGAGGATGAACTACTACAGATATATGAGGGGGATGGAGGGGGTCTCCTGACTTTGGAATCCAAGGCTGAAATGGCCAGGATGGAAGGTCTCAGAAATAAACTTTTGATGGAAAAGGAGGAAACCTGGAGACTCAAGAGCAGGGCGATCTGGCTGGAAAGTGGGGATGAGAATACTAAGTTTTTTCATGCATATGCCAGGGGGAGGAAGGCGGTCAATACTATTTGGAGCCTGAAAGATGAAGCTGGTACTGAACATTTCGACTTTGAAGGCAAAGCTAGATGTGGGGTGGGTCATTTCCAGCAACTATTTAAGGCTCCAGTACAGGCCTCCATTGCAGAAGTTATTAGGATTGCTCAATTATTCCCACGTTTTGCTGAGGAGGAGGACAATAGGAGACTGATGAGGACTGTTACTGAGGAGGAGCTGAAGGAGGTTCTTGGTAGCTTTCAGAAAGACAAGAGCCCCGGGCCGGATGGCTGGACTGTAGAATTTTTTTTAGAACTGTATGAGATTGTGGGACTGGATCTCCTTCAGGTGGTTGAGGATACTCGGTTGAATGGGAGGCTTCCTGCCTGTTTCAATTCTACCTTTATAGCCCTCATACCTAAGACCGATAATCCGGTTACTCTCTCAGAGTTCAGACCTATCTCTTTGTGCAATTGTATTTACAAGATTGTGTCGAAGGTCATTGCTCGGAGACTCAAGGTATCACTCTCAGAACATATCACAGCTAAACAGTTTGGCTTTCTTGAGGGACGTCAGATTCATGAGGCTATAGGGGTGGCACAGGAAGGACTACACAGCATGAAGACACGGCACATCAAAGGAGCTATTCTTAAAATCGATCTGTCCAAAGCATACGACAAGGTGAGTTGGATATATCTCCGGCTTCTCCTAACTCACTTGGGTTATGGTATTAATTTTATTAGATGGATCATGTCATGCATAACTACTGTATCTTTTTCTGTGTTATTGAATGGAGCTGCCACCCCTTTTTTTCATGCGGAAAGAGGCCTTAGGCAAGGCTGTCCGCTGTCCCCACTACTCTTTCTGCTGGTGGCTGAAGGTTTGACTAGGGCAATTATTGATGCTAAATTACAGGGGCGGTTTAAAGGCATTAACATTGGGGATCGTTTATTTGTTACTCATCTTTTATTTGTGGACGACATCATCATCTTCTGTTCAGGAGATCGTAGGGATACTCGGACTTTGAAGGAGATCCTGGAACTGTTCTCTATAGCGACGGGGATGGATATTAATGCTGATAAATCCACCCTTACTACCCATTTGCTTCGACAGGAGGAGGAACGGGCACTTGTTGAAAATTTTCCTTATAAATTATCTACTCTTGATGAGGGTTTAAAATATCTAGGATTCTCTCTTAAAGCAAATATTTATCTAAAGAAGGATTGGAGATGGTTAGTTGGCAAGGTGGAGAAAAGATTGAATGTTTGGAGTCACAAGTGGATGTCGCGTGCTGGCAGGCTGGTTCTGGTTAAGGCCGTTTTAGAAGCCATCCCTGTATATTGGATGTCCTTGTCCTGGATACCCAAAGGAATCCTCGAACAGATCAGGCGGTTATGCTTTCGATTCCTGTGGAGTGGTAAGAAGGAAGGTCAGGTTACACCCTGGGTCAATTGGAAGAGGATTGTTGTTCCTAAAGGTCTTGGGGGCTGGGGATTAAAGAATATTTTTCTGTTTGCTCAGGCGCTGGCAGCTAAGGGAGGCTGGCAACTTATCAAGACTAATAGTCTTTGGACCAGGGTTATTACAAGGAAGTATCTTACAGACACTAGTCTGGAGGAATGGATTAGGAGCCCTCAGAAATCACATGCTGGGGGATCCGTGATATGGAAGGCTGTGGTTAAATCTTTCTCTCTGGTGGAGAATTATTTGGCTTGGGATGTTGGTAATGGAGAAAAGGTGAGAGTTGGCAGAGATCCATGGATTGGAAGTGAACAATCCCATATTTTGCCCGATCATGTTATTCATACGCTGGAAAATCGGGGTATATACACTCTTAATCAACTGGCTGAACAGCGACCGGATGCACCGTGGATTCAATATTGGAAAACTACGGATATGTTGGGCTTGGGGGATCCGGAGGCTGTTTTCCTGGGTAATTACATCCATGGGTTGAATCGGGCAGGCATACAACTCACGGAGTTGGAGGATGTAATGACTTGGGAACTTGATCCGGCAGAGAATTATACACCAAAGATGGGCTATAATGTTCTTAGTGCTGGAGCAGCTATTCGGGATGAGGTCTGGTGGTGGAGAACATTATGGAAACTTAAATGCCCATCGAAAAACAGACTCTTTATGTGGTGTGCTTTGGAAAATTGGGTGCCGACCTGGGATATTTTGCAGAAAAGAAGCTTCCAGGGCCCGGGTTGGTGTGCTTTGTGTAAGATGGATTTGGAAACCATAACACACCTCTTCATCAAGTGCCCATTCATGATTGTTGTTTGGAATGAATGTTCAAAATTGGTGGGTTTCGACTGTCGATGGGATGGAACCTCTGTTAGCGAAGCATGGGAGCGCTGGTGGAGATGGGCGCGCACTAAGAAACAGAAGATCCTACCACTGCTGATCATTTGGGGGATATGGTTGGCAAGGAATGGGTTAATTTTTCTGGATAAGCCATGCATACCAGAGATTATTGGTACTATGGCGGTGGGTCTTTACATGGCATACCCCGAACATGTAAGGGTTGCACAGCAGAGACGTAATCTGGAAGTGGAGATTGACAGAACATACCCGTGGGGGTTTTTTGACGGAGCTGCTAGCAATGAGATATGCGGTGGGGGAGCTGTTCTATATTTAACCGAATCTCACTTTTTTACTATCACTATGGGACTTGGTATGGGAACAAACAACTTTGCAGAAGTTATGAGTTTAAAATTATTACTCATCTTTGCAGCTGAGCGGGGCATTACTAGGCTGGCGGTTTTTGGAGATTCCATGAATACTATAAATTGGACCAACCAAACTCAAGCATGCAGAGTTATTAGACTTGCTAATGTTCTTCACACTATTCAGAGGCTCAAACAAACTTTTGACATTTTCATATGCCGGCATGTTTACAGGGAAAATAACCAAAAAGCGGACCAGGCATCCAAAGAAGGGCAGAACATGGATTTTGGCACTTGGAAAGTAGTCGAAGAGCAGGATGGACAGAGAACTGAGAACTTTCTCAGACCTTACATTGCATAAAACAGTTTCTGTTCATGATAAATAGGTTGAAAAACAATGTTAATTCTGTTTTAAGCATTCCTTTAAATCATCAGCATGAATGGTTACTATTTATAAACTTTTGTAATTGTAATAGCAAGACAGTCCGTTGGGACAGATCCATATATCTATTTTTGGAAAACAGGGAAGCGTCAATTTTTTGCTTTTTGAAAGAAGACGTAATAGTCTCATCACATGAACCATAATTTTGGATATGGTCAATTCACTTTTATAGTGAATACTGAATGTAATTCTGATCTCTTTGGATGAATGGAATTATGCTTTTTTTCTTATGAAAAAAAAAAAACTTAAATGAGCTTAAACAAAATAATAAATACATTTGTATTATCATTACACAAGTATATGCATAACAAGGAAATATCTTTTATCATAGCAAAAAGACTTGACAAAGTATACTCATACATCGACATAAACAACGATGCCACATATAAGATGCACATAAAAATAAAGACCCATATATGTGGTTCACCCATATCGGGGCTACGTCCTCAAAAATGTTATATATATATATATATATATATGGAGAGATTACATTCAGCAACACATATGTTACCTTTCACCTTTTCAAAGCCTCTTTCCTAGAGAGCATTTTCCAACAATTCAGAAGTAGGTAGTCATACCCTATTCGTCAAGAGAATTATAAGGATATCTCCTACTATCTCAATAATACAAGGGTAGTTTATTTAACCTTTCTAATATATCTATATCTCTATCCAAATAAGATAATTCTATTAATAAGATATTCACACTCATATATATGTGCAGATATATTCTGAATCTAATCCTTTAACCTTAGTAAAACGCAAACAGAATTCCACTTAACATTCTTACTGAGATCTAGAGAATTACACCTAATTCATTCTAGATATTAACACATTCACACAAGAATCTCCAATCTGAAACAAAAATAAAACGCAGAGATTATGCTCACATCAAACCTCAAATCATAACAGAAAGAAAACGCAGAGATTATGCCTCCATTGGCATTATAGTTTTTGATCTAATTAAACCTAGATTTTGTGACTAAGCAGCATATAATCAACGTGTAACTATAACAAGGTATAAACAACATATAAGCATTTTGCAATAGCATCAAATAACTTAGAATTTTTAAAACTTCATTAGTAATTCACACAACATAAATTAACATCATAAATCATGTAGCAATAGCATCATATGAGAATTTTACAACAACATATAAACAATTTAAAATCACAAGAAAAATACCTTGTTATAAGAATGGTGACGAAGTCCAAACTGAGCAAGCTTCCCTCTTCTCCCCGAGTTGCTTCCATCTTCATTGCCCAATGCGGGACCACGGTCTACCTCCTAGCCAACTAAGGGCCTAGCCGGCTCCCTAGCCCCAGGAAACCATTGAACGGTCCCATCCAAATGGCCTCCTGGCCCTCCGTGCCCGAGACCCCCAAAGAATAGAACAGTGATGCACTAGTAGGCTATGTATCAAATCTTCCAAGAGTTCTCAAACTCTTCCAACTCTTCCAAACTTCTCATACCCCAAATTATCCAAAATACCCCTTCCTCTCAAAACTCTTACCAAAATATCCTTCAAGAGAAAAGACTCCCCCTTCCAATCTCAAGTCTCCTATTTATATCAAAACTCCTCCTCATCCTCCTCATCCATCAATAAATTCCAAAAATAATAGTCAACAATCAATAAATTCATTTTCTAGAAAAAATATATAACAATTTGATTTAAATAATTAAAATATTAATAAACATGGTTGCAAAGTCTTACTTGTCATGCTCCCTTCTTAATGCAACTATGACAACTTTTTTCTAAAAATTTGTGCAAATCCTATCTATCCATTTATTTATATTATCCTTTCATTTATAAGTCAAATAAGATATTTTCATATACTATATTATACTATGACATAATTTATATTATATGTATATAATTATATATGTAATTCAATAATACAATCAATTTATGTAAATCTAAAACATATTTGACAAGCCAACAAACTCATACTTTCAACACACAAGTAATACTTCAACAATTCATCAACCAATATACTATTAGCTAATATAACCATATTAATTTATTCATCGATTGACCAATCATAGTATTGTACTCACGAATTGGCGTATGCATGGCCAGTGCACACGTCTTAAGCGTGGGTACTAATAATCACATTTAATGCTCCTAATAGATCATTATTACACGCTCTCAAACAACATATAGAAGTACAATTAAACAATGCATCATTCATCATTCATAATCATTCATACATAATCAATAAGACAAAATTACATAAACATAATGATGAAATCAAGCATATAATCACGATGGTTAATAGCAATCAAGAACACCATCCAATCCATCATTGGTACCATCCATCCCATCAGCAATCCAACCACCTAATCATCACTACTTCCATCTCTTGACCTCACCATCCCATCCTCTGCTGGAATATACCATGGAATCTCGACTACACATATGACCATGTATAGAACCCATAAGCGAAGTGTCGATCGACCACATCGACCAAGCTTCCCCAACAGGCACCCACTAGTCGTCATCCCACATCCATGGGAGCATGATCAGCACAGCCCTCCCACGACTCTGGGTTTCGGAGGTTCGATGGTGGGAAATGCCTCCACCCCTCCTGATAGTACTAGGGTCAACACCCTACATCAACCATACTGTGCCATCACTGATCTAAGGGGTCCCGTCATTGAAAAACCACTTCGGGCAAGTCACAATTCCTGTCAAAACTCACACTCACCCACAAGTCATAGAAATATTGGAATTCACAATTAAATAGCATGGAATTTGATATAACATCATTATACTCATGATGTTCAAGCATCTCGTGCCCCTTAGCAATATAGGAATCCGCCTATCTCATAGCCAATCAACATGTGGAATAGTTCATCATTAACATGAAACCTATATAGCCATGCCCAACTCTTTCAGTGCCAATCCATATCACTAATACGACATTTACAAATAATCATGTAAGTTCTTTTTGCAAACAACTAAATTAGCATTCCACATGTGGATATTCTATATTCAATTTTGCATGTTCAAATGAAATAACATATTCATTGTCATTAATAAATTAAAACAATATATTCAATTTACCATACATGCCTCAAGGGAGTCCACATGTCCACATAACAATCATCTTGATCAATCTATCTTAGTCAAACAAATAATAAGCAAATAAGACGCTAAGTTAATTCACATTAGAGTTTTTAATTAATGATTGTCAAAATATGGGGCGTTACACACATCAAATCTCAAATCAGAAACAGAAAGAAAACGTAGAGATTATGCACACATCAAATCTCAAATCAGAAACAGAGATAAAACACATTCATCCCGGAGGTTGAAGAGATGTTCTTAACAGATCTAGAATGCATGTGCATTCACACACAGAGAAGGAAACGATCTTGACAGATCTAGAATGCCCACGCATTCACACAAAGAGTAGAAAACAATCTCAACAGATCTAGAATGCCCACGCATTCATACCAGAGGGCAGAAAACGATCTCAACAGATCTAGAATGCCCACGCATTCATACCAGAGGGCAGAAAACGATCTCAACAGATCTAGAATTCCCACGTATTCATACCAGAGGGCAGAAAACGATCTCAACAGATCTAGAATGCCCACGCATTTATACCAGTGACTAGCTTAAATATATAAATAATATTTTATCATGGATCAATATAACATTTTTAGCAAAGATTAAGACTAAGGCGATTCCCTCACTGGCTTTACCTCCAAGCATATCCACTCTTATAAATTTATATTAAAAAGTACATACATAAATAAACTAAGTTGCGCTCCACACAAAACACAGGAATACATAATTGTACCCTCAAAAGAATCTGTGTGGGTGGTTCCTTTCCCTATTCACCTGTCAACACATACATAGACAAAGGAAGACATGCAAGGGTGCAGACTTTGTATACATTTGAATACAGCCAAAAGGCATGGATCGCATATACATGTGAAGGGTTACCCTATGCAAACACGCAAGGGTGTAGAGTAGAGATAGATTATACATGGTAACTCTATTAATGAATGTTGAAATTTGGCATGATGTGTTTCTCCCTTCACGGGTGGGATTTTCCAAGCAATCGGGGCCAAGAGCAAGTCCTCAGCAACTATGGCGGAATAGTTATTCCCCAACCATGGATTCTTAGCCAAAGTGATAAGTATATCATCTAATTAAAATAAAACCAAATGGAAAAACCTGTGAGGAAGAGACCTGATGTGTGTTCCTCTAATATATTACGGCATGGATCATGATGCCGGAAAACTGAGACTGGACTTACAGCCCATCAAATTAGGTTTGTGTAATTCCTAAAATAATAAATATTTACGGTAGAAACCCTTCTAGATCCTATGATCAAATTCGCACACCAAACTTAAAAGTTTCATCAACAAAACCTCAATCGAAACCCTATCCCATGGAACTAAGGAATCGGCCTCTTTTATCAAAATCTCAAATGGCTACAGTTCATAAATAAAACATGAATCCAGGGATAATATAAACCATTGACCCATTATCAAAATCCCAAAATTCAAAAGTAAAGAAACATACATACTTACTACCTAGATAATCTATTTTTTATCCAATGTGGAAGGGTCTGATGTGGCCTGCCTACAATGCATGGGCTATCTCAATGGTCGTCAGTCAAGTACTGTTCACCAGGCTTGTTTTCGATCACCTTGCTCTTATTGCAGAGCTTCGATACCCTTACAAGGCTTCCTCGTCGTAGAGCTCGTCCCTTCACCCAACGAGCGGCGTTTGTACACGGCCCAATCTGGTGGAGGGATAGCTACTATAAGTAGCATTACCTCCCACACCGTTGTGCCTATTCCAATCTCTACGCGGAGATCGCTATCACAAAACTCTTGCAGATATCGCCTGCTAATCTTCAAGGATCCACTACCAAGATATCACACTCCTACAACTAATGTAATTTTCCCCCACTTCCCCAAGAGAGAACCCCCCATTACTCGAGCTCGTACCTTCTTAAGAAGGCTAAGTCTTCCTCCCTTCATGGTGACATGGGGTGAAATTCCAACACTAAATATTCTTTTGATTGAGGCAAATGGCGCCCTACTAAACTTGATGAGCAAGTGGCGTCCTACTAAACTTGATGAGGCAAGTGGCATCCCCAAAAGATTTGGTACTCCTATGAAGAGACAGACCCCCATAATTCTCTCCAAGAGATCTTTGGCTTACAATGTATTCTGTTAACCTAAGGAGTGCGCCCTTTAAGAGAATCCAAGGATAATTCTTTAATATCTTATGTTATAAAGTAGAAAATTGTCTTATTACTAAGTCACTCGAAATCATACAATATTTACGTTTTATCCATATATACGTATATAAAATATTCCATACATGATGTGATAACTTTCCATAAAATATATATGTTTTATATATATATAAATAATTTTCACTATAAGTCGGGCAATTAAAGATCCAAGACGCTTGGGACATTTTGAGGGTATCTTGGTGGCTCCCGGAATTTCTCTCACTCATCTGCTTTTTGTGGATGATATTTTGATATTCTGTTCGGGTTCCACGAGGGATGCTTTAAAACTCAAGGAAATTTTGGATCTTTTTTCAATAGCAAAAGGGATGGAAATAAATGCTGGAAAATCCTCTCTTACTGTTTCCTTATTAAGAGACGAGGAACTCCAGACTTATTATGATCTGTTCCCTTTCACAATTCTTACTCTTTCGGAAGGGTTCAAGTATCTCGGATTCAACCTAAAGCCAAATGATTATCTAAATCAAGATTGGGTTTGGTTACTGGAAAAATTGGAAAAACGGTTAAAAAGTTGGAGCTTCAGGTGGCTAACAAGAGCTGGGAGATTAGTTTTGGTTAAGTTGGTATTGGAAGCTATTCCAGTCTATTGGATGTCACTGGCTTGGATTCCGAAGGGCATTTTGGATTCAGCTAGAAAAATTTGTTTCAGATTTCTCTGGAATGGCAAGGAGGATGCTCATGTTACTCCTTGGGTCGAATGGGATCGAATTGCAATACCAAAAGCTTTGGGTGGATGGGGACTCAAGAACATCTTTCACTTTTCTAAAGCATTGGCTGCAAAATGTGGTTGGCGTTTAATAAAGTCTGAGGGTTTTTGGGCAAGGGTTCTGGTTCATAAATATGTTGAGCCAGACTCTATTGAATCATGGATTCGGTCCCCACAGAAATCTCATAAAGGTGGGTCGTGCATTTGGAAAGCTATTGTATCCTCTTTTCATGTTATAGAACAGAACCTAGTTTGGGATGTTGGTAATGGGCACAGAGTGAGAATTGGTTGTGATCCCTGGGTGGGTTGTGAAGCTCAGCATTTGTTGTCAGCCAAGCTGATTGCTGAGTTGGGACATAGAGAGTATCACTATCTTAATCAATTGGAAGACTTGGAGCATGAATGGATGGGAAGCCCTGCTTGGAGGAGGGCTGATTCTTTTGGTTTGGAAGGAGAGCTGGAGGATGAGCTAAGGCAGTATTTGAGGGCTCTCAGCAGGGATCAGATTTACTTGAATGATCATGAAAACACTCTTGTTTGGGATGGGGATCCCTCAAGAAACTATACCCCCAAAAAAGGATATCTATGGATCAGCGAGAATTTTATGGACATAGATCAGGTCTAGTGGTGGAAAAAGTCATGGAAGCTACAGTACCCTCATAAGGTAAGGTTATTCATGTGGTGTGTTTTAGTTAATAGAGTACCGACTTGGGACTTTCTGCAGAGAAGAAGCCTACATGGACCAAGCAAATGCTACCTGTGTAATCAGGCGGAGGAGAATGTGATGCACCTTTTCTTACAGTGTAGTTTTATCTCTGAGGTTTGGAAAATTGCTTCTAGAATCTTAAAAGTAGTGTTCCATTGGACAGGAAACACTTTGGAAGATGCTTGGAGATGATGGTCACATAATCCTGCCTTTTCTTCTTCTAAAGTTCTTCCACTCATTATAATCTGGGGGATTTGGTTATCTAGAAACAAATGTCTATTTTCGGATATTGCTGGGCTACCTGCTCTATCGGCTATTAACAGCTATGGGATCTTCCTTGCATGCAAACGTCTCAAATCTGCTACTTCTATCAGATGTATTCAACCTATGGATATAGATCGCTCTCAGCCTTGGGGATTCTTTGATGGGGCTTGCCAGAATGATCAGTGTGGGGGAGGGGCCCTACTCTACTTGTCTCCTACCCATTTCTTTGTGATGTCGTTTGGGTTTGGGAGAGGAACCAACAATTGGGCTGAGATTCTCAGTCTGAAACTACTTATCTCCTTCGCCTTGGAACATACAATGAGGAACATTACTATTTATGGGGACTCTTTAAATGTGATCCAGTGGGTGTCAGGCTCTTTTCAGTGTAACAATCCTCGGATTGCTGCTGTGTTGGAACATATACAAAATGTAGCTCACACTTTTGAAACTTTTAATTGCAAGCATATCTACCGTGAAAACAACTTAGAGGCAAATAAGGCATCGAAAGATGGGCTGCTGTTGGGGGTCGGTATATGGAAAATTATAGAATTTGAGGATGGGGTGGGAAGAGAATATTATCATCGGCCGTTCATCGAGTGAAGCCCTTTTTTATATTTCATAATGGATACTTTGAACTTTTTTTATACCTATATTCTACAGTTTTTGTACAGGATGGACTCAAAAGTTTTTGTAAATTATGTTATGACAGGATCATGGTGCACAAGTATATTTTACTTTTTGTAACAGATGTTAATGCTCACGTGGTGAGAACATCATAGCTTATATTAGTCATATGCAGGATGTTTCTTTAAAAATAAAAATAAAAAAGACCTATATTCCACTCTTTATATGTGAAGACGACAAAATGTAATTTCGTACTCTTAAGGATGAAATGAAATTACGTTTTTTTTTTCCAGGAAAAAAAAAAATTCACTATATTTCTTTTAATACAAATGAATATATATATATATATATATAACTTCCACTATATACTTTATAGTAAAGTTATTGATTTATGGTGTAGGCATCAGCGTAGGCATACCTATGTAGTTTCTCATTCATATATCCTTTAATACATTTCAAAGTATTGGAAGTATTATTATAACTAATAATATTTGGTCCACATATATATGTAGGTATATACCTATCCCTCTTATCTTCCCAAGATACTAATTATATATTTTAGGGTTTCACTAACTGTACTAAGATAGTTTTAGCAATCAATTAGCTTATCTAGTGAAATTAGTTAGCTTAAGCTAAATACTCGATCGTGGGTTTTGGTGACAATCTTAACCTTACCTCCCCTTAGTGAATTCGGTTGTCGTCGTCTAAATGCATCACCGCTCTTAATGTCCTAAGCTTACACTTTATGACTTTAGGAGTTGAACTACATACTTACAAGGTTTATTGGTGGGGCCTTGACCTTGAGCTCCTCACCAGTAAACAAGTACAATAAATAATTGTATTTACAAAATACTAGGTTTTGAAGGAGGGATGTTACAACAAATGAATGCAAAAAGTGTCACCCCTCACCATGATACTTATGCAAAGAAAAAAAACTATAGTAAATATGCATCGAGCAAATATATAAGAAGTATTAGACTCCTAGTTTCACTTGGGTTACATGCATTCTATATGTTAACCCAAGATCAAGTGTAAAGTAACAACTAGTTAGAACAATGCAACAATGACCACCTTGGGGTGGTCTATACATAGATAGAAATATAACAGTTGCAGAGATAATAGTCTACCTTGTAAGAGAATATGATAACCTCCTTGTTAATGCAACAATTACAACACACATCTATTGAATACAAAGTTGAGAGAACACACACTTTGAGAGAGAGTATTGATTTTAAGTCAAACATCTTCAATGTCAATTTAATAATATGCAACTTGTTTGTAAATTGTTTTCACCTTTTTTTTAAATTTGATTGGTCAACTAGAATTCGAGGACTCTGGCTTTGGCTTAAATTAACTCTATTTGATTTGACTTTACCTAGTCACATTAACCAACTGACAAGGCCTTAGGTATCTACGTTCTTGTTTCTATAGCTTCCATCTTATAGCAACAACTATTCGCAACATCGGACCTTGTAGCTCTTGTTAATATATGAATGATTTACATTGTTGCAAAAAACATAAATGTAATCCATTGCAAAATGCATAAATGTAATCATTATATATCAAAATGCAACAATTAAAATATACAGATCGATATTATTAAAAAAATATTTGATTTGACATGTCTAATTGAAATTTTGTTTTAAAAAAAATTAATTAAAATATATACATATCAATGCATTGTATTCTTTTGAACTCACTAAACGGTGCGTGCAAAAAATATACATCGGTGTGTTTTATAGATAATGCGCACTAGTGCCTATTGCAAAAACTACTGCATAGGTGCAATACATTTCAAAATTGCATCAGTACTATAAAAGACAAACCGTATGATTATATTTACCTTACTAATGCTTTCTATTGAAAGAACACACCGGTGCAGTATTTAATATATGCATTGTCATTTAATCCAAAAAAAAAAATTAACATCTCTTTGGTGCCCATGGTAATTAGGCGTCGGGGCGTAATACGTACATGCAACGGTGCTTACTATCTAATACATGCACCAATGCGTTTTTTATTTATCTAAGCACCGACATCTCTCCACCACTTTTTTAATAAAATTCCGCCATCTCAATGCACATGTCTATAGATCTGCATCAATGAGTTGTTTGCTAAAATAAGAAAAAAGCACCATTGCGTTATAGGAGAATAAAAACAGCTGTGGTGCTCAATAATTACATAAGCACTGGTGTGTTTGTCTATTAGCGCATCAATGCATATTGTCTTTAACACATCAGTGTGTATTATTTGAAAAAACACCATTAAAAAAAATCCGCTTGAACCTCCCCCCGCCTTAAATTTTTACATTATACAAGACAGTCGCAAAAACCTCTACTATGAGTGACAGAGGTTGTAGTGGAGGTTTTTTTGAATTTTTTGCCCAATCTTGTAACACTAAAAACCTCTGCAAAAGCCTCTGCTACATGGTGTTTTCCTTGTCGTGTCTTCCCAACAATATCTATATGAAGGGTGGCTTAATCATTAGACACATTAGTGGCTAGTAACCCCAAGGATTTGACCATATTTGAACCTATGATTTATGGCCTCATGTTGACAATATGCCTTGGATGGATGGTTCAACCGATTAATTTAACCCTTGGAACTTGGCTCGTTGCTATTCTATAACACTTGCTACATAATCAATTGAATTTTTATTTATTGTTGTAATACATAACGTAAGTAGATGTGTAATGTCTGTAACATTAATAAACTGCATCGAAAGATATTGAATTTCATAAAAGATGGAAAATGGAAAAAAAACAATCACAAGAGACCATAATAATTATAAAAAAAAACAGATAAATATTATATGTTTCCGACCCTTTTTTGTTTGCAATCATCATAATCCAACTGGACAATCTTTGTAAAAAATGAAATTTTTTATGAACAAACTTATTGTTTCTCATGGAAATGGATTCAATACCCTCAAATACCTCTATTGCAACTATATTGTGAAATGTTAAAATCTTATATTTACAATTCCATCAATCCCATATGATTATTGTTGGATTTTAGACCAAAAATGTTGATTTCCATTCTATTATTTTGAACTACTTGAAATTGGTCAATTTGTAGCATGTTTAGACTACACCGTTGTAAAATTCCATGATAAAATAAATGAGTATAAATCTACCCTAAACCCTCATATTTTAAACACATAAATAATTATATCTATGTTACTTTTGATCCTTTCAATATTTACTAGATCCTAGATCCAAGATTAAGATAAATTTATGATCCATCTTATCTTAAAAGTCTATACATATTTATTTGCATGTTGTTCCTTTTTATCCTTCTAAGTCCTCACTAAATTGAAGTTAAACTAAATCTACACTACGTCTTAACTTAAAGATCCATACATCCAGGATGGTATGATAAAAGAAGGACGTGAATGGCATTTATGGCGCAAGCACTGGGAATCGTGTGCAAGTCCAAACATCGATCGACAATGTGTCGTTGGTAACTAAGCAGGTGTTGTTGCATTAATCCTCCTCTCCCTTTGTGCTCTGAAATGACTTGTCCACACAGAGTAAATCATGGAGCGATTAATGCGAAAGTCGGTCTCGAGCTTTGGTTTAACGTTCCCATGGCTGAGGTCTACAGTCTCATTCCTGCCCGTCTCATTTTGGAGGTCTTGAGATCCGGTGATCTCTCCATGCCTCTTTAGACCTAGAAGGATAATATGTACCCAATTTATGAGCAGGCGAACGGGAACAATCAACATAGAATGGTCCGGGAGCGCCATAGGGCCCCTAGCAGGTGGGCACATGGTCGACAGGAGCGCTCGCATGACGCACGTACTTGAGGAATCGCTCATCACCTGTTTGCTATAATAGATGCTTTGTTGGGAATTCAAAATGACGTTATAGAGGTGGATGAAGACTTGAAAGCTCGAGTCCAGGACCTTGCCCACCATGTGCATACCATAATCAATTGATTTGTTGATATTGCCAAACTCTTCGACCTTCCATCGCCTTTGCTCACAGTTATTGGAGATGATGGGGTGGTCTGTTGGGGACCATAGGTATAAACGACAAACAAGACTCAACCGGTAGTGGACAACGTTCGAGCTAATAACACTCTCGCAATGAAGGAAGAGGAATAGACTATGGATACTGAGGTTTCAATGCAGAAATATGGTTGTGCAATGCCTGGCACAAGCAGCACCAAACATGAAGCTTCGAGCCTTGATGTGGACACTCCAGAACTGCCTCATAAAAAACTACGATTGGATATCGGTCCCTCTCAATAGTTTATTGTCATATGTATCTGTCAACTTGTTTTGGTCTTGCTTGTTAATTAGTTTTGTCATAGTTTTTTGGTTTAGCTCAATTCTCAGCTTGGCTAGCAGCCACCGATCTTATATATGGAGTCCAGTCTTTATAAGAAGACCAATAGAAGTTTCGGGGAGATTTTTGCTACTTTGTTTTATGCTCAAAAGGCTATTTACTTGGGTTGATTTCTCCTGGGGAGAGGCCTGGCTGGACTGTATCTCTATGTAATTATTACTTTGATATAATGTAAATTATAATTTAAAAAAAAAAACTTGAAGATCCATACATGTTTTTTTTGGTAAACTAGTTTACTTTATATTACTAAATGAAAGAAACATACAGGTATCTAGTTGGTTGGTTTCCCACTAGGGAAACCATACCAGCCACAAAATAATAGGTTCTCATCCTTTGTCCAAATAAGTCTTATGCCATATAACTTTAAAGGCCTATTGTTTAAACTCCTAGATCTAGTATTTTGCCTTGGAAAACAAAAATATCTACCAACAATATATCATAACTTGTGTTATAAAGAAACCAACTAATAGAAAACAAACTAAGGGTCTTGATCATCATCAAAAATCAATATTGAGGTCACCTCAGTGGCTATATATGGTCAATTTTTTGGAGTTGTAGTTCGGGTCTCCTTGAACACCACGCCTGTAGTATCCTTGGCTAGCAAGTTGAGTTTTGCATCCAGTCCCTTGGTTACCTTTGCTAACAAATTCAACTCAGTGTTTGTCCTTCGTAGTTGCTCTTGGATCTCATGCATATGCATCAACGTTTCCTTCCTTTCCTCGTGGTTTACTAGGAGGGATTTACTAAGTAGTGCTTGCATTTTCCAATAAAGGATGGCATTCTTCATGTATTTCGTGTCTCGGGTCCTGCAGGTGCCATCATCCTTTACCCATTGCTCCATATCTTGATACAAGTCTTCCTTGCTCAACCATTGTTCCTATGCCTTCACTCAATTTTATTTTGTCGTTATATCCCTTTGAACACATTGCGGGATAAACTATTGATATTGCTACTTCATGGTCTCCACGTCCTTCACCACGCGAGGCATATAGGTTTGACCACAAACCCTTCCGCATCGGTGACCCTTCCCCTTACTAACCATTCTTGCTAGAACTGAGCATATATCACTATCACAGGAGAAGAGCAGCCCCTACCACTAAACACATACTACATGTTAAATGTACAACATCACGAGTCATTCTCCAAGCCAATATTGTGCAGCCACGATTGGGCCTCATGTGTTGAGCTAGGGACATTGAGTTAGAATCAGGAAATTTGAGTATATTCTTGAGTTGGACTCAAGAATGACCAAGCCTTCAGTTGTAAAAGGTTATTCCTCATGTGTTGAGGTGAATGCTTTGATGTATCAAAGTGATGATGTTGCAAAGTCTTGTTGGACAAGGCTCGGGACTTGTGTGTCAAGTCAGATTCTCATGTGGACCTCCAATTATAGTATGTACCCATGGGGTGGACCTCCAGTTATAGAGGTAGATGCTTTGCATATTGAAGCATTAATGTTGTGTGATGTATTACTAACCATGGTCACCGATTGCTATTAAGTCTCCTTTAGAGACTGGCCACCTCTCGATTGAATTACTTAGCATGTGATCATTTGGTCCGAGAGTAATATAATATGATCACAACATCTGACAAATCTTTTGAGTATAATATGATATGATAGATAATTAAAGTCAACACATATTGACCATGCAACAAAGATAAATGCATATAGAAAAATAGAATTCAAATTTCTCATGAGATGACTAAGTGAACTCAAATTGTTAAGCTTCAGTTAAAGCCACAATGTATGCCTCGGTTAATTAAAGAACTCACAGTGGTACCACTACAAGTAAATCAATCAGCATGATTTCAGTTAATAATAGTTAACTAAGTGTTAATAAAGAAGGACTAGTTAACTAAAGTCTTTGGCATTGATTACACTTTAGTTAAACTAAAAGACGACACTTAAGTTAACCAAAAGACGACACTTCAATTAATTAAATGTTTGCATGATGACACTTGATTTATTGCATTACGACACTTAAGTTAGCTTCCTAACTAAGTGGTCATGCAATCAATTAGAGGGCAATTTCACTCTGGAGTCAGTTAAGCATCATTTAATGTCAAAGATGAAAGGCATTGTGCATATGTTATGTAGGATTAAAGAAAGTGATGAAAAGGATAATTCACAGTTTTTGCATGTGATGCACCATTACCCATGCAACCATTCGCTACAACTTGCATGGAAATGATTCTTGCTTGCTATTAATGTGTTGGGCACGTGGAAATTTGATACAATTGATCTGTATTCTCTATTGCTCAGTATTCTCTCTTATCTAGCACCTGGGGTGCCGAAAGCATTATGTTATTTTGTAAAAGACATTCTCTGCTATCTATCATAATTATACTGTGAATATTTGTTGGGGTTTTTCATTCTCATTGTTCCGAGGGTTTTTTCCCAGGGTACATCTTGTGTTATGGTAGAATGTTTCATGTGATTGAATGGTTCATTGATTCAAGTATTCAATATTTTTCGCACTTAAAGTTTTAAAGTTCAAAACTCATCAGATTTGCTCAAAAATTAACATGGTATCGGAGCTCAAGGTGTGAAGTAGCTAATATTTTTCAAGCAAACTTGAGCCTACGTATATCCTGAGGAGTTGAGCACAATACTTGAGAGCCATGGCATCGATCTTTGTTCAACCGAAAGACCGTCTTGAGGACACTTGGAAGGCGAGGGTGTTGAACATCTTGGAGGAACATGACTTGGATGGCTACGTGTCCACTGTGGTGGATGAGCCTGCATCTAATGCAGGGCGCATCAACTTCAAGAAGAACCAATCTAAAGTGAAAATATCATTTATGATTCGATAAAGGACAATTTGATGTCTGTGATGACTCCATTGAAGACCACAAAGGAGTGTTTTGATACATGGACAAACCTATATGAGAAGAAGGCCCCGAGTCAAAAGAGGTCATTGAAGAATAAGCTTTGAAACCTAAAGATGGAGAAGAATGAGACAGTGGCCTCCTTCTTCACCAATATCTCTCGAGTAAGAGATAAACTTGCTAGTATTGGAGTAGCGGTGGATGAAGATTATCTTCTCCAAACCGATATTAATGGTCTCCCATCCTCATGGGAGACATTCTTGGTTGCGGTAAATGGCCGAGAGGTACAACCTAACTTCAAAAGGTTGTGGCATGACTGCCTCCAAGAGGAGGGGAAAATCTAGAGCAAGTTAGTATGCATCAAAGAAGAAAACCTTGCACTCACAGCAAGGATGAAGAAAGGCAAGAAGGACTTCTCTCAAAAGAAGTTTTCCCATTCGAAGAAGAAGGTATACAACAAGGACTTTGACAAGTCAAAGGTTAGATGCTACAACTATGACAAGAAGGGCCATTATGCAAGGGAGTGCAAAGAAAAGAAAAAGGGAAAATGAAAGTTTCATGATTTTACCACTATAGAAGATGAAACTACTGAGAAGAATGCACTTGAAGAAAAGGAGACAACGAGGGAGTATTACCTAGTCTCAGCACTTTTCGGATCCATCATCACAAGTGAGGACACAAGGTTGGTTGATAGTGGTGCATCCAAATATATGACTGGTTATAAGAGCGCAATCACCAAACATAAGGATAAAAGGTTTGCATGCACGGTAGAGTTGGGAGAGAACACAACCTATTCGATCCAAGGAGTTGGATCTACCTCCTTCCAGTTGAGTTCAGGAGATATTTTACATGTGGAGGACATTCTTTATATTCCGGGCTTGAAGAAGAACCTCCTATCAGTTTCTTTTCTTGGAGATAAGGGCTTCTGACTTATCTTCATGGATAATCAAGCACTAGTATGGCTGAAAAACAGAGACTCGAAATATGCAACAGTGATTGGAGTAAGAGAGGGAGATCTCTACAAGGTACCCGAGAAGTACATTCAAGCTATGGTTCACAACACTATCAATCCATGCAAGCTATGGAATAGGAGGCTTGGTCACCTCCACTACAAAACGCTACCGAGATTACAGCAAATGGTGAAAGGTATGCCTGTATTTGATTTTGAGCATGATAGTGTATGTAGGGGTTGTGCACTTGGGAAGAATGTTAAAAAGAGATTCTCTAGCAGTACTACTAGATATAAAGGTATTTTAGATTTAATACATTCTAATGTATGTGGTCCCATTGTCACGTCCCCATCTAGACCCTATCACTTTAACATTTTAAATGATGTAATATTGTTATGAAATCGTGGTGAGGAGCTCAAGGCCAAGGCCCCACCATCGATTTATTGATGCATATGGTTTGCGTGCTAGCCAGGAACATTGGAACTTCAACATCATGTAATATGCATTTTAATAAAAATACCCACAACTAGCTATGCAATGCAACAAAGAGATGGGGGCATGATTTCACAAGGAATTGGGAGGGAAAACATTCAAACCCTTGAGCCAATGAGTTCAAGCCAAGTGTCAATGAGAGAACCCATCAAACCCTCAACTATCCATGTTGACTTTTGTACCCAACCATTGATTTCTCCCAAGAGTTGGTTGAGGTAGTTAATGCCTTGGGAATGGAGAGGTATGGTTGTCCAAATTCGGGTATGGGCAAGCCACCCTTCATGGAAAATCGTGTTTGTCTCCTTGGGCAAGAAAAGAGCCACGAAATTGCTCTCCAAGCCATTATGCAACCATCAGTCTTGCTCCCTCACGCAGCTCTAGCTGCCTGGGCGTTTTCCTCCATGGTTTTTCTAGGTTTCCCTTCATCTTTTACCTGGGAAGGGGCGTTTTTGTGTTGATTACCAGTGGGGAAGAGAACAGCATGTTTTTGGGTCTTCCTGGAGGTCGTTTAGGCCATTGGAAAGGATCATAATCAGTGGGGAGAAATCGGTTTTACTCCCTGGGGTTGAAATCGAATTACTCTTTCCACAGTCTGTTTTAGTGAGCCACGATTTGGGGAAAACCCATGGACCCTGTTTTGTAAAATACCCTTGTTGTAAATGGTATCTATGCCCAATGTTTGTGCTTGCGGTGTGAGAATTGAGAATGTTGGGGTATGGGATTTGGGTATCCATTGCTTTGGCTTGAGCTTGAGAATAAGCATCCATGGTTCAAATGTAGCCCGATAAACCCAGCTGTGGACTGGCTTGGCTGAGATGAAATGAGTAATTGGCAGTGAACGAGCTGGAATGTTCCCTTTCCTTGTGAGAATCATGCCCAGCTCGGGGGTGGCCTTCGGACGGACTCAATATATGCTGTCGAAGAGCCTATGGTTGGGTGGAACGTTGCAGCGACATAGCTAGTTGCTTGGGGCAGTTACAAAATGAAGATAAGTGTTTTTATGTCTATGTATTTACTTCTGCAATGTTTAATTAATGATTATTTTGATACACTGGATGAGCATGAATTGTGTGTGGATGTTGTTTTAATTTCGTTGTGCATAATTGATTTGTTTTACATCTGCACACTCATATTTTAATTATATGAATCTAACGTATGGGCTGAGATCATGTGAAAACCCTGAATTTGGCATCATGTTCCCTGCCTTGCATTGGATAAATGGGTGGGTACGTGACACCCATGTCATCCCCTTCCATTAGTAGCTATTTATATTATGTATTGTTTATAGATGACTTCTCTAGAAAGTCATGGATTTGTTTCCTAAAGGCTGAGAGCGAAACCTTTAGTAAGTTTTAGGAATTCAAAGCCCTAGTTGAGAATCAGATAGGAAAGCACATCTCTGCTTTGAGATCTGACAATGGAGGTGAATTTGATTCACATGCGTCTATTAAGTTCTATAGTGATGCAGGAATGTGTAGACAGTTAACTGTACCCTACAACCCTCATCAAAATGGGGTTGTCGAAAGGAAGAATAGAACCATATGTGAGGCTGCAAAAGACATGATGCATGATCAAGACCTGTCTACCTCATTATGGGAAAAGGCCACTAGTACGGCAATATATATCCAGAATAGAAGTCTTCATGCCATTCAAGATGAGAAGACACCTAAAGAAGTGTTCAATGGTGAAAAACCATATATTTCACACCTAATAATCTTTGGGAGTCCTGTATACATTCATGTGTCAAAAGACAATAGGACAAATATGGAGCCATCAGGAAAGAAGGGAACCTTTGTTGGTTATAGCAAATCATCCAAAGCCTACATAATATATGTGTCCGGTGAAAGACACATTGAGGTCAACCGAGATGTGACTTTCAATGAAGAGGCAACATTCAAGTGATCGAAAGAGCTTCAGTATGATACAGACACAGAGGAGCATGATACTCCTTTAATGGAGGACCCAGTTACTGATTCTCCCCTTTCAGATATTCAGAGGGAGAATCCAACAAAGTTCTCAAATTCGCTAGCTCCTGATGAGCCAGTAGAACTAGTTGATGAACCTCCCACCAACAAGAGGTCTGCATGGTGCCGAGATATACTACAAGATGCAGAGAGGCATGGAGAACCATTAGGCTCTTCCAAATAGTGAAAGCATGTTAGGAACCCATGTCTTTACTTTGTTAGTATATTGTTGTTGGACGCATATGCTTTGTAAGTCGTCCCATAGTATTTGTTGATCAATAGTTTGTGTTATTGTTGTTGGCGCATATGCTTTGTAAGTTGCCTGTAGTATTGTTGATCCATAGTTTGTAGTGGCCCATGGTTTTGACCCATAGTATTGCCGCCTAGACTTAGTATATAAGTGTGTTTTGAGGCCTATGAAGGTACCGTGAAGTTATTTGTATTGAGCTTGCTCAAAGGAGGTTGCCCCCTCGAAGTGGCCTGCGATCAATATAAAAGTGATTCTGAGTTTTGTCATTTCTGCTATTTCGCATATTCTTATTAATTAATTGTTGCAGGTTCTTCACATCTGGTATCAGAGCACTTTCTTGGGCTCGTTGGGTGAAATTTCTGCCAAATTTTTTTTTTTCGCATCTGTTGCAGGTTCGGATTTGGGAATAATCCCTATCCGCTTAACTGTGGGAAGTACTTGGGCATAAGCCCTAAAACTCATTGTGAGGAGTACCACAGGAACCCCGAAGTAGCTGGCCCATTGAGAGGACCTGCCAACGAAAAGGGCAACGACCCCTACCTGATTGACTAGTTCCCACCCGTGAGGTAAACCAAGAGCTGTCGTTTGTGGCAAAGCGATTATCAGTTTTACCTGAGCCGTGGAGTGAGGGGTACTGCCCCAATACGCAAGCCATCGGACAGCATTGGTGGTCGAGTGAAACCCTTAAACTGTTAGGAAGCCGCACATACCTGGGGTCCATATCTATTTTCAACTGAACTGTTGTCGATCACTGCTGCGTTGTTTCAGATCCAGCCGTTCAGATCCATTCTGAAAGTCATTCCAGATCCAGTCGTTTTCAATCCATTCGACGCCGTTTCAAATCCCTCTATTTCCGCTCACTTCCAGGCCGTTGCAGATCTATCTGTTTCAGATCCCTTCTGAGCTGTAGCTGCTCCATTTTGAAAAAAAAGTATAAAATTTAGTTTTTTCTCCATATCTCCCTTGTTTTCACTCTGTTTCCCTTGAAACTTTCGGGGAACCCCTGTAATCCCATTCTGCATATTTCATTCCTGAGGACCCTATCCCCAATTCCACTTCCCAAAGCCCGAAATCCCACATTTGTCTATTTCTAGGGTTTGCCATAACTTCCTCAGATTTCACCCAATCACCTTCAAATTTTACCACAGAGTTCCTTTCCGAATTCTACTTCTTTGTCCCCCTCTGCCAAATTTTCCCATTCTTTCACCTCGTTTCTGAAATCCTCATTTTTTGCTTCCTTGTCTATTCGACATTGTCCAAAACCTAGTCAAACCCCAATTACCCTTCAGATTTTTTCCCAAATCTAGATTTTCCTTTACTGAAGCAGTTTCTGTTTTTGTTTTTCTACCCAGTCAACCAAAAAAAAAAAAAACTCCTGGTTATGGTTGTCACCCGCGCAAGAGCAAAAACCATGGAAGAAGCACTTGCAGCCATCCAAGCCAAACTCCAGGATCTGGATGAAAAATTTATTGGCCTCCATCTTGAACATTCAGCTATGAACAACAAACGGTAGTCCGAGTCTTCATCAGACAATGGGTTCTCTTCTTCCAGCAATTTCCGTGGTCCGAAGCTTGATTTTCCTCGCTTCAATGGTATTGATCCAACTGGATGGATCTATCGTGCAGAACAGTATTTCAGTCTGCATAATACTTTTGATGTCAACAAAGTTCCACTTGCATCCTTTCATTTGGAACAGGAAGCTCTTCAATGGTACCGTTGGTACATCAAGGCTCATGAAGAGCCAAAATGGCCAGACTTTTGCCAGCTCCTTTTGCAACGATTTGGTCCTAGTGCTTTTGATGACTTCACAGGAGCCCTCACTAAACTTCGCCAAATTGGCACTGTGAGAGAGTATCAAACCGAATTTGAGGAACTAGCCAACCACGCTGAAGGATTGTCTGATGACTTTTATAGGAGTTGTTTTATCAGTGGTCTAAAGGATGCCATCCGCTCTGAGGTCAAAATGTTCTGTCCCAACACAACGATGGAAGCCCTAGGGTTGGCTAAGTTGGCAGAAGACAAGATTGCAGCCCAACAAGGCTCCAAGCCCACTTTTGTTCCCTTCCGAAATATGGGTTCTCAACAACCACCCATACCACAGGCTCCTCGACCAACTCCTATCAAGCGTTTGTCTGAAACAGAGATGCAAGCACACAGAGAAAAGGGGCTTTGCTATAATTGTGATGAGAAATTCACTCGGGGACATAGATGTGTTCAGCAAAAGCTCTATCTCTTGGATGTGGATTCTCCGCCTGCCTCTGAAATTGGTGACAAAGATCCAGAAACAATGGATGCTCAGGTCGACATTCAGGAACCGCCTATTGACCCTCCGTCTCAGGATGACCAGCCAGAGATATCTCTCCATGCTTTAGCTGGAATCACCACCCCCCAAACAATGCGGGTCAGGGGTTACTTCAAGAAGGTTCCTCTTACAATACTCATTGATTCTGGTAGCACTCATAATTCCATTGACCCTCGGATCACCAAACAAGCTGATTATTTTATCCATCCTTGCTCCAACTTTGAAGTCATGGTTGCCAATGGGGGCACCTTACCTTGCAAAGGGAAGTGTCGAAATGTGCGTATCTCTATGGGAGATTATACCTTGCGCTCTGACATGTTTGCCTTGACCTTAGGCGGATGTGATGTGGTTTTGGGCACTTAATGGCTACGCACACTTGGCCCTATCTTATGGGATTTTGCTAAACTTTGGATGCAGTTTTCCCTCAATGGACAAAAACACACATTGACAGGATTACAACCAGGGTCTCTCAGCATCATCAGTTCACATCGCATGGAAAAACTCCTCAAGAAGAATTCACATGGTGTCATCGCTCAGATGCAACCATTAGTGGTCTCCACTACTCTTTTGGATCTACAACAAATTCTGGATCGATATACAGGTGTCTTTGCTGAACCAGTGGGATTGCCACCTTCAAGGCCAGAAGACCATCGTATTCAGCTCTTTCCTGGCAGCGTTCCTCCCAACATCGGGCCCTATCGCTACCCATTTCACCAAAAAACAGAGATTGAAATGCTCGTTCGGGACTTATTGAAGCAAGGTATTATTCGCCCAAGCACTAGTTCCTTTTCTTCTCCAGTTCTTCTTGTCCGCAAAAAAGATGGGTCATGGTGCCTCTACATTGACTTCCGAGCACTTAATCACCTCACCATCAAGGATAAGTTTCCAATTCCCGTTGTTGATGAGCTTCATGGGGCTCAATTTTTCTCCAAGTTGGATCTTCGTTCTGGGTATCATCAAATTCGGGTTCATGAGGATGATAACCCTAAAACAGCTTTCCGCACACATGATGGCCATTATGAGTTTTTGGTCATGCCCTTTGGCCTCACTAATGCTCCTTCCACATTCCAGGCCTTAATGAATAAAATATTTCGGCCCTACTTGCGGAAATTCATTCTGGTATTCTTTGATGATATCCTCATCTACAGTAAAACATGGGATGAACATCTCCAGCATCTGGATCTTGTCATGCAACTTTTCTCTGACCATCATCTCCACACCAAGCAGTCTAAATGTGTTTTTGGACAGAAAGAAGTTGAGTATCTCGGGCACATTATCTCAGCATAAGGGGTTCGCGTGGATCCTGCCAAAATCGATGCCATGAACAATTGGCCGCATCCTCAGACACTCAAGAGCCTTCGTGGTTTTTTGGGGTTGACAGGCTACTACCGCAAGTTTGTCAAGGATTATGGGAAGATTGCAGCTCCATTAACTGCTCTATTGAAAAAGGATGCTTTTACATGGACACATGCTACTCAATGTGCATTTGACAAACTGAAACAAGCTATGTGTACTACACCTGTTCTAGCTATGCCCGATTTTTCCAAGCCCTTCACTATTGAGAGTGATGCTTGCGGCAATGGACTTGGTGTTGTTCTCCTTCAAGATGAACACCCCATTGCGTTCACCAGCAAAGCCCTTTTAGGTAAGAATTTAGCTGCCTCTACATATGAGAAGGAAATGATGGCTATTTTGCATGCCGTACAAAAGTGGCGACCATACCTATTAGGGAATCATTTCTGCATCAAGACTGATCACCAGAGTCTGAAATATTTCTTGGAATGGCGTGTCTCCTCCCCAGCACAACAAAAATGGGTTAGCAAACTCATGGGTTATGACTATGAGATCACTTACAAGAAGGGTAAAGACAATATTGTGGCATATGCTCTTTCTCGCACATTTGATGCCCAAGGTTCTCTTTCAGCTATTTCTATGCCTGTTCCAAATTGGTTGTAATCTGTTCAACAGGGTTATGTCAATGACTCTTCCTTATCTCAAATCATCCAACGCTTGACCAACAACCCTTCTGCTGTACCACATTACTCTTGGGATGGTGCTTCTCTGAGATACAAGGGTCGTCTGATGCTTCCCCAGAGCACAGATCTTCAACAGGCTGTCTTCTATGAACTCCATGCTTCTCCATCGGCAGGGAACTCTGGGTTCCTCAAAACATATGAACGGGCACGACATAACTTCTTTTGGCAGGGCATGAAAAGGACAATTCAACAGATGGTGGTTGAATGTGATACCTGCCAGCACAATAAGGGTGAAACAACACTCCTTCCAGGATTGCTCGAACCCTTGCCCATACCGACATGGATTTGGACATATATTTCTATGGATTTCATTGAAGGGCTCCCTAAATCTGGCGGGAAGACAGTGATTCTCATTATGGTTGATCGCCTCTCCAAATATAGTCATTTTTGTGCTCTCAGCCATTCCTATACAGCCTCCTCAATCGCTCAAATTTTCCTGGACCAGATCTTTCGTCTCCATGGCATCCCTTCTTCCATTGTATCGGATCATGATGCGACTTTCACTAGTCATTTTTGGATAGAACTATTTCGCCACACTGGCACCAAACTGAAGATGAGTTCCGGGTATCACCCACAAACAAATGGTCAGACTGAAATTATCAATAAATGCTTGGAAACTTATCTTCATTGCTTCACCTCTGAACAACAACATCAGTGGGCAAAGTGGCTCCCTCTCGCTGAATGGTGGTACAATACCTCTTACCACACTGCCTCTAAAATGACCCCGTATGAAGCAGTCTATGGTCAGGAACCTCCGGTTCTTCTTCCATACACCCCCAACAGTTCACCAGTTCAGGAAGTTGACACGGTCTTTCGAAACCGCGATCAGATTCTTCGCATTTTGTGGGACAATCTTCACATGGCAAGAAATTGCATGAAGCAACAAGCTGATCAGCACCGTTCTGAGCGCACTTTTCAAGCAGGCGATATGGTTTTTCTTCGTCTCCAGCCGTACATGCAATCCTCCCTGAAACTCAAAGGGAGTCATAAGCTCGCTCCAAAGTTCTATGGGCCATATCGGATTCTTCAAAAGATTGGGTCTGTTGCTTATAAATTGGAACTTCCTCCTTCTTCCCGCATTCATCCAGTATTTCATGTCTCTTGTCTGAAGAAAGTTCTTGGCACCAACATCAGTGGACAAACTATTTTACCCAAACTAGATAATGAAGGATCCATCCTTTTGGAGCCGGAGGCCATCCTCAATCAGCGCACTCGTCAGCTTCGCTCTTGCTCTATCACAGAGGTCTTAATTCAGTGGCATGGCATGCAACCAGAGGATGCTACATGGGAACCACTCCTTCAAATTCAACAACAATTTCCACATCTAAAGCTTTGAGGACAAAGCTTTTTTTAAGGGGGAGCGGATGTTAGGAACCCATGTCTTTACTTTGTTAGTATATTGTTGTTGGACACATATGCTTTGTAAGTCGTCCCGTAGTATTTGTTGATCAATAGTTTGTGTTATTGTTGTTGGCGCATATGCTTTGTAAGTCGCCCGTAGTATTGTTGATCCATAGTTTGTAGTGGCCCATGGTTTTGACCCATAGTATTGGCGCCTAGACTTAGTATATAAGTGTGTGTTGAGACCTATGAAGGTACCGTGAAGTTATTTGTATTGAGCTTGCTCAAAGGAGGTTGCCCCCTCGAAGTGGCCTGCGATCAATATAAAAGTGATTCTGAGTTCTGTCATTTCTGTTATTTCGCATATTCTTATTAATTAATTGTTGCAAGTTCTTCACAAAGAAACCTTACAAATATTAAGGGTATGTTGCATAGATGAGTCACATCAATGATTCATAGCCTTCCACCTATGAAGAAGCTGCAAAGCAACAAGTTTGGAAAGATGCAATTGTAGAGGAATACAAGTCTATTTTGAAGAATGATGTTTGGGAAGTTGTTCCTAAACGTGAAGGGAAGTCAATAGTTACTTCGAAATCGATTTACAAGATCAGGCATGCTACTGATGGTAGTATTGAAAAGTATAAATCCATATTTGTTTCCCGATATTTCTCTTAGAAGAAGGCATAGATTAAGAGGAGACATTCGCTCATATGTCCAGGTACACCACTATTCGAGATGTGATCTCACTTGCATTTGTTCTAGGATTAAAACTTCACCATATGGATGTGAAGACAACCTTCCTCAATAGTGAGGTTGAGGAATAGGTTTATATTTAGTAGCCTAAGGGTTTTTTGGTTCATGGGAAGGAGTCCCATGTATTCAAATTAAAGAAAGCCTTGCATGGGCTTAAGCAAGCTCCCATAACTTGGTATTCGAGAATTGACAACTATCTTCAGAGACTGGGCTTCTCTAAGAGCGAAGTTGATCCAAATTTGTACTTTAAAGTAGTGAAGAACCAACCATTGATATTGGTTCTATATGTTGATGATTTGTTCCTTAATGGAGAGGAACAACTGATTGCTTGGTGCAAGAGGGAGCTTACTTATGAGTTCAAGATGAATGACTCGGGTCTTATGCACTAATTTCTTGGCCTTGAGATTTGGCAAAGAAAATATGAGATATTTCTTTCTCAAGGGAAGTACACTGTTGATATATTGCGAAGGTTTGGCATGATGGATTGCAAATCCATGAGTACTCCGATGGTTTCCAATTTAAGAAAACTACATGAGTCAGATTCTCGATCGGATCTAGTGGACCCCACTTTGTATAGACAACTTATTGGTTCATTGATGTACTTGATACACTCGAGACCAGATATATGTTATGCTGTGAGTATTATTAGTCAATTTATGTCTGATTCGAGACACAGACATTGGGTTGCTGTTAGGAATGTTCTTAGGTACCTTCGAGATACGATTGCTTATGTACTTAGATATGCCTCCAGTGGAGGGATGTTGTTACTTGGTTATACTAACTCTGATTGGGGCGGTAGCATTGTGGATCGAAAGAGTACATCCAGCTATTGTTTTAACTTGGGTTCTACTATGATCTCTTGGTCCAGCAGGAAGCGGGGCTCTGTATCCCAGAGTACTACAGAAGCAAATTATATTGCTGCTAGTATTGCCTGCCGAGAAGTAGTGTGGCTTAGGAAGCTACTTGTTGGGTTGTTCGGTGAGAAGATTGAGTTTACAATCATTCGGTGTGACAATCAAAGTTGCATCAAGATTTATGAAAACCCTGTGTTTCATGATAAATCGAAGCACATTGAAATGAAGCATCACTTCATCAGAGACATGGTCTAGAAAGAAACAATGAAACTTCAATACATTTCTACTAATGAGCAGATTGTAAATGTGTTAACAAAGCCTATGTCAGTGATGAAGTTCAGGTACTTCCGAGACAAGCTAGGTATGGAAGAGAATGCCTCCCTTGCTGAGAGGGAGTGTTAAATGTACAACATCACGAGTCATTATCCAAGCCAGTCTTGTGCAACCGAGATTGGACCTCATGTGTTGAGGTAGGGAGCCTGAGTCGGACTCAGGAATTTGGAGTAGATTCTTGAGTTGGACTCAAGAATGACTAAGCCTTCAGTTGTAAAAGGTTATTCCTCATGTGTTGAGGTGAATGCTTTGATGTATCAAAGTGATTATGTTGCAAAGTCTTGTTGGACAAGGCTCGGGACTTGTGTGTCAAGTCAGATTCTCATGTGGACCTCCAGTTATAGTAGGTACCCATGTGGTGGACCTCTAGTTATAGTAGGTACCCATGGGGTGGACCTCCAGTTATAGAGGTAGATGCTTTTCATATTGAAGCATTAATGTTGTGTGATATTACTAACCATGGTCACCAATTGCTATTAAGTCTCATTTAGAGACTGACCACCTCTAGAGTGAATTACTTTAGCATATGATCATTTGGTCCGAGAGTAATATAAAATGATCACAACATCTGAAAAATATTATGAGTATAATCTAATATGATAGATAATTAAAGTTAACACATATTGACCATGCAATAAAGATAAGGGATAAAGATAAATGCATAGAGAAAAAGAGAATTTGAATTGCTCATGAGATGACTAAGTGAACTTGAATTGTTAAGCTTTAGTTAAAGCCACAATGTATGCTTCGGCTAATTAAAGAACTCACAGTGGTCACTACAAGTAAATCAATCAGCATGATTCCAGTTAATAATAGTTAACTAAGTGTTAATAAAGAAGGACTAATTAACTAAAGTGTTTTGCATTGACTACACTTTAGTTAAACTAAAAGGCTACACTTAAGTTAACTAAAAGACGACACTTCAATTAATTAAGTGTTTACATGATGACACTTGAGTTATTGCATTACGACACTTAAGTTAGCTTCCTAACTAAGTGGTCATGCATCAGTGAGAGGGAGAGTTCACTCTGGAGTTAGTTAAGCATCATTTAATGTAAAAAATGAAAGGCATTGCGCATTTGTTATGCAGGATTAAAGAAACTAACAAAAAGGATAATTCTCCAAGAAGGAAATTCCCAGTTTTTGCATGTGATGCACCATTACACATGCAACCATTCGCTACAGCTTGCATGGCAATGATTCTTGCTTGTTATTAATGTGTTGGGCACATGGCAAGTTGATACAGTTGATCTCTATTCTCTATTGCTTAGTATTATCTCTTATCTAGCACAAGGGGTGCTGAAAGCAATCTGCTATTTTGTAAAAGACATTCTCTACTATATATCATAATTATACTCTGAATATTTGCTGGGGGTTTTCATCCTCATTGTTTTGAGGGTTTTCCCCAGGGTACATCTTGTGTTATGGTTGAATGTTTCATGTGATTGAATGGTTCATTGATTCAAGTATTTAGTATTTCTGCACTTAAAGTTTTAAAGTTCAAAGCTCATCATATTTGCTAAAAAATTAACACTACCCTCCTTTCTTTGGTCAAGGTTAGAACCCCCCAAAGCTCAATAGTATTCTTCTCATGCGTCGAACTATACACCCAACCCCTTGGCCGCCCTAAAACCATATGCTTATCAAGATTTTGACCCTCAACATAATGGGTCAGTTGTTTCCAAAATGGAAGTTCTTAAATGATTGAGAAACCATATATCATCTTACCACATCTCATCACCACTCTTCTCCATTATGCTAGGCGTGATCGTGCCACCCTTTTCCATTATCGTCACAACTAAAGTATATATCATGTCCCAAATTTTGCATTGGGTCACAATTGCCTAAACCCATTGGCCATATTCATAAGAGTTTATCAAATTGGTGCTAAAGGTCCAATAATTGCTAAGGAGGAAAATTACTAGTTTCCTAGGTTGGGGGTGGAAGCTTTGGGATTTGGAATAAGGAGGATAATAAATGATGTTTGAAAATTAGAATGGCATCAATGTTTAATAAAGGAGATAAATAAATATATACAATGAAAATCAATGTGGCATTTGGTCATGAAGACAATTGGAGGCTTATGGAGTCCTTAGGTGGCTAGATTCCCTCCACACACTTGGCATGCACATCATCCAATTCGAATCTATGGGTAAGGCAACGTATTTGGAGGTTGGTAAGGTTTCATATGGAATCTAATGAGATAAGTAAGTTGAATTGGTAAAGAGGAGTAACTCCCATGGAAGAGGAAGAGACAATTTGGAGCTGGTGAGACACTTGGGCTAGATTCCCTAGCTCTATGACAACAATGATGAAGATGCTATGACACCTATGACACAAATCAGACCTGAAGGCTGAAATATGAAATATACGACATGTAAGGGCTAAAACTAGCCTCCAAGAGGGTGCTCAAGGGAGTTAGGGCAGATAATATGCTTCCACATGTGATTTGGTGAAAGTGGGAGACTAGGAATTGTTGTACAAATGACATTCTTTGGAATCTCTTCCCAACTTGAGTTGGAATGCATCTCTTGGAAGGAATTCGACCCATAGAGAGCTTGGAAACTTTATAAATGTCAATAACAAAGAATGAAACCAGATTTTGATCATTTGAGAAATTTGCAATTGCATTTGTGAAGAGGGAGAGCTAGTGGATGACTAGTTTCTTGCCTTAGCCAATTTCGAGGGTGAAAGATTCCCATCCAAGTTGGTAATTGGAAAGGCCATTCAGAACTTTCATTTGGAGCTTTAATGGAGTATTTATTGGCAGGTGTAAGCTACAGGGCAGCTCACGGTTTCTTCTAGTGCAACTCACTCTCTCAACCATTTCCAGTTTTGATGGCATATTCTTGCTCCTCGAGGGAGGGTGTTTTTGGTGAGCTATTGTACTCTTTGGGGGAGCTTCTAATGCCCCATTTATTTTATAATATGAATTAAATGTTTTTTTCTTCATCTACAGAAAGTTTTAGGTCGAAATTCCAAGTGGAAATGTGTAAATGTGATTTTTAATGAAGAAATGGTGTCATTTTCCCCATAGCTCTTGCATAGCGCTCTTGTGGTTGCATATAGTAGTAAAGGAATGCCATTTCGAATTCATGTACATGTCATCTGATATATATCTCTGTAATAACCATCTCATAAGATCCACAAGTCGATATTCCAAGAAAAACTATGTTAAATTGCTCATTAATGGACAAACAATGCATTTCCCCCACTACCTTGTTGTGAACCAATGCAATGTTGATGGATTCGAATGGATAAGTAAACTATTGATGGTTTGTTAATGGATGGACTATTATTGATGTATTATACAAGTTTCATGTTCAGTATATAAGCATTTGAAGTCATTTTGTGAAGTTTCATTACATTTGGAGAAGATTTGATGCCATTTCCCCCAAAGGTCGAACCAGTGATTTTTGTTGTTGTTTGGGAGAAGGTTAGAACATACTTAATAATTAATTAATGGTGCACATGAGACCTAAATAATTTACTTTAGACATCCCCTACATATTTTCATAATTTTGAGTGGGTTTGGAGGCATTTGGAGAGCCATTTTCAAAACTTACCCTGGGGGGATTTGAACCTCAAATTGCTAGTAAAATTACATGCTTGGTCCAGAATCTTAAGAGAGTTTGCAGAAGTATTTTGGTGGCCATATATCATCCCTGAACATCATATTCAAGTCCTAATATCAGTCATATACCTTCTCAGAATATTTGGGATCATTTAGGGCAAATTTGGGACCTAGGCATCAAAACTAGTCAAAGGTCGGAATTGGGGAAAAAGCGGAAAATTGGGCATTTTAATAAAAAAATTAAAAAGGGTCATTACAGTGGTATCGTAGCATGGTCCTTTCACCTGTGAAATAATATCATACATTGAAGAATAAGTTGAAGCCATGTCTTACTATTATGAAGAATCCTATGAGTACAATTCTTATGAGGAATATGCAGATGCTTATGAGCAATATGAAGCAATATGTGAATGGTTTGAGGAAGAGGTGACATCATGCAACACTTCTTACAATTTCAGGAGGAATGAAGATTATGATTATGATTATGACCCTATGTATGATAAATATGAGTATGTCACACCACCAAAGGATAATTATATGGATGAGTTACAAAGATGGAGAGCAACATATAAAACCTTGCCCCAACAATATCAAAGATATCAAGCATATCTTGTTTCGAAGGAAGATACACAAAAGGCCATGTCTTTTGAAGACTATGCTCATGCGTTGTTTGCAAATAGACCCACAAATGAAGATGTGGAGTTAGTGAAGAAAGGTTTATGCCTTTCTTGTAAAAGACCTTGGAGAGAAAATCACATGTGTGTGAGTGAAAAGAGCAATGAAAAATCTGAAGCTTCAGGGAATGCAGGTATTTCCATCTAGGGGATACTTTTTGGGAATTCTTCAAAAAGAGATTCCAAAGATAATGATACTAAGGAAAACAATGGGAAAAATGCATCAGCTTGCTTGAAGGAGCAAAAGGGAGAGACATCACAAGAGCATGAAGAAGATTCTATTGAAAATATTGAAGATCAATTCGAGACACATTCTACTTTGGACATGAATCAAGGAGCATCTACTGATGGATGCTTGAACTATGAAGGAATACCTACTGATGGGTGCTCACACCTATATGTTGGTGACATAAAGATCACTTTTGAAAGTGTTGCTGGAAGCCAAACTTCCATTAAACATGAAAATGAAGACCTTGTAGCAGTTGAAGAAGAAACAAGATCAACTTCCCCATCACCACTTGAGCTTCATGAAGTTGGTCCAAGCAAGAAATATGAAGATGAGGAGGTTCATTTGCAAGAGCCTCATTTTCTTGAAGCTTCCTTAAAGATGAATGAAAAAAATATCCAATACTCCCTCAGCATTCTCCATGACACTCAAGCATTGGTGTCAAATTCTTGTTGGAGAGCTACTTCATTGGAGGAAACATCCTTCCTTGAAGACATGGAGAAGATTCAAAGAGCAATGTGCCACATTAAAGGTAATTTCATGTCTTTGTTTTTTGATAGAAACCATTTGTTTGCGCTTAGTGAATTGTTACTTGATGCATACTTGAAGAATAATGAGGATAATCATAAGCTCACAATTCAAAATGAGCAACTTCTTGAAAAGTTGCAAGATACTTGTTTTTCCTCCTATGTTACAGATTGTCAAATGGTAGATTGTTTGGAGGATTCTCATGACATGGTGGATCATGAGAAATGTGGAAATTTGAATATGCTTGATGTGTTTGAAGATGAACTTGAAGAGATCCAAACACTTGATGTGGTGGAAGAGGAACTTGAATTGTCTCTTGATGAAGGTTATGCAATTTTTAAAGAAGAGCATGATTCCTCTACACTGGAACCAATCTATGACAAAGGTTTCACACTTTTGAAGGAGTTGTATGATACTACCCATATGGATCTTTCCCATGATGAAACTTCTGCACTTCTTGATCATTTGGGTGAGTTAGTTCATTCTCCTACATCCTACAATTCCATGTTTTGCAGCATTAGTCTCAAGGAAGTATGGGTGAAAGGGTTCTTTTTTATGCTGCCGCATGAGGAGTATGGAACTCCTAGATTTACTTTTTATGATGACATGGTTGGAGCACATTATTATTCACATTTGCAGCACCATCATAAGTTACGTTATGATGATGCACATCTACATGGATGCACCTATGATATGCATTTGAGTCACTTGAAGACTCATGGTTTTTCTTGCTCAACACTTGGTTCATTTGATGTTGGAGGAACTTCATCCAACACTTGGGTGAATAAATTTATGATTGGAGAACATTTTTGTTGGTAGTTACATACTTTGATATATCTTTATTATTCTCACATTCATGGATGTATGGGTGAGACTTCTTTGAGTCCTTTGAAGTCTCCTTGTTTTTTCTGCTCATTATCTGGTTCAGATTTTAGTGGAGATTCTTCATTCACTTCTTAGATGAAAGAATACATGGCTGAATATTTTGATGCATATCACATCCTTTTGGAGCAACATTATAGGACATGGGATCCTCACCTATGTCATTGGAGTAGATTTGATGGGTCACTTGAAGATTGTATGCACTTGGAAAATGGTGGTCTACTTGCTTGGAGGTATAAGCACTTTCATGACTCTTTGATGAAACATCTCCTTGATGTACATTTTCATTATGTTGTTATGTACTCTGATGACATATATTTTGTACTCATGATGTTTGGAAGAATGCATACAAAAAAATAGGATCCAGGAATCCTCTTATCTGATGGTATGGGTTGCAGAGCACTCTTAATTGTTGGGGTGAAATACAAGCAATGGGACCCTGGAATAATTTTTGTTTCGTGGGTCTCAATTTTTGGGAAACAAGCAGTATGGGAGATGGATTTCCTATTTAATAAAGTGATTTTTATCAGAGTAGTGTAGCAGCAAGCATGGTGGTCCCTCTCTAAAATCTTCATGGAATCTCACAGACCCAAGGTTGGGCAATTCAATGGCAACTTCAAAGATATATACAGAAAGCAGGTTCTTCAACACCCATGTTTGAAATTGCTTGAGGACAAGCAATATTGGGAAGGGAGGATTTTTCGTGTCCCAAATTTTGCATTGGGTCACAATGGCCTAATCCCATTGGCCATATTCATAAGAGTTTATCAAATTGATGCTAAAGGTCCAATAATTGCCAAGGAGGAAATTTACTAGTTTCCTAAGTTAGGGGTGGAAGCTTTGGGATTTGGAATAAGGGGGATAATAAATTATGTTTGAACATTATAATGGCATCAATATTTAATAAAGGAGCTACATAAATATATACAATGAAAATCAATGTGGCATTTGGTCATGAAGACAATTGGAGGCTTATGGAGTCCTTAGGTGGCTAGATTCCCTCCACACACTTGGCATGCACATCATCCAATTCGAATCTATGGGTAAGGCAACGTATTTGGAGGTTGGTAAGGTTTCATATGGAAGTTAATGATCTAAGGAAGTCGAATTGGTAAAGAGGAGTAACTCCCATGGAAGAGGAAGAGACAATTTGGAGCTAGTGAGACACTTGGGCTAGATTCCCTAGCTCCGTGACAACAATGATGAAGATGTTATGACACCTATGACACAAATCAAACCTGAAGGCTGACATATAACATATATGACATGTCAGGGATAAAATAGTCTCCAAGAGGGCACTCAAGGGAGTTAGGGCAGCTAAGATGCTTCCACATATGATTTGGTGGAAGTGGGAGACTAGTAATTGTTGTACAAGTGGCATTCTTTGGAATCTATTCCCAACTTGAGTTGGAATGCATCTCTTGGAAGGAATTCGACCCATAGAGAGCTTGGAAACTTTATAAATGTGAAAAAAAAAAGAATGAAACCAACTTTTGATCATTTGAGAAATTTGCAATTGCATTTGTGGAGAGGGAGAGCTAGTGGATGACTAGTTTCTTGCCTTAGCCAATTTCGAGGGTGAAAGATTCTCATCCAAGTTGGTAATTGGAAAGGCCATTGAGACCTTTAATTTGGAGTTCTAATGGAGTCTTTATTTGCAGGTGTAATCTACAAGGCAACTCATGGTTTCTTCTAGTGCAGCTCACTCTCTCAACCATTTCCAGTTTTGATGTCATATTCTTGCTCCTTGAGGGAGGGCGTTTTTGGTGAGCTATTGTACTATTTGGGGGAGGTTCTAATGCCCCATTTCTTTTATAATATAAATTAAATAATCTGTTCTTCATCTCCATAAAGTTTCAGGTCGAAATTCCAAGTGGAAATGTGATTTTTAATGAAGAAATGGTTCCATTTCCCCATAGCTCTTGCATAGCGCTCTTGTGGTTGCATATGGTAGTGAAGGAATGCCATTTCGAATTCATGTACATGTCAGCTGATATATATCTTTGTAATAACCATCTCATAATATCCACAAGTCGGTATTCCAAGAAAAAACTATGTTAAATTGCTCATTAATGGACAAACAGTGCCTTTCCCCCACTACCTTGTTGTGAACCAATGCAATGTTGATGGATTCGAATGGATAAGTAAACTACTGATGGTTTATTGATGGATGGACTTTTATTGATGTATTATACAAGTATCATGTTCAATATATAAGCATTTGAAGTCATTTTTTGAAGTTTCATTACATTTGGAGAAGATTTGATGCCATTTCCCCCAAAGGTCGAACTAGTGATTTTTGCTGTTGTTTGGGAGAAGGTTAGAACAGACTTAATAATTGATTAACGGTGCACATGAGACCTAAATAATGTACTTTAGACATCCCCTACCTCTGTTCAGAATTTCGAGTGGGTTTGGAGGCATTTGGAGAGCCATTTTCAGAACTTACCCTGGGGGGATTTGAATCTCAAATTGCTAGTAAAATTACATACTTGGTCCAGAATCTTAAGAGAGTTTGCAGAATTCTTTTGGTGGCCATATATCATCCCTTAACATCATATTCAAGTCCTAATATCATTCATATACCTTCTCAGATGATTTGGGATCATTTGGGGCAAATTTGGGACCTAGGCATCAAAACTAGTCAAAGGTCAAAATTGGGGAAAAGGTGGAAAATTGGGCATTTTAATAAAAAATTTAAACAGGGTCATTAGAGTATCGGTCAATATTTCCATCATAACCAGACATAAAATCATACTTACCTAATAGTATTGGGATGGTACATGCACCACCCTTCCCCAATTATCTATCGTTGAGTCAATTCACCAGCCCGAGGCTTGTGTTATCCTGCGTCGACCCGTTTACTCCCTTGCTAGTTGTCCCAGGCATGATGCAGGTTGTCCTCTCCTCCATGATTCTATATCCAAGTGGTGGTGTTGTAACATATGACATCCCATCCACTTGATGTGGGTGGTTAATGTTGATGTATTTGTAACTTCGGAAGATATTCACTTGTATATTGTATTTGTACTTTATTGTATCCCCAACGGAGATGTATTATTCCTCCGATTGGAAGTGTTGTCAGTTTTACTTGCAAGTGTCGCAAGTTATATTGTAAGTGTAGTAACTTATACTTGATGGGGTTGGCCCTGTATGAGTCATGTGGATTAAAGGGTTATTAGACCACCCTAGTGGGGGTCGGCCCAGTCAACATTATGTTAAGTGGTTAAGTTGGGGCCGACCTAGTTAGAGTTAAAATACAAGTGAAGTAGTGTATAAATAGAGAGTGTGTCTCTCTCATTTCACACATCTCTCATTCACTCACTTCGCATTAGTTAGAGAGAGGAGGAGTGCGCACAAGTGGAAGAGGAGTAGCTGCTGCAGACATTTATCTTTTGGGGCTTCATCTTTGTGATCATTGTATTAGTGATTATTCTATCTCTGAGGAAGTTGCGGGGTTTTTCACCTTCTTGGTTTTCCCCAGTGAAATGCTTTGTGTCTCTTGTCTCTTGTGTTTGATATGTTGTACATGTTGTTCTCTTAGTTAAGATCCTAGATCAGATTGAATTAAATGCTGAAAAACTAACATGGCATCAGACCTAGCCTGAAGGAAGGCATGGTATGGCATTTATGACACTTGTTGCACTTGCAAGCTAGGGCTTGGTATAGAAAAAACCAGTCATCGTGGCACTTTCGCTATAACTCAGTTTTGGCGAAGGTTCAGGATCTGAAACTTCTATAGGTCGAAAATTAAATGTCCATGTACCTTGTGTCCGAAGGACAGCCTCAGATTTGTTGTACTTTGTGAGATATGATCCATACAAGTTAGGGTTTATGCCTCTTCCAGAATGCAGTCCTAAATAGGTGACCTAGGAATAAGGTCATATCTCGGGTTAGGAATCTCCAAATGGAATTCCGTAAAAAGTGATAGTTAGGGAACAGACTGTACTTTCACAGGTCCGGGTTCCAGCGGCCGAAGTTGAAACAGTGACACGTGGCACGCCGTACAAGTTTGCTATACTATTTCATCCCATAAACAGGTCACGTTGCGACACTTGGCATATCTCTCTCTCAGAGAATCCATTTGAGGTCAGATTTGTGGCATTGGAAAGATGACAAGTCAATCTAGCATAGGCCGAAGTTTCACACCTTGAGGATCTGAAATTTCAAAGATACATTAGAAACAATATGGCATATATTTTTGTCCAAACAGAATTGGATTATGAGCACCTTCATTTTTGGATCGTCACTGTTATGGGAAATTAGGGTTTCGGAGAAAGTTGAAATTTTTTAAATATGAGACCACGGCTAGATTCTCCTCATCAAAATCTAAATTTAGAGACCAAGATTGAATTTTTTAGTTGGGCAGAACCTTGGGCATCATCAAACCCTAGTTCGGGATTTTGATCGGTAAGGTGGAAAATTAGGGTTTCTGCAAAAGTTGAATTTTTTGGAATCTCTGACTGCAGCTGGATGCTCCTCAGAAAAATCAAATTTTAGAGCACAAGATCGAACCTTTTGGCCTGGCATTATCAAACCCTAGTTCGGTATTTTGACCAGAAGATCTGAAAGTTTCAAAGGCAATTTTAAGGGGTCAAATTTTGGAGATTTCAAAATTGAAGTATACCAGCTTGATCAGCACAACAAGGCGCATCTTTTCATCCAATCAGAAGTTTGAAATTCAAAGTTTGAATTTTTAGAGTTTCTCTGACAAACCCTAATCCAACTCCAGATCCAGTTTCAGCAAATTAAAGTGGATTGGGTTAATCCTAGAAGAGAATGATTTGGACACCTACATAAGTGAAGAGATTCCAGTTCCAGAGGGAGATGAGGCTAAGGCCTTACATAAGAAGTCTACGAGCAATCCCGACAGGTATGACTTGAAGAGATACAAGTATGTTTTGAAATATGTTCATGATTAAGTTTATGATATCTTTGTCTTCATAATATTAGTACAATCTTGATCAATTTTAGACTTGTCTTATCACCCTAGTAAAAGTATGAATGCATGTGAATGATAGAAAGCATTCATTGATTAGGGTTATGACACTTATGATCGTACTAATACACTGTGGTGTTGTATGAGGATGATGTTGTCCACTAACATGAAGGGTACATCAAGAAAGACAAATCAAGTTCTAGATCAAGAACATATGACCATGGTGACATGAAGACAAAGACTCATCCATAGTCATGGATCACATAGAAGCTCTACTTACGAGGTATGTATAACTTGGTTCTACAATTATTAACTTATGAGATGTGCAGTTTGCTAGCACAAGGTCTCTAAGAGAACAAAGAAAACATTGTTTGGATATGTTAGACAAGCATGATAATCCAGGTATGTTTTCCTATATCGAGTTAGAATCCTACTTTGTGTTAGGATCTCATATAAGTATACTTTTGTATGATTAATTATGATCATTCATGAAGTTATGGGTTTGAGTAATCATGGGTTTATGCATATTATACTTCTTACTTTGATTGATGATATGGCAAACCAGAGGATTCCTATGGTCAAATAAGAACATGCATGAGTAAAATAAGTACTCCCTAAAACCTTAAATACTAACGCTTGTGATAAATTCCCTGTGTATGAAATGATCATGACCATACATGTTTAATATTATTTAGAATCATAATGTTTTGATAGTATTGAGATTATACTAATGCATGTATGATTATGTATGAGATCTTGAGGATGACACTAGTGCACACTTAAGCATGCATAGTGGTCCAGGATGGATATGAGTTCGAAGACAGATAATCCAGGAAGCAAAGATCAAGAGGGAGCTCACTCCATTAGTTTCTGCAAGGAAGCAAATATTGAGAGGGAGTCCACCCAACAAGCAAACAAAGATAAGTATTTAAATTGTCATTCTTGTATATATGATTTTGTTCAGTCATGTGCATACTTATGTTCCTAGATTTAGGATGTATATTATGCATTTTAGAAAGGGTTGCATAAATGAACAAGATACTACTAATATAGTAATGGGTAAGTGGCCTATGGTACTATACAACATCAGGGATGATTTTAAGAACCCCCCCCAAATTTATATGGTAAAAAAATTGGCGAATCTCCCCGATATATAGGAAAATTTGAAAGCGATTTTATCAATAATATAATATGTATATATAATTTTTTGGCGAATCTTTCATTTTATTATATGATATTGTAAAATCTTGGCGAATCTTTCACTAAATTATAAGATATTGTAAAATCTTGGCGAATATTTTACTGAATTATAAAATATTGTGAAAAGTTGACGAATATTTCACTAAATTATAAAATATTGTAAAAATTTGGCGAATATTTCACTGAATTATAAAATATTGTAAAAATTTGGCGAATCTTTCATTGATCTATAAAACACATTGAATGACACTCTGCTTGTTAATTATGAGTTCAAGGCTTCTTCAAATGTTGAGTTCAATTGCTCTATTTCAAGTTTTGGTCTCAATACCAAATGGTGGTGGCCTTAATGAAGCCTTGATATCCAATCAAAGCCGAGTAGATCTTGGAGACATGTATTCTAAATGTGGGTGTTTGGAGGATGCACATAAAGTGTTTGGCCAAGTGCCAAAGCGAAATACAGCCTCATTGAATGCAATGCTTTCAAGATGTGCTCAACATGGACATGGCAGGGAGGAACATTAACAGAGGGGTTCTTCGGGTGGAGATTGTCATTCATAGCTCTGATGACGTTAGCATTGCATCTTCTTCTTACTTACAATTTTTTCCTCTACTACTTGAGTTTCTAGAACTATTTGTAGTCCTCCCTGCAATTATTAGAGATTTCTTCTTTTTCTTCTTTAATAGTCTTGGGAGATGACTTTTTTGAATTGCTTAAATCAACAAAGGAATTGCACCCACAGACTATCCTTCAATAGATTGTGTGGCTACCCTAGACTGTTTTTGATACTTCAAGGCAAGTTTGTACATAGGTTTTAAGCTAGGCATGTTCCTTAAGTATTTTTCTTGGCACATACTTTGAATAACATTATAGTGATTTTGTTGGCATCCTGTAGTGTCGACTATTGGGGGCTATCTTATTGTTGTGTCATACTTTTGGACAATGTAACTTTTTTCCATCTAAATTCCTCAACACTAGTACCATATCTAAATGTTATACCATTTGTTGATACCATATCTAAATGTGTCTAGTAGTTGATTTTGATTGTAGATGTTGTATTGTTTGTTGATATTGGTGTGTAGATGTTATTAGAACCCATGTTAGAGCTTTTATTACAAATTGTTTTTTTCTATTGATTAGAGTTTCCATGACATGTGGGGACTTGGACCTTGACAAACCGATAAACTAATAGAATCAGACATTATGCATCATTTTGGCCTTCACTAGCCAATTATGCCCATGGAGGCTAGGAAAATTTTGAGCCAATTGGACTAGAGGAATGTTGGTCTCGTGCTAATAGGTCTCCTATGATCAATGCATAGGAACCTAGTGCATAGACCATTTTTATCTTCGCTTAGCTATGTAGAGCTCATTTATTTTTCTGAATAACGATAAGTATTTACAAAGAAAATATACAATCAGCATAAACAAATCGAAAAAGTGAAGACAATTAATTCATGCAAATAAAAGGTAATAAAAACTTATTTTCTCGAACCCTAAATCAATGGAAATCAACTAAATCTAATATTGATTCAAGCTACAACAAAGGGCTAAATCAAGCATCAAATGAGAACTAGAAGCATTCAAGGGTCTAACACAATAATTAACCAAAATACATGCAAACTCCACAAATCGACAAAATGTTTCAAATAAAAGCAATAAACAAACCATAAAAATTTGCACAAAAATATTTGAGATAAACACCAACATGGTTTCATGTACTTGAATGAGCTCATTCTTGCTTAGCGAAAGTGTAGTCAAATTAGTTATTTATCCTTCAATGTCATGACACTATCTATGTGAAGAGATAGCTCCTAGGCCTAGCTTTGTCAAATTCCAGTGTCATTTCCTATCACATAAAAAAAGAGACAATGTAAAAGATAAATATAAAAACATCAATCTTAAAATAACCTGCATCAAGGAAATGTATGTCATATCATCAATGTTATAACAAAAAAGTACAATGTAGAATCTATTTTTAATTAAAATGCTAGCTCAAATTTACATATAATGATCACCCGCAAGGGTCCATGGAACACCTATACCAAAATAAGACTCAAGAGTCTCTCATGTGTATTGGATCATATACAATCTTAGGTAAAATCCATTTCCCAATTCACATTCTGGGACTGGTCCTCATTTTCGGCACTCTGAACATGACCTTCTTCGAATGAGCCGTCATTATGATCCTCAACAACATTATGTTCCATATCAAATTCATTAGATAAATTTGCCAGATTGTTTTCTCCCCTTCTTTCACAATTTGATCGCCAGAGAGCTACTGCTCTTTCATATGGAAAATTGTCAACCTCATACTTTGTTACATATAATCTTAAGCATGTATCCACATTTTTATCAAGCTTATTCCTCAACTTTGACTTCAAAAATGTTAATGCACTAAACATTCTCTCATCCTCCACTGATCCCAAAATCATGGTTTGACATAAATCTACTAATTTGAAATACTCTGACATATTTTGTAGTAGAAATTCACTACCACTGAGTGTAGTCCACAATTTTGTAATTGCACCATATTCTAGAGCATTATCCAACTTAGAAAATTGCTCCCACATTGTATCAGCAAAGCATTGGGCTTGATCTTTCAATTTTTTTCCATCTAAAATACCTTGAATATGTTCTCCTTGTATCTCGGTCTCTCGACAAAAATGGCTCTGCAAAATCTTGATTTTAGCTATAAAGTCAACCTTTATAGTTTTTGAACATTGACGATCGTTCCAATATTGAGGGTATACCACAGACATGGCCTCCAACAATTCATCTCGAGGAAATCGTTCTCTTATCTCTGATGATAGTGATTTTGCAATTTCTATCAAGCTGCGCCTCACTGAAATCACAACATTGTCAAATTGTTCTCTTGACACAGGGCACTCTTTGGTGATTCTTCCTATTTTGTCATTATAATAAAAAGGAACCATATACCCACGCACTGCCATACATAGAAACCCTTTTTCATCAAACTTCAATAAATTTTCATCATTTTCAATATTGATTATCTTAGCCCAACTTGTAAATGCTAGACCTGTAAAAGAATCTGCCATCATATACAAATTATCTAATGCAAGGCATGCTAGTTTTCTAGCATTTGTGTATTCAGCAATATACATCGTGCGACTCTAAGACATCTTCACGAGGCTATTCATTTCATGAAGCAGACGAAGAACTCCAGCCAATGTTAAATATGTCTCTATATCAGTTAATAGAAAGAGAAGAGTCTGAGCTTTTTCTACACTTAGGCAATGTTCATACATCACCCCTACCAAGGATGCATATTCATCGAATAGTCTTTGAGCTGGTCCCTTCAGTGAGATCCATCTTGTATCAACATCTTTTAATAGTTTGTTTCCATTTGTAACACCATCGGCAAATTTTTTAAACTCTGAAAACCGTTTGGGACTCCGACAAAAGTATGCATGAACCTCACGTACAAGATATTCAACTTTTGAAACCAATGGAAAGTTGCTCACTATTTTAAATGCAAGATTCATTCTGTGAGCCATACAATGAATACCAATCATATACGGTGAAGCTGAGAGTTGTAGTATAGCACAAAGGCCGTTCCTTTGTCCCTGCATTACTGATGCCCCATCTGCTCCAACGCATACCAACTTTTTTGCGATCATTGAATGATCCATACCACTAGTTTCCTTCAAAGTATTAATAACAAGTTCATAAATGTTTTATGCTGTAGAACTTTTGCTCATTTTATGAATTCCAAGTAGATAGTAATTCCTGATATGGTAATTGACCGTATAAATGCTCATGCAAATCCATGCAGTATTATCAACAGCTGTAACTTCATCCAAGGACAGTGACAAAAATGTTGCATTCACAATTTTCTCTTTCATATCATCCTTTTCTACTTGAGCTAAATATTTTCCCCATTCCCAACCACTCGTTAAAGACCAATGAGAAGATGGAAAATTTGGCACTTGAATAAAAGATAGATATTTTATCATTTTTGGATAATCTGTCATAGGACGACCATTGGATAGGATGTGAAATACAGTGCTTAATTGTATCGACTTCGATAACAAATTTTTTTCCATCATCTTTCCGAATTGAGAAGTGATGGTTCCTCCACTTTCATCTAGTTTTCTCTTATTTATTAAGTATTTATTGTATTCCTCTTCACATTGGAGATGTCGGCTATCAGATTTCCATCTAGCAGTAGATTTCTTCTCATCATTTCCAGTTTTCTTATCATACACCTTCCCAACATGCTTCTCTATTGTGTCCAGCTTCATTTGCAATTTCACTACCTTGCCAAGTTTCCAACTACATGAAATGCATTTAACTTCTCGTGAGGTCTCATTCTTATTTGTTGGAGGTATCGGTTCAATAAATGGGAATCTTGATACCCAATCAGATTGGAATTGTCTCCCGAAGTCCCATCGGCCTTTTTTCCTCTTCAGTGAATGGTCTATGTCACCTTGCAAGGAAAAATCTTCAACATTTGAGCTACCAATTTCTGATGAAAATGCATTTGCCTCACTTTGATCACTAGAGGAATGTATTCTACCATCCATTGTATGTTTTGCAGAGGCATCCTCCAAAGTGTTGACATCTCTCTCACCGATACCTTGCTCAAGAGAGCTTGAACCATGAATATGATGTGGATGATTGGATTGATGTTTTTGAAAATATGACATTACATCCTTTTGTCTTAATGTTTTATTTTTCTCTCCATGATCCATGTTTGACATCTTGTTTCTTACTTAATGTTCCACAATTGATATTCCAAATCAATATAGAAACCAGAAGGAGGCCTGCATGAGAAAAATGATATAAAATTAGTACAATTGCAATTCCCTACGAGGAGGTTGGTCCTCCACAATTGCACCAAAAATATACTAAGTGATTAACCTAGGGGCCACTAGAACAACAGGGAACAAACAACACACCACAATAAAAAAATTTCCCAAGGTTGTGGTGGTGGGGATCCGTTGAGTAATTTTGTGAATGGATTCCATTATGTTCCTTGGTGGCTCCTTGAGTAAAGATTGTTAGAAGGAGACTAACTCTCTCTATATATCCTCGTGTTTAACTAGCTTATTGACTTGGCTACTAAGAAGAGAACTAATATGATTATGATGTTAATATTGGATCATTGATCGATGAAATAATTTGGAATTTTTTTCTCCTTTCAACCATCTAATTTGGGATATATGCTTCCAAAGGGTTTCCTCTTGTCTCTGTCACATTTCTATTTGGGATTGGAGAGAGACATACAGTGAACAGCTTGGGTACTATTGATATCTAGTGAACAGCTTTTCCTAATAAAATTCTATAAATTTGATGCACATATTATGAATAAGAAAAAAGGGACATTACCTGTAGGCATACTACATTGATTCACGTTAGGGCCTACAAAGGTATTGAAACCAGTAGAAGCTGATGTGGACGGTGCAGTCATGGTGCTCATGACTAGCATGGTTGCAGAAGCACTTGGTCCTACAACAGGTGTGGAAATCCAAGTACTAGGTATCTGATATAACGGTTGAGAAGCAGGAGGTGGTGCAAAGTTGGCTGTACTGCTAGGTCCAACAGTAGGTGTAGGAATAGATGCCATCGTTGTTGAACTTGGCATACGTAATGTACCAGTATTGAAACTGAAAGACGGAGTGGTTCCTCACCCCCTTAAGCCTCACTTTCCCAGGACTTCTAGCCACCTCAACCTACTGTAGATGCCATGTTGAAAACTCGACAGGCCAGGATTCAAACCCATGACGTATTCTTGGATGATGCGCTGCCTTATCATTTGATCTACATGACCCTTCATCATGGACACCCTCGACAGTTTGTTCTAAAGATGTGGATTGCTACCTCCAGGCTCCAACACCCCCCTTAAGTGCACAATTTGGCTTGGGCTTTCCAGCCATATAAGCCTACTTGGGTATGTTGCCACTTTGAAAACTGGGCAAGTTATGAATCAAACTCAAGAACTACCCTTGTCGACAAACTGTTGTATCATTGAGCTACATACCCCTTCATGATGAGCAGCTTTAACAATTTGATCTAAGGGTGCAGATTGCCACCTCCAACACCGCTCTGAACCCTCCCCTCTCCCACTAAGCTACACTTTGGCTTAGGCTTTCTAGCCACCTCGACCTACTTGGCTTTGATACCATGTTGAAAACTGGATAGGCTAGGAGTCAATCCCATGACCTACCCTCGACTGACCATTGAGCTACATGCCCCTTCATGGTGGGCACCATTACTGGTTCGAAACACAAGATGCTCTACTTGACACATCCCTCTAGATAGTCCAAATGGTATGAGTCAACTGGGGGATTCCACCCCTTGTTGGATTGGATATGAGTGTTTTCTAACAGGAAAGATTTTACACCATCTGTGGGAAATGACAGCTCATTCATGCCCCTTCATGTGAATACTTTGTTGTCGCTGAATACGGGGTGTCGCTGATCTGTGGTACCTAGTAGTGGTTCCTCAGGAACCTCTATTTCAAGGTTTTCTGTTGCAAGAATTTCTTCAGGAAATTCTGTTTCAGGAGTAGTTTTTGAAGAAATACTGGGGTTTACCTGCTATCGTCTAGCTGGCTGTAAAGGTTCTAAGTGGTGGAAGGTTTTGAAACCTCCTCGATCTACGAAGCTCTTGATTCTCCATGATTATAAATATAAAATAACAGACTAGAACCTGGTGGCCACTACAACTAGGGGGCAAATAGCACGCCAACTAAAAAGTCCTAAGTATACAAACCAGGCAAACAAAGATGCCTTCCAGAGAAGAGTCTGGGATGATGAGGGCCCAGAACAGATCAACGAAGGAAGAAAGACAGTTACCCGGGGTCCACAATACAATGACTAAGGGTGCAAGTGCTGGAATCACCCAACCGCCCTCCCAAAGACCTGCAAGGGATTTCCTCCCACGTCTGTCTTAGGTACAACAGATATACCCTATGCTGTCACCTGTGTATGAACCTAGAGTCAGATACTAAGGATACCACAACACCGAAAACTCCTGGGGGAACAGTCACCGGTCGAATCAGAAAGCGTGGGCAGGGTAGCTAAGCCCGAAACTCGAAAGAGTCCCCAATACGCAATCCAATCCTGGCGTATGCTCGAACAGAAAGTAGGAGGAGTATTCCCAACAATCTGATCTCGCAATGACCTACTGCATAGATCCCAGGCAAGTTTTGAGTGAAATGGGTTTACCTGTGATAGTCTCACTACGATTTTTGCGTAATGTGTGATCTTGAGTGGTTTAAGGTGATTTAAACTCAAGATCCTAACCAAAACTAGTTGGTGTAGTGTACCCTAAAAAAGAAAAATGTTTCTATTTCATTTTATTAAAAAGTTTTTAGGGCTGTTATTACTCAAAAAGGGTAGTGCTTTTGTGTGGCATGGTTGCAACAAGGAAACAAAAGTGCCATAAAATCAAAACTTTCTACAACAAAGCTCTTTTTCATTTTTTCAATCATTTCTTTCCAAAACTGAAAATCTGAGTAAATCTACTTAAAAAAAAAAAATTGTTTTCTTTTTTGGAATTGTACGAAATATCCTATGGTATCTTGTAACAAGAAAAATAGCTGAACTAAATGCTAGGAATGAAATTATTCTAATATGCATTTACTGGAAAGAATAAAAGAACAATCAACTAAATTATGATTCTAAGCAAAGAAGCATCAGAAGCATTGAGGAAACTGCTCCCCGAGTACGCAAAAGGCGATCTAGCATCTTTATGTTCGTGGCCTGATCAAATGCTATTCCGATCTAGGATGACACCATGATGGGAGAAGCTTGGTCTCAAAGATGTAACATACTGGAGATAGATGCAATGTTAATGAGGCTATCCTACGAGAGCAAGAAGCCAAACAAAATGCTGCTACACCACAGGTTTAGTGATTGAATTCTTAGTAACTTTCCTGACCCTAGAATGACTAGCAATCCCAGTGAATAAATTTCTTATAGCATTCCACATATTTTAAAACTGAAATGGAATAGCATAGTGAATGCTAAATGCGAATTCAAATCCATGAGAAAATTCCAAACTATAAGATGATTTATCAAAAAGAGGAGCTGAGTTTAAGTTTTATCAGGTAATCATTTATGGTACTTTTAAGTTTTAATTGCTGTGCTATCTGTTGTATCCATTCGAGGAATGAATTTGGACATTCATAAGTATAATTGTGAACTTACTATTTGCAAAGCAATCAGAGGAAGCGTGAGTGATTACTGTGCTCGGAACGCTATGTGCCCTGTTGTGGTGGTCAACGAAAAGGTCTCTGAAAAGATAGAGATGAGCCATCTTTGATTCCATGTTGTGGTGGTCAATCTTTGAATCCTTGCTTCTTGCCAGTTGAGATGACTGTTGAACATTTGCATCTTCCCTTACACTCTGATTCTTGATATGCTTGACTAAATTTTTCTGATGTGTTTGAGGGTATACCATTTCAAGTGTAGAGCAATCTCCTTTTATATATTTTTCTTTGTTTGGATTAAGTTATCATGCTCACAAAAATTAAGTGAAGCCCAGGAACAGATAAGAGATACCTCATACCAATAAGAGGGCTAGATACAGGGCAACTAAAAGAACTGTTCACACCTATTTACAAAACCTTAACTTCTGTGGAACCTTATCTTGGTGAAAGCACACTCTACATATATAACTCGATCTGGATTAAATTCTTCCCCATTACAGTATTGATTCATGTTAACTACATGTTTGTTCTACCTGGCACGTTATTGATAGCCACTAATATTTTCCATGAGGAGGCTAGGACGTGTAGACAATTATGGCAGAGATTCATGTTATGAAAAATATTATATTACTCAGTATGAGTTGAAGCATACAAGATAATGGATGACACCATGATGGGAGAAGCTTGGTCTCAAAGATGTAACATACTGGAGATAGATGCAATGTTAATGAGGCTATCCTATGAAAGCAAGAAGCCAAACAAAATGCTGATACACCATCCGGGCTTCCCCTTGTAATTTCGCATGGGGCATATGGATTACCAGAAATAAGATCATATTTCAAGATTGCAGGATTCTGAAGGAGACTGTAGTGGCACAAGCTGTGGCTGTTATCCAACACTACAAGACACCTGTCAAAGAGATTAGAACTCGACCTGTGAGTGAGGAAATGATCAATAAAACCATGCCGTGGGCATATTTTGATGGTGCTTCTCTTGACCATCGATCGGAGTGTGGTGGGGGTGGAGTCCTTTTCAAAACCGAGTCTCATTTCTTTCATATCATGGCTGGTTTGGGGAGGGGATCTAACAACTATGCTGAACTTATGTCTCTTAGGCTGCTGCTGTTATTTGCACTTGAACAAGGATGTCTATCTCTTCAGATATTTGGCGACTCCAGGATAGTTATTGACTGGGCAAAGGAGATTACTCATTGTCATGTGATGGTACTCATACCTATACTGGAGGAGGTAATACGGTTAAAACAGTCATTTAATCATATTACATTTACACTTGTCTACAGGGAGAGGAATGGGATGGCCGATCAGATTTCCAAAGAAGCGACGCAACAACATTTAGCACTTGGCACTTGGAGGATTACTATTCACTCTATTGGGGGCACCTACAATTATTACCACAGACCATTTCATGAAGCTATAGAGGCACGGAATTGAGAAATAGCTCAGATTTTGATGACCAGGGATGGACGCAGCTATGTGATGGTTTGATACAGTGGTCTATCTGTAATCGGATAAATGCGGGTTGTATGAACAGCCGGACTCATTGTTTTGAAGTAGTATGGAACTTTGGACTTGATATTAATATGGGACAGTAAATATGTGTCAATGTAGGGATCACAGTGATCCTAATACATGTGCAGAATGTAATTTTGTTCATCTTTTTGAAATAAAATTACGACTTTTTCCAAGGAAAAAAAGGTCACAACAACTATTTGTGTAGAGTTAAGCCATACTCATGAAAGTTTTCATTTAAACAGAAAGATAACAATGTTCTCATTTTATGGTAGCCTTCATCCAATCCTGGGAACTTATCAAAGTAAATATTCAAATCCCCTAGGAAAACATAGGGACTTTTTAATTTATTATGTCCTTGATAGTGGTATGATCCGTCTGTTTCCTAATTTGCTATATCTATGAAACTTAACTGGAATTGCTACATATCTTAACTGGAAGTGGTTCTTGCAACATCTGATAGCTGTTTTGAAAACTTTACACATGATTTGAAAGAAAATATATTTCGACCTTTATCTACTGCTAATGCAAGCTATGTTGACTTAAGTTCACATGTGTCAAACCTTGCTGTAAGGGATATTGTTCCAGAGTCTCCCACTACCTTGCTGTAGGGGCATCTACATCAGGTGGGAGCTCATGTTGCCATGCATTCTCCCATAATAGAGCATATTTCCCCTCTCTTATCTCCTAGAAGCAATGATTCTGCACAAGAGCTCTATTCTGCCAAGCAACATTCTAGATGAGGGACCACTTCCATTCACTAGTGATTTAAATTAGGTCTCTCTCCTCTATGTTCTAAGCATATTTGTGCCTCCATAACTTACTCCAAATTGTTTCTTCATTAGTAATCCAACACCACCAAGTCTTGACACTAAGCGTCAAGTTTTCGATTTCAAGATCCCAAAGCCCCATCCACAGAACAGAGTAGGTGGTCTCAAGATTTTCAGAGACTGTTTCTATTTTAAGTTTGAATCTGGGTTTCATTGCATTCACCTTTTATATCTTTTACATCTCTTTTGTTCTGTTACAACATGAATCAAATGTGAAACCTATGTAGCTCAAACATGAATGCTGTCTTGATCTGCAGATTTATCAATAAAGTACAAGGTGCATATCCTGGTTTGAATGTGAAGAAGCAGCTACATTAACTTCTCTGTAATACATATGGACTCTCACTAGTTTATGAACATGTTGAGGATTTTCTGGTCACTGGGGACATGACAAAAAGGCAAGCAAATCTTGCAAAGCATCAACTAAGAAGTCTTTATTCTCATGTGAGTTTGCATATTTCTCTTTAGTTTCAATATTTCTTTGTTTCTCTATATCTTGAATAGTTTTGTTTGCAGTAGAATCTCATTATACTTTATTTTAAGAAGACTGAATTTCAGTTTTCTCACCTGATTCTTAAATACATGAATTTTGTTTAGCCCCAAAGCATGACGGTTGCTTATTAAATGTCTATCTTTCATAATCTGTTGATGGTATGAGAAAAGAAGCATCTCTGCCTTTTGATGTGTTTTTTTGCCTCATAATTCTTCAGAGACCAATATTATAATGTCTATGCACTACCTGATAATTTTCTTTTTTCAATGATGGACTCAGATGCGCCCAAATGCTATTGCATTGGTTGATTCCTTTGATCATACAGATCATTATTTGGGTTCAGTATGGGTCGCTATGATGGTGATGTATATACACATCTTTACATGGAAGCCTTGAAGGATCCTTTCAACAATTCTGCTGTGACCGAGGGATACAAAGGGTACATAGAACCTATCATTAAACAACGACTACAATCATCAAAGCTGTAAATCCTACTAGTATGAACTGATATCAACAATAATATTACATTTTTCCCAGGTTCATGGTCTAGAATGACATCTCATAACTGAATCGATGCTACAGTGCATGCATTAACATATTCCCTACCTATTATTTGATTGGACTGAACCAGTTTGATCCACTCTGTTAAATAACCTTTCTAGTGCTGTTACTTTGATGAATGGAAATAATTCACTAGAGGCAAGTTCTAAGAAGCCAGTTTGCCCTCCCTTAAGGATATGTAATTCAGAACATGTTGAATGTGTGACTCCTAATCGTTCAAAGGAGAAAGTTTCTTCTGGGACGACTCCTGAATAGAGAAAGGTCTGCAGTCCTCCTAATGGTCTTATGAATGTGATTGATTCTCTTGAACTGTCAGCACAACTCCTAGAGGTCAGAGGAATGTTACTTCTTATGATGCAAGAGCAGATGTTCAAACGCCCCCATTCAGTGATAAATTGTTTGAAATTCCTAAAGAAGTGGTTCTTGCAACATCTGATAGCTGTTTTGAAAACTTTACACATGATTTGAAAGAAAATATATTTTGACCTTTATCTACTGCTAATGCAAGCTATGTTGACTTAAGTTCACATGTGTCAAACCTTGCTGTAAGGGATATTGTTCCAGAGTCTCCCACTACCTTGCTGTAGGGGCATCTACATCAGGTGGGAGCTCATGTTGCCATGCATTCTCCCATAATAGAGCATATTTCCCCTCTCTTATCTCCTAGAAGCAATGATTCTGCACAAGAGCTCTGTTCTGCCAAGCAACATTCTAGATGAGGGACCACTTCCATTCACTAGTGATTTAAATTAGGTCTCTCTCTTCTATGTTCTAAGCATATTTGTGCCTCCATAACTTATTCCAAATTGTTTCTTCATTAGTAATCCAACACCACCAAGTCTTGACACTAAGCGTCAAGTTTTCGATTTCAAGATCCCAAAGCCCCATCCACAGAACAGAGTAGGTGGTCTCAAGATTTTCAGAGACTGTTTCTATTTTAAGTTTGAATCTGGGTTTCATTGCATTCACCTTTTATATCTTTTACATCTCTTTTGTTCTGTTACAACATGAATCAAATGTGAAACCTATGTAGCTCAAACATGAATGCTGTCTTGATCTGCAGATTTATCAATAAAGTACATGGTGCATATCCTGGTTTGAATGTGAAGAAGCAGCTACATTAACTTCTCTGTAATACATATGGACTCTCACTAGTTTGTGAACATGTTGAGGATTTTCTGGTCACTGGATACATGACAAAAAGGCAAGCAAATCTTACAAAGCATCAACTAAGAAGTCTTTATTCTCATGTGAGTTTGCATATTTCTCTTTAGTTTCAATATTTCTTTGTTTCTCTATATCTTGAATAGTTTTGTTTGCAGTAGAATCTCATTATACTTTATTTTAAGAAGACTGAATTTCAGTTTTCTCACCCGATTCTTAAATACATGAATTTTGTTTAGCCCCAAAGCATGACGGTTGCTTATTAAATGTCTATCTTTCATAATTTGTTGATGGTATGAGAAAAGAAGCATCTCTGCCTTTTGATGTGTTTTTTTGCCTCATAATTCTTCAGAGACCAATATTATAATGTCTACGCACTACCTGATAATTTTCTTTTTTCAATGATGGACTCAGATGCGCCCAAATGCTATTGCATTGGTTGATTCCTTTGATCATACAGATCATTATTTGGGTTCAGTATGGGTCGCTATGATGGTGATGTATATACACATCTTTACATGGAAGCCTTGAAGGATCCTTTCAACAATTCTGCTGTGACCGAGGGATACAAAGGGTACATAGAACCTATCATTAAACAATGACTACAATCATCAAAGCTGTAAATCCTACTAGCATGAACTGATATCAACAATAATATTACATTTTTCCCAGGTTCATGGTCTAGAATGACATCTCATAACTGAATCGATGCTACAGTGCATGCATTAACATATTCCCTACCTATTATTTGATTGGACTGAACCAGTTTGATCCACTCAAGGATTTCAAAAATCGACAACATCAGTAATACTGCTGCTATGTATCTTGACAAATAAGGATAAAACACTCTTGAATGAGAATCACTAGGGTGAGACCATAGTAAAATGAAATCATGGAAACAGAGAACGCTTGCAATTTTTGAATACATGGGATTTGAAACAGGTACTATACAAGCAATCAATCCAGTTGCCACATACCTTTTAATGCTCGAAACCCTTCGGAAATGTGCAGCCAAAGCAGTTAGCAAACCTCCAGATACACGCTACAAACTAGTAACACAATTCTTTGAAACAAACAGTAAAAATGAGCCTCGTATGGGTGAAAATCAATAATTTTACCATCGTGATTCAACATGGGCGATGCTAGGGGTTTTATTGGCACTCTAGCAGCCAAATCGCGGGCGAATCGGACTCCAAAACCGCTATTCCTTGAAATCGAGGGCGAACAATAGCTCCAAAAAAACTCATGCCAGAAATCAAGGGCGAACAATAGCTCCAAAAACCGCCATGCCAGAAATCACGGGCGAATGAGTTTACAGGAAACACCATCCCTAAAAATCGGTGGCGACTGGTGCATCCAAGGAAAAATCAAGGAAAATAAACTGGCGAAACTAAATTTTCCCCTATTTCTCCCACAAAAATCGGGGGCGACTGGTTTCTCTTGTAAATTCCTGCTAAATTCGTTTTTGGCTATACAGGGTTTGAATATTTTAAAAATAATAATTAGTGGGCTATTAAAATTAATTCTAAAAAACCTCTTTTACATAAAAATTCGCCCCAAAAAAAATTGGAAACCTTCTAAATTCGCCATTGGGCTAAATTTCGCCCCTAAAATCATCCCTGTACAACATTCTATTGCTACTTATCTAGAATGAAACCTCTTTGCTGACATGTTGGGATTTGTGCACACTCTTAACAAATGTTCTGGTAGAGATGGAAGGCATCTAGAAAGTTACGAGATATGGATAAATGTTGTATTGAAGCATTGGCTAAGATAATTGCATGACTGTATGACATATGTCTCTATGTGAGAATTTGTTCTGAAATCTATGAGATGTTTCTAATCATGCAATTGAACTTGTCTTGTAGGAAAGACTGTGTACCATCACCTACAAGAGAGACTTGTTTCGAAGAACAAGCGACGAAGACTCAACTAAAACATTTGTTCCGGCAATGAAGTCCAAGAAAACTATCTATTGGAGATATTGAAGAATCTGAAGTTCTCGAGATCCGGGGTGCAGTAATGGAAGAATGCCATGATCGAGGAATATAATTCGATCATGAAGACTGATGTTTGGGATATGGTCCCAAGACCATAAGAGAAGTCTATTGTGACTTCCAAGTGGATCTACAAGATCAAGCATGCTGCAGATGGTAGCATAGAGAAATACAAGGCAAGGTTTGTGGCTCGTGGCTTCTCCCATAAAGAAAGGATAGGTTGATTGCCGACACGAAGAGGAAGATTGTTGTCGAGTTCGAGATGAAGGACTTGGGTATGATGCATTACTTTCTAGGCATGGAGGTGTGGTAGAGTATAGATGGAATCTTCCTTGGACAAAGGAAGGATGCAGTAGAGATCCTGAAGCGGTTCAGGATGATGGACTACAAGGCCATGGCCACACCTATGGCATCGAACCTGAAGCTACTGAGTGATGCTTCATTAGAGTTGGTTGATGCCACGATGTATCGTCAGATGATTGGGTCCTTGATGTACATGACGAACATGAGACCAAATATTTGCTTTGCGATGAACACCTTGAGCCAATTCCTGACGGATCCTAGACATGTTCACCTGATTGCTGTAAAGCATATTCTGAGGTACCTGAAGGGTACGGTTGATTATGGGCTCAAGTATGATGCGAATCAAAAATTTTAACCTGGATGGTTATGTTGATTCAGATTGGGCAGGCAGTGCTGCATATAGGAAGAGCACTTCGGGGTGTTGCTTTAGTATGGGATCAGGTGTGATCTCTTGGTTTAGTAGGAAGTAGTCCTGTGTAGCACTGAGTACAGCCAAAGTAGAGTATGTCGCAGCTTGTTCGGCCAGTTGTGTGGCAGTATGGCTAAGGAAGCCACTGTCTGATTTATTTGATCTCCAATTGGATGCTACTTGTATCTATTGTGACAACCAGAGTTGTGTGAAGTTGTTAGAGAACCCGGTGTTCCATGACAAGTCGAAGCACATCGAGATCAAATATCACTATATCAGGGATATGGTGCAGAGAGGAGCAGTGAAGCTCCTGTATGTTGCGACGGACGAGCAGATGTATTGACCAAGCCGCTGTCCAGAGTGAAGTTTGAGTACTTCAGAGAGAGTCTTGGTGTACTTCAGATTGAGGTTCCTTCCAAGGGGAAGTGATGAGTCCGGAAGACACAGATGCACATGGGCTTTTCTGACATGGTTGTAGATATGTTCTCTCATGGTCGTGATGTAATTGTTGACCCATTCTCACATGGTGGTAGATGTGTTCTCCCATGGTGCAGATGTCAGGGCCGGAGCCATTCTCACATGGTGGTAGATGTGTTCTCCCATGGTGTAGATCTAAGGGCTGAAGCCATTTTTCACATGGTGGTAGATGTGTTCTCCCATGGTGAAAAAGTAAGGGCAGGAGCCTTCCCTGAATGGTGGTAGATGTGTTCTCCGATGTCGGTGGTGTAAGTGTTGTATGATGTGCATCTGGGCTGTGCTCCGTCGACGATGAGATGATCTGAAGAAGACGTTGCTATAATTATCAGGATGATCATGTGATGATGATGAGCATCAGGATGATGCTATGGCGATGATCAAGATGATCATGCGATGATGATGTGCATCAAGACGATGTACTATATGATGATGATCAATATGATCATGAGTATCAGGATGATACTCCGTGGCCATGGACAGATTGTGCAGGTAGCATGTAATAGTTCCCTGGGAGATCCTATAATCTGTGTTAGGATACTCTTTCGAGGTTTTGCTACAGGTTGGTCATGGACAAGTTGTGCAGATAAGCATATAATAGCGCCCTGGGAGATTTGTAGATACTCTTGCTAGGTTTTTCCTATGGCATATAATAGCTCCTTGGGAGATATGGAAAATTCTCTTTCGAGGTTTTGCTTGGGAGGACATATAATAGCGCCCTGGGAGATTTGCAGATACTCTTGCTAGGTTTTTCCTATGGCATATAATAGCTCCCTGGGAGATCTGGCAAATGCTCTTTCGAGGTTTTGTCCTGTGGCATGTAATAGCACCCTGGGAGATCCGATAGGTTGAGCTGTGTGCTCGTAATCAGTACTGGGATGCTCTTTCGAGGTTTTGCCTAACCACATGTAATAGCGCCCTAGGAGATCCGACAGGTTGAGTTGTGCGCTCGTAATCAGTCCTGGGATGCTCTTTCGAGGCTTTGTGGTGGTCACATGTAATAGCTCCTTGGGAGATCTTGTCGGTCGTTCTTAGGCACATAAAGGATCCTGGGATACTCTTTCGAGGTTTTGTTGATGCACGTAATTAGTCCTGGGATCCACAGTATGGCGAGAGATGATGAAGACCTACATGAGGCTAGGCCTACATCCAACATGAAAAAGGGTTGGCTCTGTAGAACTTCTTATGACGAGAAGAATTGAGAGATAGCACCAGTGATCGAGATGACGAGTACAGCAGCAGTGACGATGATGCTCCGTGATCCAGTGACGATGATCCAGCTCTAGAATTGAAGACTTGTGCCTATATGTATTGATGACCTGTGTCAAGAGAATACCTTCCTAGTTAAGAGGGAGTGTTGATGTATTTGTAACTTCGGAAGATATTCACTTGTATATTGTATTTGTACTTTATTGTATCCCCAACGGAGATGTATTATTACTCCGATTGGAAGTGTCATCAGTTGTACTTGCAAGTGTCGCAAGTTATATTGTAAATGTCGTAACTTATACTTGATGGGTTATTAGACCACCTTGATGGGGTCGGCCCTATATGAGTCATGTGGATTAAAGGGTTATTAGACGACCCTAGTGGGGGTCGGCCCAGTCAACATTATGTTAAGTGGTTAAGTTGGGGCCGACCTAGTTAGAGTTAAAAGACAAGTGAAGTAGTGTATAAATAGAGAGTGTGTCTCTCTCATTTTACACATTCTCTCATTCACTCACTTCGCATTAGTGAGAGAGAGGAGGAGTGCACACAAGTGGAGGAGGAGTAGCTGCTACAGACATTTATCTTTTGGGGCTTCATCTTTGTGATCCTTGTATTGGTGCTTATTCTATCTCTAAGGAAGTTGCGGGGTTTTTCACCTTCTTGGTTTTCCCCGGTGAAATGCTTTGTGTCTCTTGTCTCTTGTGTTTGATATGCTGTACATGTTGTTCTCTCAGTTAAGATCCTAGATCAGATTGAATTAAATGTTGAAAAACTAACAGTTAAGGTCTTCCAAAGATAAATTTAAGCAATCATTGACCAAGTGGAGGGGGCCATCTCCTGCCAGGTAGATCCTAGACTCCCTTTCGTCGCTCAACTCCCTCATTTTCTAACATATCCACAACCTTGTTGGTTGATAATTAGATGTGGGAAGGAATGATGATATTAGCTTGCGTGAGGAGCGTCGATATCCATTATAATTTAACCTCTAGCCTCTTGTGGGTGGAGACTTTATTGATAGAAGTTCCATTTCGAAGTCACTGCAACATGTGAATGATAATTTGCGAACCACCTTCAATTATGAATTCTAGAATGTCCACTTTGATTGCAATCTACAAGTGATATGAAAGAGCATGCAACTCTTTCGCATCGTTTCTTTATGTGCCAAGGAAACCTATACGAGCTCTTAGAATCTGTCCATCTTCATTATGAAATTCTCCTCCATATCATGCCTTGCCTAGATTTCCTTTCAAGGTGCCATCAAAATTTAATTTGATGTAACTTGTAGGAGGTGGAGACCAAACAATTGGACTAGACCCCCTAGGTTTGTGGTTTTCTCATTAGGCACTTACTTATGTGGATTTCATAACCCATTCTTGCAGGATGTGAAGTCACGTCTCTAAGCCTTTCCGGTCCTCTTCCTTCCATGGAGTTAAGTGAGTTGTTTCCCGAATATCTGATTGGATACGATGCCAAACTTGGTCCTCATTCGAGGTAGCATCTTTGAATATTTTACAATTCCTTTCTTTCCAAGTTTCTCATAGGAGAAACCAAGGAACGATTGCCAGAATCTATCAAGGATGGCATTTTTGTAAGCTTTCTTTTGCAAGTGCGCTATTGTTTCCTTGATACTTTGATGGTTTATGTCAAATTGGCGAAAGATTGTAGCCCATGTCTAATAGAGCAGTCACATAAGGACAATGATTTAAAATATGTTCCAAATTTTATGTTTCTATATAACATAGAGAGCATCATGAGGGCCCTTCAAATCCTCTGCAAATAATTTGATCCCAAGTAAGCACTTTTTTGTTGGCCACCAACTAGAGGAAGATCAAAACCTTCGGCCATAAATTTTGCTTCCAAATATGTCTCTATATTTCCTCTTCCCTCCAGTATGAGGTGTTTATTAGTATATAGTAGCTTTTTTGAGTGATAAGTTGCCTCCTCCTTTTCTCCCCCATGAGAGTTTGTTTGGATTTTGTTGGGTGTAGGTTCGCCGTAGTTGTAGTTCTTTTTGAAACTCCTCCTAGTCGAAATTCTCCAATCTATGATTTGGCTAGTGGCATCCCAGTACTGATAAACATATATTTTGTTATGGTCATGCAAAATATCCTTAAAGGCTTGTTAGTTTTGTCTCTCTATCATTTGCGTGCTTTGTTGCTAAGCATCCTCGTAGAATAGGGCGGAGCGCCCATCTTTTGTTTTCCATAAGTTGTGCTTTTGGATAAGGGATTTGTTTTGCCATGCAATATTCCAAATTAAGCCTTGTCTTGTTTCATCGATCCTAATTAGATCTCGATTTTCAATTTATGGCCCATACTTCTTTTCTATATTTTACTCTATAATGCATTTTATGTTCAAGCTATCTCCACCAAATCTTCACTCCTAAGGTTGCATCCTCCACTTCAGGATCTTGCAGCCCTAGTCCTCCATCTTTTTTGGGACAACAAACTTTGGACCAAACCACCTTGGCCCATTTCTGCATCATCCTACTTCCACCCCACATAAACATTCTATGTATGTTCCTTACTACCTTTAGAATGGATTTGGGGGTTGGTAGCATAGAAAACAAATAAGTGGGCATGGAGTAGAGGACTGATTTGATTATAACCAAATCCCCAACCAAATTCAAATATCTAAAAGTCCCTTTAATTTTGAGAGCTTTCTTTCCATCTTGGAAATGAGGTTCTCATGGGATAGATTACGATAAGCATTAGAAATAAGAGGGGCCCCAAGATATTTGTATGGTAGGGAACTCCTTTAAAAGTCCAATACCCTACCAATGTGATGTTGTAATGGAAGAGGAGTATTGAAGAAGAAATCTTGAGACTTACCTTGATTGATGGATGTTCCTAAAACTTCCACAAAAGTGTTAAGAACCTTTTTAATGGCTTTTACTTCTTGCGGTGTTGAAATTCCGACGAGCATAGTGTCATCCACAAACTGAAGGTGTGTGGATACCAAATCATCCCCATGCATTCAAATACCCTTAATTATGCCTGTTGAAACCTCTAGTTTTGTCGATCTCCCTAGGCCTTCCACCTTCAGAATAAAGAGAAATGGTCAAAGGGGTTCCCCTTGTCTGAAGTCTCGAGAATGGGTAAAAGGTTGCTAAGGGCGAACCATTGTTTAGGATTGAAAATAAATCCTAAGAAGTGAGAGACATGATGAGAGTATATGAAGGCAAGCAACGTCTGACAAATGTAATTCCAACTAACCTTGTCGAAGGCTTTAGACATGTCCAACCTCACCAACATTCATGCCTTCTTAGAGATCTTGAGAGAGTGTATTGTCTCATGTGTTAGGGTATTACCATCCAAGATTTGTCGACCTTCCACAGTGCCTGATTGTTCCTCTATAACGTCCCGAAAATACACAAAAATTAAAAAAAATTAAAGTAGCATTAAAATGTTGTACTTTCTAATGTGGAAATAAAATAAATGCTAATATTTTTAACTAATAATAAAAATGATAACAACAATTCATACTTCTTAACACAATTTACGACATCAGTTTTGCTTGTGTTAATTGTAATATTTAAGCTGTAATTAAGTTTATCTTGTGAATAAGTTTTCTTGACAAAGTACTGACAGTTGCTCTTGGATGATGACGAAGGGGTCTTACGGGGTACCCTGAGGTTTACTTAGCTATGTTAGCTAAAGCATTTGAACCTATTTCTCTTGCACACAATTCGCAGGTAAGAATATTACGACATGATCCAACACTACCATAAATTTTAAGAAGATTTAATTATATATCAGATAGCAGTCAGATGCATTATGATAGTTATGAGTACTCCATGCCTATGAGTTACTACATGGTATGAATTTTATTCTTGTTTTAGTAAGTGTTAATTTGACGTTATAAAAGTCGTAGAATTCGTAACTTCAATTATTAGACTAGAGTCTTAATAAATTGTCACATGGAGAAGACAATACAAATGCTAACAATCCTCACCAAGGATACAATAACTATATACTTAACGTGCTACTATCTCTACTTTCCTATTTGCAATGAATGAAAACATCAGATGCGAGTTCCAACATATTATGATGCTCTATATTATAGAAACATGAGTCAATTATTACTTTAAATACGTGAATTAGCTTGAATTTATAAATATAATTATGGTAATTTATACATTTCTAAATGTATAAGTATGTAATGATTCATACTATTGTATCAAGGATTTGACAGATTATAACTATTGTAACTTATAATGTTACAAGTATGAAATTGTAACTATGGCTTTTGACATTTCCCGTTAAACATTTATATGGTGGTTGAAGTAGCATTGCATATAAATAAAAGGTGGTTAAGCAAAACTAACATTACAATATGCATTTCCAAAATACTAAACTATATGCCAAGCTTTATATGCTCCCTGTAGTCTGTGATCTATGTATTATGAAGTAATTTGAGAAGAATGCATACATATATTAACCTCGTATCCTATGATCGACATTTGGAGAATGTATTATGTAATTCGACTTTATAATATGAATGTGCAATGAAATAATATACCATCAAACCCTAACTTATACTGAATGATAACGACAGGGCATTGAATGTTTTAATGCTGATGTGTTGGTAGGTCGTCGTAACCAGTCTTGGCATTTAAATCTCCTGTCTACTGCGTTGAGTGGAAAACCTAGTGGATGCCACCGTGGTTGGGGTTCACGCGATAGAAGTCACATATGTTATCAATATGCCAAGCTATGCAATACTTTAACCCTTGGTCTACTGATTTGGCATCATGGCGGATGTGATAATCAATAAGGCATTCAATGCAGTGGTTGCCCGAACTTTGACGTGCCTGGCTGGCATCTTCTCCATCGTTGATCTCTCGTGTTTTTGGGCTTTGAACATGAAACCCTAGTCTTTCGTTATGTTTATCGTTGGAGTGTTTCTCGGCTTTAATTTTGCTTTGGTAGTGGTAAGTGGAGAGGCCGACCGCCTGCAGTAATGTAGGGTTTGGTAGTTGATTGTTGGGAGGAATCCTTCCTCAGTTTCGATCCCTATACCTGTAGGGAAAAACTTAAATGTTTCCAGGCTTTGTATTCCTTGTAGAGCCGAGCCACAAAACAGTCTTTGAAGTAGTTTTCAGGGTTTTTCTGTTAGTTTCTTGAGTACAAGATTGAACTAGAGTTCGATTTTCCTAGCATAACAAAATAGTTGTTCTCAAATTCTGAACCTTATTCTCTGCATTTGCTAGATGGCTATGTCCTTCTCGTTTGTTTAAGATGTCTCTTGCTCCGAGGCTGCATTACATAGGTGATGTCTCGAACTGGAAATGTTAATGCTATTTGATGTGTTTATAATTATCTCAGCAATTCCTCGTTTAACTTCCTATGGTTTTTTTTTTTGTGGCAGGTTTTACTTCGTCGAAGATTTCTATGCTTGAAGCTTGGTGGGAGAAGGCTGCTCTACCACTCGATAAGCCTCGGTGGTTCTTTCCCTCGTAGGTTCTCCTGGTCTGTTGTGGCCGAAGCTTGATGTTTGACGAGAGTTTGGTATAATTTGGTTCCTGGCAAGGTTTTTGGCCGGTGTTTGTAATTTTTGAGAGCCAAAGACAAGAGTCCAAAGGTTGGAACCCTCGGTTTGTCTTGATACTTTGCTCTGCAGCGTTTTCGCTGTAACTCTTGTTGACAATGTAAACTTATTGCAGATGTATCTGCTAAAGGGATGAACCCTCATTCAATTTAATGGAAAAAAAAATACAGTGTTTTAAAAATAGTTTTTGTGTGGTTCCTATGTTGATATAAATCGATATTTGAATGAATATTGCAGTGTTTTGATAAAAAGTCGAGCTCCATGCTCCAGTCTTGTGATAATTTGATACTTGAACTATCGTGCATTATAATGGCTACGTGCCAAAGGGATCAACCTTGTTTCAAACAGTCGGAACCCTACCTTGTAGGTTTCAACGGTAGGTTTTGCTTGTTATGTGTTTAACTAAAAACTATGTTATCGTTTGGTAAAGGCCGAGAGCCAACTCAATGTTTTAATCAATTAATGAAAGGTGACGAGACTCAGTTGTTGGTAATGATCCATCACTTAAAAGAATATTACGGTAAATAATAATACTCTATTTTGTCTTGTATAGATAGCTATCGTATAAGTGATAGTTGAACAATAGAATGTTTTTGGTTTTGGAAATATGATGTAAGGATTTGATGTTTAAGTTTTTAAGTGCTTGGCCTTAAACTGGCTGTATGATAATCTTAGGGTTTTTAAAATCGAAAACTACAATTGTCTGCAAACTTTGCAAAGTTGGGAAATAGTTTTAGCATAACGATGAATGTTATAGAAGGAAATCAGTATCTAGGGTTTCAAAAATATGATAATACATTCTGATATTGAACATGAATGATATTCTTACTATAAAATCTGGAATACATGGAAAGTTAAAAATAATAAAATAAAATGTTGTGTATATATAGGAAACTATAGCATTGGAATATCGTAGAAATTCTAAGTGGATAATACAGCTATTTCCCAAAAAGTCTAAGTACAGTAAGGAGAGAAATGAAAAATGTTAAGAACTGTGCTAAGTGTTTTTGCTTATAGTACTTTACAGCTTTTGAATGAAATGATAATAAAAATGCAGTATGTGTATTTTGAAATGAAGTAGATGTCATAAAATATAAACCCTAGCTTTTTATACAGAAATGGGATATTTATTTTCTAACAGTAGGTAAAAGAAAAATATTTAAATGTCTACATTATGAAATGCTATTTTCCATCATAACTTAACAGAATATACATTTCAGCTAAAACAATTTTATTAGTAAGTCTTCATTATCAAACCAGGACAAAAGGGTTAGAAATTTTAATAAAACAACATCATTCATTTAACTGAAAATAAACAAGATAGAATAGTAGAACCTGATGACTGTAGGAGAAACAAACAACCCAAGGAGCCTGTTCCACCCAACCTACTCCTGAAGACAGCCAAATTACTTGCCTTAGGACCCCCGAGCCTGTTCACTGAACCACTAGGAAGAAGAATCTGTAGAAGCTTTAGGTCATCGACTTGCAACAACAATGAAGATCATTCAGTCATATAGACTTAGCAGTCAAAGAACCTGCACCAGTAACTCTAGTTTTCCTTCTCAGAAGAATTTCAGCAGACTCACAATGCACTTTCACTGAGCCTCCCTATTTGAATCTCTCAGTGATCACCTGATACACTTGAGGAATTATTTCTGCAGAAAATAATGTGGAGCTCCCTACTCAATTCGAATTGCCTTCTCTAGGCTGCCTAGGCCTTTTTAGTGGTTAACCTGGTCATTAATGAGCTAACAGCTCTGCTCCACCCACCTGGGGGATAATGCCACAATTTTAGGGGTTGCTGTCCCATAACCAACAGCTAGTGGTGGAGTGCAAATGCTGACACTTGTCCCATGCCTTTAACAACTTCCATTCCTCCTAGTGGGTCAGTGAACACTCATTTAACAGTTCCCTTGGGTGTTTGTCTCCTGTTTTAATTTATTAAATAATAATAATATGCCATTACAATCATCCTTGACCAGATTTGGTCATAATTACAAAACTTTGTAATTACAATTTATCATAATGTTTTTGCAAATAAAATAAATAGTCTCAAAATTTGGGTAGGTGACATCCTCTGAGATGAGGGTCGATAAAAGGGGTTTCAACCAATTGGTAATGAACTTATATATAACATTACATATATAGACAGGGCATAATTTGTTGGGTTCAGTGGCCCTCTCTTCCTTAGGAATTAGAGCTAGGAAAGTGGAAATTGACGCTAGCAGGACTTTAGATCTACATTGAGATTCTTCCACCACTTCCTAGACATCCTTTCTGATGACTAACCGGTAACAATGGGAGAAATTAGTTGTGCATCCATTTGAACTTGGTGATCTTCCTTCAACCATCTCCATCATCGCCTTCTTGATTTACTCATAAGTGATTTTCCTAAAAAGACTTTCATTCTATTTTGTTGTTATTAGTCTCAGGATTTTTCTAGTAATATGTTGAATAACTTCCTCACGATTGTTGTGTGGTTCAACTATAAGAGTATGGTAGAAGTCGACGAGTTCCTTTTCAATGTATTCATGCTCGGTGAGCCTGTTTCCCTACGCATCTTGAAGGGAGATGATGCGATTATGGTGTCCATGTTGTATCACTGAATTGTGGAAGAATTTAGAGTTCCTCTCCCCTTTTTTCAGCCAACGTACCCGGGATTTATGCTTCCATAAAATATCTTCTTGTTGATTTCTCGTATCTAATTGAGCTTGTAGGTTCCCTTCTTCCATTAAAGTTCCAAATACCTCCCTATTCCAAATTTTAAGCTTACTTTTCAAATTCTTGAATCGTTGTTGAAACTGATACATTTTGGATCCATAGTTGATGATTGCTTCATTCCACCACATAGTAATTTTATCATGAAAATATAGGTGCTGCAACCAAAGACATCCAAATCTGAATGGTCTATTTTTAAGACGTTCATTAGGCTGTAAATTAAGGCAGATTGGGTAGTGGGCCGAGCCAAAGCAAGGGAGAATTGAGGCCTCAATTATGTAGTTTCCCATGACAAGATTTTCAGAGATCAAGAACATGTCTAAGCGTGGGGCAACCTACTGAGTACCTCCCTACTTGTTATTCCATGTATGGATACCATTCATTGTCTCGATATCTACCATATGAAAGGATTGAATAGTTTCCTAAAAGGTGACACAAGTTGATTATAGTTTTTGAATCCCTCCCTTTTTTTCTAGTAGTGATGTCCTTAAGCTAAAATCCCCACCCATTATCCACTTATGATTAGCTACTATGGCCCCATTCCCTTTCAATTTTATTCCCATTAAGTCCTCTAATGTTCCAAGAGACTATCTTCGTAATTGACTGGACAAGCAAGAAGAAAATAATCTATCTGTCATTAGAACATACCCACCAGAGCCTACCAAACGCTATCCCAGGGCCTTAAAAATTTGCTGAGTGCTCTTCCACCTTCTTTTCATTTCGTGATGCTAGTTTTGACTCATAGAGTCCCCAGAGTTTGGTTTTTCTTCAGTTCAATTTTGTTAGGTTGAGATTTTGATCTTTGAATGACATCTTTAAGGAGTTGCAGTTGATCCTTTGGGATTGACTTGGCATTTTCCCAGTTGCAGGATTTGATAATATCTTTCAAATCCAGATCTCTTAGCTCCATATCCTCATCGTCCTTGGACTCCAATGACTCATACTCTTCGTGAGTTCTTTCCTTGTTTGTGATTGGATATGTCTTTGTTGTCAATCCCTCTATTTTCCTTCTTTTTTTTGTACCTTCCGGTTCATTGTTTTGGGCTTCTTCGTTTAGAACTCCATACTTGTTGGTAGAAGGGGTTTCGCTAGTCGATTTTGTCCGCCTTTAAATTCTCCCCTATTTCTTCTTACCTAACACCAAGGTGAAACCCTCATGATCCAACTTCTTGATTGATTTGGGCGGAATGGTTGTTTTGATGAGTGGGTAGTCCTTGAATAGATGCTCATGTTCATGGATTTTGCGACAATGAAATGGGATGTGTTCATTATCATTTGTCTAGATATAGTCATTTTCTTGGTAGGTTTGGCTAATGGACTCTAGCAAAGCCTTTGAAATGTTCATATAGACACATATTTTTGTGTAGGAAGTATATCTGCCTTGTTTTGTAACCTCCGATTTTTTTAGAAAAGTTCCCAATGTATTGCCAATGCTAACTAGGGTTTCCTTATCCTAATATTCTCGGGGCAAGGAATAAAGTCTGACACATATCAAAGCTACATAGAAATCTTCTTTGTCAGGGTCGAAGTTTTTAGTCCAAAACCAAAGATAGAGCCTAATGGAATTAAAAAAGTAAGGGTTGTTCGAATACTCTATCACAGTGTTCTAAGTTGGAGAAAATTTCTGTAAAGAAACCCTTGGATTCCAGTTTCAAATCTATTTGCCCTTTTGCCTGCCAGTTGTATTGTTGCATGTACTGTTTATATTCTTCAATTATGTTAAAAGTTACCTCATACCTAGGCATGTAGTCCACCTTGGGAATGCATCGACTTTGTGATCAATCTACGTGCTTTGAATGTGCCTTTCACCCATATTCCCCTCTTGTTTCTTCTGGTGCAAGGTGTTCCCTCTACCTCCCTTTCCTATAGCTTTCGTGGCACCATTCCTAGTGCCCTTTCCTTGGTTCGATGCCAAAGATCCACGATTTCTTTGATTCAAAGGACATCCTTGCAAGAGGAAGCCGCACTCCCTCCCTCCATCAGCCCCATGGAGTTGTCCGTGTGGTTACAATCAGGCCTGGAATTTCAAATTCTACCAGCCTGTCAAATAAAATTTGATGACAGTTAGATTTTTAGAGTGCCTTTCATTTTACCTTTTATGCAGATTCATAGAGGATCAATTTTTCTTTCGGTATATGCCATAACATAATCCTCCTTCAATTACTTGAATCTGGCCTTGTTTTTTACGACAAGATCTGGGTAGATAGTCCATTGTAATAATAAAACCTAAATAAATTGTTTAACAGTAAGCCAACTTCACTAACAAACCAAAAATCTGTTTAGAGATTTTCACTTTTTAAGTAATTTAACATCTCTCCATACAAGGCAAGTTGGACAACTATAAGTTTTTTTAACGGGCTATCATTATACATAAACGTCAACTTCTAAATTTTAAATTTCAAGTGACATGTCAAATATGTCTAAAAAATGAAAAAACGTTCTATGGAACGTCAAATTCCAGGCTGGTTACAATGTTCCAAAAAACAAAACAGTGGCTCGAGTTTTTCCTAAATGTTCATTATTCCAACTAAAACGGTTTAAATTGAAAATCATCCAATATCAATCCATGTAAAAATAAAATAGATAAAACTCCATTAATTTTTAAATCATAAAATAGATAAAACTCCATGAATTTTTAAATCAACTAGAGTATGGGTTAATTACCTTCTCATTTATGAAAAAATATCCATTCAAATTTGTGTATGAAATGGAAAAAAGATGTCCATGGCCCACCCGCTTAGAAAATCTAAATTAAGGCACATGACCCACATGCCGCCCAGTTACGAAAGCGCCACCCAACGAACTAATATATATATCCCCAAACATTAAACATGACACATCTCACCCAGCTAATAAAGGTCACGTGAGCACAAAACCCGTTGCACGTCAAAGTTCCCGGGTGCTCATGGAGACCGGAAAACGGCCAAAACGCTGGACGTTAGCGAGGTTCTAACACACGGGCGAAGAAGTGAATCTTTGAAACACCCGAAAACCTCCCAATGTTACCTACTTGCACGCCGTTAATTCCAACAGAAAGCATAATGCCAGTGAATTCCCTGTCAATCGAATCCATCTCCGTGTAAAAGAATTGGAGGACAACCTTTAGGGTTTGTATAGAGAATAGTCTTACACCAGTGGGTACAAACACTTAGAGCCGTGCTACAAGGGTCTTTTTTACCGCCTCTCGCACGATTTGTATTCTTTCAACGGTACACCTTCACCGTTCTCAGAAATCTGGTATTCAAGTTTCCATTTTCTTTATCTCTGTTTTTTACTCCGTGGGATCCTTCCGAATCGCCAAATCGTGAAGGAGTTATACGGCCACTTTCTGTGAATATTTGGTTCAAAAGGCTCCGCGGAGCATATTGCGGTATTAATTGGGTAAGGCTTTCATGATTTTGTGACATGATGAAACGTTTTTCTAGCTCTATACCGCTTTATTTTTATTAGCTTGAATGTCTTCTAGGTGAAATATCTGCTGAACCTATATTTATTCTCAATTGAGCATATTTGCGTAATTTGTTAATGTCTGGAAATATGCTGTTCAATGGTCATTTCTTTTTCGGCGGGTAAGAGAGAGAATTATTTATAGAATTCAATGGTATATAATTGGGATTTTTTTAAAATGATAAATTGGTGAAAAATATCGAATTTTTAATTTGTGGAGGGTTATGCATTATTCCTTTAAAAGAAAGGTATTATATACTTTGATGAAATATTGAACAATTATCTGTCTTATATACTCTCCTCGAAACTTCTGGATTTTGACTCATGTGCAAAATGTGCCGTTAGGTTTAGCTTTAGTCCTTTCATGTCGATACCAACATCTAGTAGGTGCCTTGTACGTTTTTCGTTTGTGAAATTGCGCGTTTTGATGTATTTCTCCTGTTTTATTGTGAACCGGTAGATTTTCGTATCGATTATTGCAATTCCATTCGAAATGTTTTACTGGAAATTATGACAAATTCTCCATTTATCTTTTTGCAGATTTTGTCGGATGCTCTTTGTAAGTGAAGTTCAAGGTAGGGCTAATTAAAATTAACTCTTTAGCTTCAAAGGATTTGCAAATTGTTCATTGTGATGTATTAATAAGTACCTTAGCGTGTTTATGCTAATTTTGTCAGATGCTTTGGGCAGTGTACAGCTTGGAAAGTGTGGAGATTTTACTATCATAATTGCAAGACTTGAGAAATTATATATGCTTAGGTATTGATAACTGTATTTCCATGCCTTTTCAGGGTCAGCTTAAGGTAATAACTATAATGAATGGTGTGGAGAATGTCTGTGTTGTATGCTTGTTAAATCATAAATATTTCCTTGTCCTAATGCAAGGTGCAGGTAAATATTTGTGTCATTTCGTGCAGGATTTACTGGCTGATTTTTAGGCACTGCTCTAGGAAGGAAACGTGCTGGATAGCGTTGGATGTTCAATATTGAATAGCTGAGACTTTTTGAATTTCAAGTTGTTTTGTTGGAAATATTCCAATTAGGTTACTATCTGATTGCAGATTTTTGCCACTTGGACCACATATTGCTTTGAGTAAAATCTGAAGATAGAAACACACTGACCCACTGGAATGTGTGGATATTTCAATATTCGATTGTTATTTGAAAAAAAAACAGAAGCTGAAGATGCAGCTAAGGATAGTTGTTTCTGTGTGGCAAGTGGGGCATTTGTATATTGTTGTTCAATACTTAGATTTGTCCCTTAAATTTGTAAACAATTTCTGTTTGACATTGATTTTGCTATCAACTTGGATACGGTGATTTCACACTGAAATGGATTTGGTGACAACGCCTCAGAAATTGAGGTGGAACTGGAAGCATCCTTTGGAAGAGTTTTTAATCTGGTTGAAGATTGAAAAGGGGTTTGATAAACGTAATCATTTAAAAACTCAAGACTTTTGTTTACATGCCTGTCACCTGAGGTTGCTACCAGAAGCATTACAGGACAAAGGAGCTAAAGGTTGGAATGGGGTGTAGAAAATTCTCCATTTCTGCTGAGATTCAAATTTAATTTCTTTATCAATTTTTCTGCCCTACTATATGAAACTGTTTGCAGGACTTTCAAGAAGCATGGACTATTTTATTGGGACCCTTTGAAGGGAATTTGCTAATCTGGAGAAGCCTGGAAATTTTTTATTGTATTCTTCACAGAAGTTAGAAATGTTAGTGAATAGCATTAAATTTGTTATGTGTACATTTTTGTTGTTTGTTATATAATAATTTTTTTGTTTGTTATTTGTTCATTTCGAAATAAATTATTACTTCTTATAATTATTTTTTCCTTAATGCTGGGAATTTAGAAATGATAATGATTTTGAGTGATTTTCTGTTTAGAGGTATTGAATTCCCCATAGGTTACGATCAATTTTTTTGTCTGTTATTCATTCAACATACAATCAAAGAAGTTTTTCTCCTGTTGCTAGCATGTTTTCATAAAGTTTTGTATATATAAGTGATCATCATGTTAAGAACTACTAGTCAGGGGTTCATTTGTCCAGTGACTCGTATTGTTATGTAATTTGTTGCTTGGCTATATGCTTGGATGATTTATTTTTGTAAAGTACTTGGTGACCCTTGTGCGTCCAGACAGTGTGTTCTTTAGTAGTATTTTATATGCCATTTCTGATTGGGTTGTTCTTTGGTAGATATTTTATTTCCATTTGACGTTGGTGATGGATTTGATCGTGACCATGCAACTTGGAATTTATGTGCAGTTATGGGGCATGTGCGAGGTCATCAGTTGCCCATAAAAAATGGTACCCATAATTTGAGGTCCTCATTGGGCTATGAAAAGGTTCCTGTTTGGACAGGGAATGAAGGTATTTTTCAGAATAATGCTCGCAACCTCACACGAAAATATCAAGAAAGCTTCCATGCTATAGGAGGCCACAACAATGGGCCAGCTTCAAAGAAAAGAAGAGAAACTAACATCAACAGTGCATTTAACTTCAACAACGGGGTTCCTTTTGCAAGGAGATTGGAAGATAGTGCTTGTAGCTCATGGGGCATTAACAGCAACTTGGCTTTCAATGGCAGAAGAGAGGAAAGCTCTTGTAATATAGCGGCCTTTACTGGCAGTTCTGCTTTAGCAAGGAAAGAAGAAGAAAGCATTTGTCACTCAGCAAGCTTTGATAATGAACCTGTCTTAAGAAGAGTAGAGCGATCTAATAGTATAGTTGGTAGCAGCTCTGAAGTCTCGGATCATTATTTATCGAGGGAAGAGATTGAGAGATGCTCTCCTTCAAGAAAAGATGGAATTGACTTGCAGAAAGAAACTTATTTTAGATATTCTTACTGTGCTTTTCTTCAAACTCTTGGCATGCGACTGCAATTGTAAGTATGGATTACCATAGATCATCTGTCTTTTCTATACAATCAACAAATTTTGATTTGCATTCATGAAAAATAGAAAGTACTTTTGTGACATTGTTAGTTATTCTATTGGGAGAGAAGGCTTTTCTAAATTTGTTGCTCGTAACACTTACCTTGTTGGCATTCATTTTCTTTTCAGACATTCATTCTTTATCAAATAGCGTATAGGATATCAGCTTAGAATGATAAAATTTAGCCATGTTCCCTTTGTGGATGCAAGACATTGTATTCTAGAATTGAAGATCATTAGAAAGAAAGAATTATATTAATATCCATGAGTGAGCACTTTAAGTAGAAAAACGAGGGACAGTGTCACATCCCCTCCCATCATTCCAAACCACAGAGGGAACATGACAGTAACATGGAGGTGTCTGATTCTTCCCCAAAGCCATAAGACTGAATTTTACCATTTAAATAAAATGCATACTGAAATTACACAACGGAATTTAAACATATTTGCATACACACAAACGGTAATGCATCAACATATCTATCACAAGCAGAGGATGATTCAACATGCAGAGAATCAATCCCATTCCAATGCTATGCACAGATTCCATATCAACCATATTAAGATAATCATTTCAATCTATTAACATGAATAATTATCATTCAGAATTAACACATTGCAGAACACAGAATGCATATAATTTAAACCACAGAGAACACTTATCTTTGAGATGAAACTGTCCAAACAACTGGCTATGTGAGAGCAACATTCCACCCAACATAGATCTTTGTCCAACCTATATTCTTCAATTGAGAGATCACCTCCGCGTTGGGTTGTGTATCCACTAAGGAGGAACTAAACAGGCTCACTCACAACCATGGTTCCACTCAAACAGTCATGCTAAGCGAACACACAGTTGGGGTTTATCAAGCATGCAATAAGCAAAGGAGGAGGATGCTAAGCCAGTGAGCTCAACCACAGAGCTACAGGAATCTCAAATGAACTCAACAGTCATGGCACCCACAATACCTATCTCACCCAACATAAGGAAGGTCCCCTTCTCTGCTGCACAGTCCCTTAGGCGTCCTTTCCCTCCAGTGCTATTCAGGGTGGGCATAGAAAGGTCCAACTGCTAATTCCTTGAGATTCCAGCCTTCACTGGGTTTATCAAGCAAATCCAACCTCTGTTCAATCATTCACACTTGGATTTCTCACAATTCTGTCATCAAATAACTCAATCCCATCACTGGATTTCTGGGCTATAAAAATTGGGTTTTCCAATGGATTTCGGGGTATCTAATGCTCTCAATTTTGCTCCAAGGTTCATATCTATGGATTCCCCATTGGATTTCACTGTCAATACCAAATTCTGAGCGTTTATGGCACTTCAAAATGTGGGTTCTTGCAAAGTTGCGATTTCTGGTTTTTCTCACTGCTGGGCATGTGTAATGGATGAAAACTGATGCTGGGATGTTCAACAATGGAATGGAAATGAGGAAGAACCAATTCCCATGAGGTAGGGTGACTTGTGGTACAAGAAAAACAGAGCCCATACTTGCCATATGAATTTCTGGGCTGGCCATGCTCCATTGAAGCCATGGACTGAATTCTTCAACCACTTTCTTACACAGAATTAAATGTCAGCAAAGGAAGTCAAATGGGTTCTCAAGATGACATTTGGCAGCTTATGGTTCAACCCCACAACCCCCTCACTACTCCCTAGTGGGATACACATGGCCCCTTCTCATTAGTTGCTTCCATAGCCAGTTTTTGGTATTTTATTGTAATATTAAATATTTACATCATTTACAATATTTCATGGCTTAATAGCACATGGGTAACAAAATATCAAATATTTGCCTTTTTAAATAAAATCTGAGCATACACTAGCGTGGCCTTGGCCTTGAGCTCCACGCTAGGAAAACATACATCGCATGTACACAATATTTACATAAAAGCCAATATACCATAAGGGTCAAAATTGGGGTATTACAGACAGCCTGGAGCATGTCCTAAAACAAGAAAAATGAAAGATCAAAATTAAAAACCTAGTAAGGGTGGACCTAAAAGGGGAAACCCCCCTAGACAATGTAGTAATACAAAACCTATAAAAAAGAAACATTCCCGTAGCAAGGAATTTTGGCAGAGTCATGAGCAGTGAGAACCTAGCCAATGTTCGATGCAGAGGAGGTGCTAACATCTTGGTCGATCATTGTGAAATTGCCAATGCTAAACTTGATAATGTCCTTCGGAGATTGACTTGAGCTAAGAGTGCTCGACTGTACTACCTTGGGGGCTGTCAAGAGATTGTCCTTATGGATCTTCTAGTATCCAAGGTCTACAAGTCTCTCGAGGAAGAAATGAATTTTTTGATGTGCAGTTGTCCATGGAGTCTGAGTTTGTGACGAGGAATGATAGATGTCCCTCTATCATTCTCTAGCTCCTGTGATGATTCTCTAGTCATCATCGTGATATCTCTTCAGGGAGTCTCAGAACTCTCTATCCACTTTCTTCTGTTTTGCAGACTAGAGATACTTGGCACTATACATAAGGGGAAGGCCTTTGGACTTGATCTTGTTCACTCTGCCCACCCCAACCTAGATCAGAGCCCATTGGTCAATTACAACTTTTTACATCTTCCTTTCTAGTGCTTCTATGAGACAGAGGTACCAAGAGACAGTGTGAAAACAACACTACATCAACTATCAGATCTGTGAAATCCTAGGAGGCTCTCCGTGCTTGACCGGTGATAACCTTGTGAATATGTTGCCTCATATCCCAGGACAACTCTTACCGCACTAGCAATCAGGATATTGTTAACTCTTGGATTTGTCCCAAATTTTTGATGATGTTCTTGAATCCTAAGTCACCGCATTCGCCGGTTTTCAAGGTTCAAATTTGAAATTCGTCAAATTTGATTGGACCCCGAATTTAATCCTTTAAATTCGGCGAATTTCATGGCTAATGTCAAGACCAAACTCGAATTCGTCTCATTTGTTTCAATTCATCTGAAAAATCGAGTTATTTCATTTCAGTTCTTTAAAAATCGAATTAATTTGTTATAGGGAAATGGAAACCCTAGCCCGCGGTTTCTGTTGAGTTGTTGACTGAGGTGCACTGTGAAACCATGAGGTGAAAGCTGAAACTTGTAGCCGCCTTGCTAGCCATCGCTAATTCGCTTGACACTTGGCTTGCCGAAACTACAATTTACAGTAGAGCTTGCGGACGCTGATATCGGGCTCTCTTTCAGAAGCACTCAAAACCTCCTAATTATTGATGTTGGTCCAACTGTTCGACGGTTCGTGGCGAGGCTGAAATTCGTGACGGTTCTCTTTCTAGCTTTTTTTATGCTGAAATTTGTATAAGATTTTAACGCTGTGGTTTAAAATTATGTTTTAATAATAACATTTTAAAATGTGTATACCATTTTATATCATGTTTTAAAATTTGCATAACATTGTGTTTTAAAATTTGTATATCAATTTAATATTGTGTTTTAATATTAACATTTGAATATTGTGTTTTACATGTGCATACTTAAATTTTTGATTTGAAAAAGCTAAAGTGTTTTAAAATATATGTTTAAGTATTAATGATTAATGTTGATATATGATCCTATTGAGTTTTATTAAACATATATATATTTCAAATTTTATAGTGTCTCGAATTCAATGTCGAATTTTATCACCAAAATTTTCATTGCCGAATTTTTGTTGAATTTGAAGGTCGCCGAACTCGAACACGAATCCATTCAAGACAGATTGGTATAATAAGAGGGGCAGTAAGTGTAACAATTGTTTTGGTGTTGACAAGCAAGATGATGCTGGGATGGACATTTATCAGTTTGTTCCATGATTCTAGGATTGAAATTTGAAGGGTTTGCATGGCATAGTAGCCAACTAATCTGCAGAGGTTTATGCATCCCTAGCATTTGTCTTCTGAGAAGGGACTAGTTGTTTCTATTTTTCTTGACATGTCATATCTAATGTAGAACACAGGAAATGATGGTTTGCTCTTGTCTATCCTCATCAAACTCCTTAATCACAAAGTAACAAGTAACAACTATGCCCAGTTTTGAGGACAAGACAACCATTTCAATCCTTCAATTTAGGACAAAATACCACCATTTCCTAGTAAAGTGGCAATTTGGTCTATTGAGTCCCAAAATGGAGCACCAATCTCAAAGCTTTTTGCTAATACCGATTCGGGGTCTATTGCTGCAGCATTGTTGGGACAGGTTTGTCTCTTTGACAGGTCCTAGTGTAGGGGTAGTCACCATGATGCCACCTAGTAAGGAATAATAGGTGATCTTTTGATATTAATTGAATTAGGGGTGTGGTCCCTTCGGACCTAGACCCACATATGTTTGGAATGCTTATTTAAAACTACCAATGAGAGCTTGGATCTAAAACAATCATCTTTTGATATTAATTGAATTAGGGGTGTGGTCCCTTTGGACCTAGACCCACATGTGTTTGGAATGCTGGTTTAAAACTACCAATGAAAGCTTGGATCTAAAACAATCACAAAATTCAAATGAGGCCCTATAAAGAGTGATGTCTTGCTAAGTTTGCTTGTATGAATGAATGGGCAACCTGTAAGGGATCGATGGGTTTTTTGAGGCCCTGAATATGAAGGTTGGGCTCCTTTACTTCTGTGTTTTCTTACTCATATTTGTTTAGACAAGTTGTTTGATGATTGAAGGGCCTTTTTCCCCATAACCTCTTATATCTAGGTGCCATGTTTTCAAATTGCTTATGAATGAAATAAAATTGTATTAATAAACAACATGAACTTCCAGCTTGATCTACAACCTAAGTTGCCAGGAAACTTGGGTACGGGGACGGGTATGGGTACGGGTACGGGGACGGGGACGCCACTTTTTTAAACAGGGTACTTGGGTACGTCGAGGGTACTGTGTGTATATATGTCACAGTCACATCATATTTCAGATTTCTCCATAAATTATGAATCATGATTCATAATTCTAAATTCAATGATTCATTGAACAATGAACATTCACATTGAAAATTTAAAACATAAAATTTGATAAATCATAGACTCAGTAGATATCAATTGGAATACTGGAAGTTACATCAAATTTGATAAATCGTTGTACCAAGCAGCTGTAACAAACACTCGAACACCGACCTGAATGTACACTTGAAATCTTATTTTAAACACCTATTTGTACTGCTGTTACATGCAATTAAAAATTGCAAATATATTCCTCGATTGATGTGAGTGTATTTCTCACTATTAAATACATATGTATAATTTTTCTGTGCACATTTGGTAGTTAAATTATGTTCCATGAGTGCTGAACATAAAACCATAAAACCATAAAAACATTCATTGTAAATCAATGCAAAATCAGTCTACCAGATATGGACAATATTCAGTGGAATTTGAACAATGTTGCAAAGTGTTTGACAAAAGTCTTGAACCAAACTCCATACGTAGTTAGCAAAAAATTAGTTCAGATTTGGTTGGGGTCATTACATTTTCCCCAGCGGATTGCATTTTATTGAGTCGGTCGTACCCCCGAAGTACCCAAACATGGGGTACGGAGTACCCAAACACAGGGTATGTCGTACCATTTTGCTTATAAGTACCCCTTTTTTTACAATGGCGTCTCGGGTACGTGGAGCTAGTATGGGGTACGGCAGGAAATGTACCTTACGAGTACCCAAGTACCCGGTACCGGTATGTGTACCCTACCCCCGGGTATAGGTACCCTGGCATTAGTGACTACAAGACCCTCTTGGTACATTTGTCTACTGGAAGTTCTAGAAAGAAAGCTGTAATTGGTTGGATAGGGTTTGGTTTGGGGTGGGGTGTGGTGGGGTGAGGTGGGGTGGGGTTGGCGAGATCTAACTCCAAGGGCCTCTCATTGTTTGTGCCAAGCATCTCTGGTTTGAGAAGCGGAAGAAAGTGGATTAAGAATTCTGAGATTCACTAAAGAGACAATAATATGTCCTTTGATATTATGAAGATGACAGAACTGATAGGTCCTATCCCCTTGGGTGATATGGTGATTTGTTTCCACACAAAGATGATGAGAACCAACCTGAAATTACCTAAGGGTTATTTGGAGAGCATGTTGAAGTGTGTTGGGCGGTTGAACAATAAGGCCATATCCCAACTCCAAGGTGTTCTGCACCGAAAGCCATTTTGGGGCTTAACTCGCCTAGAGGGTTGACCCAAGTAACCCAAATATGCTGATCGTGGGTGTTGAGAGAGTATTTGAATGGAGGAAGGTGGTCTGTTGAGAATCGAGATATCGATTTATTGAAGTAGATGGGTAGCCTTCACAAACCAACAACCAACTCAAATTGTGGTAATGTTGGTGGCTATGGCCTTCAAAGAACAATAGTCAAGATAAGGATAATGATCCTTGCTTGATGGGGAGTCCATAAAGCATCGGATCCTGTGCAAAAGTGAAACCAATTCGAAGATGGTTTCAATTATGAAGGGGTGTGTTGCAAACTTTGCTTGGATGACTTGGGGAACTGTCCTCTTGCATTTGATGATGCGGTGAAGCATGAGAACTTGAACTCTCTGTTATGGCCCAATTTGACTCCAGGAAGTTAGGTCCTCGGATCTCCGAACCACAGAGAACTTTGGGTTTGATGATGCTTTCAATGAGGTCCATCTTGGACGTTGGACAAATGGGAGGAAGGGGTTGAGCAAGACAAAAGAGAGGAGGGGGGTAGAACAAGATAGAATGGAGGAGTGTGGATTGGATAGAGATTCAATATAAAAATATTAGGAAGGTAAAGAACCTTAGGGCATTGGTACAAAGTGTGAGATTGTCAAAGGGTTTTGTTGCTCATTGATCACGTTAACGGTTAATAGTCGACCTTGTTAAAGTATCGAGTCTCAACTTTGATCTCAAGTGTTGAGTATTTATATACATTTTCACTCTAATTGTGGTACATCAGTATATATTCAGGGTATGCTTCTATTTTTCCCTGTAAAATTGTAACTTCTACAAGGGACAAGGGTTGAAGTTTGAGCAGCAATGATCCCTATTACTATCTGTTCAATGACATTGTTGATCTCAAGGGGAAAGGACACGTTCTTTTGGCATGAGACTTTGATGGCAGAATTGGGAATATGCAGATACAAACATGGTAGAGAGTGCATATCCTCTATGGTTGGTTGAGGAAGATTTGTGGAAGATGGATTCAATGGATGCCAGTTGAGAAATAACCCATTTTGGTAAGGGTCATCATGATCAGCCCGGTATTTCTAAGCTTTTTAGAGAGATAGTGGAAAGTAAAATCAACAAATCGGAAGAAGAGGAGGGAAAAGGAGCAAGGGTCATGCCGGTTTAGGCCAAAGCATTCATTCATAGACTATTCACTATTCCCTCACATAGAGACATATGATAGAGAAAACATGGGATAACAGGGAGTTGTGGTGTTGCTTCGTAGATTTCAATAGCTTTTGAAACTTTGATATGGTCCCAAGAGAGATGCTTTGGGAGAGGGTAGTAGCAAAGTGTGTCCCAAATGAGTGTAGGGAAGCAATCCATGATAGGGTAGATATGCATTTTATTATGGGGGTCAACACCCCAATAACAAAAGGGGGACATTCTTACCGAAGGGGATGGATCCCCAATTTTTTGTTGAGAGATGCAGGGTGCATCCCCTAAGAGGTTGGGGTGCATATTTCTGCACCCATTTGCTGGACAGTTGTACTGGTTTTGCACCTGGTGTTGGGTGCATGTACCCAAGGAGTGGATGCGTGCAACTTGGCTAATTAGTTTTTAACTATGCATTCAATTGTCAAACAGACATGAAACAGCTAGAATGGATAAGGGAAAAAAATCTATCGTATTACTTTAAATTGTAGTGCAGACTGCAGTCTATATTCTAATGTCAAGATCTAGATATGTAAAATTTGACAGATATTTTATGTCTTATTCTTTGGAAATTTTATTCTAACCCAATCCTTCAGAACAGCATTCCTATTGGAAATTCAATCTTTGTTCAGAAAATTTGTTTTTGATAAGCAGTGTCAGTCTACATTCTATCATCAGGATTGTAGAGATATACTTTCTATAAAGCTGTCCATCTTCTTTTGTGAATTTATCTCGAGCCTTGACTTAATCTTACTTTTGAATGGAAGACCTCTTACATAGTGTGATATGCTTTTTGAAATAAAAAAAGTTGTGTTAGTAAATGAATTCTCTAGCCTTGATTTAATCTCTCTTTTGAATTGAAGACTTCTCTCATTTTCATTAAGGTTTTCTATATTTTTGGTTGCATTTTGTTAAAATTATTAAATTATTGTTGAATTTAGACATTGAAAATTATGTGGGTGAATTTAACTTCCTTCTTGATTAAAACTTAAAATGCATTTAAAAGTTAAAACTAAGAATTGATCAGATTACACTTCCTGTTTCTAACCTCGTTAAAAGTATAATGGATTTTTAACTTGCCCGTCAATGCCTTTATTTCCACAGTTAAAAATTCTAGATTATATAATTGTGGGAATTTGATATATTTGTGGATATTGAAGTGCTTCAAGATTCATTCATGTTCCAGTGAAATTCCTTTAATAATGAGAATTACATAAATATGCGGATGTTCAAATTCTTCAAGAGTTATGTGGATTCCAGTAATAATTTCCTTTCTTTCATTTTTTGAAAATGTAAGGATGCTGGTACGGTCAACTGCTGTGCCCCAGTAGCTTTTGATTGGCGACAAATATTTTTTCGTTAGTTCATTCATGTCAAAGTTGTGTTTGCTATTTTGTAATTTTTAAAATTCTTTTGAATCTTCTCTGACAGAGTTGTTTTATGCAGGCCACAGACAACAATCGCAACTGCAATGGTTTATTGCCACCGTTTTTTCCTTCGGCGATCCCATGCTTCTCATGACAGATTTGTGAGTTGCTCTTTGAAGTCGATTTTTGCTTCTTGCCATTGAGAATGACTCTGTTGTGCAATCTGTTTTTGAGAATCACAGTTGTGCTCACACACTAACATCTGTATATGCACATTATGTTGCCGTTTCCATTTTAAAATTCCATTTGTTAATGTATATACATTGCAAAAGAAATTAACTTTTCCAATTTAATGGACTTGTTGCCCTTTGAAAATGCATGGATTATTTTGCATTTTCATTGGCTTTTCTTCTCTTGCCGAGCTCAGCAGCAGACCCTTGGAGTTCGGTGGCTGTTTCAGCTTGGTGGAGGTTTTACTGGCACCACATTAATGGATGATATGGGTAGGAGGGGAGACCTAGAACAGGAATGCCCTACCTTATTTGGTCTCCAAAGCATGATTTATGGCAAGAGAGGGGACACATACAGCCAAGAGTAGGAAATTCCCTACAAATGGAGGTCTAGAGCATGAAAGATGATAGGGAGAGCAAAGTGCACTAGCTTGGAGGAGGCTGGGGTCATGATACGCGATAAAGGAAAGAGCTAATGGAGGAACACCCTAGCTGGGAACAATGTTCTGATCAAAGGAGATCATTTGATGACAAGAGTCTTACTTTAAGGGAGCATTGTGGCAGATTGATTAGGAGTCGGAACCCTTACAGGAAGGACATTTGGTGTAAAAGGGGATTTAAGAGTGATATAGTGACTTTATGGGGCATTACATACTATCCGAGGTGCATTCTCATATTTGAAGGCATGTTTCATCATTGAGCTATTTGGGGGAAGGACAGTTGGTTTGAGGTATGTTCTATATAATTGGAGGAAGTCCAAGCCACTCAACAGAGAACAAATTCATACTCAAGAATTGGGATGATGACATGTGGCAAGAGGGCCTATGCAAAAGTGAGTGAGCGCAATTTTGGCTCGAATAGGAGGATGTTAGGGTTGAGGTGAAACCCCTTCTTCATCTTGCTGTTGTCATTGTATTTATTGAAGAGTAGTTGCTGTAAAGTCTTCGTTAATTTATTTGAAGTCTTCCCTAGCTAGGGTTGAAGGTTGAGTGTGGCACATTTAAGGTCCTGTTGATATTTGGGTGAAACCACACTTGAGGAATGATGTATTCTTGGTTGCTTGTTGCACCGAGTGAAACGAGGTGCTCTACAGCCCAGTATGAGGGAGATGTTGTAACGTGTGTGATGTAACGTTACGTCGTGATGTAACGTTTGTTACTAACAAAATAATTAAAAAAATACATGTCGGCTCATAAAATAAAAAATTAAATTATGGAAAGTATTTAAAAAAAATCCATGTTGGTTCATAAAATAAAATATTATGAAAAGTAATTAAAAAATAGATGTTTGTTTATAAAATAAAAACTTAAAACTTAAACCCGGATCTATCAATCAAGAGAGATCAAATTTCTTGAGTTTAAATTTAAAAAAAAAAATACACCTCAAGAAATTTGATCCCTCTCGGTGCTTGATAGATGCATCTATGCTGGTTCTATAAAAAAAGCTTTCGACTCTTGTATACTTCATATATGGTTTCATATGTGGCTGTTCTTCAATTATTTATGGTTGCATGTTATTACTTGGTGGATTTTGTATTGGTTGTAAGGAGCATCTTTGGAAGGATCCTCCTTTATTTTTTTGCACATCAACATAGATCCATGTGGTTAGAGCATGTTTATGACAACTGTTATCACACAAACTCTAGCTGCTGAAGTAAGGTGTCCCGACAGGGATGGTAGAGGGTGGACAGCTACGAAGGTGTAACCAGCAATGGCCAAGTCCTCCGCTCAATGAACGGAAGTCACACTGAACAAGGCTATTGTCACTTTAGACGAGGTACTTAGCCAAGTCAAGGGGGAGCCCTGCTTAACCAGTGATGGTTGAGAGACAAAAATACACCCAGATCCCAAAAGAATAAGAGATAAAAAGAACAAGGATTGAGTGTAGATGAGCTCCTAAGTCTAGTTTCAGCCACCTGATGGACACAAGTAGTGAAACAATGGTGATGTAAAAAGTGACCAGCAATCAGAAGTGATTAAATGAAAAGATAAAATTGGTGATTATATGGCTGAAACAGTCTAAGGAGATACAATAAAATGGAAGTGAAGTGCTGAAGTAAAACCGCCCAAGACAAAGGTTAAACAGTGAGTTAAATGGATCTAGGGCAGCGAGAAATTAGCGTTTAAAATCACTTCCAGCAAACGATACTTGATTTCTTATGATAAAATGGCGTTCTAAACCCAAATCAAGAGTACCCACAACCCAGAAAATTACCCTACAGCGTGATTGGCTGAAATGCCCAAGCAGGGCAAAATTAGTGGGAGACCAGTGCCTAGTTATATGGGTAAACGGGGTCGGAATTAAATGAAACTTAAGATATAGAGGTTTAAGCACATTTCATTAGTGGGTTTACAAGGAAAACTAATTCTAACGGTGAAATTTTAGTATTTTAATTTTTTAGGGTTTAAATGTAAATTTTTGCTCAACACACACATTGAAATTTAGAATCTACGAGACCAACAAGAATAACCTACTTGAGAATGAATGAATGGATGAGATTTCCGAAGACTAGCCCTCCAAACTCAGTTGTTGAGCAGCAGCGTGTTCCCTTTGGCGTGTTGAGCTCCCAATGACCAAGTGCGCCCTAGCCACCAACCACAAACAAGATCAAGTCAGTGTATGCAGCAAATAGCAAGTAAAACCAGCAAGTAAATGACTGAAACTGAAAGAAATTGAAAGGCACGAGGCAATAACAACTCCCTTTGTTGCTACTTTGAAGAAAAATGAGCAATTGTTGAGTTCTCACTCCAAAAATTGCGCCCTCCTCTAGCTGTGCTCTTCACCTGCAAATCGTTGGCCAAGGAAATGATGGAAACAATGCACTAACAACTCAACAAGGCTAATGAAAACTAGATATCAGTCAAACAATACATATCCATCCATAAACTCTCAAGAAACTCGGTGAAAAATGGCTCTATATCATCAAAACTCAAGTGTACGATGTGCCAAAAGAGAAGGAAATGGGGAGGCTTCTCCCTTAAGTAGAGAATGCCCCATCTCAAAACCTAATTCCCTCCAAAATGGAGGGCTGGGATTGAATCCCCAATCATCAAATCGAAGGGTGGAGAGAGAGCTCCATGAGGGGGTGTGAATTGCCCTCTAGAGCGCACTTGTGGAGTGAGGGGCCATTGTGGGGCCATACAACACATAAAACATGAGTTAGGGGGTGTCTATAAGATGTTTTATCCCCCCTAACCAATACATCAAGGTCCCACATATCATAAAATATCAAAATCAATTTTGCCAAGGTGGAGAAAAACGCCCCCATGGGCAAATTCGACCTCTATAGTGAGCTGTCCAACATGAGGGTCCCACCTCACAAATATCATGTCCAAACATTACCAAATTACCTTATAAGTCACCCTTGTATTAGCCAGCCTTTGATTTTTGCCATTTTCCATAGTTGCCTTTGCCAAATTTTGATTTTTCCTTTAATTAATTGCTGGTTTTTATTGCCGAAGGTGTAAATTGGGTTTTGACCCACTTATAGTGCCCGGATTGTCGAACCGTCTGTTGCAATGCGATTGTGGACCTCAAAAATAGTAGACATGGTCACTTGAACGACCACGATCCATCACTTAGGCACTGTTTGCCCAAAATCCATGATTTTTAATTAAAACAGGTCATTAATGACCCATAATAATTAAAAATCTCATCGTTGCCTCAACCTTTTCAAAATATGATGCTTGGAGGTTCATATGGGACCCCAAGAGAATACAAATGACCAAAATCGAAATCTTGATCGCAATATTTTTTCGGGCCCATTTTTGGCCTAGTCAACCTAGTTTGACCAAGTCAAATCTGGTCAACATGGTGCTGGCTGAATACCTGTATGCAATATGAAGCGATAGGCTTCCTTATACATGTTAGTACATTACTAAACAATATGATGCCAACATGGTGATAAAAAATACATAATATCTCAAAAATACGAGGCCCCTGGTGAGGTGGGCCCACCACATCCAAAAGACTCAAACTGCTATGCAAAACCTATAGACTCGACCACCTAGCTGACTTTGGGTGATGTGGAATACAAGGTGAAGGATGAGGGATGACAAGGACAAAGATCATGCGACCCTTTGGATGAATCGGGAAAGCGGGGCCCACTGAGATAAGCATACCATGACAAAACACGGGGAAGGGCAGTGCCTCACAAATGGGTATAGTGCAGGGAAACCGCCACTGGTCATCTAACAAATACCTCACAACTCACATCCGTGCCTTCAGAAGACTCCGTGAGGATCTTTTCTAGAGCCGCCAAACTGGGTGTTTGGCAAACTGTAACTTGAGACTCTAGGGGACAATCTTGAGCTTGTCCCTTGCTCCCTCTCACCTCCTTGCCCCGCAGGACTAGGTGAGGAAATAACCACTACAAAGCTGATATGTACGGCTGACCTGTGTCCATGTGTGTTTACAAACACATTGCATGGATTTTACAATGAATTTCATACTTAGCCTTTTTGGCTAGATTTTACATTTACAATAGCCTTTTTGGCTTGCTTTACATTTCTTCATTTCTTCATTTCTTTTACATCAAGGCCCTTTTGGGCTACATACATATCTCAATAGATATAATCAAGGTGCTCATACTGCAGAGTAATGGGGGTGAGCATACATGCTTCGATGACCAATGGGGAACACCTGGTGAGGTTACACACTCCTATACTGCATTGCAACATCGGGGGCAACCGACAAGAGCAAATCCCAAGTTTGAGAGTGCATCTCACACACTAAAGAGCCGAGGCACAAAACACAAGGAATCATGGCATACTTAGAGATCAGTGGGGAAGGGGATCCTCAAGGTCACAAATCAGAATCCAAGTCGGGAAAGATCAATCATGAATGAGTCGGATGGGTGGAGAAAGTGAAGGTGGATCCAAAGTCAGCTACCTAAGGGGACTAAGTGACCAAGTCTATACCAATAGTGGGAATGTGATCTAGTGTCAATAGACAGGAGCCTACTGAAAGAGGTGGATTGACATCACCAAGGGCCAAACACATCATAATAACAGCTAGATCACCATATCAGCATAATATGTAAAGTCAGTGTACTATCATGTATAAACAAGTCTAATCAACAACATAAGTAATAGAACATCAAATGCTATACCTGCTGCTGAAGCCGACTCTGAAACTGGATCTCAACTGAATCCGAGAAATAAGTGGTAAACCAACAATACTCTGTAGCACTCTATCAAAATATGGCTAGGCAACTGTCTCAATGGGCTTATGCAAAGCCTGGCAAAGAAGGGTGCCTCTGAAGGCAATAATGTATACATGTCTGGACCAATACCAAAACCATCTGTCCCCACTGATATATCTGCTCGGGGCACTCTGAACAAAAATGTATGCCCCCTCTGAAGGCATCTGATCTCTGATCTGGAAAAAAAAAGTATAGCATGGTCCCTGACCACACAATCTGCAGCATGGTAGCTCCAACTAACATGGATGTGATAACAACCTAACTATATGCCTGCAATCAACCATCCCTTAAATTCTAAAGAATATTATTGACATCTTTTCTAGAGTCAGAGGAAGTTGTAGTGTTGACAATGGGAAACCTTCCTAAGTGCCTTTAGGGGTGCACTCGGTTTTGGGACTTTGAATATTTCTGGGTGTAGGTTTGGGAGGTAACAAACTGGCGTCATGACCTGAGGACAAAGTCCCATGCTTGAGATTTAGTAGATTGGATATAGTGATTTGATGTGGGCATTTCTTTGAAGATTTGTTTCTCATCTAGTGAGTCCATGATGGAATGAAGCCTTGTTCAATAAGATTTTAAGCGATTTGTTGTTTGTAGAGGTGAAGACATCTAATAGATTTGAAGGCACTTCACGATCTACCTAGCATCTACATTAATATTGAAATGAGGTATGGTGATATGTTTTTCAAAATTTCATATCAATTTATCATTTGAAGATTATAAAGTGGTGAAACATGGCACCAATAGTGATTTGTTGTTTGTAGAGGTGAGGACATCCAACAGATTTGAAGGCACGTCATGACTTACCTAGTGACTACATTAATATTGAAATGAGGTATGACTATGTTTTTCAAAATTTCATATCAATTTAACATTTGAAGATTATGGTGAAGAAACATGGCACCAATGCAAGAGTTCGTTGCAAAATTATTTGCTCCATAAGATTTCTTATGGATTCTAGTATATTGGAATGGGTTCCCTTGAGGATGGTTAGACTATGCTCCAATATTCCATGGACACCCTCATCTAGATGTGGCCAACATGTTACATCATTCATTGAACTTATTTAAGATTTAATTTTTCTCAATGAGGATATCACAATGAGGATGTTTGTGTTTACCTTGGAAGATTATGCACATGGATGGTTTAATGATTGTAGTCCAAAGGAGATATCCTCATTTTTTGGGATCCTAGTTATGAAGAAAGAGAGTAGCTTGTTGATCCCCATATAGTTTTGATGCTAGCCATGAAAGAATAAGGAAATACACGATATCTTGTGCCTCTATTGCGTAGTAGTACATTGGAAGATCTAGTTATTGAAATATAAGAAAGGGTTGAAACATCGATGGAAGAATATGAAGGATTAAATACCCTTCTTAACTCCTTAGAAGGAGAAGAAGGTTATGGGCCAAAGTAGGACAACAACCAACTTTCTCTTTCACCACGAGGCACTTTTGCATGAGATATTAGATCAGTAGGAGGAGAAGCGTGACTAAGTTATTGAATTCTCTGTTGCAAGTTGCAACACTTTATGAAGATCTTGATGTTGAAGGTTCCACTGAAGATTATGCATTCCACTTTTCTCTAGAAGAAACATCTCATGATGATGATTGTGCCAAGAGGTGCTTTCTACAGCTCAAGTGGGTGAGATACCTTCTCTTATTTCCTTTCTTTTTGTTCTTGGGGCAGTTTCTTGCAATGTGTCCCATTTCATCACAATTGTAACATTTGAAGTTTGAGCAGTCCTTGGGAGGTCTTTGATTCTTTTGGAATCTTCTAGACTTGTGAGAGTGATCTTCTTTCTTGCTCCTCTTTGCATGAGTTGCTAAGGCTTAGTTATCATCTTCACCCATCTTCTCTTCTCTGGCTTCAATTTTGGCTTCTTCATGAGTATAAGTTCCCCAAAGTTCACTGAATCTGATGAGCTTCCTTCTAGAAATATTCCTTGAATGAATCATTCTCATGATCTTGGGAGACCATTCAAAGTAGTCATTACTAATTCTACATTTTCAACATGATCTCCAATAGCTTCTAGTTGTTCTTTGATTTGGGAGACCCTTGTGAAATAAGATTGAATGCTTTCTGAACTTTGCATCTTCACACCCTTGAGTTGAGTTCTCAAGGTCATCTTCCTATTAATGTTCTTCCCTTCGAATAATCTCTTCAATGCATCGAACATCTATTTAGGAGTCTTCAAGGAAGAGATATGGGGGATCAAGTGATCCTTGATGGAGTCAACAATGATCCTCTTGGCCTTAACCAAGTTCTTCTTGTATTTAGCTTTGTCTTCATCTCCCTTTGGCTCCGCAACTTCTTCTTTGACATAGTTGTCCAACTCATTCTCTTCTAGAATGAGCATCACTCTATACTTCTAGGCATGGAAGTTATCTGCTCCTTCAAGCTTATCCTCAAGCTTGGTATTGTTTGTCATCTTGATCAAATGAGAACCTCAAATGGAAATAAAGATAATAGGACTTACCAAATGAGATGCTCCAATCAAGTGTTTGCTTCAATGTCTTCTGAGATCTGACTTTTGGATGACCTAGGGTTTGTTAGAGAAACCCTAATTTTTCAACTTTGGATTCTTGAAAAACTGAATGGAGAGAGAGATGCGCCTCCCTAAGGTGAGTTGAGCAAAGGTCCTTTTCTTCCAATTTTGTGGACAGAACTGCCAACAACTTGATGCCCTAGTTTTCCCGAGCAGTAGTGATAGGGCCAAAAGTGAAAATTCGTCGATTTGAATTTTGCCTCCACAGGAAAATGTGCCCTCCTAGGGCGAGTTGCTTTGACCTCCTCTTCAGGCCAAACTATGGTGACAAGCCTCCAAAATAGGAAATCCTAGTTTTCACTTCCAACAGGTTCTGCTGCACAATGTCTTCTTTCAGGCTAGTTTTGATACCATGTTAGAATTTTAAATGTAATAAAGTAAAGGACCACTGAAAGATAGACAAGCACAGCATAAGCAATAGTACACAACGAAACCCTCGTGGGGCAGAAAACCCAACAAAACTTCTTCAGTATAGATTCGTCAGAAAGTACAATGTCAACCCCACACAATAACCCAAGAATAAGATGTCTTCAAAAGCAACTACTCTTCTCTCCCAAGTGACTCGACTTTTCTCTACTCATGCGAACTTGAGTGAGTGAATGACATGAACAATGAGGAGGGAGGCCCTCCTATTTATACTAATCATAAGATTGACCTTTTTCCCTAACAGGGTCGACTTGACCTCTCAAACATGGCCGACTTGTCTAGGATACAATAAAATATTATTTTCATGCTTTTTCTGGATTCTTCTAGGCCGACACAACTAGTAGGGTTTACATTGATTCTTTCAATGACTCTTACATGAATAAATACAACATAAATAATTCCCGAAGGAAGTACAATACAAATAATACAAATAAAACAAAAAAGAATATCTTTCGAAGTTACATTCTTCAACACCTTGGTCAATATGAAGAGTCACTTGAGGTAGGAGTTACAAGGGTGGGCTATAGAAGGTAAAAGACTAAAAGTACTCCATATGAGGAGTTACCAAAGATTTGAAGAAGCCCTTGAACTATTTCCATGCTACAAGAAGTTGGTTGTTTATCGACAATATTTTGAACACCCTGGACAATGCCATCACTTATGGGAGCAATCCAAATAGGACAAAGGTGAGCAACCAACTGCAAAATAGAAGAAGAAATCACATGCACTTCATAGCAAATAAGATTGTTGCAAATGATGAGTACGTAGACACATCTTAACCTTGTTACCCCTTGACATGTAAGGGTGTGACCTGATGATCATTGCATATGTGGTCTTCTATCACATCCAATAGTTCCACAGATTGGATCTATGGTTTACCCATGGACATTTGCCAGAGACACTCCCAAACTACTCAGATCACCATGATATGTGCTAGGGATCGATGGGGACATTCAATTGGTACTAGTGTTATAACATATGCTCTCTAGTTTACTCATGGTAAATGCTTTCTTATGTGTAGAGATGACCATAGGGGGTTGATGGTGTTAATCTATAATGGCTCATGAATCCTAGATGGTTGCTAGATGGTTGTTTCATAGCTAAGGATGCAACATGGTGTGGTTATAATTTTTCCTTACATTGACTGTATGATCTTGTGAGTCAGGTGTATTCCTAGGGATTTAAGTAAGTGTGACACTCATTTCACATCATTTACAACATTTTATCTAGCCATTTTTCATACCTTGTCATTTCACTAGCCATTTCACCCATTTCCATCATGTTCCCCTTTTGCAATTGACTTATCATATACTATGTTCCAAGGTCTATACTATTCCCATGTATGAATGCCTAAGTCAATGTTAAAAGAGTCAACGTACTCTTAAGGGAAATGTAGCTAACTGATAAATGTTGTATGTGTGAGCAATATCCTCTTGAAAAAAAAAAGCTAGGTTCCCTATGTCATAAGTTATCAAAACCAAATCTATAGCAAGGGGACCAAAAAAATAAAAATGGGATCACAAAAAAGAGGTACAAGGAAAGGGTAACCAAGAAAAGGTCCTCCCTTCTGACACTCATTCTCTTTGATCACCATTTTCTCTTGATTTTCCTTTAGATCCTATTTGCCCAAACTAATTAATTAGGCACTAGTCACAAATTCATTAGCCACTTAAAATTTTTTCATCTTTAATTTTCTGCTTTTAAAAATTTTGGAAATTTTAGTTGTTTTCACCTAAAGCCACAAGATTCAATGAATTTTATTGATGAGGTTCAAAATTCTACGAATCTCAATTT